>OY728128.1:243371445-244621445 GCA_963277665.1 Viscum album | reverse complement strand
CCAGCGTACGAAACTAAACCAACAGACCCTCTAGGGAAGCACTTAATAGTCTATTCCCTATTTGATCTCCCACACTAGGTTCTCACATCCCTGAGCAGTCCAGGCGTGCGTAATCGACTGTCAGCAGTCCTAACTAAGTTCAAAAACTACTTGGCTAATAGATAACATGCATAAAAAGCATATAAACTGTAGGCAATACATGAAAACAGTTATAACAAGTAAACTAGAAGTTGCAATAGGGTTTGCCTCATAGGAAAACGGTGCCAAAAAACAATAAACATTCAAACAGGGAGAAACACCCATGGGGTGATCCTCAAACACGCAACCAAGCATATATTAGCAATAACTAATCATAAGCTAACAAGAAATCTAGGGAAATCAAACAATAAAATCAAAATCCTAAATCCGGGATACCCAATACATGGGTATCCAGTACTTCTGCAACAAAAAATCAATGAACTTCAATGTAGGGAAACAAACCACATACCTTGATCATCGAAGATCGATATTCTTGAACATTGTCCCATGGTTCGGCCTATAACGGAGTAGATATGCAAAAACGTCTAAAATATTTAACCTTAGATAACTCACACGAGAGAAAGAATCATGAAATGAGGCCAAATAAGAACCAAGAACTCACCGCTGCGATTATTCTATAATTGACGAAGTTTGATTCGGACAACCAATGACAGATCGGTGGCTCAGAGAGGAATCAGCCTCCTCGGAAGCTCTGGACGGGATTAGGAGGAGAAGAAGACGTTAATGAGCATTAGGCGTGACCTAGGTCTGATTAATGAAAAAAAAGAAAGTACAAAACGTGTACTTTTAAATTACATGGCGTGTAGTTGGTTTTTCCATACTCCGCCAAAATAGGCCTCCACGTCACCCCTACAAACCGTGTGTGTGGCTCGGACATAACCAGTACACGGCTTCGAGCGGGAAAAGAGTACACGGCATGTACTCAGAAAGTACATGACGTGTACATAAAAAATTTCTAGAAACTACATTTTTCTCTAAAACTCCAAAAAAAGGAAAGACATACCCGAAACGAAGATACGAGTTCTTAAAATATCTTTGAGGGAGTCTACATCATTTCTGGATTTATAGAATATATTTAATAATCTATTATGGAATTTAAGGAATGAATAGAGAGTTATTTTTTTGGAATCATTCACATTTTAATTAAGGGTTTATGGTAATTCAGGTCATTATCATGATTCAGGAGAATATATAATCATGTTATTCACATATTTGGTACTTGAAATTAAGATCTACTTTATATTGTCCAAGGATATATTTTTGATCAAATATTTTATATTTAAGGGTTTTGAATTTGGTAAAAAATATTTTGGAGGATTTTTTAGTATTCAGAAGGAGATATATGAATCATTATATGGAAATAAATGTCAATATTTTACTATTTGGGATGATGTTGGCAAAAGAAATCTTGTAGGCCCTAAACTAGTAGAGGATGTAATGCAATAAGTAAAGACTATTCAATCCCATATCAAAGAATATCAAATTAAGAAAAATATCAATGCTGATAACCGAAGGAAATATTTGGAGTTTCAAGTGGTTGATTATGTTTTCTTGAAAGTATCACCCTAGAAAGGTGTCATAAAGTTTTGTAAGAAGGGGAAAATGAGTCCTAGTTACATCAGACCCATTAAAATTTTGAAACGAATTAGAGCTGTACATTATCAATTGGAAATTCCACTAAGTCTCTCTAAAGTAAACGATGTGTTTCATATATCATTACTAAATAAGTAAATTCCAAACCAAAAACACTTTCCCACATAGGAATAGATTTAATTTTATCTTGATATATTTGAATGTGAAGATCCTATATAGATTCTAAATACTATAGAGCAAGTATTGAGGAATCAGAAGAGTTGACTAGTAAAGGTATTTTTTAGAAATCATAAAAGGATAGAATAAATATGAAAGAAAAGGATTTTATAACAAAAAACAACCCTTGTTTCTTATAAGGGAATATGAAAGAAATTTTGAAGATGAAATTATTATTGGAGGGAATAATGTAACACCCTGAGACTTTACGACATATTTTCTTGTTAATAAATTTAATCTCTCCAATAGCATACGATACCCAAAATCTTAAGCCTCAATTATAGTAATTCAACATTATATTTTAATAAAACTATAATATAATAGATATTTTAATATTCCATGGCACAAATTAATAATTTTATAGGATTATAATCAATTTTTAATTTACATGGTCAAAATAATCCAAAAATTAATTTTTTAATTTTTTTCCAAGAAATAATAATTTATGAATAATAAAAATGCAGTAATTAAAAAAATGATTTTATTTATAATAATTTATTATAATATTTTTAATTAAAAATTTATTAACCATTAATTTTATGTAAATAAAGATTATAACATTTGGATGTAAAGGGATATTTTTTAGAAAACTATTTTTTCTTAAAAAGTCATAATGTATGTCGATTTTAATTAATTAAAATAATATTAAATGATAAATGATTTTATTAAAATATATAGATTATATATCTAACTATATGAATTTTAAACCATATAATGATAATTAATAGTCACATAGTTAACATAATATCATATTATTATAAGAAAATTCATTTCTTGAAAAACAATTTTGGAACAATTTGTGGGGTTATATTCAAATTAAAGTTTTCCACTTATATGAATTAAATTTGATAAAAATTATTCCATATTTATAATCATAATATTTAATTTTATATAATAATTTCAACTTATTTGTTTATTATAATGATTTGAAAATACATTAAAAAATATATTATCATGGTTAAGGTTAAAATGAGGTTTCAAATGTTGTATGCTCTTGAATTAAAATTAATATTTCACACATATAGAATTATTATTTGATAAATTGGATTTAATATTTATAATAATTTGATCCAAATTATCTAATTAGTATCATTTTATTTTAGGCTTAATTTATTAATTACCTTGGTTACAAAACTAGTTACCATGGTGAAAACTAAAATGGTAAATATAAATAAACATAGAGGATAAGGGAGTAACATGTTTAAGAATGTTTATTTTTATGTGGTGTAGGTGTGGATCGACCATAAATTCCCTCCAATATATTATTTATCAATTTTGGAGGAAGTTGGCATTATAGTGACTTCCAATTATTGAATTGTTTTGGGTATTTTCAAAAATGACACTCCTCCTCAATTATAAAAGGGAACACCCTCCCCCCTACTTATTCAAATATTTTAATCCATTTTGATCAATAAAACATTAAAAATACCACCACCATCCTTATACAAATTATATTGGTTTTTATACTTCCAAAATACCAACCATAGGGTCCTTAAGAAGATATCCAAATCTGGTTTCTCTAAGAGAATGTAATCATCTTAATGAAGCTATTTCTTTTTCTTTCATATTTTACAACCTTAAATTATTCCTTAAAACATAAAGTATAAAAAATATTATCTCCCATATAATTATATTTTATTATGTTTGGGTAATAATATTTATCCATATTCTTCTTTATCAAATGGGATGAAAATCCATCGCTCGTGTGTACGACGGACTACCACCTTATGAACCGATGTAACATGTTTTCCATCATAGACTCAAATGGAGAGTTATAATGATTAAAATAATTATTATATATTATAAATATGAAATTATATTAATTATTTAAATGTATTATAACATACACTCTCTTACCCTTTCACACATTAAGGGAATGATATCATCACTTGTGCGTACGTATGACCTATTGTCTCTGTAAAGCCATGCGATTCGTTTTTAATGTCCAAATATTAAGAAGGGTTCTAAAAATCTATATAATGAGTAAATAAGATATTTATAACATTATTATAATTCTTTATACAATTAATTTATATCCTATTCACAATAAATTGATCTTTCATGACAAAACACATATGAAAAAATGAGGAAAGTAACACTCAAAAACATTGAAAACAATGAAATACTATTCAAAAAATGGGTTGTTAAATGTTATAAGAGGGTTGTATGTCATATTATAAATATGAATATGGTTATAATATAAATTAAAAACATGCCTAAAACTATTATAAATTTGTATAAATTTCATTAAAATAAAGGTAAGCATGATGTCATAGATTTTGTCTCAATTTAAAATCCAATGATACATATTTTTTAATATATCCCCATTCACTTTTAAGTGTTATATATAATACCCATATGATGTATTTTACATGAATTATTATTTATTAATGATAGTTAATATTTCAATTCATGTTTATTATTTCATGTGTTTAAAATTTAAAAGTCACCGAATAGTTAAGAATCTTTTTTTCAATCACAATTTCTTTTGGGATTTATTTTATTATCATTAAATGAATATTATCATTTATCATTCATAAGATCTAATAATTTTCTTATACACATGATATTTAATCAGTTTATGCCAATTTTTTATCTTTATAACTTTATTAAAGTAGTGATAATTTTAAAAAAACTGATTTTATTTCACTTTAAATCAAATATACATTTCCTCCATGTCCATATTTTCCAAAATTGATTTACAAAAGTTCTTTTTTACTTAAATTATTTATTATGTAAGTTTTATGTTATACTTAACTTTAAAAAATGTTTTAAATGAATATTTATACTATTTTTATAAATAGAAATTTTCAACAAAATTTCAAAAGGATTGTTTCTTCTTAACATATACATTGATAATAGACTTCCACTCCACCATAATCATTTTAAAAAATATAGCTTATTTTACATGTTTACAATGCTTTTACTAAGAAAAATATTTTATTAAATCTTATTTTAATATTTCACTTCAGTTCCACTTATTGTTCTGAAAGAGATGATTTTATTATAAAATAATATATTCATGATGATTCAATGGTCACCTATCATATCTTAATTAATTTTTTTATTGTTATATTTCACTCGAGAAAATAAATTTCTTATGAAAATTTTCATTATACATTAAATTTATCTTAGATATATTATTATTCGTATTATGGATATAATTAGTACTTAAACCATATACCGTTTATATATATGGTATTTACTTTAAAATTAATTTGATTAACTAGGGAAATATTGATAAATCTGTGTTATTTACTCAATACAGATATTTGTTGATAAGTCATATTATAAATGAATTAATTTTATTACTTGATATATGAGGAAATATTTTGACATGTAGTGATGGGTGGGGCCTAGAAATATAAACCCTCTTGATGCATCAGTTTGTCTCACAAGAAAAATCAATTGGTCTAATTATATATTTGTTTACACATCGTTTCAAACTGTTTTATGAAAGGTCATGATAGTATTGAAATCTTGATGTCTTAGATTATGAATTCCAAATTAATAAATTCCTTCATTGTGAATTTAGTTATTATTATCCATGTGATTATTGCAATTATATTATCCCTATATGCATTTTGTGATCATGTTATTGTTTATATGGATGTTTTTTTAGTTATTTAACTTTATTAATTGATCATTCCTTATCTAATTATGATAGAAAAGATATTTATTAAATGAAATGTGTGTTTAGTTATTTACCTTTCTATATTTATTATTTCTTATTGATTCATAGGAGATTCCACTATATGAAACCCTTACTAAGAATTTGAGAAAACCCTTATTTTATTTCCTTTCCCAAGGATGTGAAGAAGAATTATTTGAATGATTTAAATGATGTAGAATGTTTTCTATAATTGTGTTTTATTTTCTATTCCAAATGTTAAATGGGTATCATGTATGGATCTATTTCTCAAAAATTGTTACACTGATTGGTCCTTTTGGATTTGACCCTTTATCTCTATAATATTACAATAAAGTAACCATTAGATCCGGACTACTAAGGTTAGGGTTGTTACACTAGATGTCTTGGTTTTATTAGAAATATAATCTAATGAGGCATTATGTATAATCCTATATTGGTGGTCTGAATAATAGGTATTTTTATTAATTGAGCATCTTTGTTTTATTTATTCTTCCACATTATTCAAATATTACAAAATATTAATGATATAATAAAATAAATATATACTATTTACTAAGATGTTATTATAGTAATGGAATAACATATATCAATATTCTCTTCTATAAAATGGGAAAAAAACCATCATTCATGTATATGGAGGACTACAACCTCACGAACTGATGTAACTTATTTTCCATCATTAACTCTCATAATTGTTCATGATTATGTATTTAATATATATATATATATAATATTAATGAAATATTAAACATCATGGGAAATTAAAATATCATATACTTTCTTACTTTAAAATCCATGAAAATATTACAACGATGTTCATGTGTACGAAGGACTACTACCTCACAAAACAATGTCATTTTTTTATTACCACATCACATGGATGGTTTATTTAAGTGAATATAAATAAATAATATTATATTTATAATATTATTATAATTACTTAAAGATAAAATAAAACTTACCTTCTTTCCATCATAATCATTTAAAAATGGAAACATTACAGATGCATACGTATGACCTTCCATCTCCATAATTGTAACGTAGTTCATTTTTCATAATTAAAAATCATTGTTATTTTTAAAAGTATAATTTATGTATAAAAATGAAAATTATTTCATGATTTTTATTCTAAATATGATGGAATAATAACCTTTTATACCTTTTCTAACACACACACTAATGCAATTTTCAAATTACAAGTGAAGCATCCTCAAAACACCCGATGTGGACATAAGTGGTTAAATAATTAAATAATAAATTAAAATAAATTAAGTAAATGGTTTATGTATAAGTTATTAACTCTATAAAAGCTTCTTAATAGAAACAATAATTGATATAATTTTACTATACCATAGATAAAATACACACAAAACAAAGTTGGGACTCGAGGTAAGAGTTTAGACTCAAAAACATCCTTTTTTTAACTTACATATTTTTTATGCATCTAAATTCTTCTAAATGGTGAATACACTACCCATTTACATATTATATCCCGATTCATTAATAATTCAATATATTTTAATTTACATCTCATTAACTTAATTCAAGGGACTTAGGATTCAAAAGTTACCAAATCATTAAGGGTTTACATTTCAATTTCATTTTAATCAAGTCTGTTTATGACTAAATTTTTATTATAAGAAATTATTAAATAATTGTCTAATAAACCAATTGAATTTTCATATTCTGTTATTATTCATGAAATTATCAATTAATTGTTATATAAAAACTACATTTTTTTCTCATGTATGAATCTGTTTAATTTTGGAATAATTCTTTATTTTGGACATAATGTAGATGCCTTATGAGTTTGTGAAGGTTTCCTGGGTATCCCGATCTTGTTCAAAGCTCAAAACCCCATACAGTAGAGGTTTTTGGCCAGTTTCATGGTTAGAGGAAGTTGTACGTGGCATGACACATAGTTCAATTTAACCGTGTGAGGATGGAAAGTGGGATGATAAGGGGTGAACAGTTTTCCCAAACCATGTGATTTGGGCCTCACAACCATGAAAAATGATGAAGAAAATTTGAAGTAGAATTTCACATGGATGGTGCATTTTTTCCTTACTATGTGGCCTAACAATGGGGTATTCCCCACTATATAGCTACCCATTAATGGTTTGTGCATAGTTTTTCCAAACCATTCAACCAAATCATGTAAAGGAAATCTTTTGGTGATTTTACCATTTTTCCATTAAATTAAATGTTAAACCTATTTATTTATCCTATTGGATTTATAGTAGATAGAACACCCTCCTACACTCCCTTTTGAATCCAAAAAGCCTTATAATCATGGATTTGGTCCTGACCATCTGTCTTGAGTCTGATCAAAGCATCTTCTGTCTCCTTAGATCCACACTGATACATTCTTAATTCCTTTTTAATATTTAATTGTTATTCATCCTATCAGAAATACTATTTAGATGTAGTCTAATATGCCCTATTTTCAAGGAACTGATATATTCATCATATCTACTCTAATTTATGCAAAACTAAAGGCTGATACTGGATGAGGAGAGTCATATGAGTAAGAGGTTAACTCACTCATCAAGATTCATTGTTTTATAAATTTACATGTGGGCACACCAATTTCATCAGGAATCATATTTTTAATTTATGTATCTTGATTATAGTCTTTAGAACTCTATTATAATACTCATTCCATATATGTTATTCATCAGTGGTGGTTACATTCACAATGAAAACCATCCCATGTAGGGTCTTTTTCAAATTTGGGGTTTTAGTGTTTTGACATGTACATCTGAGCCACCATTCAGGTGTACTTCGGCATGACCATGATAAAGGTAATACTTCCTTGATTGATTTTTATTGAATTTTTAATTGATAAATGGATTATACCATGTCATTTTCAACTTGAACCACCTGAGGTAAGTTCTATAATTTGAAAAATAAATCAAAAATAGAACTGAAAATTATATAGTATATATATGACATAACCTAATTGAATATAATCAAATTCTTGGTTTCATTTACATAGAACCCATTTCAACTTATTATGTAAAGAAGAGGAATGAAACTAAATAATTAAATTTAACTTAAATGAATGGAATGGTTGCATGCCCCTCAACCTTATCACACTAATGAAAGGAAAGGTTCGAACCAAATAACTTATTAAATGGTATGAACATAACATGGATTAATTAATTAAAGGAATTAATTTTAAGGTGAATAATTACATATGGACCTTTACATTATTAAAGGAGTGGATAGACATGAGTTAGATTATTGATTCCTAGGGGAATTACCAGACCACTCATGGATTCCATTCCGATTCTTAGATGTCGGTTGCCTTGGTTGAGACCCACCTTGGAACACGATCCTCATCTATTAGTGGATTCCCTATATGAAACCATAGGATCCATCATTTACCATTACATGATTCATTGGATACACTCATTGAATCTAGAATGGATTCTAAACATGAGTTTCCTTCATTAAATACTTGGGCCTAGCCATACCTTATCTCATTTTACCTTGGATGTTCTCCTCAGACTCAGTTTGATCATACTATTGTGGAATGAATTGGACATTGCTCCTTGGATTACACTCTATCTGTTATATCTAAGATGTAGTTAATACTATGTTGGTAACCCTTGAGGTGTTGGATGCCTTGGTTATTACCTTGGATCCATTTCATTGTTATTATTATTAGGTTCCCATATTACATCCCAGAATATTTACTATTACAAACACAAGGTGATGTCCGTGCTGACTATACCTCACATAATGTATGTATATAAAGTGGAACTTAATTAATTAATTAATAGGAATCATGTTCAATCACCAGCCGAGGGATGAACCAGGAATTTTTGTTTTTATATTACTATACTACTTTACTTTTATATATGCATTCTTACACACTATTTCAGTTTATATTACATAGAAATGATTATATATACACCACTAGTAGTGTCCAAATAAGATTTATCTCACAACCTATCACGGCCTCTATTGGTATCCTAGAAAATTAAATTTATTTAGGTGTTGGTATAGGGAAGAGAATAAATTCAGACACTTGATTGCTTGTTTCTTTAGGATGGAGATGGTAGCAGATGAACTGATTATATGTTCAGAGACCAGCCAAGGGATAAAGCAAGAACTTGGGTATTTAGATTATTGTACAACATTAATTTTATATACGAACTGATTACATGTTCAGACATTAGCTGAGGGATGAAGCAGGAACTGGGGTATTTACATTACTATACTGCTTTAATTTTATATATGAATTCTTGCACACAATTTTAGTCAATATTACATGAAAATGATGTGATAGACACCATTATCAGTGTCCAACAAAGATTTATCACACACCATATCGAGTCCTCCATTGGTATCCTAGAAAATTACATGTATTTAGGTGTTGGTAAAGGGAAGATAATCACTTCCAACACTTGATTTCTTGCTGCTTTAGGATGGAGATGGTAGCAGATGACTGTGCCAGAGATTAGGATCATAGGGATTGTTTTTGGTTTATTTTTTTGTAATTTTGTATGGAATTCTTATCTACTGCTTCATATACATTTTTCCTGCTTTCTAGACACATGACATATCATTATCATTTTTTATATATTTATATCAGATTCACCTTCTATATTATTAATATTCAGAATGATTTTCTTGTCCCATCTCTTTATACAACTTATACTATTTACCTATGTTTCTTATTTATCCTATGTGATAAACTCTAGTATTTATGGAAAAGTATCCCCATGAACAAACCCTAGGCGATCACCGCTAGTCAGAAGCCTCTGGAATTTTGGGAGATGTGCTTGAGGCCATGCGGCCAACTAGGGTAAGGGAACCTCTACATAGAATCTGAGTCTGGAACATCACACATTGGCATTAGGGAAGTTCCTATATTACTTTACTATTTAGAGGAAATAGATTACATATTAGGAATGCTTGGGACTATGTCATAAGTTGTGCTTGGGAATTGCAAACCAATGATTGGGGTAAATACCGAGTTTCATGAATTAAAATTGTTGTGATACTTTTACCAATTACAGTTGATATAATTTCACTTTTGGGTGACTCACATGCTATGCGGTCTTTTTAATTATTCTTCTAATAGAGAATTTCATTTCATTCCTAGCCTGATGATATTTGGGAAAGGGGTATTATTATATGCACCATCATAGCCACATAGAATTTACATTCCATTCATATTTCAATGCCACATATGTGAATTTCCCTACTTTCATTTCATGATATTCCAATTATTATTGAGTGATTCTTTGGTAGTTATATTATGCCTATGATTTTCCATGGTTGTGATTGAGTGAATTTTGTTTTCAATTCATGAGGGGTTATGTGCCCTCATTGGTTGGAATTATTAATTGACTGAGTCGATCCATTAAATTAAAATCAAATGGTTTTCTTTTTCAATGATAATGTCTATCAGCCATGATTCAATGTGAATGTAGATCCTTTTTAGATGCACATTTATTTATGAAAAATTATAAAATTCAAACTTGGAAGTGAATTATGACTTATAAAATGAAATTTTTTCCAATAAATGATGAGGCAAGGTATTGTTGAACCCTCGTGTACTAGAACCCCTGAAAATTATTCTTTAGAACATACCAATATCTAGCCTTATAATTGGGTAGTTGGGGTAGTATTCAATGGGTAGAGAGCCTATCTTACATTATTCTTCCTCTAGTGTTTCTTTCTACTTCCTTCTAGGTTGATTTGAGACATATGATTTTCATTTTTAGACCAATTATATCATGATTTTCTCATGTCATGCACTAAGAGGGCAGTAAAGACCATTCTCCAGACATGGTGGGCCATGAGCCTACAATCTTACTACTATCAGTGCCACTTGAGGAATTGCCTGTTTTACATGATCTAGGAATTGAAACTCATGTTTTTTTTATAGTTTCATATGTACGATGTAGTGCATGAATGTTTCTCACTGATCTATACATACGATGGATGATCTGACCCGTGAGTTCCAATAGTATCATCCTTTTACCTTCTCATGGGATGGTTGTCCAAAAGCTGCTAAGCCTTTGCATGAAGCCACCATGTCTATCATTGAGCATCCAGATACAACTCTAGATCAGTGTGTCAAGATTTCTGCGTACATGCAGGATGATTTAGTCAAGTATAAGTGGGATTTAGTCACATAGGATCGTTTCCATCTAGGCATGGTAGGGCTGATTTTTCAGACTACCTTATATGATTAGTTTTTCCTCAAACACTGAGAGATGAAAAATTTAGAGATTTCATGCATCACGAGTAGGGTTATATGTCAGTTATGTAGTATTCAGATCCTTTCACTGAGTTGTAGGACATTACACCACTTCGATCCAGTGATGAGCTTTCGCATGCTAGACATTTCAAGGATGGTCTTGTGTTTTCCATATGAACTCAAGTGAATATATTTTCCCTACCCAACTTTTTAAAAAATAGTTAATCAATCTCTTATCGCTAATATTAACCTGAGGGATGAAAATAGTATCAAACATAGAGGTCCAGTTCCATGACATTCTAGTCTTTTCTCCAACATAAGCAAGACTTCCCTTAAGGTTTCTTGTAAGGGAAATAGATTCCAGAGTACCCATACTAGTAGCTCTATGGTGTTTCACCAATATAGATGATAGGGGAATATGAAGTCTCTGTATGATAGAGATCCTCTAGATTTCCAAGATTGCAGCCGTATAGGAAATATGTAGATATTCTATTAAAACTTTCCATCATCTTCTCCTGGGACAGGTTCCACACCAGCTTTATCTTCAGGGGAAGGTTATGTAATGTTACATTAGGTGGAGAGTTGGAGTATCACTAATATAATTGAGTGAGAAGTAGGTCAAGACTAAGGTAGTTGGACTCCTGATCACTAGAAGTTCCAACAGAGTAGTTTTTGTCATGGTAGTCAAGCTGTTTCACCTAACAATTGATTGGGTTAATTTCATGCATTACAACTACTACCTAAGGATTCGGCTGCAGGACCCTCTATAGTATGAGATAATATTCTGTTAGCCTCAACTATAGTATCTTCATTATTTGATACAACTATTTTACACTATCTTATCTTCTTATCTATCATGGAATCTCTCAAGCTTTATGTGCAGTATTATTATGTTGTAATGACACTAGATACATCATTGGGAGTATGTTCAAAGTGAATATGCCAATATATGGACTTGAGGTAGGAATTTACCCTTTCTTGTGGGACCAAATTCTTCTTGAGATGATGGGTTTAAATTTTATTATTGGTATGGATTGGTTGGTTTTTTATCCTGAATTTATGGACTTCTATCACCATAGGGTGTCGTTTATATCACCAGAGGGTAGTAGTTATCTACACAAGGGTGATTGGGATTTCCGGGCTAGTAGAACTGGACTAGAGCATTGTGGGATAGGTGGAGTGACCAGACATATTTTTAATCTATTCATAGTAGATTAGGGTTTACATAAGGATAAATTCAATCCGGTAGTAGATCATTTTAGGGATTCCATTTCTAAGGGGTTTTCTAGCTTTCCTATAGAGGTAGAGTTATATTTTATGATTGATCTCATTCCAAGAGCATCTCTAGTTTCCATTAATCTATATATAATGGAACCTACTAAGATCGAGGATCTCAAGAGGTAGTTAGAGGACTTGGAGGAAAAGGCTTTTATATGACCTATCCTTTCTTTATGGGGTTTTTAGTACATTTCACCAAGTAGGCAGATGAGAACCTTTATATATGAATGGATTATAGACTATTGAACCAAATTATGGTTAAGAACTATTATCCACTATCTCAAATAAATTATCTCTTTGACTAACTCTATGGAATTTGGGTATATTATATGATCAAACTGAGATTAGGAAATCATTAGGTGTGATTCAGGCCATTAAAAACACCTCATACAACTTTCCATAATAAGTATGTTCTATATGATTACCTTGTTATATTGTTTGGTCTTAGGAAATTTTCTCTCATTTTCATAGATATGATGAATAGGGTGTTCCACCCATATATGGATTGCTTTTTCATAGTATTTGTGGATGACTTCTTGGTGTATTCTCAAAGGGATAGTGACCATTATAAGAACCTTAAGATCATTCTATATGCACTAAGAAAGAATCATCTTTATTCCAATCTTGTTAAGTGCATCTTCTAGATCAAAAAAGTTCAATTATTGGTTCATAATATTTTTAATCAGAAGTATCTATTAACACAAATAAAGTTAGTTTTGTGCTTCCATGGATGATTCCATATAATGTGTTTGATATGTGGAGTTTCATGGGATTTTATAGATATTAAAGGTCTTTCGTACATGACTTATCAAGCCTTTATTCACCTCTTACTAGTCTAACAAATAATAGTGTAAAGTTCCCATGTCTAGAAGTGTGTGATAAATCCTTTTAGGATATGAAAGGGATGCTTGTATCAAAACCAATTATGATTCTTCTAGATCCATTAAGAGGTAATACAATGTTCTCCGATGAATCGACCATCGGACTAGGAGTAACGATGATGTAATAGTAAAAGGTCATTATTTTTGGATCTCAATAGTTAAGGCCTTGTGAATGAAATAACAAGACACACAACCTTGATATAGCAATAGTTTTCCATAAATTATTTTGATGGAGACATTATCTATTAAATGAGAATTTTTTGGTGTACATGGACCATAAGGGCCTCAAATATATCCTTGCATAGTGTGACATAAATCTCAGACAAAAAATATGGGTCAACTATCTTCATTAATTTAATTTGAGATTTCTTATATGACTGGAAAAGGAAATGCAATAGCTGATGCACTGGGTCGAAAAACTCTGTCACAAGCTATACGGGAATTCAATAATTAATGAAATTGATATTCCTTTTTTCTAAGCTACATATAGAGTTTCATGATTTCAAAAATATGTCCTACCTCTCAACCTTTAAAGTTACCTCTTATCTCCTTGAGAAGGTGAAAAGCATGTAATTTTCAGATACTGAGGGTTTGGTTATTTGTGATAGTATTGTTGGGGATTACCTTCCTCGGTATTGGTCCACAGGTAGTGATAACATCTAGAATATACATGGATGTTTCTCGGTTCCAATAGATATTATAAAGGATTTGATGTGAGATTTCCATACATCTCATTGGGAGGTTCATCCCAGAATCTAAAAAATGTATCGAGACATGTGACACCAGTACTGGTGGCCTGAGATGAAACGTAAGATTAGAGGATTTAGCATGAGGTGTTCCACCTATTAGCTGGTGAAGGTAGAACACTAGAGACTGGTTGTCTTGATATAGCTTCTTCTATTCCTATAATAGAAAAGTGAAGATGTTTCTAGGTAAATTTTTGTTGGATTAACTAGGTCTCCTAGGGGTAGAAACATTTTATGGGTTATAAATGAAAGACTGATGAAATTATCCCACGTCATTCCTATCTAGGATACATTCGCATTTGATTATTTGAGACTATTTTATGTCTATGAGATCATATGACTTCATGAGGTCCCTTATACTATTATTTCAGATAGGGATTCTCATTTCACATAATAGGTCTGGTAGGGGCCATAGAGAGCTATGGTTACATAGGTGCTTCTGAGAATATCTTTTCACCCTCAGACCGATGGACAGTCAGATTAGAAGATACAAGTTTTAGAGTAAATGTTTTAGGAATGTATCCTTGATTTCTATGGGTTTTTAACAATCACTTTCCTCTCATCAAGTTTTCCCATAAAAATATTTTTCTAGAGAAAATTTAGATTGATACTGTTAAGGCCTTGTATGGTAGACCATTCCGTTCACCCCTATTCTGGCTAGAGGCATGAGATGAAGCTCTACTAGGTCCTCATCCCATGTCGAAGGCTTTGGGGTAGGTTTATCTGACTAGGTATTGTATGTATATTGCTTTTACTAGATAGAAATTGTATGCTAATCACCACCGATGACCTATAGAGTTCGAGGTTAAGGATCATTTTTTCCTATGGGAATCACCCAGACATGGGAATAGATGGATATGGAAGCAAGGGAAGATGATGCCATGATTTTTTGAGTCATTTGTTTTCTGGAGAGATTCGAGCAGGCAACCTATCAATTTTTACTACCTCAGAGGCATCGTTCAATTCATGAAATCTTCCACATTTCATAGCTTCACCGATATTATGCTGACCCATTTCATACTTTTGATCCTAATGAATTTGACCTTTATATTTAAGCTTATTTTCAGGATTATCCTATACCCATCTTTGACTAGAACATGAAGGAACTCCAAAGCTGGTATTTTCCTTTAGTATGAGTGCTATAGAAGAGCGGTCGTGTACATGATGAGAACTAGGATTGAGAGGCTGACATACATGCCTAGTGACCAGAGTTTTTCTTAGATAGTGTTTCACTACCCATGGAAGGTGAACTCGGGATGAGTTCATTTAATGTGGGAAGACTGTATGAAGTCAGTTTTTCTCTCAGGTGTGGATCCTTTTATTTTTGGTATAATTATTTATTTTGGACCTAATGTAGATGAATTATGAGTTACTGAGGTTTAATGGGTGTCCAGAGCTTGTTCAAATCTTGGAACCACAACTAGTACTAGTTTTTGTAATATTAGATAGTTATAGTAAACCGTGAGAGGTAGGCTATATAGTGACATTTAATCATGATAGTTAGGAAAGTGGGGTGATATGGGGTTCATAGTTTTCCAAAACAGTGCAATTTGGGTCATATGGGCATGAAAAATGATGCAAAAAAATTATAGATAATTTTTAAGTGGTTGGTGCACAATTTCCCTAATTTTGTGACCAAAACATATGGTTTTCCCCTCCCTACAACTACCTTTTCAGGGTTTGTGCATTTTTTAGCCACACCATGCTTCCAAACCAAGTGAAGGATGTTTTTGGATTATTTAACCATTTTAACTAAAATGAAATGTCAAACATATTTCATTCTCACCTTAGATTTACTATAGATATAACACCCTCCTCCTATACCTTTTTGAACCAAAAATCCTTTTAAACATGTATTTTATCTTGAGAATCCTTCTGGAGTCTGATCAAAGTGTTGTTTTTCTTATAGGATTAGCACTGGTACATTCTTAATTCATTTTTAACCATTTGTTATTCTTCTTCCTATTAATGAAACTATTCAGATGCAGGATCATATGCCCTATTTTCCGGGTTTTGATCCATTATTAAGTTATATTCTAATTGAGGTCCAGATAGAGGCTGATACCCGATGAGGAGAGTCATAAAAGTATAGGGTAAGTAGTCTATAACTTAAATCCCATGATTTTTTATTTTATAAATTACTGAGAGGAAACACATATTTCACTAGGTCTCGTCTATTTAATTTATGTGTCTTGCTTATAGTCATCAAAAATATATTCTAAGACTCATGAAATATATGTTATTCATCATTGGTGGTTACATCCACAATGAAAACCATCCAATGTAGGGTGTTATTCATTATTTTGTTTTTATTGTTTGGACATGTTCGTCTGAGCCACCGTTCAGGTGTAATTCAGATTGACCTTGTTAAAGGTAGTCATTCCTTAATTAGTGTCTATGGATTTGGGAATATATGAATGGCTTGGACCAAGTCATTTTCCACTTGACCCACCTATGGTAAATTCTATAATTTGATAAATCAATCAAAAAATGGACATGGAAAGTATATGGTATATATATGGAATGGCCTAATTAAATATAATCAAATTCTTGGTTTCATTTATGTAGAACCCATTACCACTTATAATGGAAGGTAACAGAATACATAAAAATAATTAAATATGAATTAAATGAATGGAATGGTTGCATTCTCCTTGGCCTCATCACACTAGTGAAAGAAAAAGTTTAAACCAAATGACTTATTAAATGGTATAACAATAATTTGTATTAATTAATTAAATTAATTAATCATAAGGCACCTAATTACAAATGGAGCTTGACATTATTATAGGAGTGTTCAGACTGATCATGGATTTTTGATTCTCGAGGGAATGCCTTGAGCAGTCACAGACACCATTATTATTCAAGGACACTAGTTTCCTTAATTAAGACCCACCTTAGAACCTAATCCTCATAGATCATTGGATGCCTAGCATGACACTATATGATCCCTCATATACTATTACGAGATTCCTTTCAAACACTCCAAGGATCCAGTGTTGATTACACAAACATGAGGTGCCTTGATTATATAATTGGGCCTAGCCATATGTTATCTATTTTTTCATTAGATGTTCTCTTTAGACTTGGTTTGATCATACTATTATCTAATTCCTTGGATTACACTCTTACCCCTATATCCAGGATGGAGTTACTAATGAGTTGGTGACACTTGTGGTCTTAGATTCCTTAGTTATTACTATGGGCCCCTTTCATTATTATTATCATAATGTTTTCTTGTAATATCATGTAACCCTTACTATTACTATCATGAGGTTATGTTAGTGCAGGATATTCCTCAAGTTACTTAAATATTTAAACTGTTACTTATTTAATTAATTAACTAGTTAGATTTTTAGACAACAGATGAGGGATGAATTTGTAACTTCGATATTTACATTACTCTAATACATTACTATTATATATACATGATTTCACACTATTTGAGTTTATATTATAAATACAAGAGATTATAGACACCATTTATGGTGTCCTACTGTGATTTATCTCACATCCTATACGGGATACCATTGGTACCCAAGAAGATTACATGTAAGCAAGTGTTGATAAAAGGAAGAGAATAGGTTCTAAAATTTGATTGGTTGCTACTTTAGGATGGAGATAGTAGCAGATAATCGATCTAAACATATGGATGTTGGAGATAGTTTTTAGCTTCTTTTTTCTACCTTTATATATCATTATTTTCTACTTCTTTGTATCTATGTTCTCTATATTTCTAGATACATGGAATATTATTATCAGTTTTGGTATATTTATATCACATTCACCTACTATATTATTGTTACTATTATGTGAACTTATATTTTCCCATATTTTATATTGCTTCTACTATTTACCTATGTTTAATATTGGTCTAATGTGCTATACTCTAGTAATGAGGGTATTTTCTCCCCATAGACACACCCTGGGTCCCCACTATAAGTCGACAACCTCTAGATTTTTTGGAGATGTGCTTGAGGTCGTGTGGAAAATCAGGATTGGGGAAACTCTAAGTGGAATCTTATTATGAGACATCACATTTTCAATTTTCCTCTCTTTGGTACATATAAAGATTTAGAAAATATTTTTAAGATACGATTATTTTATTTCTCACTTCAGTTAGAAATGCCTTTTTCCCATATCTATGTTTTCTAAAAATATTTTCAAAAATGTTTTTAAAATTCTAAAAATTAATTATTAAAGAAATTTTACCCATGTTTTAATCCTTAATTTTTTTGAAAGGAATATTCTTGTCAATTTATAAACGAGTTAGTTTTAATCTTTTTGACAATAGTGTGAAATGAAATTTTTAACATGTATAACATGTACCAAATTAACCACCATCATGACCACTCAATTATTTGAATATTTATTTATAATCATCCATGGATATTTTTAAAGAAAATATTTTTTGTAATATTTTGTAATTTTTTTTATATTTTTAAGATGCGATTTTGATATAATAGGGTAATTTCATCAAGATATATTTTATATAATATTTTAAGGACTTTTTCATCAATGATTACAACCTTTGATGTTATGGATTACTTATAAATTATGTATATATGACACTTACATATATACCTATATTAATCTCCTTTAATTTTATGGGGAAATACATTCCTTAATTTCTTCTCTGAAATTTATTCATTATGAAAATTCATTTAGTTATGATATGAGAAGAAATTATGCCACCCATGTAATTCCATGGGTAATCGTTACTTTTATTCCTTATGACTGATTTCATTTTTTTAAACTATAATCATACACATGTTATGATGAGTGTGCCTAAATATTACTCTAACACATTGGGTAAATCATTACTTTCATGAGGTGTCATGTATGGGATTGGGGGTAAAATCTAATCCATTATGGGACTTTGTCCACTATGTGATACTATATAGGCAGTTAGCCTTAGCTCATGTTTATTTTATAATATATGTTTATTCCACATTTCCTCTGTTACCATGATCTTATGATACCATGTAATTTATGTTATTATTCCATGTGATTACTCATGGTCACTCTCTTTTATGATATCATGCTATACCATTGACTCATACGTTATGTTTCCTTTTTTGTATTTATTCCATAAATAGAATTTTTAGATCATCCATTTTTCTTATGTATTCACTAGGTTATATAATGTATTTTAAAGATATTTATAGGATTTAAGATCTTTAAAGGATTTAAGAGAACATTATGGAGAAAAATATAATGATTTTTTATTTTATCCTCTCTTTGATGTATTATGATCCTAATCTTGAGAGACACTAGGACTCATGATCATTGTGTAGTAATTAGTAGATGTTTATGTCAAAAACTCTCAAGATAATATATGTAAAAGGATTTGGTTTCTATATATATTATAACACAATATCAAAATATTTAATTAAAATAATTTATAATTAATTATTTAATACAATCAAATTAGTCATATTCATAAATAAACTCACTAAGCATCATCATCACACTAAAACTACACATCATGTGTGTTCAACCATATACGAATTCCTGTTACCACCACATTTAGAAGCCCAATCATCCTCTATTGATTCCACAATGATCCTATGGAATCAAGAAAAAAACCCTAACCCAATTCTCCAAAAAATAGAGGGCTACAATGGTGACTAAATTATAAATTAAGAGGAAGAGAAACATACTTGAAATCTACATCATATTGAACCCCAAATCTTCCATCATAATAGTGGGTAAAAGGGAGGAATGGGAGGAACAAAAAATGGACACATCCTAATCCCTTGGTCCCTAAAAGTACAAGGGAATAAGTCCTTGAGGATGAACTATCCCTTGATTAAAAGAAGGCACCCAAATACCGATCATGACATAGCTAGGAGGGTCTAGCACAATGTTCACCTTCACCTAATAAATTCATGGTGCTACTTGGGTTATGGAATGATACCCCCATGAAGAGATTAGGACTTTACTAAACACCATCATAGTGCGACCTATTGGTCATGGTGTGATTGACTTCATAAGACTTCTCAGATCCCCCTTCATAATATTTTATTCATGAAATGAAACCTCCCATAAAATATGACTTATTTTGTATAACACTTCCCTAATGCATAAACCATGAGACTCATAATGTTGAAAATAATTTTATTGTTGTTCGACCTAACTTATTTCAGTCCATCAAGGAGTGAATTATTAGTCACAACAAGTACAATAATAGTATTAGTATTTTAGTAAAGCAATACACCCTTTCCTTGAAACTCACCCAAGAAAACCTACCAATAAATGGGCCATGTTCCATTTACAAAACAAAAATATTTTACATATTTTCAAATGATTAGATTCCCAATTTGAATCTTATTTTATAGAATTAACCCTACCCTAGACCAAGATTAAAATTTCCTAAATATTTTATAATCGGTAATGATGTGGGTCATTAAGAACTCCCAAAAAAATCTTCTCATGATCAAGAAGACACAATTATCCTTGAACCACATAACCCAACCATCCATGATCAATAAATCATTAATAACTCATTATGTTCCTCCTCAAAATTCTATACCTGATTTTGCTGTGAAAAACCCAACATCAAAGAACACTATTCACTAGAATCTGACCCGTATTCTCTCCACCAACACAAAATCTAACATGATTCCCGATTAAATACATCTATCCTAGGACACTGCGGTTTATTTGAACAACTCATCCAGAATCATATAGTGCTTCCCACTATACGACCTCAATTGATAAGGCTAATTTTGAACTGTGTTGATCTCCATCATAGAGATTGACTACTGAAAATGAATATCTAGTGGCCATATGTCATGATTGATGTAGTTTTCACATCACCATACCCAAATCCACCCAAACAATTGATTGATATTTCTCTAGAAGACCTCCCTCAATAATACTTGACATCGAATATGAATAGAAGACCACACCACTTTGAATGATCAAGATGCATAACCCCTGAAGGAATCACATAATTTACCAAAAACCCTCATTAAATTCCGAACCTAAATTCTAATGTAATTAAACTGTTGGATCAACAACCACCTACTCTATCAACCATACTCGAATTTCAAGAACTAATTCAAATCTAATCATACTCACTCATGGATCACTTCAAAATTATTCTAAAATCAATTCCAATGCACCAACTCTGACCAACACCACATCTGAAATATTGAATCTATTATTCACTAAGGAACTAGATCACATTAGGTCTTTATATCACACTGAAATCCTGGTGTCACCTCAACCTTCCACTGACCGGTCACACCAAAAAAACCTTAATTTCCAAAAGATCCGTCTCACCATGAATCATATGATTCTACCCACAATAAGAGGATCATTATCATCACCTAGGAGGACCTAAGTTCCCATTCTCTAAGTACCACACTCTTTCCATTACAATGAAAAATGATTGTACATGACCAAAATTCTCATACATGTTAACCATAATGAAACATCAATTACCGTTCATTCTCACCATACTAGGAACACCATCCTAACTATTCAATAATCTACATACTACTGGTATCAGACGCTCTGATATCCAGTTGTGTTCTACTTACGATATGGATTCCTTAACTTTGATTCTCATGTACCATCCTAAATGGATCCCATTATAACATGTGTATAGATCATTCTGATCTATGATCTTCTATCTTTTCAATTATTTAAAAGGAATGAATCTTGATCGATCGTACCATAGTACCCTGATCCTTTTTATTATATCATATTACTACAGAGATAACACTTTTATTCGCACTGAGACATCAGGACATCATGTTTGTGAGCATTCCATCAAAGTAATACCATAATAGAACATATTTGAATTCTCTATAACCCTATAAAATTTCAAAAAACTCACACATATACCATTAAAAATCTATAACTTAACATGAACTACTCGTAACTAGTGCACACCTGCACTTTTACAACATGTGAACTGCTCCTCTAGAGAAACACTCACATATCATGTCAATTATTTTCAAGAAATGAACCCTGATTAGTTGTACAATAGTACCCTTCTCAATTTCCACTATCTCCAAATACAATAGAAGATACACCTTCATTCTCACTGAGACAACATGAAACCATTCTTATGAGAATACCATTAAATAAATGCCATCAAATAACTTCCTATAATCCTATAGAAATCTATAAACTCTGAACAGACTCACACGTATCCCATTACTAATCCAAAACACAATGGTCATTATCATAACCAGCACACACATGTGCTCTCACATAGGGAATTTTACTAAAAATCTATATAAGTGATCACTCTCCAACTCAAGAAGAGTATAAAATGAAGAACCCTATCATAGGTTCCCTCCAATTATCTACCACAATATCAACTTAACCTAATGGATGTATGCTCTCATACAACCTGATGAAATAGTATTACTCATTCTCACATGAGTTACATATCATCTAATTAAGGCTCAAACACCTATCACATTGACCATTATCCTATTAATGTTACTCTCATCTAACCAAATAACCCTTGGTGCAATCTTTCTAAAATCAAGGCATCTCACTCATGTCAAGGCCCACAACATGACCACCCCTCATAAATGCGTCATTCCAGAACCATGAGCATCTACACAAACTCCCATAGTTTATCTTGAATGTCCATATAGAATAATAAGGTTATGAATACTATCAACACTACTCTTTAAAACTATCCTCGATACTAGAAACACTCCAAGCATTTCACATCATAAACACAAGACATTCACATTCCATTTTTCTTCTGCATGATCCTACTAAGTATAATTCCACCAATAATTTATTTGGGAAAACAATATATAAGTTGTTATTGAATATATAATCACTCAAACAACATCGTACAAGAAACCCATGAACATATTTAGATAATTACTCAAGCATTCAAAGCCAATATTAAACCACTAAGGCTCACTATGAGTCCCTTTCATGGAGGAAAGTCATAAATATCATCAGAGAATGCCTTTCACTGAGATCCGCATGGTCTTTATTTAGAGAAAATAACATGGTTTCTCTAAGAATTATTCCTCCAAGAAGTAATTTGAGAAAAATATATGTATTTTTTGAAATGTTTAAACTATCTAATCTATTATAAATGAAATCAATCACATAAAAGAATTCATATGTAATGTGAATCACACATTCCAACCATGATTCGTGTACACAAACTCTTTCCAATAGACCAAGATCATAAAATATAAATCAAAACCTCTAAAATTGCTTCATATTTAATAAAAATCTTAATCATAACAGTGAAAAACAATAACAACAATCATGTACCTCTATTAACTAGGGATACCTACCAAAAAGGTGTTCATGAATCATTAATCCACGGTTCATTACCAGATTACCCACATTCCTTAACCACCTATGTACCATATACCCATATTGTTAGATAAAGAAAATTCTTTGATACCACACTATAATTACCATTCCCTTGAATTACTCTATTGTGACTTAGGATAAAATTCGATATGAACTTAAGAGAACCTCCTCATACACCAAAGGCTGATGACTAGTGTAGAGGGACTAATCCATACAATGGGGAGGGTATACCATTGATTCAATGTAAAACAATTTAATAAAAAAGATATGAAATATATAACATATTATCATAATATGCATAATAAATAAAACATAATTAAATAAAAAAAATAAAATACAGTATACAAGAACATGATCACACAAAACATGAGTTAATTTACCTGTGGTCTAATCCAATATTCAAAATAAACAAAAGAAAAGAAATAAAAATAGTAACCCTACTTCCATCCACAAGACACATCACAATCCAAGTCTTCAATACCCTTAGGTTTCTCCATCTTGTTCTAATTCACATCTAATTATTAGACTAGTAAAATATACATAAGGTCTACCTATTCACTAGAGTTCCCATGTAGAGTGTGATAACACATCATAATAGGGTCTAACCAAGATATCCTATTACATTCCATCATATGAATGTATGAATGAGGTAAAAAAATAAACATGTCACATAAGTATACTAGATGTTGTGTGCTAACTGGGACACCAAGACTCCATGCACATTAGATCATTATGTGATGACTAGGACACAATAATATCTAATCATACCTACTTCAGTACCCTAATAGAATCTATTCATTTCCTCATGCCATGAAACTCAAAACACATCCCATACCTATAAACACTTGGTTGGGTGTCATTCATGTACTGAGCCCACTCCCAAAGGTGTAGGGTGAGGAATCTACCAAGTACTGACCACTACCCTAAGGAATATTGCAAGTTCCATCATCTATGTCATGAACTACTACCTTATCACTCAAGGTAGGGTCCATCATCTATACCCCACATCACATCTCAACTGAACTAAAATTCTCACTGAAGTTCATAGACAATTCTAACCCAGGCCTCCTCACTCAAGGAAAGGTATACTATCCTGAACAAAGACCTATGAATAAAATAATGTTCCATAAAACCATATTATCACTAAAAGAGAAGCCAATTGGTGTAAATCCATACCCTGCCACTCAAGGAATTCCCATACTTCATGAAGAATAATGAATTCATCTCACATAGGGTAGTGAAACTAGTTATATCTAACTCATACATGGTCTCAACCATAGGATCCTCTATAATACTATAATTGATCATCCATCACATGCACACATTCAATCACACACATGCAACAACAAATAGTTCTTACACTATGTTACACAATCTTACTAGCTCATATTCAAGGAAAAAGTCACTCAAGACTAGCCCTGAAACTTGAAGCACATATAATATCAGCTAACATGGTGTTTAATAGGGACCTTACCACCTATATTAATCTCTATCCATTAATATCATGTCATGTCTATCACCCCTCAGTTACACCACAACCTATAGGATCTTATAAACATTGGACTCATATCTGGGGTCCAATCATCATCTGATTCATTTATCAAAACACTTTTATTCTCACCAAGGACCTCCCCAAGCTAAATATCTCTAATCCCCTTTGAAATAAAATTCCAAGACACGTTGTTATTCCCTATACATGTACTGGCTATTATCTCTCATATCAAAAGGGTGATCTATTAACCTACCACATAAAAGAAAATTCCTCTCCACCACTCCATGACTAGTTCTGAAGGAATTACTTTATTCCATGATCATACAAAGGCTCTTATCCATCCTTAATAGGGTTTCATTAATTGGGAGTTATATTCATGATCATATTATCCTTCCCAATAGGAATATTCCCCTCATTCTTACTAGAACACCCTTATGAAAACCAAGCTAGAATAACAAAATATTTTCTGACATCCTGAGGCCCACACAAGGTTTCTCATCAGTTCAATTGATACCCTCTCCACTTGGATACATAGTCATAGGGAAATCCAAATCACCTAAATGGTTATGGAGAACTTATCCTAATAATATAAATCTATTCTCTGTTCTTTATCTTTCTTTATGGTGATATCTGTCCCAATTCTGACTATTCGAACTAGGAAAAAATGCATAAATATGAGAATTCATGAATAAATAGTTATATGAGATTATATTAATGGATACACCTACCTTCATAATAGATTTAACATCCACACAGAACTCTATATCATCCTGACATGCCCTTCCTTATATCATCCAAGAATATACCACCATCTAAGCTCCCAAATCACACCACAACATTAAAATAATTAATTATAATGATTTATAATAAAATAATAAATTTAATAAAATGAGGAATATTTATTGGAAAACTCATTGGGAATATTTATCACACTAAAACCACTCCCAATGATATGTGTTCAACCTTAAAAGAACTCCTATATCCACAAAACCCATAATCCCTATCATCCACACTTGATTTCACTATGCTCTAGTGGAATCAACACCAAAACCCTAATTCAGTTTTCCCAAAATAAGAGGTCTATGAGGGAGATAAAAATAGAATAATAGAGAAGGAGATATGTAATAGGAATCACCATTATATCACAAACAAAATCATCACCCATCATAAGGGATTTAATGGTGAAGGGTAGAAGGAGTTATGGTCTAAAATAGTCTCCTACTATGCCCCTAGTCCTCAAAAACTAAATGAGGAAATGTAATGACCCTGACCCTAGTATCCTAGAGTTAGAGATTAATTTATTATATTGTAAAAAGATACAATATATAACATAAAAATGATTTAATAGTTTATTAGTCCTTCTAAACTAGTTACATACTTGAATATCCCATTAAATTCGAATACATAAAATTAAAACATAGTGAATGTAAATATTCTACATCCTTAATATCATTCAATGATTCCTACCTCAGATCCCGAGGAAAGGAAAAATTATAAGGGGTGAACTCAAATGCACAGTAAGGGTTACATAACATGGAATCTATCATGAGTAAAAAAGACATAATCAATATGATAAGGAAAATAACTAAAAATCCTTTCAATTTAATCAATAACTTGAGCCCAAAATGCATCCAGGAATAATATCAATTCAGTAATATCATGGATAATAATAACTAAATTCTCAGAGAAGGAAATTAATAATGATAGAAATCATGAATTTAGATATCATGATATCTATATGTTCAAATCCCCACTCCAAGGTATTTGAATCGATGGGTAGTTATACACCCAAAACCTATTTAATTATAGATTACTGATTTGTATCATGAGACCCATCGATGCATAGAGGGGATATCTTTAACTAGGCCCAACTTTTCACTATAGGTCAAATGCATTACTAATTTATTTAATTATCAATTCAATTCATAAATGATATTATATATCAATAGACATCCATATTGAGTAAAGAATATGAAATTATCAATATCTTTCCTAGTCAATAAAATAAATTTCATAGTAAAAAACTGTATGAAAAAATGGTATAATGTTTTAGAAATAATAATATCCATGATATATAGAATATAGAGAAACTCATTTTTTCATACACTAACACTACATAAATTTTGCGCAATACTTAAAACATTATACAAAAAGATTCCCAAATATCATACAAGTCCAATGCCTTTGGAAACATGGAAAACATATGAATTTATACATAAATGAGATACATTATACCCCACTAGGTTCTTATTGACTAGAAACCTTCTTATACACCTCAAACACAATAAATTTCTTTATAACGTGGGGATGGAAACATAAAAAGGGATGAGATAAAATGCTCAGTAAAGGTAAACAAGGGTGAAATGTAAGAATAATCATGATTATAAGGGCTTGAGAGCATGATAATGAAAATAGAATATCATACCATGTATATAAAAGATTATATAAATCAATAATGGAATAATTTTTGGAAGTTAATAATATATGAATCATAAGGAAATAGAGAACATAATCTAAAAAATCATATCATATGAATAAAACAGGGAATTTAGGCAGACACATAAGCATATATAATATTATTTCCATAGTAACCAAGGAATCACTTCCAAGACCATTTTGGTAGTATAGGTTCTCTCCACATACCATCTTGGTAGTCATGGTTCCCTCCAATGGAAATATTAGTAGCATCAGTTCACTCCTCATATCGTCTTGGTAGTCATGGTTCACTCCCATGGATATATTAGTAGTCAAGGATCATTAACAAGACAATCATAGTCTATCTAATGAGATATAAATCTTTATACAATTCATTGAAGGGAGATATAGGCCTTTCCCATCTCATAATAAAATAATACATTCAAGATTCACAAGATCCTAAACATTAATCATAACATAACCCATAAAATGAAATGGGTATTGTAAACATGTGATCATATCACAACCTATGGAAAGAGAAAGGTTTCATAATCATTTAATCATATACATAACCAATGAAAATAATTGGGTTTCAAAATCATATTATCTATAAATGAGTAACAAGATTTTCCAATATCATTCCCTCAAAACCAAATCCATTCTTATAATTAATTTGAATCTAAACATCGAACAATTTCCACAAAAATCCATGACTAACAAAAAAGATGTTATCTTAGATGGGAAATAAATTTTAATGATATTTTAAAATAATTTCTTGAGGAAAATATCCTTTATGTACTGAAATCTATTTTTAAAACATTACACCTTTTTGAAAAACTTTTTCATTTAAAATTGCTTTGAAAATTTTTAATGTCAGGATTTAAAACCATAAAAAGTTTTTAAAATGATTTTTCCATGAAAATTGAATTCAAAGGTCTTATAAAAAAATCTTGGATTTTTTTTGAAATTTTTTTAAACATGGTATTTTGATACAATATATTTTTGACTAGATATAGATAGACATTTAGCTTTTACTTAAAAACTATATCTTAAATACCCAAGAGTGTTAAAATGGTACTAATACATGAGGATATCCTGAATAAATAGAGGATAAGGAAACTAATTGGTGTTCCTAAGAAAAGGATCATAATATTTCATTAATCAAAATGTGAAAATAAACAATCTTGAAAAAACTATGAGATTGTCTCAATATACTCTTATAACTTGGTAACTCGGGATCATACTCTCCTTGTAGGAAAAAAATATCACATGAAGCTTAAAATATCATAAAAGAAAGTAAATTCATGATACTAAATTTAAAATTTAAGTATATACGCATCGAAAGAGAATTTATGTGCATAAAAAAACATGAGTATCAATGATGGTAAATTGAGACTAAACAATTTTACAAATTTGGTTACTTTTGAAACTTAAACCCCATGATAGAAAGAACATAAAATGGATATGTGAATACCCATATATTTAATTACAAGATACATATAATAAAATAATTTTTATTAAATACAACATAAAAAATAAATGATTAGATAGCACAACACATATCTCCCTGAAATAAAAAGTGATATGAAATCCACTTACCTTATATCTTGACTATCGTCGTACTCATTCAAACCACCTCTTAATTGGGAAACTCCTTCTGGTTTGTGCCAAAAGGATTCATGGATTTCATTATTCCAAAAGGAAGGATTCTAGGATGAAGGTAGGATTTATAGTAAATGGTTGGGAAGATATTGGCTGATCTTAGGAGGTTTCAGAGGTGCAAGGATTTGTGAGAGGTGGTTACCTTTTATTGGGAAGAAAAATGACTCACTTGGAATTTTTAAAAAACAGTTTTTTGTACAAAGGTTCTTAAAATAAACAAGTAATGAAAAAAACTAAATAAATAATTTAAGATTCATGGCTAAATAAAATCAAAAATATTGGTTTTAGACAACTTCTTAGGTCATTTGTCCCCCTAAGAGTATGGTTTACTCCCAAATTAAGCTTAATTTGACCTTAGCTGCTGTGATTAATTTTAATAACTTTTACTAATAATTTTGGTAAAAAAATATAAAAAATATAATTAGAATCTAAATATTATAATAATTACAATGATTTATATTTATTTTTCGAAATTCAATTCATTGAAGCAGGACAATTATCCAGCAGACGGGATGAAATAACCCGTTTTTAAAGTAGAAAAATATTCAAAAGTTTATTAACTTGTTATATTCAATTTCAATGTGAAGTTGTTTATAATTAGCTATATTTTATAATTTATCTAATGTGACTATAAAATAATTTTAATGTTTAATTTAAAATTAGAAATTATTTAAATGAAAAGGTAGTTATTAACAAAAATTAATTATTTTCCAAATTTCATCAAAAAAATGAAGTTTCTTAGAAAAATATTAAAAATTCACCTTAAGATAATTTCGGAATTCAAAATTCAAAAATGAGTTTCATTTTAATAGATTAAATTTCTAGATGTGTCTAATATTAATTTTACTTTTTTTCATAAAAGGACATTAAAAGTAGTTCATTTGGGAAAATAATATTTTTAAACATAAAAGGACTTTACCAAAAATTGTATCTTTCATTATCAATATATTTTAATTATATAAAAAAAGTAAAAAAAAATATTTCAAAATTAGATATTAATATTCTTATAACTAAATTTACAGATAGATTATATTTATCATGTTTAAATAATTATAACTATTAAATAATGTTTCGTAGAAATATCATCATTGTGTGTAACGTATACCATGTCGGTGTTGCATGTAACATACATTGAGTTGGTGTTCAGTGTAACATAAAATGAGTTGGTTTCATGTAACATATTCCAAGCTGGTTTTATTTGAATGGAATGTTTGAATTAGTTCATTTCAATAAATAAATGAAAATTTAATTTATTTGAAAATAAAGGTCCATAAAAACTCAGGGTGTTACAAATAATATATGAATTTGAGAGAAATATAATATAAAAGGATAAAATTAAAGTGAATGTTTCATGAGAAAGTTAAGGACAAAAAAAATTAATCATAGATAAGGGATGATTAAAATTTCAATGAAAATGTAGGGTTTGAAATAAAATCATATACATTGGGGAAATAAAGTAAGTGGAAGAAAAATATTAATACATGATTTTAGTTATGATTTTTCTTTTTAGAACCATTGAAAATTGTTAGTAATAGAAAAATATCATAAAATGGTTATAGTAGTAGGAAAATACAATAACACCTTATATGTAAAAAAATATTCTTTTTCACTTTTTATAAAGAAAGCATAAATTTACCCTTCTAGAAAAAATTAAAAAGATTATTTTCATAAATTTTAAAAAATCAAGGATATATTTAAATTTCCTTAGTAAATAATTTGATAAAAATATGGATTTTGTAGAAATATTTTGATATATATAAATATTGAAGAAAAATATACCATGTTAAAAGAGAAATAAAATCAGTTTTTGTTTTAAAAATTTATTTACTCGATTCAAGTTAAAAAGAGTGGAAATTTAGAAGGCAAATATGGGAAATAATTAAATATATTTTGGATATGAAAATTTTTGGAGGTTATTAGTAATTGATGATAATATTAATTTAGATAATATATTAGAAATCCCAAAATAATGTGAGAATGTCAAATAAATTCTTACCTCTATAGTAGCTTTTAAATTGTTCCCCTTGAGAGAATAAACATGAATCAAAATAGTAATCATTATTAGTAAAAATTTATTTAACTTAAATATATCGAAGGGTCAGTATATACACCTCATATAAATTAATTGGTGCATAATAAGAAATATGTCCCAATGGAGTGGAAATTGAGATGAAATTACCTTACAAGGATCATACTGTTCAAATAAGAATTAATAAATGAATTGATTATGTGTATCAAATGTAAATAAATATAATATAAGTTTAAAAAACATAAAATAAAAAAATTAATTACACAAATAATCTTATAATATAAAATAAAATGAAAAAAATAAAATAACCAGATGAAAAGAAATTGAGTTATGAAACCCCTTACTACATGGTAACAAATAGGTCAAATACACTTGGAATAAATACGTTAAATTTAATATTAAAATACCGATAATTATAAAGGATTTATTATATAACATGTAAAAGTGTTATTATATACACCATATAAAATATATTGGGTGGATAACATTGAAATATGCTACAATAAAGGGAAATTAAGATAAAATCCCTTACCTTAGGTCCGACTCATCACATATGTTCTTTATATTCCAGAATAATAAAATTCTGTTAGTTATTTAATTTGTTAGGAAATTTTTTAATTTTATTATTAATTTCATTTTATTTATTAAAATTTTATATTTAATAACCCAATCAATTATTTCCACGTCTGATTTTTTGAAGATATCCAGTTCATATATCCAAAATAAATTCGGCAGGTCGACTATGGTAAAAAGAAATGACTATTATTTCAATTCCAAAATAATTATCACGAAATAATTATCATTTTTATACATAAATTTTACTTTTAAAACCAATCATGAAAGATAGTTATGAAAAATTAACTATGTAATAATCATGGGGACAATATGATATATATACGCATGAGTAACGTTTTCATTTTCCAATGGTCATGATAGAAAAAAGGTAAGTGTTATTTAATATTTCCATATTGATAATTAAATGTTAAATATAATATTGTTTTCTTTAAATATACTTATATATACCATCAATGTGATGCGGTAATGAAAAACAGACCACATCATTTCATAGAGGTGGAAATCCACACATACACATGAGTGACAATGTCATTTTTAAATTAATGGAATGATAAGAAATTATATGATATTTCTTACTTAAAAATGATAAATATTTCATTAATATAATATATATATATATATATAATAAATCTATCATTAAAACCATTCATGATAAGTGGTGATGGAAAACAAATTTCGTAGGTTTGTCACGTGGTAGTTCACCATACATCTGAACGATGGTTTCATTTCCCATTTGATAGGAGGGGATATGGATGTAGGTTACTACATTAACATAATAACATCCAAATATATTGTATATAATTATGTTATTATATCATCATGGTTGAAAAATATTTCAAGGAGGTGGAAGAATAAATAAAACAAAAATTCTTAGCTAAGAATGATACATCTTCTTCAGACACCCTCTTTAGGTTTACACTAAATGATTCATTAGGAGGGGTTTACAATAAAAAAAGAACTCTAGGATATAGTAATATAAGTAAGAAATGGATTATTGTGGGTATTTATTGATCCAAATGGTTCTATAAATGTAAATAAAAGACTAGGGATGGAACCCTTTTATAAGTGATGGGACATATACTTTTGGAATTTCATTAAATAATTAATTGTAATAATGACATATTTATTTCAAATAATTAAAAATGGATAGGTATTATAATTTAGGATTATATAAGGTCAAAATATTGAAAAATTTATTTATAAATGTTTCATTAGAAACTAACCATTTTCTCTGGGTTTAACCCCCCATAAACCGATTTTAACATTAACAACATTAATAAATTTTTCAAAATGAAAGGGTTATAATATTACTCATAAGAAAAAATTGTATCATAAATGAAAAAATGATGATATTTTATACCACCAAACATATTAATTTTTATCTTTCTCTATTCATATTATTTTTAAATAATTTATGAAAATATTATTTAACATAAAATATCATTAATGTCAATTTTGACACTATTCATTTATATAAATTTTAATGACATGAAGATAACACAATATTTAGAATTTAATGAATTTAAACACCAATAATACATAATTATTAAATATAAAATTCTTTTGAAACCATAATGCATCCCAAATACATAAATTTTAATGTTTTTAAAATTATTTACCTTGAGTTTTCCACTATTTTCACAAGAGATGTATTGGCGATGTATAAGTGTGTAAGGTAAATATATTATCACTACAAATTAAAAATAAATTAAAATCATAAAATAAATTTAATTATACTCTAGATAACTATTAACATTAATTCACCAATTATTTTTTTCTTTATGTGAACATATAAGAGATATTTAATAGAAATAATGTGACATTTTTTCATTTCATTAACTTAAATTATTATTGATAGAGCTAATATTTTACACATTTTTTATATGAATTTAAATTGTTTTAATCATCCCCAATTATCAATTTGAGCTTATATGAATCAATTTTGGATTTATGATGTGTTTTGAGAAAAATGGTGAAAAATGGTTAATTCTTGATTTTAGCCAGATTTTTACATCAAGGGTATTTTTGTCATTTCATGAAAAATATAAATTCAAATTGAGCGATTTTTTTAGAAAAATTATTTTATTTTATTGAACATTTTCTTCTATAATAGGAGATGATTTAGCCATTTAGAGTGTAATGGCCCAGACCCCTCCGGTCCATTCTTGTGTTGAAATCGATGTGGCCAACATGATACGCGTTATAATGATAATTTTTAATAATGATGATAACATAAAAATATGTTAAATAATAATGATTATGACATAAATTGTGTGATTAATTAAACTAAAAAGATAATAATCATGATAAAATGATTTAATAGGTGTTATTATTATTAATGATGTGAAGTGGGAAGGTCTGTGACCCATTAGACGTTGATAAATGAAACATGCGGTTTATTAACTGAGTAATTGTTGAAATTAAATTTGAACAATAATAACAGGTTTTGTGTTATGAATATTATTCATAATATTAATAATAATGAGAAATTATTGAAATGAGTCATGGTATTTATTTCAAACAAATAAATGAAGATGCGCAGAGGAAACGAGGTGGTGCATTAATAATATTAAATACGAGTTATTATTATGTAAGATAATAATGATAAAGATGGAGTAAATATATATATATATATATATATATCAGGATAATTAAATTAAATGGTTTTAATTTAATAAAGAAAACCATTTTTAAATTAATTGGAATTAAATGGGGGAACACAAATCTTGCAGCGTGATTGCATTACCGTAAAAATCTCTTTCCACCCCTATATTGTGGTGATATTAATTATATGTTTTATATAATGTTTAAAAAAAATTATATAATAAATGATATGTTATGGGAATAAGGATGAGGCTCATGGCCCCATGTATCTTTACATAATTTATATAATAATTAATATATTATAATAATGATAAATGAAAAGAAATAAAATGAATGATAATGAAATGCATGGGGAGGGGAGGCATGAATTTTCCTTTCCCCTTTTTATAATTATACATTTTATATATTATTCTTTTAATAGTTTAATAAATAATAATAAATGAAAAAGAATAAGGAGGCGCCACATTTTTGGGTGCGTGATGAAATTTGGAGAAGAAAGGGGATTGGAGAGATAAAGAAAAAAATAAATAAGAGAAATAAGATTAAAAGAGAAAATAATGAAAAAGGGGGAATGGGTGTTTAATTATAGTGCTCAACAAGACTCAAATCATGATTGATTTTGGAATTTTGAAAAATAAATAAATAATTGATTAATAATAATAATAAAATATTATTATTATTAATTTTGGTGATAAAACACCTTTTTGTCTACAACTTCTTCGTGCAACCTCGGTTTTATGAACCGTCAGTGGTAGTTCAGCCTTGACTTCAAGATGGAAATTATGAGTACAATATTGGATGTCTTTTTCGGGTTTTCAGATCGGGTACCTGAAACGCTCGTGAATTAATAGATTTAATATTATTATTAAATCTTTAACCCGCCGTAATTCCCACGTGCGATATCCAATTGACCTGCCGTCAGTGGCGATGTTATCCTGTCATTAATACAATCAATTCAAGTCTAATGTTAGGTTTTATATTATGGTTCATGTCCTGGGTCAATAAAACACCTATTATTAATTGAAGTTATTATTATCATTAAACGCATGGAAACCGCGTGACGGGTCATGTGTTGACTAGTCAAACAGCATAACAGTTGTACGGTGACATCGTGTATTCATTAATACACACTGCGTACTGTTTTACCATTTTGTTGCCTATATAAGAGAGGGTCACATGTTATTTACAGACCTCTCTTCTTCTCCACACGGAGACGCTCCCAGATAATTTAGAAGTCTTTCTCCTAACTTATTCATCCGGACTCTGATCGTCGATCCATCAGTGAATGTAGGATCGTGTCAGTGAGGAGAACATCGTACACCCTATTCCATTCCCTCTTCTTCGACATCCTCTTAGTAGTTTCCAACCAAGGAGACTGCTGATAATTGACGGGAATGATGGTCTTTAATGAATGAATCTAAAAAGATATGTTAAACCTCTATTCTTGTATACTCTTTCCGATCTGACTTCTCCCGTTTTCTTTCCATGATACGGCATGTGATCTCCATATTGAGGGAGTTTCTTGTGTTGTTGATTCGGTGGTTCCGCGACATCCTTGGTGGGTGCAGTCATTCTGGGAGAAGCCTTGTGGTCGTGGTGGTCGTATTCGTAGATGGACATCAGAACCTGTTGAGGTAGGTATCTTACCTTTGTCTCTCTAGATTGTGCATCATGCTGGGTGGGTGTCCTCTTGTTTACGTGAAACACACTTGAACCGGTTTAATATAGATAATAACTGGTTTATATAACGGGGATGGGAAGTTTGTGAATGCAGTTACATTATTTATTTCCAGTGATATTTTGTTGTGAATTGAATGAGCTTCTGCCTACCGAAAATCATGGTCATTGGGGGCCTTTGCTTACGAAATTAAATGTTTCCCTCTCCTTATAGATTTTATTATGTATGAAAATTTTATTGAATGTGGAAGTTGGTTAATCATGTAAAGTTGGTGGATTAAATACATGGAACCCTTGTGTGATCACCCTGGTTGAACAAACTGAAATAATAAACATGTGGGTGATGGTTAGGGTTTATTTATGTGTAGGGGGTGTTTTGTGGGTTGTTGTGGACCGGGTGAGTAGCGGGGCTGCGGTGGGCTTTATTGTGGGTTGGCGTGAATGTTATGTTGGTGACGGGAAGTGGGGCTGCGATAAATGGTATCAAAGGGATGATGATGTATGAGTTTCGGTGTGACTGTGGTTATGGTGGTTGGCAGCGGGGCTACATGGATGGGTTTGAATGTGAAAGAACTATGGGTTGTGAATAATAAATAAAAGTGGAAGAGTTAATGAATCATGGGGAATGGTAATGGAACAAGAATAATAATAAATGGGGTTTGTTGGTAAATAATAAGGGACTTGTCTATATTGCTTGTGTTTTCTTAACTTGATTTGTGGATGGCAGGGATATGTTTTATGAACTCTTGATCTAGTTTGGTTGTTGATAATTGCCCGGTAGTTAAGAAATTGATAACTAAAGCTGTTGAAACATGAAAACATTAAATCGGGTTTTGGGATTGTTTTTTGTGTGCATACTCTCGAAGTAGCAGTGCCAAGGCACATGCTCAGAACTTTGTGTAGAAGCCTTAGGATGGGCTGAGTGGTTGTTATACTTATATAAATCTGTACGTTTTATGTCTCTTTACGCACCCCACCCATGTTGAGAACTTAGTGCTGAACACCCCCATTTCATGGGGGAGGGTGTTTTTACAAACACTTCTATTAGTTGCTGGTTATTAGCTCCTTTCTGCTCCGTTTCCTGGGTAGCCCAAGTATCTTCGGGCAGGCTGTGATGGCCTGAGGTCCATTATTAGCCCAAGAATAATTGGGCAGGGTAGTATGGTGGTTGGCTCAGGTGTGTGTGGGCAGGTGGTTTCCCAAGTGTCTTTGGGATTAGGCCCAGGTGTCTTCGGGCATGGTAGTAGATCTTCTACCTTAGGTGTCTTCGGGCGTGGTGGTGGTTGTTCTGGCCTAGGTGTTTGTAGGCATAGTTATGTGTGACAGTTGTGGCCCTGGTGTTTTTCAGCGGGGTTTGGTAGTGGGACTGCGTGAGGATGTGGCCCAGGTGTGTGTGGGCGGGATGAGGTAGTGGGACTGCGGTGAGAATGGCGGGATTGGTCCGATGCGTAGGATGTATTCAATAACCAGTGGTAAGGTGGTGCGGGGTACCCATACTTTGATAACATTACTACTATACTCTATTGACTTGTGTTACATGGTGAGTGTGACTGGTGAGGCTGGGTGGATAGATTCCTTGCTAGGTTTTGGTTCTTCTATTTTCTCACGGGGCATTAGGATGTCTCCCCACTTGTGCATTATATCTTTAGGATTCCCAACTAAGTATACTTGTATGCTCACCCTATGTTTACTTTTAGGTTTCCAGGAGGACTACCAGGGCCGTGCAGGACCCTACTAGTTGGGATAGTTGGAGTTGTTGCAGTTTGTTGTACTCTTGTTTCTTTTGGTATTATACTTTTTGTGCTTTCTTGTACTTGTACCTTGTTTCAGAACTATTTAAACATGCACGTGGGATTGGTTTGGGTTTATTTCTATACACATGTTCTTTTCCTTTTTGGTGGTTTACTTGTCTTATTTCCCGATATTAAATAATAAAAAGGGTAATGCCTCCCATATTTGTGAAAACCCATACCCTTGGTGCTAGTCGCCACCCCGGGGCCTACTGGAGGCGGGACTCAGGGGTCATTATCCCCCTTTCACCATTGCCAGATCAGGAGGGGAATCTTTGGTGGGAGAGGGTTGTGGCAGAATGGTATCAGAGGCTGATGGTTGAGAGATAGGATGAAGTCTGGAGTTAGGCACAGTGAGGATTTCATGGGATGTTAGGGCAACAGTGTTGGATGATCTTGTTGCGTGACATAGGCCATGGAAGAATAGCTAGGACACATGATTTTAGGGCCCCCCGTGATCCGATGAAAGGACTCTGAGCTTACCGAACAACTAAGTAAGACTAAATTGATTGCAGGGTAGAGACCTTAGGAAAGGTACATGCATAATCATGATTTTTGTTTTACTTGATTTGGGTGTTCTAGGAAATAAATTGAAATAAAAAAGATAAAATAAAACCTTGAGAGATTTCCTTACTACTTGGGCTTAGGCGTTCTTTATTTACCTTACAAATATGACACATAGACATAAATAGAGAGGCAGAGGAGTGGGATGTGGACAGTTGAATGCAACAGAAGTGGCAACCCTAGCAAGGCCAGTGATCGAGAGAGATGTTTTTGGTTTAACTTAAATGCTCTCGTTTATGTTTTGGAGCGTCACACTCCTTTTTGAAACTCATTATTGCCCATGATTTGGGCTTGGACCTTGTTTTTCATGAGTCTATAATACTATGTTATTTCCCTCCTTCCTTTAAATGTGTGTGAAAAGTCCTAACATGTGGGGATAGGATGACCTGATCCCTAATCGAGACACATTAATGTGGATGCGATTAAACTCGTGCAGGCACGTCAGTGCCGGCTGAAGCAGATAATATCTCGACATGGGAGAAGGAATTTCTCAAGCCATGTGTTCGGGAAATTTATTGTTGTTTTGTATGGTGTTGGGGGTTATTTATATTTGGAAAATCCTAATATATGGAAGTTGGAAGACCTAATTCCTAATCGATACGCATTAATGTGGATGTGATTAAACCCGTGCAGGCGAGTCAGTGCCGCTTAAAGCGGATAATATCTCGATATGGGAGAAGGAATTCCTAACTCATATAATTAGTGTTGTAGGTTGTTTCCTATTACGACAAGAGACCTGAGAGGTATCTTGCGGGGTGGTTGTTCAGATCCATTCTTTTTTTTTTCTGGGTTGGTTTTAATTCTCGAGGATGATAATGTTTTGAGAGGTATCTGATGTAATGGCCCGAACCTCTCCGGTCCACTCCTTTTTTGAAATCTATGTGGTCAACAAGACGCGTGTTATAATGATAATTTTTAATACTGATGATAACATAAAAATATGTTAAATAATAACGATGATGACATAAATTGTGTGATTAATTAAACTAAAAAGATAATAATCATGATAAAATGATTGAATGGGTGTTATTATTATTAATGATGTGAAGTGGGAAGGTGTGTGACCCATTAGACGTTGATAAATGAAACATGCGGTTTATTAATTGAGTAATTGTTGAAATTAAATATGAATAATAATAATAGGTGTTGTGTAATTAATATTATTCATAATATTAATAATAATAAGAAATTAATGAAATGATTCATGGTATTTATTGCAAACAAATAGATGAAGATGGGCAGAGGAAGCGAGGTGGTGCATTAATAATATTAAATGCGAGTTATTATTATGTAAGATAATAATGATAACGCTGACGTAAATATAAATATAAATATATATATGTATATATATCGGGATAATTAAATTAAATGGTTTTAATTTAATAAAGGAAACAGTTTTTAAATTAATTGGAATTAAATGGGGGCACATAAATCTTGTAGTGTGATTGTGTTACCGTAAAACTCTCTTTCCACCCCTATATTGTAGTGATATTAATTATATGTTTTATACGATGTTTAATAAAATTTCAATAATAAATGATATGTTGTGGGAATAAGGATGAGGCGCATGGCCCCATGTATCTTTACATAATTTATATAATAAATAATATATTATAATAATGATAAATGAAAATATATAAAATGAATGCTAATGAAATGCATGGGGAGGGGATGTGTGAATTTTCCTTTCCCCTTTTTATAATTATACATTTTATATATTATAATTTTAATAGTTTAATAAATAATAATAAATGAAAAAAATAAGGAAGCGCCACATTTTTGGGTGCGTGATGAAATTTGGAGAAGAAAGGTGATTGGAGAGAGAAAGAAAAAAAAGGAATAAGAGAAATAAGATTAAAAGAGAAAATAATGAAAATGGGGGAATGAGTGTTTAATTGTAGCACTCAAAAAGACTCAGATCGTGATTGATTTTGGGATTTTGAAAAATAAATATATAATTGATTAATAATAATAATAAAATATTGTTATTATTAATTTTGGTGATAAAACGCCTATTTGTCTGCAACTTCTTCTTGCGACCTCGGTTTTACGAACCGTCAGTGGCAATGCGACCTAGAATTAGAGACAGAAATTATGAGTACAATATTGGATGTCTTTTTCAGTTTTTCATATCGGGTACCTGAAACGCTCGTGAATTAATAGATTTAAAATTATTATTAAATCTTCGACCAGCTGTAACTCCCACGTGTGATATCCGATTGACCTTCCATCAGTGGCGATGTGATCCTATCATTAATACAATCAATTCAAGTATAATGGTAGTTATTAAATTATGGTTCATGTCCCGGGTCAATAAAACACCTATTATTAATTGAAGTTATTGTTATCATTAAATGCATGGAAACTGTGTGACGTGTCGTGTGTTGACTAGTCAAAAAACGTAACAGTTATATGGTCACATCATGTATTCATTAATACATGATGTGTACTATTTTACCTTTTCGTTGCCTATATAATATAGGTTCATGTGTTATTTATGGACCTCTCTTCTTCTCCACACGACGACAGTCCCGGATGATCTAGAAGCATTCCTCGTAACTTCTTCATTCGGACTCCGATCGTCGATCCGTCAGTAACTGTGGGATCGTGTCAGTGGGGAGAACATCGTACACCCTGTTCCATTACCTCTTCTTAAACTTCCTCTCAGCACTTTCCAACCTAATAGACTGCTGATAATTGATGGGAACGACAGTATTTAACGAACGAATCTAAAAAGGTATGTTAAACCTCTGTTCTTGTATTATATTTCCGATCCTACTTCTCCCATTTTATTTCCATGATACGGTATGTGATCTCCGTGATGGGGGAGCTTCTTGTGTTGTTGATTCGGTGGTTCCATGACATCCTTGGTGGGTGCAGTCATTCTGGGAGAAGCCTTGTGATCGTGGTGGTCGTATTCGTAGGACTTCAGAACCTGTTGAGGTAGGGATCTTACCTTCATCTCTCTAGATTGTGCATCAACCGAGGTGGTTGTCGTCTTGTTTACATGAAACACATTTGAACCAGTTTAATAAAGATAATAACTGGCTTATATAATGGGGATGGGAAGGTTTTGAATGCAGTTGCATTATTTATATCCTGTGATGTTATGTAGTGAATTGAATGAGCTTGTGTCTGCTGAAAATCATGGTCGTTGGGGGACTTTGCTTACAAAATTAAATGTTTCCATCTCATTCTATATTTTCTTATGGATGAAAATTTTATTGAATGTGGAAGTTGGTTAATCACATAAAGTTGGCGGATTAAATACCTGTAACCCTTGTGTGATCACCCTGGTTGAACAAACTGAAATAATAAACATGTGGGTGCTGGTTAGGGTTTATTTATGTGAAGGAGGTGTTTTGTGGGTTTTTGTGAATCAGGTGAGCAGTGGGGCTGCAGTTGGCTTGGTTGTGGGTTGTTGTGAATGTTATGTTGGTTACGGGCAGTGGGGCTTTGATAAATGGTATCAAAGGGATGATGATGTACGGGTTTCATTGTGATTGTGGTTATGGTGGTTGGCAGCGGGGCTACAGGGATGGGTTTGAATGTGAACGAACTATGGTTTGCGAATAATAAATAAAAGTGGAAGAGTTAATGAATTGTGGGGCATGGTAATGGAACGAGAATAATAATCAATGGGGTTGGCTGGTTAATAAGAAGGGACTTGTTTGTGTTGCTTGTGTTTTCCTAACTTGATTTGTGGAAGGAAGGGATATGTTTTATGAAATCTTGATCCAGTTTGGTTGTTGATAATTTCCCAGTAGTTAAGAAACTGATAACTAAAGCTGTTGAAACATGAAAACATTAAATGGGGTTTTGGGATTGTTTGTTGTGTGCATACTCTCAAAGTAGTAGTGCCAAGGCACGTGCTTAGAACTTTGTGTAGAAGCCTTAGGATGGGCTGAGTGGTTGTTATACTTATATAAATCTATACATTTTATGTTTCTTTACGCACCACGCCCATGTTTAGCACTTAGTTCCGAACACCCCCATTTCATGGGGGAGGGTTTTTTTCTCAACACTTCTATTAGTGGCTGGTTATTAGCTCCTTTCTGCTCCCTTTCCCAGGTAGACCAAGTATCTTCGGGCAGGCTGTGATGAACTGAGGTCCATTATTAGCCCAAGAATCTTTAGGAAGGGTAGTGTGGTGGTTAGACCAGGTGTGTGCTGACAGGTGGTTTCCCAAGTGTCTTTGAGATGAGCCCCATGTGTCTTCGGGCATGGCAGTAGATCTTCTAGCCTAGGTGTCTTTAGGAATGGCGGTGTTTGTTCTGGCCTAGGTGTTTGCAGGTGTCGTTATGTGTGACAGTTGTGGCCCATGTGTTTGCGGGCAAGGTTTGGTAGTGGGACTGCGTGAGGATGTGGCCCAGGTGTGTGTGGGCAGAATGAGGCAATGGGACTGCAGTGAGAATGGCGGGATTGGTCCGATGTGTAGGATGTCTTCAATAACCAGTGGGAAGGTGGTGCGGGGTACCCATACTTTGATAACATTACTACTATACTCTATTGACTTGTGTTACTTGGTGATTGTGACTGGTGAGGATGGGTGGATAGATTACTTACTAGGTTTTGGTTCTTCTATTTTCTCACGGGGCATTAGGATGTCTCCCCACTTGTGCACAAGAGCTTTAGGATTCCCTACTTAGTATACTTGTATTCTCACCCTACGTTTACTTTCAGGTTTCCAGGAGGACTACCAGGGTCGTGCGGGACCCTACTAGTTGTGGCAGTTGGAGTTGTTGTAGTTTGTTGTACTCTTGTTTCTTTTGGTATTGTACTTTTTGAGCTTTCTTGTACTTGTACCTTGTTTCAGAACAATTTAAACATGCATGTGGGATTGGTTTGGGTTTATTTATATAAACCTGTTGTTTTCCTTTTTGGTGGTTGACTTTTCCTATTTCCCAATCTTAAATAATAAAAAGGTTAATCCCTCCCATATTTGTGAAAACCGATACCCTTGGTGCTAGTCGCCACCCCGAGGCCTACTGGAGGTAGGACTCGGGGGAAATTATCTCCCTTTCACCATTTCCAGCTCAGGAGGGGCATCTTTGGTGGGAGGGGGTCGTGACATAGAGGCATTAAAAAATCAATGAATGTGAAGATTGTTCCAAGCGGACGACATGGACCCCACCATTATAATGAAATTCTATATCGACAAAAACATAATATATTGATATTATTACACCTAGAAGGGAACAAGGACACCTAAGGTCGGCTATAAAAATAATTGGAGGGTGTTTGGAAGTCAATAAGGTTGCCATTGGGTGTTATACTTTTGAAGGATGCTTTTTGGAAACTTCTTCCAGAAAAAGAAAAGTCCAATGAAAAATTTATAACTCCCACATATAATGTCCAAATATGATGAAACGTTTTAGAGAGATAACTAAGATATTTATGAACAACATTCATGAAGGGTAGAATGCGTGAAGAGGTCATTTATAGGGTCTACATCGAGTCAACTTTCGGGGAAAAAATCCTGCATATAAAAGGAGGGGAGTTGCTTCCTCTCAAGATAGCCCTTTCTCCATCAATTACTTCAAGGAACCAAGTAGGAGATCTCCACTAAGGGAGGCCGACCACAAATTATCCACCATTATTTTTAATTATTTTATTTTAATTATTTTTGTTTTAGTTTTCAATTGTAATTTTGATTTTTAATAAAATTAATGCATTGTTTTTATTTCTGTGCCCACCCATCCACCATATTTTTTTCTAATCATTATACCATCGTGAACTATAAGACTCATGATCATGAGTAACTAATACGAGGAATAACCCAAGGTATTAATTAGGTTCTTGTACCCAAGAACATCTTTTTAATACTATTTTAGTTAATTCTAAGGATAATTTATAGTGGGTGTAATCCTCGTTTTGGTTGTCTAAAGTTAAACATCTTAATCTTCAACAATTTTCCCTCGATTGAGGAGGTGGATGGAGGGTGTTCTTGGAAATTTCTAAGTGGACTTTTAATTCATAACCAGGGTAGATTAATGTGTGCACACATGCAATGGAGTGTGTTCACTAAGAATATTTGAAGCTTGTCAATGAAGGTGATCCCTGAAAGTTCTCTCGGGATAACTTCCTTTCTTCAATAATTCCATTTTGGTTATCATTTCATATAAATTTTCATAGATTTCTTGCATTTAATTTATTTTCATAAATTAAATTCCATTCCTATATTAAATAAAAACAACCAAAAATAATTATTTAATGTGAATTAGATTAAGTGAGTGAATGAACTAAAAAATCTCCTCAAGTGAGATGACCCTGGTCAGCCTCTATGCTGCACTAAGAAAATGTAAAAATACACTTTTCTATGCCCTATAATAGGCGTGCATCAATTATATAGTTCAACTTTGTGTAAAAGTGTCTCATAATTGATTATATATTAATACTAAGGTGATATATTTCATATTACATTCATAAAATTAAAATTGAGATGAAAAATAGTGGCCTTATAACTTAATTTTAAACTATGTTAACCTGATTTAACCATTTATTTTGGTGATTTTTTTTTTCAATTAATTATGACCAAAATTTTTGTTGAACTTTTTTTACTATTTTTCTTTTGAATTACTATTATTTTGGAAAATTCCTGAGCAGTTTTTAGGTGGGTTTCTTTCTCCCACATATAAAAGGCCACCACCACCATTCACATGTTCACACCTATCAAGCCATTTATTTTGGAAAAACCCATAAAAACTATCCTAACCATAATTATCCTTGTTATAGAGCTACTTATACTCCCAAAAGTACAAAAATAGGGTCCTTAATAAGAGATACAAAGGTGGTTCTTCTAAGCGTAGATAATTGTCTTCACTAAGCTCCTTATTTTTATTTATTCATTTTATACATTCATTTATTTCTTAAAACATACAATATAATAAAAAAAGTATATAATATATACAAAAATTTTATTATATTTATATAATAACTTATATCTATATCAACTTCTATCAAATAGAATACAAAACCGTCGATCATGTGTATGACATATTACCACCTCACGAACCGATGTTGTTCATTTCCTATAACTAGATTTAAACTATTTATATAATGATAGATTTAACATATTTATATGATATTTATGAAATTAATATTTCTATATAATTATTATATCATTTATATATTATTACATTATTTTCTATGGGGGATACGATGACATCACTCATGTGTACAAAGGACTAATGCCTCGCAAAGTTATGTGATTCATTTTCACCTTTTCTTTACATGGAAGGTATAAATTGTAAATTTATTGAATATAATTTCGATATATGAAATCATAATTATTATTTATTTTTAATATATTTTTTAGCTTAATTTCATTCAATTTTTTGGTAAAATAGAAAGTGCGTTCATGCAAACACATGACCTACTCTATCGATGAATAATGTATTTCCTTTACTATCTCTATATTTTTAGGATTAATATAAATACATATATACTAAATATATATAATATTTATATCATGGTTAATATTATGGACATTATTTAATAATGATCAATGTAAGAGAGCCAAAAATAAAAAATTAAAATTTACATGAAAAAAAAGTAGTTATTACCTGAATCGTGATTTTAACAAGGAATTGTTAATAAATAGATAATAAAAGGTCATGAGTAAACAATATATCATATCACACACAAACACACATATATATAATAAATGTATTTATAATAAACTTATATTTCTTATATAGGATGTTCGAATTTGTACAAACGAATTTGAGACTTATGGTTATTTATTTCCATATCACTTTTTTACTTCTATGAGACACATTCCATATTCACCACATATTTGTTTTATTTTTTATAAACTAAACAAAAATGAATTTTATTATTATTATCCTGATAATTATGGGTAATTACATATCCATTTGTTTATTTCTATTTCATGGGGTTTATGATTAAAAAGTTTCCAAAGCGATAATGGATTCTTGTCTCAGTTTTCCTTCTTTTAGACATGTGTTATGGTATGCACACCTATTATTTTATGAGGTAAATATACAAATAATTTTACATGTAATGTCCTGAATTTATTAATTATCTTGATACAATAAGTTTCTTTTAATTTTATTATTTTATGGGTATTACAATCCAATGTTTCCAATGTGGTAAGAGTTCTATGTTACAATCTCATCGTTTATCAGGATGGTTTATGATTATGCTTATAATGATAAAATATTATGATCTATATCTCATGAAATGAATAAATTTTATTCTACTATATTTATATCATGAGAATACATTTTTCCATTCATTTTCTTCTCTTTATGTACTCAAGAGTTAAAAAGAATATTTTTAGGAAAAATATCTTTAATTATCGTTTTGGTCCAAAACCCTTTTTCTTCCAAAACCATGTTTTGAAAAAATGTTTCCAAAAATATTTTTGACATTCATCAAATTATTTATTAAATATTTTTTTTAAAAAATATTTTAAAGTAATATTATTTCACTTTATAAACAATTTACATTTATCATTTATAAAAAATTTAAAAATAATATTTATTTTAATGTGTACGACATGAATGGAATTTTCCCCAATCACGACTACTATTTACTTTGATGATTAATTTATAAGTTTTCAATGTTATTTTCAAATAACTGGATTCCAAAAATATTTTATGTTTCTATTTTTTTAATTAGAAGAGATATTTTCCCCATGAAAGTGTTTAAATGATTTTTAATGCTTCCTTTATATGCTTTCATGGTTAATTTAAAAAAATGATTTTGAAACTTTTTTATGTTAGTAAAATTGTTTTTTCAAAGGAAAAAGGATATTTCCTCATGAAATTTTTTAAATTATGTTAAATATTAATTATAAGTTTTCAAGGTTCTTTTCAAAGTAAACTATTTTGAAAATGTTTTATGTTTTAAAAAATTATTTTTCAAATCATGAAGGATATTTTATCAAGAAATGTTTTAATTTATATTTAATGATTTTTTTATAATTTTTCTAGGTTATTTTAAAAGAAAATGATTTTTAAAGTATTTTATATTTGATTTTTTTTTCAAAGTAAAACTTATATTTTCCTCAATAAATGTTTTAGATTAATTTTAAAACTTCATTTATATATTTTCATTGATATTTTAAAAGAAATTTATTTTTAAAATGTTTAATGTTTTAAAAATATTTTGGAAAATAAAAAAGATATTTTCATCATGAAATATTTGAAATGATTTTTAAATATTACATTAAAAGTTTCCAATTTTATTTTCAAATAAAATCATTATCAACATGTTTATGTTTTAAAAAATATTTTTTTATATTTCAATTATTATTTTCCTAATGAAATATTTGAAATGATTTTAAAGCTTTATTTATATTTTTAAAAGTATATTTTAAAATAAATGGATTTCCAAAATGTTATAAAAAATTTTAGTTTTAAAATTTTATTTTAAAAGAAAATTTATTTTCCACAAGAAATTTTCTAATTGTCTTCGAAAAATTATTTTCCATCTAAAATGTCTTTCATTTATGTTACCTATTCTTTAATATGGATATGATTCAAGGATACCATTTTCATTATTTCTCTTAATGTATTGTGTCTATGATGGAATGAGGTTTACAAAAAAATATTTCATTTCCATGGGTCAAACCATAAGGAAATTCATACAAAAAATGATTTAATTCACATGTTATGATATAATGAAATGATAAAGGGATTATGAAAACATTCTATTTTCCACATGTTATGATATGATGAAATGTTTATGGAACCCATTTCATTACATGTGTTATGATATGAGGGATTTTTTCTGATCTCGTGGCACACATACGTATCATTTTATTTATGTGATGGGTGGGACCTATATCACCCTATATTGTATTAGTTAAACATTTATATATCATGAGATATAAAAGACTCTAATGTGTAGTGAAACTAGTTCAATAAGGGACTTTGTCTGCTATGATGGTCTTAGAAGTGAGCCTTGACTACTATGATGGTTTGGAGAGTGATCCCATTCATTTATGAGATAATTGGTAGTTAGCCTTTACTTTTATTGAATTTATTTTTAGTTCTTATGATTATGACACAATTCTATGTATTGTTCCAATTTTATGATCTGATGGATCATTTTCTTTGATCTCTTTATGATTTATGTCACATGAACTATCTATATTTATAACCTGACTCAAGATTTTTTTATTTAATTTGTAGGGTATTGTTTTTAAAATTTATTATCATGTTAAAACACTCTTATTTCCACGTCATGATTCTTTGATCATTGATATATGACTTTCTTACCCTTACTAAGCATCTGAGATCACCTATTCTTTTGTTTACTTTCCCCAAGTTATTAAGAATGGTTTTAAGTATGGTATTCTTGTAAAGATTTCTAAAGTGTAATATATTTATGGGAGATGTTGAAGATATTTATGAAAATTATAATATTTTTTTCCTAGTATCTAAAGACACTAGAATATTATGATCCCCCAGAATGTGTTTTTGTAATGTATTGAATATTCATCTAAAATGATATCTTATCCCTATATGAAAATTTGGGGTCCCTATATTTGGTATCATAGGATAGGTTTAGTTAGTATTTGTAAACTAGGATGAGAAAACATTAGTTATATCCCTATGGATATTTTTAAGTATATTTCTAGTGATACATCTAAGTATAATTCTAAGGATGAGTTAGAGTATTAGAAAATATACTGAAATTTTTTAGAGGATAGAGCGAGATGCCTCCATGAAATTACATCCCTCTATAGATAATACATGTGGATGTTTCTCTGTTACATATGTACCTATAGTTAATAAAATTAAAAATGGCGTATTGAGATAGAATCGATCATCACATAGTGCTTGAAAATGGGCCTTTCTGTACACCTGGTTTGACACTCCATAGGGATATGCTTTGGAAATTAATAAAGTCTTTACAAACCATCTTGAGGGATTTAAATAGACTATGAATATGAATAAACAAGGATAAAACTAAGGATTCAAAGATTAAAAATAAGTTGTCCTGATTTATACATCCTATATGTGACTTTCCATGATTATGTGGTTTCTCACAAGGATTATTATTACTAAAACCCTGATTTTTGGTTTTAGTCAATGTTAAGAACCCTAAAGAACTAGATTAATAATGATTATTATTGAAATACTATTGATAAGAAACAAAATGATCTGATGAATGGAGTGAAATATATTTTGATTATGCCTAATTAGTTATCATGATATATTATTAATAACCTTTAGCTTAACCAACTCTTGGACACCCCAAAGAAGAGAAGGATATAGTTTATTGAGAGTTCATGTTGTAGAGACCATGGATGAAACAATATTATCGTTCTTATATGTTTAGAATTTGTAAATAAGTACTCAATGGAAGGTCTCAATGGAATAATAATGTGTTTTGAGTGTGGAAAAGAAGGACACAAAGAATATAATATTCAAGAAAAAATGAATATTTATGATAATTAAATGGATGAGAATAATGTTCTTCCTATGATATCATAAATATTTTAATGTTTTAAATGTTATATGAATATGCATTATAGAAATATATTTCTAAGGAAGAAATATCATAGAGAGAATCGACAAGGTGTTATGAGTAATGATTATTATACTAATGATGAAGAGTGAACGAATGACATATGAAATGTATGAGTTGTTATAATGGTATTGTTTATGTTAAATGATTGAAGCATGATTACATTGAAGTATATGAATTTTAATACATGATTCATATTCCATATTATAAGAAATAGTTATTAAGGAATATGATGATGAATCACATTTAATTTTTAAATTATGAAATGGGATGATTGAAAAATAAATGTATTGTAATTCAAGAATTATGAATCATAAAATATATAAGTGACATTCAGTATAAAATTTTCATTAAGTATTTTCAAGAATATTTTAAATTTTACTGATGACCTAGAAAATGGATTTAATGGAAATGTTAAATTTTATGAAAAAACACATGATTAAGGGAAGATGACCCTTAATATGTTCTTGATGTTGAGATAATTATGTTGGGATAAAGAGGTGATAGATGAGAATAATGAGAATTGGATAGTATTAATTAACATGGGAGTGATTAATGATTTGACACAAAGTGGTTTTTTAATCATTGAGGAAGATTAAAACATTATTGAATTTATTGGATATATTTAATAATATGTGATTTTATTCAATGAATGTTTAAGTATGCATGTTTTCATTATTATTTTATTATAATTATGGATATTACCATGTTTCATGAAAAAATATAACTACGGTATTCACATATTTTGTATGGAAAAATTGAGAGCTACATTATGATAATTAGGGGATTAATGTAAAGTGGATTTTATAAAATTTAGTGACTTCATTTATATATTTTAAATTTTGAAGGTCTATAAGGTGAAACATTTATGTGATGGTTTAATTTAAAATTTGGATGATGTTTTAGGGATTAATTTATTACTACACCATATGAAGATTTATTCATATTTGATAACCCGTGCTAACCAATTTTTTTTGATGATAACAAGATATAGAAGGAATTACTTATCGTTATTTTATGGATTTTATGACACACTAGTGATTCAAGATTAAAAAAAATTATTCATTTATTAAAATAAGAAATTAAGTGGAAACTATTTGAGGAAAAATCTAAGGATGATATTGTTCTTACGAAATAGAATTAAATTAATAAAGTATATATTATCAAGAAAATTATTCAACTTTAAGAAAAGGACATTGGAATAATTTTTTTTAATTTTTTTTATTTCTAATTAATGAATTGTCTTTTCACTTATAACATATTTATAGATGTTTTTAGTTAACATTATTAGAACAATATTCACTATATCTCTCCATTAGTATTTTGTGTGTGAGTTTTATCTTATATGTTCATGTTTTCACTTCCCACCTATATTTTCCTATTTGGAAACCTAGTATGCTTTATTCAAGATGATATTTTCACATATTTTTATTTATTTTAAAGAGTATGTTTTATTAATCCTTTTTAAAATATGGATTTCCCAAAAAGTGATATTAAAATTTTAAACCCCTGTATATTGGGAATAAGTTCAAATTGAGAGGATGCAATTTCTTTAGGGGTTAGAATGCACAACTTGATATTTTGTAAAATAATTTTCAAATAAATTTAATCATTTTGATATTTTTAATTCCATGAACCAAAAAACTTTTCATTTCTTACACATGAAACTATCTTTATATTTCATTACACACAATATTTAGTTTTTCTTACCTTACACACAACACTATCTCTAGCTTGCGTTACAAACAACACTTAATTTAAAGAAAAGATAGAATACTATTAAAATATTATATGATAGTTATCACCTAGACATTGGAATGGTGGATATGAATAATATTAAAAAAGTTAATAAAATATATTCTTTACATATGTATATAAAATTAATTCTTTGGTGACCAATTTATTAGAAATGAAAATAAAAACAATTTAAAAATGAAGGAATTTTTTTTGAAAAACTATTTTTATTCGAAGAAATGTATATTACATAAATAAATTATCCAAATAACTTTTGATGTGTTATTTTAATTAAATTTATATATTATATATTCAATAAAATATTTGAAATTCATATAATGTGTTCTTTATAAAGGAGATATGGATAAATCTAATTTTATGCTTAAAAATATATTTTTTCTAAAAAGAAACACTCTATTCTTCTAAAAACATATAATAAAATTAAAATTTTGAAATCTATTTAAAATAAATTTGATAAAAAAATATTATTTAAATTAATAATTTCAAAATAATATTTGGATTATTTTTTTCAAATATTTTAGAAAAGATAAATCTTTCAATGAATATTGAAAATAATGTTTTTATTAATAATTGTCATTTGTTTTAAAGAATTTAAAAACATAAAAATTCATTACATATGATATTTGAAGAAAAATTAGTAAAATTATATATCTATTAATCCAATATAGTTCATTTGAATCAATTTAATATTGAATTTTTATTTAAAAATCTTTTAAACTTTTGAACATTTTCTCTTCGAAAAAATGCTATAATGTCATGTATGTTGGATTAATTTTAAATTAAAAATTTCCACTTCTACGAGTTGAATTTTGATTTTTCTTAAATTTTTTATGTTATAATAATATATATTATATTACGTTTTCATGTTAGTTTTTTACCATTATGAATAGTGAAAGTAACAAAAAAATAATTACCGTCATTAAGGTAAAAATTAGATTACTATGGTGTTAAACTAAGAAGATAATGGTTAATATTAAAATAAAACATTTAAAATTTCTATTTTTTGTATATATATTCAACCATTTACTTTAAAATATATAATATATTTTCATTTTTAATATTTTTTTTGTGAATTTATTTACTATTTTGGATTATTTTTGGAAATTTCTATGTAGTTTCCAAGTGGCTTCCTTTTCACCACATATAAATGGACACAAACACCCTTAAATTATTCAAACCACTAAATCCATATAGTTTATAAAAACCCTAAAAAATCCATCCCCAATATAATTATCCATGTTCTAGATCTTACGATCCTCTCAAAAGACAAAAACTTGGGGTCCTTAATATGAGATCCAATGGAGGTGGTTCTATGCAAAGGTAATTAACTTCACTAAGCCCCTTGTTTATCATTCTTATTTTTTGAACATTTATTATTAATTAAAGAATAAAATATTTTTAAACTATTGTCTTATATAGAGTGATATTTTATTATTTTAATGTAAAAACCTATATTCATCTCTATTTCGATAAAATGGAAAACAAAACCACTGATCATGTGTATAACATACTACTGCCTCATGAACCAATGCAGTTTGTTTCCCATAACCAAATTTAAAATAATGATATAATTATGGATTTATAATACATGAATGATATTTATGACATAAATATGAATTTTAATTAATATATCATAGTTAAATTCTTAATTTTTATTCTCTAGGGGGATACAATAACATTGCTTGAGTGTACAGCAAACTACCGCTTTACGAGGCGATGTGATTCATTTTTACTTATTCTTTATATTGAAGGAAGTAATGGTAAATTTAATAAATATAAAATCTATATATTAAATCATAATTACAATATATTGGTAATATATTATTTATCTTTATTTCTCTCCCTCCATCAATAAAATGGTAATAGTGTTAATGCATATGTATGGCCTACCGTCTACATGAATGTTGTATTTCATTTTCATTAAATAAGTTTTATGAATTAATATAAATAAATATATAATTAAAATATATTATATTTATATCATTGTTTAATGTATTTATATTATAGAACCCTACTAAAATTAATATAACCAAAAATAACAAATCAAAAAATATACAAAAAACAAAGTAGTTATTTCATGATACATGATTATGACTTAGAATTGTCTATAAACAGGTAATAAAAGGTAATAATTAAAACATACATGGTATTATAAATATATATTTATTGGGATTTTAATATATTCACAATGAGCTTATATTTATTTTACATGAGGTTTGAATGTGTATGAAATAATCTAAGACTTATAGTAAGGGATTTCTGTCTCACTTTTTACTTCTGTGAGACAGAAGATATATTCACCACCTATTAATTTTAAGTGGTTTATAAAATTATGATAAATTTATTTTATCATGATTACCCTAATAATTATTTTTATTTACATATAAATTTTTCTATTTCTATTTTATGGGGTTTACTGCTCAAAAGTTACCGAAGTGGTAAGTTATTTTTGTTTTAATTTTCCTTTTTTGAGACATATGTTATCCTATAATATTATATTATTTTATGAGGTTCATATAGATGACTTTTTTAAATGTAATATCATGAATTTATTTATTCTCATGATATCCTATGTTTAATTTAGTGTCTTTATTTCATGTGTCTTATGATTCAATGTTAACAATGTGTTAAGAGTTTTATGTTATAATCCCATAGTTTATCATGATTATTTATGATTATAATTTTGAGGATGAAATTTTAAAATCTGTGTCTCAATAAACACATGAATTTTCTTATCCTATATTTATGTCATGATAATAACCATTTTACCACCATTTTCATCTCTTTATGTGCTCAAGAGTTCAAATGAATTCCTTTAGCAAAATTGTATTTGGTTCTCTCTTCGGTAATTTCTTTTCCTTCCGAAAACAAGTTTTATAAAAATATATTCAATTTTTTTTGACATAATTCAAATGATTTATTAATCTATTTAGAAAAAATGTTTTTAAGGATTCTTCATTTCCTTTTATAAATAATACTTGTTTAGATTTTACGAAAAAATGTGAAGAAAATCATTATTTTTTCATGTACACCATTAAAATAATTTCCCACCCTCTTGAATATTATTTATTTTGAATATTAGTTTATAAATTTTCTTGTTTATTTTAAAAAAATTATTTTAATTTTTTTTATATTTTAAAAGGTTATTTTTTAAGGAATAATGTTGTTTTCTTTAAGAAATATCTTTAATGATTTCAAATATTTCATTATAAGTTTTCATGGTTATTTTTAAAGAATATGATTTTTAAAATGTTTTATGTTTTAAATTTTTTTTACAAATACTAATGGATATTTTCCTCAGTAAATGTTTTAAATGATTTTTAAATCTTTCTTTATAAGTCTTTAAGGTTATTTTTAAAGAATAGTATTTTGAAAATGTATTTTTTTTTAAAATTTATTTTTCAAACTCGACATGATATTTTCCTCAAGAAATGTTTTAAATGATATTTAAATCATCATTTATAATTTTCATTGTTATTTTCAAAGAAAATTATTCAATTTTTTTTTCTATTTTACTGTGTGTTCTCTAGAGCAGAAATAATATTTTACTCAAGAAATATTTTAAATTATTTTTAATGATTCTTTTATATGTTTTTAATTATATTTGTATAGAAAATTATTTTTGAAATGTGATATGTTTTAAAAAGTGTTTTTCAATGTGGAACGTATATTTTCCTCAAGAAATGTTTTAAGTGATTTATAAATACTCTATATATTCAAGGTTAATATTCAATGAAAATAACTTAAAAAATGTTGTATGAAATTTTAGTTTTAAAATGTGATCTTAAAATAATTTTTTTTCGTCCAGAAATGATTGAAGTATATTTTCAAAATAATATTCCATATATGATGAAATCCATTTATGTTACCTATTGTTTACCAGAGACATGATTCAAGGATACAATTCTTATTTTTCCTATGAATGGTTTATGTGTATGATGTCATGATGTTTATGAAACTTTTTTCTCTTCCATGGGCTATTCCATGAGGAAATTCTAATGAGGCCTTTAACTATTAATGGGTTATTGTCTAATGAAATGATGAAAATGACTATTAATCCTATTTATTTTTCATAATTTATGATATATAGAAATGTTTTGAAACCCATTTCATTTAATGGGTTATGATATGATGAACATGTTATGATCTCATGGCACACATATGTATGATTTTCATTATGTGATGAGTGGTACATATATCATCTACAAATGAATTGTGTAATTATTTATATATCATGAGATGTAATGGACTTGAATAGGGGATGAAACTGGTTCACTAAGGGAATTTCTCTTCAATGATGGTCTTGGGATGGAAACTTTTCAGCTATAATAGTATGGGTATTGAACAAATTATACTATAATAGACATGTCAGTGATCCTTGTCTACTATGGAAATGATTTTCAATGCTTATGTGTATGCCAAAATTCTATGTCTTTTGCCAATTTTATTCTCTTGGGGTCATGTTCACTGATATCCTTATGATTCATGGATTATGAACTAAAAATATTTGTTTTAGGACTCTAGATTTTTGATCTTTGATATGTAGGGTATGATTTTAAAATGTTATTCTCATGTTCTCAAAAATGTATCTTCATATCATGATTTTTTTGTCATTGATATATCACTTTCTTACCCTTACTGAGAATCTGAGATCACCCATTCTTTTGTTTCATTTACCCATGTTATAAAGAATGGTTATAAGATGGGTATATTTGTGAAGATTAATAAAGGGTACGATATTTTTGGGAGATGTTTAAGATCTTACACTAAATTATAAAATCATTTTCCGAGTCTCCATATAAATTAAACTATTATGGTCCTTAGGCATGAGTTTGTGTAATTAATTGAATATTAATTCAAAAATAATTAATATCCTTGTATGAAAGGACTAGTTCACTATAAAACTCCCACAACATCTCATATTTCTTGGTATATCTACATTATTTTTAAGAAAAGTTTGATGCCCAACATCAGTATCAAATTTTATCCACCTCATGGCTAGCACTCCATTATTCATTATGGTGGTAAAAATATTCCATGATAATCATTTTCCTTACATTAATAATTCCCCCACACATTACATTTTTCTATACTGATTCTCCATGAATTCCATGAATTTTATTAAAAATAGGTAAGTACATTGGGAGTAATGAGGATCCCCAGTGTTTCTTATAAGTAAAATTAAGACTGATAATATTATCTCAGTATCAAATTATTTTTCTTCATTATGTGTTTGGTAATGGATGTTTTTTCTTCCTTATATCTAGATTTATTAGATTTTGTAATATATTTCATCTCAAAATTAGAATCATTAGAAGAAGTTATCAATATTTATTCATCTTTAGTAAAATTTTTATTAGATTAAATTTGTAACATCCTTCCTATTATTTTCACTTTTTTTCTAAAAAATAATCATAAATTTTTTTTAACACAATTATACTTCTCATATATAATTTAAGTTTTTTAAATTTTCAAACCACCATATGTTAATAATTTTTTATTAACTTTTTTCTAAAATTTGGAAACCTATGTGTCCTTTATTCAATAGATTTTTTTTGATTATTGCATCTTTCTATCTATAGAAATTTTCTCTATATAAATAACTAAGAACTATTTATTTCCCTACTAAATTTTTTTAGCCTTATCAAAAATCATAAATTACTTTCCTTTCTTAGTTATCATTAGTTATTTATTTTCCACAATTAAGGGTTCCTCATTCTGAACATTATAATCACTCTTCTCTTCTTGAATATTATTTCTTTTAATATTTTTTATTTTCTACTCAATGTAGCTCCCAATTAATTAATACCTATTTCCTAGTAGATATTTATTTTATCGGCAAGAATATTCTATGTGCGTGGAAACTCCACAAAACCTGTAGAAACCTCTAAATACTGATAATTCATTCTAATTTTAATATTTATCTAATATTTCTTGTTTTCTCTTCAAAAATAGTCTCAACTAAATTTAACAAAGTTTTTATGTTCAAAGCGGTCACTTATAGTGTATCTTGGGTTGTCGAATCCTCAAAGGCGTAAGAAGAAACTGCATTGAAACATATATTATAAGAGGGAGATTTGGCTCTGAAGTGGCCAAATAGGGTTTATTTTGATATGGATTAAATTATAACTAATTGACCTATGTGAATTTAATTTATGTAAAAGGGTTTATCCTAGGTTATTAAAAGTGATGAATTATATTAAAATAATGCAATCAATTTCATTAACTCAAAAAGTATTGATTTAATGAAATAAAACTATCCACATAAAATAAGTTTTTAACACATTCACATACACATTATAATAAATATACACATGTAGGATAATTTTAACGACACTCCAAGGTAAATGATCTTTTTAGAACATGAAAAGTGTGGTTATAAAATTCAGCAAGGAAGAAGAGGAAAGAAAACCATTAAATGAAAAATAAAATAAAAGAAATGAATAAAAATTTAAATTTTGATAAATAACATATAATACATCCCATTTATACCCAATTAGATAAACCCAAGAGATATTTATCCATCCATTGTTGAAAATATTTTTATGGAAGACAAGAGTAGACTCATGATGGAGTAATTGAAGAAGCAAAATAGTGAAATAAGGACCACTCCATCGCTGTGTATAGAATTTCACAAAATATGAAGTTAATATGTTCACTAAATGAGGAAATGGTTTCAAATTTATTTTAATAACTTTAGGATAAGATAATATGAAGAAATTTTATTAAGAAAAATAGGTGACTGATACAACTTACATGTGAAAAACAAACGTACGAATAAAAAATGACATAATAACATTGCAATTGAAATAAAAACCACTCCTCCATAACACTAAAAAACACAAAATTGAATAGTTATTTTTGAATCTTTTTTTCAATCCACAAATTCTTAAATTCTCCCTAATTAATGATGGTAGGAATAGTTGGGTGAATATTTTATGGAGAGTAGGATTTTCTAAAATTGAAAAAAATCTGAGCCAACTTGCATCCACCAAAAAGGGATGCCAAAATTATTTTCTAGAATGATGAATTGGGGTGATACAAAGAATATGAAATTAAATAATTTTATATATATTTTAACATCCTATAAAATTTCAGTATAAATGGATTTGTGGTTCCAGAGATTTGATCAAAATAGTGGGTTGTTATTCTAGGCGACCAATTATAGCCCAAAACATCAACTTTAACTTAGGTCACTTGAAAAACCGTTAAAAAATATGAATTATCTTTGTAAAATATGTAATGAAATTTTAAACATGGTTTTACACATCCCAATTTAAAATTTTAGCTTCACTAAGATTTTATCTTTTCTCAGACAATTATTTTTTTGGGTTTCTCTGTAGTTGACTTTGCCTAGAATTTTTCTAGGATCAATGCCTAATTTTTTCATCATACGAGATGAATATCTAGTAGAACCACAAGGATATAATGTTTATAATATCATGGGATACCTGAAAATGAAATATTAAAATAGAATCAAGATCATTGGGTGTTTTAGGAGGTGCTAAAAAATATAGCATTTAATGTTTCATTTTAAGAAGGAATTACAAAAATGATAATAAAATAAGTTAAAATTATAAAATGAACTAGTATAAGTGTTTATGAACATTAAATTACACGCATAATATAATATTAATAACGAATATTACCCAATTTTATTGGATAATCACACTCCTTAACTTTCTTTTTCCTAGTATCGAGTAATGAATATCTAAAAATATGAAATTTAATTCATTTTTCCAATTTTTTAATATATAATTCTCACTAATAGATATCATTAAATAAAATATTGAGACCTATAAATATTATTTTAACATATATATGTTCCTAAGAGTATCCCAATCCCAATCCCATTCCCTTTTTCAAATTAATCCCCACATTTCATCCAATTTAAATTAAGCATGATGATGTGATGTGCTTTACAATAGAAATAGGGGTTCATTTTTGTTTAAGGGGAAAATGTTGGAAGTGAAAGGTGGAATAGTATTTTAACCTTAATATGAGTAATCATGTTTTTTGGATGTTTTGCAATGGTAATTTAAATTTGAATCAATCAATTCAACTTAGGCAGTGAGACTTTTCCAATTTCTCCATAGCTCAAAGAGCTTAGGGCACCAAGTAAATCTCACATAGTTGGGCATCATATCGAGTTGAATCAATAAAAAAATTAAAATTTTCTCAAAAAAAAAACAAAATGAAAAACTCTAGGATATACAATTATCGATTCACGATCCTAAAGTTACAAAATCTAAACATTAGGTCAATCCATTTCTCTATGAACAAATTTATTTTTTTTATTTTCATTTTTTGATTATTTTTTGTATACTCGTGATAAAAATAAAATTATCACTGAACTGATACTATTTATCATGGGAACCTAAGAAATCAAACTAATATCCCACAATCCAAAGGATGTGTTTTATGATATTTTTTATTAAATGGATGAAAATATAAATAGTGAAAAATCTCATTAGACAACCACACTTTCCAAAATATATGATCCTGAAATTAATATTGGATTAAAATAAGAAACTTGGAATTTAAATTATTTGATATTCATTTTCAAAGTTGGGGGTGTGCATTATCTTATTCAAGGTTAATTAATATTTTATTCTATTAATTCACATTTTAAATAATATTTTTTTTAAATAATTTTTTATTTTTTCTTATGGAAAAATATAATTTTTTTCTATTTCATCCTACATAAAATAGAATTACATTATACCCAATGTTTAAATAAAATAAAAATTTTAAGGGGTAAAGGTAGAATAGAGTATTTCCGAAATAAAATTTGAAAATGTGAATAATAGAATGAAGTCACCTGGTGGTTGAAGATAAAGTTCATTATCCTCCAATTTAATCCCTTTATTTCCATGTTACTCAAACAAGCCTAAAAAATGATTATAATTTCTATTTATACACCTATAAAAAATTTTATTTTCCAAAATAATTAATCAATATAATCATCCCTTGAGTCTTACACACCAATAAAGTTAAAACGCAATTAAAACCCCTTAAATTTTCCTTAACTAAAAACAAAAAAATAAAAAGGTAAGGGTAACAAGAATACCTGTTTATTTTAAAACTACAAACTTTGGGTCAATGTATAGGTAAAATCTAGGCTGCGTCCTAGAAAAAACAATATTTTTGATGTTTTTATCTTTACATGAACTCTAAATCTTTCAATTTTTTTCGGGTTCATAGGTTGGATCAGTTAACTCCTTCTCTAATTCCTTTGAATTAAATGATACCATTAATGGTTTTTACATATGACCATTGAATTTAAATATATGACCACTAGTGGTATATTTAATCTTTTCTTCCCCATGAGGGTACACATAATGAAATCTATAAGGCCCTGGACATCTTAACCTTAACCCTCGTGGGAGTAAATGATGGTTGGAAATATACAAGAGTACAAATTCTTCCAGTTCAAAGTTTTTGAATATGAAATTCCAAAATTTTTAGGCTTGAACTCTAGATTTATTGCTCATTGAATTTTAATAAGCCCTTATCCTAAGTTCCTCATGCTCATTGAGGTCTAATTTACCCTTTGTTTTTACCAATGAAATATCAAAGTTCATTTTTTTATATCCCAAATGTCTTTATGGTAAAATTCAATCGGTAAATAGAATGATTTATCATAAACCAACCTATATAGTGACATGAATAGGTTAGTTTTCATTTTAGTAAAATATGGAAAAAGATAATTTGAGGATTTCTCCATCTAATCATTCCTATAGGGATTGATTTTTTTTTAAAATTGCTGAATTTCAACATTTTCCGACTCATCTTGACCATTGGGTTGAGGATTGTATGAATTGTAATCTTTTATAGAAATATTATACTTAGAGATGAGTTCTAAGAAGGGATGATTGTATAAATGGGTTCCAAAATCACTGATGATAGTATAATGAATTTCAAATCAAGAAAATATGTGTTATTTTAAGAGTCAAATCATAACCACTATGGTCGTTGAACTTAGTAGAAATGTCCTATACCCATTTTGAAACATAATAAATATCTAAAAGGATGTAGAAATATCCCTAATATTTTGGGAATGTTCTCATGAAACCAATTCTCTAACAATCAAATATTTCAACATCCCGAATGGGAGTAAGGTGAATTTGATTCCTTTAGGTGGTGGTTCTTAATTGGTGACACCAAAAATAACTTTTGAATAATTTCTAGGAATCCTTATTCAGGGTTTTATAGAATAATCCATTTTAAATGAATTTCTCAATGGTTTTATTTGTGTAAAACTTTTCCCCACATGCATCTCCATGATAGAATTTAATAATGGACTACAGATCATAATCAAAAACACATATCCTAATTACTTGATCATGATAGAAATTTAAGAGGCATGGATCATCAAACACATTGTGTTTGATATTAAAAATTTATTTCAGATAGATTGGGTGCTGAAGAATTTTGGCATGACAATCTAAACAAAGTGTTTTTCTATGTCAATATACCATAGACAATCACTCATAAAATAGTGGTGCTCATTTGGAATGGAATCAGATATAGAAATTTTATGTGAGTTATCTTTTAATTCGATATTAGAGATGTGTTCAGCTATTAAATTTCCAATACCCTTTTATCCTTAATGGTTATATCAAATTCATGAATAAAAATGTCCCACATAATCAATCTAGAATTGAAATCATCTTTTTTGGGAAAGTCATTATAGATCAGAATGTTCTATGATGAAAATGATAGGGGATCCTAAAATATTTGAACTGATTTTTTCTAAGGCAAAGAAAAAAAAGAAACTCTTTCTAAGGGGTGGTGTAGTTTATTTGAGTATCATTCAATGTTTTAGTTACATAATCATTGATAGATGGTGTTTTATCACATGGTTATCCTATGAAATCCCCTACAGCGAAGTCACTCACTTCACACATGATCTTGAATGGAAGTTTATAATTGGGATATTTCATTATAGGTAGAGTGATATAATAATAATTGAGTGTCTATAATTATTCCTCATAGATTAATTTCCATAAAATGTAGAATATTTTACTAAAAGTGGGCAAAGTGATAAACAAATGGTGTTGAAATTCGTAGTGAACGTTCAATTGAAACAAAATTTTTTAAGATGTAAATCACATCAATGATAGTATTTGGAGAGGTAAGATGACAAATGATATCAAACATAGCATTACGAACATCATTACCTCTACCAATGAACAAATGGCCCAGAACTAGTACTTTATTTACAATAAAATGGATTTTTATCCTAGTATAGGATTATATTATTATCATATAAATTAGAAAAAACCCTTTTAGAATATATAAGGCATACCTCGAATGTATCCCCAAATATAGAGAAGTTATGCATGAAGAAACCTAAATAATACCATGCCATGTTAAAGAATATTCCTATCATGGACCACTGGAAGCTACTAGGAGAATTAAAGAACCCAATAAGAATTTCTTGAAGGAAAAAAGTTACAACTGGATAGGTCCATCCTATTTTACCTCGATATTCTAATGAGACGTAAATTTTATTATACATTAAGAATCCGTATTGGAAGTAGTAGAATTCATGGCCTTCTAATTGTTTAAGGAATCGATTAATTAATTTAAAGGGTAAACGGTCTATCTTGGTGTACGAGTTTAAATTTATATAGAAAATTCACACACTACATACACTACTTACCCTATGGGGAGAAGATCACCATTTTCATTGGTAATAATAGTGATTCTAGTCTTCTTTGTAAAAAAAATTTAATTAGGATTAACCACTCACTTGTAGCAATGGGGTAGATGATACCTGATTTAAAAAAAAGTAGAAGTTCATTCCTTAACACATCCATAAGATTAGAGATGTGTATCTTCATAGGTTAATGACCTGATTTAGAGTAATATTCTAGAAAAATCCTATGAGTTCAAATGGGTGGGCTAATCCTAGGAAAATTAGACAAGGTCCAACCAATTACTTTCTTTTTCTTTCTAAGGATATCCAAAAGCACCCTCTCTTGATTAGATTTAAGAGAGGAATAAATGGAAATAAGGAATGTTTTATTATCTACTAAGATTTAATACTTGAGAGATGAAGGGATGACCTTAAATTTGGGATCTAGCTGGTTAACACTTTAAAAAAATGATGAGGTTTTGCATCGAACTCAGTTTATATTTCCATACTTCTAGACAAATGTTTTTTCATTTGAACATAAGACTCATCCACCACATTGGCCAGATAATTTCTAGGAAATTGATATGTATTGAATTTTATTTATTTACTTAATGGTTTCAATTATTTGAGATTCTATAAAATCATCAAAAGACCTATCTCAAATAGATTCAAAAGATAGATACAAATTTCCCTCTTCTGAACAAAGGAAATAAATCTAATTATTACTTAGCAATCCTTAAAACAATACAGGATGTTCCTTTTGTTTAATATCAACAATACCTATCTATTTTACCTTATAGATTTATTTTTCATTCCCTATTTTATATTTTTCATTATTAATGTTCTGATAGAGCCTTATGTTCTTGAAGTTTATTGTCATGTTCTGATTCCTAACTCAGATAAATTAATTAATCATTACTAATATTCCACAACCAAGGTGGATTGGCAGATGGGGGGGGGGGGGGGGGGGGGGTTCTCCCTAGGATCTAATCTAGGGTGATTGTCAAAGACAATGAATTCATTAGTGTAAATGAAAATTTCAACTTTCACCAAAATATCATTTAAGATCCACTTAAGAACCCTAACACTTTGATCAACATTTTGGAGTGTGCCAGAAGTTGGTTTGATAACTTCAATGCCAAATTGTCAATACACCATGTATGGAATTAGGTTAAAAACTCCCCCTTAGATAAAAAATGGAACTGAGGTCTTTTTTTCTCCTAATTAGAAATTGATATATACACATGAAAGGGTTTTCAACTTGGGAGCAATATTTTCCAAAATAGTGCTACTCACATTAGCATTCAAAGTGACTTAGGATTTATGTGAGCAATTCCCTTTGAATGTTCACATGTCCTTTAGGTACATGTATGGTGAAGGTACATTTTAGATTGCATAAAAAGGGGAATATTAATCTTAACCTAAGATAATATTTCCCTCAAAGTTTCATTCATTTATGGTTTATATTTTTCTCTCATGTGTGGAGGGAAGGGAGAATATTGCTTTTTTTTGAGGTTTTGGGTTTTTCATATCCAAATTCTAATTTTCAGAATATGTTGATGGTTATTCAACATTTTCATGTGATATTTTATCTTCTAGTGGTTTTGGAATGTTTTTTTTTGGATTTCTATGGATTTCCCAATTCTTAAGATATTCACTACTTTTAGTTGTTTATGAGTGGTTTGTGTGTAACTTGATTCTCCCCTTAAATTTGAGGATGGTAAAAACAATTTAGGAATGTATACCTTCAAAATTTTAATTAATTTAGCTCATGTTTAATTGATTAAACATCATAATTTATTCAATCCATTTGTTTACAAATTTTTTTGGGTATTGGGAGAGGTAAAGATTGGGTAATGTATTAAGTTGGTTGGATTATTCCAGGTGGATATTAATATTTTTAGGTCAGACGTTGAATATGTTGTTGGATGGGTTTTTGGTATTGAATAGGGGGATCTTGTTATTAGAATTATTATGGTTGGAACTAATTATATATTTATAAATTATTTGGATGTTAGGGGTTTGATCTTTATGAATTACAGGGTTATTGTATGGGTTATTGATTATTTTCCTATAGAATATTGGATGGTCATTATACCTTAGATTGAAAGTGTTTTGGTATTGCTGATTTTTAAATTTTCAATCATTAACCTCCACTGGTGGTCCTCCAAAAAGATCATTCTTTATATAAGGTATAGTTTGATAGTTATCGGTCTTGTGGTCATGCTTGTCCCAAATTTTACAAAAGAGGGTGATCATTTCTGATTTCATGGACCTTCCTAGGACCAATCTTCTTTACATTCATAGTGAGTACATCAACTTTTATCCTATGGATTTATTATTCTATAAGAGTGTTAATTACATAAAATATAGAAGTCTTGTTATAGTACGGTGATATTCCCCATTTCTTGTTTTGTTTAGCTAGATTTTTTAGATACTCATAAAAATAATTTCGGGATTTGTTTTTGAATGTTCTATTAAAAATCATGTTAGTGAACTGTTTTATTCTTATACCAAATCCTTCAAAATGGATTGACACATATTCTATGATTGAAAATCCATTGTGAGGAACCATCTTGAGTGTGTCATTTAACCTTTACCATGTTTCTTATAATGACTCCCCTTATTTTTCAAAACCGTTTTGGATACTCTTCTTAAGTGAAATTATTTTTATGGGGATTTATTTTTTATAGAATTATCTTAGAAATTGGCCCCAAGAGTGGATTAATGAAGTGATAATATTTTTTAACTAATTATTTTCTTGATTCTTCAATGAAAATGGAATATCATAATATTAGAAAACACAAGATAATGTGGAAAAAATGGTTTCAACAATATCATTGAATTCCTATACATAAAGGTATAACATTTACAAATCCATCCCATGAAGGTTTGGAACGTGGTTTAGGACATGAGGTTTGAATAAATAGTGGGATTATACATTGTTATAATTCCTAATTAAAAAGGGTGTATTAGACTAGGAATCTTTGAGGTAGTCATTCATGGTTTGGTTGACTACATTCCCATAATTAGTGGTGGCATCATTTGGATTTTCATTTTCTTTACCACCCTAGTTTATGAATTGGTTTTATTGAAAATCCTCTATTATAATGGGCTCAATTTTTTAATATGGAATATTAGGAATATCATGATCTAATTTATAGAGTCCCCCATGTGTAATTTACTCCCCAACCTAAGAATTATCCATCCTAACTAGATAGTTTGATTGGTCATGAGTATAGGGAAACATGTATCAAGAAAAGAGGAAAATAAGAAAGGAGAAAATTTAAGAGAAATGAGGTGAGAATAGGAAAATTAGGGATAATAGAATGAGTTTTAATATAACTTAATTGGGTCCCAAAAAATGACTCCAACATTTTCTGTCTCCCAAATTTACCCATGTTTATAGGTTTGAAGTGGTTTCTTGTAGTATAGCTTGGGTTGTTGAATCCTCAGATACCTAAGAAGAAACCTAAAGACACTAGCATTCTATGAGTGATTTTTGATAAGAAGTGTTAAACTATGGTTTTTTATCTGTTTTAAATGAAAACTAAGAATCCTAAGTGAATTAAATTTATGATAAAGGGTTTATCCTAGGTTATTACATGGGATGGATTGGATGAAACTCTTTTTAATAATTTCAATTTCATTAACTCAAGAATGATTCATTGAATGAAATATAACTAACCTCATTAATCAATGGTTTAAATAATTAAAATACAAAATATAATAACCTATACACCTATAAGATAATTTTCATGAGCACTATATGTTTAAATATATAATTAGCACATGAAAAATGTGGTCATAAAATTCAATAATGTAGAGGAAGAAATTAAATTATTGAATGGAAAACTAATACATAATAAATGAATAAAAATTTAAAGAGTGAGAAATAATATAAAATTAAGACATTTTTACTCCCTTGGATCAAACTATGAGGGTTTTATCATTCAATTTATTCCAATATGTTGATGAAAGATAAGAGTAGACCTGTAAGGACCAAATTGAAGAAGAAAATAATGAAATAATGATCACTCCACCATTGTGTGAAGAATTTCACAAAACATGTTGTGAATAGATTAAATTCCCAAGGAAATGATATAAATTTTATATAAATAAGATCATAATAAGGGAATACAATTATATTTCATTAATAAACACATCTGATAAAAACAACTTACATGTGAAAAAAAATGAAAGATTACAAAATAGTAACATGACATTACAAACACCAATTCTCCAAAAAAATCCAAAAAAAAACAACCATTAATATTCATTTTGGAATCCTTTGGTCGATCCCCCAACATTTAAATCCACCCCAATTAATTATTGTTGGAATAGGTGTGTGGGATATTAATGGAGGGTGGACTTCTCTAACCCTAACAATAATATGAGCCACCTTGAGTCCACCTAACATAGGTGCCAAAATGAGATTCTAAATGGCTATATTTGGGTGTAACATAGAAGAATAATTTGAATCTCATGAGTTACAATAAAATAAATATAATATTTAATCCCAAATGGATTTGTGTTTATAAATATATAGGAAAAATAGTGTTCTATCATTCTAGACTACAGATATTGTCCAAGAATTTCATCTCAAAATTGAGCCACCTAGAACTCCCTTCAATGTTAAATATTATCTCTAGGAAATTATTAATGAAATATTAATTATGGGGTAATCTATATCCAGTTCTAATTTTAGCTTCATTGGGAATTCATCATGGATTATATAGTTATTTTTTAGGCTTCTTCCTAGTTCAAGTCACCTAGAAATTACTATGTTCAAAGCCCACTTTGGCCATCATACCAAATGAATCTCAAATTGATCTATAAGGATATAATGTTACTCAAATAAAGGGATAATTGAAAATTAAATATGAAAATAAACTCATTTATATTGGGCATTTTAGGTGGTGTTAAAAAATTTACCATGTAGTAATGATGTTTAAGAAGGAATTACAAACATTATAAGAAAAGAAGCTCAAATTGTAAAATTAAATTGTATAAGTGTTTATGAACATTTAATCACATGAATATAATAGTATAAAATAATGGATATTATACTCCTTCTGTGGATAAATATAAATCCTGGAATTTTTTATAAGATGATACTTTATTAATGAATTACACACGTTCATAGTGGAAGATGATTTCTGAAAAGTATTGACTTTTGAACCTGTATTGTTAGTAGAAGATGAAGTTCATTGAAATTGTTTAGGTGTGAAAACTACATGATTTAATGAACCCTTATTTTCCCCATATTTATAAGTATCACCTTTATCCTCTAATACTATTGTGATGTCTTCTATGATATTACCTACCTCATATTGTGTTGTAAGAAATATTGATTCCATTTGTGAAAACACTTTTTTCATCCAATATTTCTTTAAAAAAATTATCATCTATTTTGAATTTATCCAACATCAACCAATTATTATTACATTTTTTAATAATTTTGGTTTATACCATGTTGATTTTCTCATTACCAATTGAGTTTTCTTCATTATCTTTTACCTTTCTCTCACTCTCCTAAAAAATCATTTTATATGCTCTAATCACATTGAGGTTTATCTCTTAATTTTTAATTCACTCACCATTCTAAAAAGATATTTCCTAAACTTATTATTAGAAAAAAATTTTGTTAAAATGATTTAGTGATTATATTTCCATCATTTAATATATCCTTTACCTTTTAATTTCCAACTTCCATTTTTGATTCTTCAAGAATGTGTAGAAATAATTATGTAGATTCCATCTTTTTCTTCCTTCATTACAAAATCACATGATTTTTCTTAATATTCCTTTTCACTTAGCATTCCATTATCATTTTTGAAATACATTTATTCCTTAGCATTAATTTTGAAAACTATTAGTTTCATAATCTCATATAACATGATAAAATTTCGAAGATAATCTAGAGATTAATATTCTCAATATTTTAAATCTAAAACATAGGTATCAAATCTATTTGGAAATTTTCTATTCGGTTTCATAAAAATATTATAATAATAGAACATCTCATCTAAACCTATGATATTTCAGACAATATCATTAACACATGTAATGTATTTATCAATACATTATGCGTCATAGAACTTATCATATTTAAATATACTTCCCCATATTTATGGATTATCTTCCATAACTTTCTCATTTCCATCATATATTCTTCTCAACTTATCCCATATCTGTTTAGATATTGGAAAACCCATGATCTTGGTATAAATATTTTATGCCTGAGCCATCAACATTGAATTATAATATTGTCCATCAACTTATAAATTTATATTATCATTTATTACATAGAAGTTTCATTAATGGGATTAAATATAACTATTTCTACATCTAGAACTTTAATTCTAGGAGATATATCATCTCAAAAAAATTACATTTTAAGTAATTTAATTTTTTTTGGTAAATATCCTAATGAATTTCATCTATAATGGTTTGTATAATGATATAGAATTCCTCTATCTAATGGACTACATAGATTTTATTTAAATGATAGACCTCTAATAAGTTTCACTTGTGTTATAATATCTTATTCTAATGTACTCAACTTATGTTTATCTAATGAATATCCATAAGTATATATTTTGAATCATTATCAATCATCAGTTTAGAAACTCGTGTTTGCTAAAAAAAATTACACCATTCAATGCACAGAGTACCTTCACATTTCTTTGTCCGATGAAAGTAGGAAATGCGTATCCGTTGGATCTTTGGAGTGTTTTTCCGATGGACCTATAGTCAATTCAACTCCATTGATATATATATATATATAATGGTTTTCAAATTATATTATAATAAATTCTCTATCCAACTCTTCTTTTGTCACGACCCGTCCTCGGGGCATGTGCCGTGACTACCCCAAGCACGCCTTCCATAGGCCTGGGGATGGCGACTAGCACCAAAGGCGTAAATTCCGATAACCGGGAAGGCATTACCTTTGTAAAAGTAAACAAACACCACAGAGTACAAGCAGAAGTAAAACAATAAGTACAAAAGAAAGTGCTGAAAAGTAAATGGGGCAGAATAAAAATCCCAATCAAAATTACAGTTACAACTGAACAAAAGTACAACAAAAAAAAGACAAACAGCTGGAATAATGGAAGCATCTCCTAGGTCGTCCACCTCGGATCCTACCTAAAGGGTAGGTACAAATAGCGCAGCTCCTGGATCATCCACTATGGATCCTACCTGAAGGGTAGGTACAGATAGCGCAGATCCTAGATCATCCACCACGGATCCTACCTGAAGGGTAGGTACATATAGCCTCCATAACACTCTCGCCCGTCAACCTCCTTCGAGTATCATCTCGTCGTGAAGTCCACCACCAGGTACCATCCAGTCCTTGAACACTTGGCCTCTGTCAGTGCTTCCCATCGTCTACAACCAACACAATGAGGTGCGGGCATAGACTATGCAGGTGTGAGTATACGATACTCAGTAGGGACCCCAAGACCATTAATGTCTCACTAAATCCAACAAGGATAACCACAAAGAAGGATATCAACAGATAACCCTTACTTAGGTATAAGCCCATACTTATACCTAAGTTATCAAGTAACCCATCTCAATCATGAGGAAACAAAAAGATTATGAAATCAACGGATAACCACTACCCAGGTATATGCCCATAAATATACCTAAGTTATCAAGTGACCCATCTCAATGATGAGGTAAACACAAAGTTCATAGACTCAGCTCAAACCCAGATTTTTCGTTATCGAAACCGTAACTGCTGAAGAGCCCCATCTCTGGAGTGTACAGCGGTCCTGTCACGACTCTGAGGTACTGCTCACTAACCTAAGACTGCTGAGGTACTCCTCCTGTCAAGTACCGCAGGTCATCCACCCAAACACAATAGTGATCCCCGTCGGGGTCTGCCACCCAAACACTATAGTGCATCCCCCCTAAGAGCCCGTAGAGGTACTCTCCGGATGAGTACCGCGGGTCTGAACCTAATCTCAGTAGTGCTCCATTCGCCATGGGTCTGCACCCAAACAAAGTAGTGCTCCATCCACTAGGCTAGTCGACTCACTCCAAGTCGAGTCGGTCAAGTAGTCGTCAGGTCTCAGCCAGCTATACGGTCTCCGTACTCCGTACGATCATCTCTGGGAGGATCTGCTCCACAAGCTACAGGTTGATAATCCAAGTATCACAAAGTTCCATGAAGAAGTATCTCAATGGACCACCTCGTTATAGGGGACTCAACGCAACAGATGGCACGTCACTCGGACTCCCGGACTGTGAATTATTAGCATTTTTGTCCTAAGGGCCCGGTTGGTTTCGTGTGCGAACCAACCCGTCCATAACTCAACTGTACCCCGAACTCTCATAGGGTATAATAATAGGGACTGTTTCTCAACGTGATCACTAACGCCGCTGATGGTTCGTCAAACGGACGTCCGGTCTGAAAGTTATCAGCTTTACCATTCGAGGGGCTCAGTTGGATTTTGGGTACAATCCAACCCGGCCACTATCAAACTGCATCCAAACCTCAGGAAAAGTATTCCAAACGTTCCTTCTCATCATGAGTAATCCAACAAAGTTGACGGCACGTCAATCGGACGTCCGGAGCTCAAGATATAAGTGTTTTCGCTCCGAGGGCCCGATTGGTTTCGTATCCGAACCAACCTGGCCGTACTCAAAGTTCTCCGAAACCTTGAGTGTAATATATAAATACGACCGCATCGATCCAAGGATAGAATCGCAACTGAAGGTGTGTCTATCGGAGGTCCGTAGCCCATGATATGGGCGTTTGAACAAAAAAACCTGAGAATAGGGGGTTCGCGCCCGGACAGACCCGACCCGAACCGGGTCCGGGTCTGGCCCAATAGGGCGTGGACCGGTCCATCCTAGGCATGGCCCGGCCTGGCCTGGGCGGCCCAGCCGGTTAGTCTGCCGCGCTGGCGCGGCCGCGTGGCCCGCTCGGCTGTCTGGCTGAGCGGAACAGGGGGGCGTGTTTTCCCCCTTGAATGAAGTCGTGGCCCCCGTGTGGGGGCCACTCCCTACCAGCGCCGCGTCTCCCTTGGTCCCACGCGGCCGTGGGACCGCCACCTGCCGTCGCGGATGAAGCCGCGACAGAGCTTCCTGGCAGCGCGCCGGGCGCTGCCGCCGTGCCGGCGGGGCACGCCGGCAGGTTCTTCCGTGGACCACCGGAGTTGCTCCGGTGGTCCGTTTTCAATTCTCCCTGCACCAGTGGTCCTCCCGGGAGTCGTAGATTATTGCGAAGGATTCAAAATGCCTTTTTGGCCTACCTCATCAACGTCTATTGATCCTCACTTCGACAACAAACTACGAAGGGTCCGAGCTTTGTTCGTTAGCCCGTGCCCTCCGCGTTAGAGGTTTTAAAAACAATAACAAAATCAACCAATCCAGATTATTCACCCTTCAAGAAACCAGCATGAATGAGCGATCCGTGTATTAATAGGGTAGAGATTGATCCGCACTAGTCGTACTTTTCTCAAAAGATAAGAGAAAATAAAATATAATTCCCCTACCTCGAGCGTAGTTGAAAAAAGGCTCGTCGCGGAATTGAACGTCGCGGAAGAAGGTGTCATGGAAGAAGACTCCGTAAGCGTCGTCGTCGTCGCGGAGAGAAGGATTGACAGCATCGCGTGGTCGATCTCCGAAGATTTGGCGTTCTTCGTCGGAGACCGGCGTTCTTCGCATTCTTCAACGAAGAGGATGAAGATCTTCAAGCCTTAGAGCTTTTTCCAAAATCCTCTCAACAAGCTAACCCCTTAAAAAAATAATACTTGCCTTATTTTATTAACACACAAGCCAAACATTTGAGAAATTCAAATTTGAGTCAAACAATTAATTGAATTAATTACAACGTTTAAACCGTCCAATTAATGAGGCCTTTAAACATTAAGTTAAAAGTAAGAGTTGACTCTCATTAAAAAGGGGGGGGGGTGCGGGTGCGTTACCTAATTAAAGGTGGGGGGTTTCGAGGAAGTTGAAAAGGTGGGGCTCGTGTGGGCCCCACCCCACAAATATCCTACCTAGTGGAGTAGGATATAGTGGGTCCCACTTCAACCACTTATCTTAGGTTAAACAACTTTAAATAAAATAAAATTGGTTGCACCATTTTTATTTTATTCCTTTGCTTAACCCAAAAAAATTAATAACCACACCCAAGCAAACACAACTCTGGAAAAGGTGTTCCTAAGAAATTACCGGCGATGCGATTCTATCGGTGCCCTTAGAATTCGATTCCGAGCATCAGTTCAAATGTTAGAAAGACTCGCTCGTTCGTTCACTAAACGTGCCCGAGCTAATCTTCAGAAATTGATTCGAGGCACACCGGGACTCGGAATCAGGCGCCATCAGAAACTATGTTCTTGTAAAATCCCAATGAAAATTAAGAAAAAAAATATTCCTTGAATTTTAAGGGTCTTTACATTACTCCCACCTCAGGGCTTTACTTCCTCGTAAAGCTTTAACAAAAACTAGGGATACAAAAGTGGTACTAAGCACGCATCTGAGCCTTCCGCTCCCATGTGCTCACCTGGAGGTTCCCGTGCTACCAAAGAAAGCGCACAAGAGGAATCAACCATCCTCATAGGACCACTCCTGTCGATCCTCAACTCCTACTGGAACCCCACAAAAGTCACCCCAAAGCCAAAGTCCAGCTCCCCATGGTCGATGATATGTGTCGGGTCAAGCACGTATCTTCCCAGTCAAGATACGTGGATGTCGTTGTGCTCCTGGTGCAACTGAGGTGGATGGGTCAAGCGGTAAGCCACCTCGCCTACCCTGATGAGGACTTGAAAAGTTCCGCTGAACCTTGCAGGCTACTTTCCGCCTCGGCCAAAAATCTATTGACCTCGTCGAGGTGAGACCCGTAAGAAAACGTGGTCACCATCTTCGAATTCCAGAGGACTCTAATTCCTGTTAAGAATAGAAACTCAAAACTCCTGCTGCCATGAGGGTAAGGTTGACTGACTCAAGAGTGATCGACTGCACCCTCCTGTGCATGAGTTTATCCGGTGCTGCCTGGGGTTTCCTTTTCACCAACCAAGGAAAACCCATTCCGACGTCGTAGTTAAACCACAACCCTTTTGCCTAAAACAGTCAATCCGAGCATGAATTGTGAATCCAATCCATACCGAGACCTACTTCGTAAGGCCTCGATGCTGCCACCAAGAGATTACAACTGAAACCCTCGCCTCGAGGGTCAGACCACACTGTCGGTGTAAGTGTGATTATCGAGTCTCCTCCCAAGGTATCTCCAGACGTGAGGGTCAAGTCTACGGCTTACCGGAAACTCTATGTCTGGAACAAGATTCATGGAAGGAAGAAATGATTCATATCAAGTTCTTTTAATACGGCAGCTAGTAGTGGACACAGACTGTCCCTTGAATCATTTTTAGAGGCATTGGGTCACACTCCTTGACTGCATGCAGCTGCACTCTTCCCCTACTCTCCAGCTCCATGAGCCTGGCGGGGACAACTAAGGTGGGTGATTGTAGCATGTTAAAATGTACACCACCTCATGCTTCTATCCTACCTCTGCCTCCACGTCTGCTGCTTCGCAGACTCATCTCTCCTTAAAGCTTCCTCTTCTTGAAACATTTAACATGCCCGAGTCTCTAAGACTGGCGCCAGTTTCCTGTTTCTTACTACACTGTGCAGTCTTCATCTGCTCCTAGATGATCTGCACCTTCTTTGCCTACGATCTGCAAGAGCTGCTAATATTTATCCTTTGACGAAATAAGAAACCCGGTCTTATCCCCTGGATGAAGCATGCCCATTTCCTAATACAGTCAATCCTGACATGAATGATGTATTCATGCCATGGATGACGTCGTAAGGCCTCGACGTTACTACCAAGAGATCCAATCGTCACTCTCGCATCCAAGGGTCGAGTCACACTGTCGGCATCAGTGTGAGGTCCCTGGGTCTCCTACAGTAGAAATATCAAAAGTGAGGGTCAAGTCAACAGTTTAAACCTGGACCTCTCAGTATCTACCAAACAAAAGGACAAGAAAGCAAGTGTCACTAGGATAAGTGTCTTTTATTATTGTAGGTCATAGTACAAAGACACAAATACAACAACAACATGGAACTATAAGTATCAAGAACAAAAGAAATCCACTAGTTCTACTCCTGTCCACCTTCTCTCGGAGCCCTACTGCCTTGTCCACCACTCAGCTGTTAGTCAAGCACCCGCCACTTCTTCTGCCTCGGTGGCTCCTCCAATGCCTGTGGATCAACTATGCAGGGGGTCGAACAGTCACGTTCCATATGACCCTTCCTGCCGTAGGAGAAACCCTATCCGTTTCTGGCACACCTGGCTCTGACTCCACCCCGAGTGCCCCGCACCACCGATCCTGAGTCATGCGGTCGACCAACTGTTGGTCTGGTCCATCTGGACCTCTCCATCATCTGTTTACTACCTACAGATGACTCGGCTACTGATGGAAAATCACGCGGCAAAGGCAGAAGCTCCTGAACACACTCAGGGTGCAGAGCTACTGGTACAAACTCCACCCTGAAGAAGGTCTTGAAGTCTTCCCATGTGAAGGTCATCCCGTCGAAAAACTGGAATAAGTGGCTCCACCACCTGCCTGCTGCTTCCTGAAGAAGGCTGTCCGCAAAGATCACCATGAAGTCTGCTGGCGTCCCCACTAGCCTGAATACTCTCACCCCAACCTCCAGCCAATACTCAGCCACCTGCGGGTCCGTCTCTCCCCTAAAACTAGGTGGCCTCTGGCGCTGGAACATGTGCAGTGTCCTCAAGCGGTGTGCATTGCCTACTGCTGGGGCTGGTGGCATCGGTGGCCCAACGTATGGTAGTACCACTGGTGCCTCCGCTGGTGCCTCTACTGTAAGAGGGCCTTGTACCGAAGCCTCTTTGCTCGACGGGCTGTTAGTACGCACATCCCTATGGGCTCTAGCTGGTGGTCCATGGAAAGGAATCCTGAAAGAAACATACGTTGACACGGTCAAACGATTATACCTGGTGAGCTGACCTGTTTTGAGTTGTTTTAAGGGGAGAAAACTTTGGAAAACTCACACACAATCAGTGTTTTCATGCACAATGTTGGAAATCAGTTGTCAGGGTCCTAGTGTATGGATACGTCGGCCACCCACACCAAACACTGGGTTACCTGAACTGAAAACTACACTCGGTACCCTTAACACTATAGCATCACAGAAAGAAAAATATCAGAGTTATAAGTTCTGTGGTAGAACCGACTCCTCTAATACAATTTTTCACGACCCGTCCTTGGGGCCCATGCCGTGTCTACCCCAAGCCTGCCTTCCATAGGCCAGGGGCTAGCAACTAGCACCAAAGGCGTAAATTCCGATAACTGGGAAGGAATTGCCTTTATAAAATTAAACAAACACCACAGAGTACAAGAGAAAGTAAAAAACTAAGTACAAAAGAATGTTCTGAAAAGTAAATGGGACAGAATACAAACCCAATTGAAAGTACAGTTACAACTGAACAAAAGTACAATAGAAAAAGACAAACAGCTGGATGAATGGAAGCAACTCCTGGGTTGTCCACCTCGGATCCTACCTGAAGGGTAGGTATAGATAGCGCAACTCCTAGATCGTCCACCACGGATCCTAACTGAAGGGTAGGTACAGATAGTGTAGCTCCTAGATCGTCCACCACAGATCCTACCTGAAGGGTAGGTACAGATAGCCTCCACAATGCTCTCGCCCGTAAACCTCCTCCGAGTATCGTCTCATCGTGAAGTCCACCACCGGGTACCCGAAATCAATTTCTGAAGTTTAGCTCGGGTACATTCAGTGAACGAACGAGTGGGTTTTTCTAACTTTTGAACCGTTGCTCGGAATCGAATTCCGAGGGCACCGATGGAATCGCAGCGCCGGTAATTTCTTAGGAACACCTTTTCTGGAGTTGCATTTTCTCGGGTGTGGTTATTAATTTTTTGGGTTAAGTAAAGGAATAAAATAAAAATGGTGCAACAAATTTTATTTTATTTAAAGTTGTTTAACATAAGCTAAGTGGTTGAAGTAGGACCCACTATATCCTACTCCACTAGGTAGGATATTTGTGGGCTGGGGCCCACACGAGCCCCAATATTTCAACTTCCTCGAAACCCCCCACCTTTAATTAGGTAACGCACCCACACCCCTCCTTTATAATGAGAGTCAACTCTTACGTTTAACTTAATGTTTAAACGCCTCATTAATTGGGCGGTTTAAACATTCCAATTAATTCAAATAATTGTTTTATTCAAATTTGAATTTCTCAAACGTTTGGCTTGTGTGTTAATAAAATAAGACAAGTCTTATTTTTTAAGGGGTTAGCTTGTTGAGAGGATTTTGGAAAAATCTCTAAGGCTTGAAGATCTTCATCCTCTTCATTGAAGAATGTGAAGAACGCTGGTCTTCGACGAAGAACGCCGAATCCTCGGAGATCGACCACGCGACGTCTTGTACCGCGACGCTATCAATCCTTCTCTCCATGATGCCGACGACACTTACGGAGTCTTCTTCCGTGCCGCCTTCTTCTGCGACGTTCAATTCCGCGACGAGCCTTTGTTCAACTACGCTCGAGGTAGGGGAATTATATTTGATTTTCTCTTATCTTTTGAGAAAAGGACGACGAGCGCGGATCAATATCTGCCCAGTTGATCCACAGATTTCTCGTTCATGCGGGTTGGTTGCAGGGTGAATAATCGGGATTGGTTGAGTTTTTTATTGTTTTTAAAACCTCTAACGCGGAGGGCACATGCTAACCAACAAAGCTCGGACCCTCCGCAGTTTGTTGTCAAAGTGCGGATCGATAGACGATGATGAGGCAGGCCACTAAGGCGTTTTGAATCCTTCGCAGTAATCTATGGCTCCCGGGAGGACCACCGGTACAGGCAGAATTGAAAACAGACCACTGGAGCAACTCCGATGGTCCGTGGAAGGGCCTGCCGGCGCGTCGCCGGGAAGCTCGGCCGCGGCTGAAGCCGCGGCTGCAGGTGGCGGTCCCACGGCCGTGTGGGACCAAGGGAGATGCGGCGCCGACCACATCATCACTGGAATGGAGCGGCCCCCACGCGGGGGCCACGACTTCCTTCAAGGGGGACAACCACACCCCCATGTTCCGCTAAGCCGGACAGCCGAGCGGGCGATGCGGTCGTGCCAGCGTGGCAGACCAACCGGCCAGGCCGGGCCAGGCCACGCCCCCTGGGCCAGGCCGTGCCCTATTGGGCTGGACCCGGTTCGGGCCGACCAAGGGGGGTCTCGGGCCCGGTCGGTCCGGGCCCGAACCCCATATTCTGGGGTTATTTTTGTTCAAACGCCAATATCTTGGGCTACAGACCTCCGATCGATGCACCGTCAGTTGAGATGAGGTCCTTGAATCGAGACGGTAGTTTTGATATATTACACTCAAGGTTTCGGAGAACTTTGAGTATGGACGGGTTGGTTCGGATATGAAACCAACCGGGCCCTCGGAGCGGAAATGCTTATATCTTGAGCTCCGGATTTCCGATTGATGTGTCGTAGACTTTGTTGAATTCCTCATGATGAGATGGAACTTTTGGAAAACTTTGAATGAGGTTTTGATGTAGTTGGATAGTGGCCAGGTTGGATTGTACCTGAAATCCAACCACGCCCCTCAAATGGTAAAGTTGATAACTTTCAGACCTGACGTCCGTCTGACAAACCGTCAGCGGCGTTGGTGATCACGTTGAGAAATGGTCCCTATGATTATAACCTATGAGAGTTCGGGGTATAGTTGAGATACAGCCAGGTTGGTTCACACATGAAACCAACTGGGCCCCTGGGATGAAAAGGCTAATAACTCACAGACCGGGCGTCCGATTGACGCGCCGTCTGTTGCGTTGAGACCCGTATAACGAGGTGGTCATTTGAGATACTTCTTCTTGGGAATTTGTGATACTTGGAGTATCGACCTGTAGCTTGTGGAGCGGATCCTCCCAGAGACGAGCGTAGAGAGTATGGAGACAGTGTAGCTGGCTGAGACCTGACGACTGCTTGACCAACTCGACTTGGAGTGAGTTGACTAGCCCAGTGGTCGGAGCACTAAATTGTTTGGGTGAAGACCCATGGAGGACGGAGCACTACTGAGCTTAGGTGCAGACCTGCGGTACCCGTCCGGAGAGTACCTCTGCAGGCTGTTAGGGGGGATGCACTATTGTGTTTGGGTGGCAGACCCCAGTGGGGAGCACTACTGTGTTTGGGTGGCTGACCCGCGACACTCGATAGGAGGAGTACCTCAGCAGTCTTAGGTTAGTGAGTAGTACCTTGGAGTCGTGACAGGACCTCTTCCACGAGGGTAAGGTTGACTGACTCAAGAGTGATCGACCGCACCCTCCTATGCATGAGTTTATCTAGTGCTGCCTGGGGTTTCCTTTTCACTGACCAAGGAAAACCCATTCTGACATCGTAGTTAAACCACAACCCTTTTGCCTAAAACAGTCAATATGAGCATGAATTGTGAATCCAATCCATACTGAGACCAACGTCGTAAGGCCTCGACGCTGCCACCAAGAGATTCCAACCGAAACTCTCGCCTCGAGGGTCAGACCACACTGTCGGCATAAGTGTGATTATCGAGTCTCCTCCCAAGGTATCTCCAGACGTGAGGGTCAAGTCTACGGCTTACCGGAAACTCTAGGTCTGGAACAAGATTCATGGAAGGAAGGAATGATTTATATCAATGTCTGTTACTACAGTAGCTAGTAGTAGACACATGCTGTCCCTTGAATCATTTTTAGAGCCATTGGGTCACACTCCTTGACCACATGCAGCTGCACTCTTCCCCTGCTCTCCAGCTCCCTGAGCCTGGAGGGGACAACCAAGGTGGGTGGTTGTAGCATGTTAAAATGTACACCAACTCATGCTGCTCTCCTAGATCTGCCTCCACGTCTGCTGCTTCGCAGGCTCATCTCTCCTTAAAGCTTCCTCTTCTTGAAAAATTTAACACGCTCAAGTCTCTAAGACTGGCTCTAGTTTCCTGTTTCTTACTGCACTGTGCAGTCTTCATCTGCTCCTGGATGATCTGCACCTTCTTTGCCTACGATCTTCAAGTGCTGCTAAGATTTCTCCTTTGCTGAAAAGAGAAACTCGGTCTCATCCCCTGGATTAACCACTCTCATTGCCTAATACAGTAAATCCTGACATGAATGATGTATTCATGCCATGGATGACGTCGTAAGGCCTCGACATTAATACCAAGAGATCCAACCGTCACTCTTGCCTCCAAGGGTCGAGTCACACTGTCGGCATCAGTGTGAGGTCCCTGGGTCTCCTCTAGTAGAAATCTCGAAAGTGTGGGTCAAGGAAACTGTTTAAACCCCAACCTCTCAGTATCAATCAAAAAAAAGGAAAGGAAAGCAAGTGTCACTAGGATAAGTGTCTTTTATTATTGCAGCTCATAGTACAAAGACACAAATACAACAACAACATGGAACTAGAAGTACCAAGAAAAAAATAAATCCACTAGTTCCGCTCCTGTCCACATGCTCTCGGAGCCCTACTACATTGTCCACCGCTCAGCTCCTGGTCAAGCACCCACCACTGATTCTACCTCGGTGGCTCCTCCAATGCCTGCGGATCAACTGTGCAGGGGGTTGGACAGTCACGTGCCCTGTGACCCTTCCTGCCACAGGAGAAACACTATCCGTTTCTGGCACGCCTGGCTCTGACTCCACCCCGGGTGCCCTGCACCACCGATCCTGAGTCATGTGGTCGACCACCTATAGTTCTGTTCCTTCTGGACCTCTACATCATCGGTCTACTGCCTACAGATGACTCAGCTACTGATGGAAAATAACGCGGCAAAGGTAGTAGCTCCTGAACACGCTCGGGGTGCAGAGATACTGGTAAAAACTCCACCCTGAAGAAGGCCTTGAAGTCTTCCCATGAGAAGGTCATCCCGTCGCAAAACTGAAAAAAGTGGCTCCACCACCTACCTGCTGCTTCCTGAAGAAGGCTGGCAGCAAAGATCACCATGAAGTCTGTTGGCGTCCCCACTAGCCTGAAGACTCTCACCACAGCCTCCAGCCAATCCTCAGCCGCCTGCAGGTCTGTCTCTCCCCTGAAGCTGGGTGGCCTCTAGCGCTGGAACACGTGCAGTGTGCTCAAGCGGCATGCATCGCCTACTGCTGGGGTTGGTGGAATCGGTGGCCCAACATATGGTAGTACCACTGGTGCCTCCGCTGGTGCCTCTACTGTAAGAGGGCCCTGTACCGAAGCCTCGTCTCTCAGTAGGCTGTTAGTACGCACATACCTCTGGGATCTAGCTGGTCATCCGTGGAAAGGCATCCTGAATGAAACATACGTTGACATGGTCATACGATTATACTTGGTGAGCTGACCTAGTTTGAGTTGTTTTAAGGGGAAAAACTTTTGAAAACTCACACGCAATCAGTTCTTTCATGCACAAAGTCAGAAATCAGTTGTCAGGGTCCTGGTGTATGGATACGTCAGCTACCCGCACCAACAATGGGATCCCTGAGCTGAAAACCACACTCGCTAATCTTAAAACTATTGCTTCACATTAAGAAAAAAATTAGAGTTATAAGTTCTGGGGTAGAACTGACTCCTCTGATACAATTTGTCATGACCCGTCCATGGGGACCGTGTCGTGACTATGCCAAGCCCGCCTTCCACAGGCCAGGGGCTAGAGACTAGCACCAAAAGCGTAAATTCTGATAACTGGGAATGCATTGCCTTTATAAAAGTAAACAAACACCACCGAGTACAAGAGGAAGTAAAACACTAAGTGCAAAAGAAAGTGTTGAAAAGTAAATGTGACAGAATAAAAACCCAATCAATAGTATAGTTACAACTGAAAAAATACAATAGAAAAAGACAAATAGCTGGAAGAATGGAAGCAGCTCCCGGGTCGTCCACCTCAGATCCTACCTGAAGGGTAGGTACAGATAGCAGAGCTCCTGGATCATCCACCACGGATCCTACCTGAAGGGTAGGTACAGATAGCGCAGCTCCTGGATCGTCCACCATGGATCCAACCTGAAGGGTAGGTACAGATAGCCTTCACAACGCTCTCACCCATCAACCTCCTCTGAGTATCGTCTCGTCGTGAAGTCCACCACCGAGTATCGTCCAGTCCTCGAACACTCGGCCTCTGTCAGTGCTGCCTGTCTTCTGAAACCAACATAACGAGGTGCGAGCATAGCCCGTGCAGGGGTAAGTATACGATACTCAATAGGGACCCCGAGACCCTCAAGGTCTCACTAAATCCAACAAGGATAACCACAAAGAAGGATCTCAATAGATATCCATTACTTAGGTATAAGGCCATACTTATACCTAAGTTATCAAGTAACCCATCTCAATCATGAGGAAACACAAAGATTATGAAATCAACGGATAACCACTACCCAGGTATATGTCCATACATATACCTAAGTTATCAAGTGAACAATCTCAATCATGAGGTAAACACAAAGGTCATAGAATCAGCTCAAACCAGGATTTTTCATTATCGAAACCGTAACTACTGAAGAGCCCCATCTCTGGAGTGTATAGTGGTCCTGTCACAACTCTGAGATACTGCTCACTAACCTAAGACTACTGAGGTACTCCTCCTGTCGAGTACTGCAGGTCAGCCACCCAAACACAGTAGTGCTCCCCGCCGGGGTCTGCCACCCAAACACAGCAGTGCATCCCCCTAATAGCCTGAAGAGGTACTCTCCGGACTAGTACCGCAGGTCTGCACCTAAGCTCAGTAGTGCACCTTCCTCCATGGGTCTGCACCCAAACAATGTAGTTCTCCATCCACTGGGCTAGTCGACTCACTCCAAGTCGAGTCGGTCAAGCAGTCGTCAGGTCTCATCCAGCTACACGGTCTCCGTACTCTGTACGCTTGTCTCTAGGAGGATCCGCTCCACGAGCTACAGGTCGATACTCCAAGTATCACAAAGTCCCACGAAGAAGTATCTCAAAGGACCACCTCGTTAGAGGGGTCTCAACGCACGAGACGGTGCGTCAATCGGACACCCGGTCTGTGAGTTATTAGCCTTTTCTTCCCAGGGGCCCGGTTGGTTTCATGTGCGAACCAACCTGGTCGTATCTCAACTGTACCCCGAACTCTCATAGGGTATACTCATATGGACCATTTCTCAACGTGATAACCAACGCTGCTGATGGTTCGTCAAACGAACGTCCGGTCTGAAAGTTATCAGCTTTACCATTCGAGGGGCCCGGTTGGATTTCAGGTACAATCCAACCCGACCATTATCCAACTGCATCCAAACCTTAGGAAAAGTATGCCAAAAGTTCTGTCTCATCAATAGGAATCAAACAAAGTCGACAGCACGTCAATCGGACGTCCGGAAATCATGATATAAGCGTTTCCGCTCTAAGGGCCCGGTTGGTTTCGTTTCCGAACCAACCCATCCATACTCAAAGTTCTCCAAAACCTTGAGTGTAATATACCGAAATGAACATCTCGATCCAAGGATCGAATCACAACTAACAATGCTTTGATCGGAGGTTCGTAGCCTAAGATATGGGCGTTTTAACAAAAACAACCCGAGAATAGTGGGTTCAGGCCCGGACCGACCTGGCCCGAGACCCCCCTAGGTCGGCCCGAACCGGGTCAACCCAAACTGGGTTCAGGTCCAGCCCAATAGGGCATGGCCCGGCCCAATGGGTGCGGCCAGGCCCATCCTGGGCATGTCCCGACCGGTTGGTCTGCTGCGCTGGCACGGCCGCGTGTCCCGCTCGGCTGTCCGGCTGAGCAGAACAGGGGGGTGCGGTTTCCCCCCTTGAATGAATCATCGGCCCCCGCGTGGTGGCCGCTCCCTGCCAGTGACACGACGACCAACGCCACGTCTCCCTTGGTCCCACACGGTCACAGGACCGCCACCTACCGCCACGGCTTCATCCGCAACAGAGCTTCCTAGTGGCGCTCCGAGCACCGCCGCCTCCTGCCGCCGGCGCCGCCGTGCCGGCGTGGCGCACCAGAAGGCCCTTCCACGGACCACCAGAGTTTCTTTGGTGGTCCGTTTTCAATTCTTCCTGCGCCGGTGGTCCTCCCGGGAGCCGTATATTACTCCGAAGGATTCAAAATGCCTTTGCGTCCCGCCTCATCATCATCCGTCGAACCGCACTTTGACAAAAAACAGAAGAGGGTCCGAGCATTGTTCGTTAGCCCGTGCCCTCCACGTTAGAGGATTTAAAAACAATAACAAACTCAACCAATCCCTATTATTCATCCCGCAACCAACCTGCATGAACGAGCGATCCATGGATCAACCGGGCAGAGATTGATCCACGCTCGTCGTCCTTTTCTCAAAAGATAAGATAAAATCTAATATAATTCCCCTACCTCGAGCGTAGTTGAATGAAGGATCTTCGCGGAATTGAACATCGCGGAAGAAGGAGTCATGGAAGAAGACTCCGTAAGCGTCATTAGCGTCACAGAGAGAAGGATTGACGGCGTCGCGGTACACAGTGTCGCGTGGTCGATCTCCGAGGATTCGGCGTTCTTCGTGTTCTTCAACGAAGAGGATGAAGATCTTCAAGCCTTAGAGCTTTTTCCAAAATCCTCTCAACAAGCTAACCCCTTAAAAAAATAAGACTTGTCTTATTTTATTAACACACAAGCCAAACGTTTGAGGAATTCAAATTTGAATCGAACAATTAATTGAATTCATTGCAATGTTTAAACAGCCCAATTAATGAGGCGATTAAACATTAAGTTAAACATAAGAGTTGGCTCTCATTAAAGGGGGGGGGGTGCAGGTGCGTTACCTAATTAAAGGTGGGGGGGGGGGGGGGGTTGAGGAAGTTTAAAAGGTGGGGCTCGTGTGGCCCCCACCCCACAAATATCCTACCTAGTGGAGTAGGATATAGTGGGTCTCACTGCAACCACATAGCATAGGTTAAACAACTTTAAATAAAATAAAATTGGTTCCACCATTTTTATTTTATTCCTTTACTTAACCCAAAAAAATTAATAACCACACCCGAGAAAACACAACTCCGGAAAAGGTGTTCCTAAGAAATTATCGGTGCTGCGATTCCATCGGTGCCCTCGGAATTCGATTCCGAGCACCAGTTCAAAAGTTAGAAAAACCCGCTCGTTCGTTCACTGAATGTACCCGAGCTAAACTTCAGAAATTGATTCCGGGCACACCGAGCCTCAGAATCAGGCGCAGTCAAAAACTGAGTTCTTGTAAAATCCCAAAGAAAATTAAGAAAAAAAATTTCCCTTGAATTTTACTGGTCTTTACATATTTATCAAATCATTCTTCCAAAATGTTTATTCCATTGACGCTCTTCAAAAAACTCACATGTTTCAACTTCTTAGAAATGTTCATCCAGTGAAATCCTTAATGTGTGTCTGATGTATGTCCCCCTAATGGATCTCTATCTGAAGGACTTGATCCCCTAGAGTTCCTTCATTAACACACCTATCAACATATCAATAATGAAAATCCAAAAACTATTTTTCTATAATATTTATATACCTTTGGAGATGATTGAATACATTTTTTTGAAACTTTAAAGACTTATCTCACATAAAAACGCTCTATATTAAAACATTGGATTGAAATTTTGAATTATTCCTCTTTTTTATTGGCATAAATACTAAATTTTGACTTTACATTACTGTAAATTATCCCCTTGGTACTCATTTAAACATTATACATGAGTATACAAAATTCAATACCTCAACAATTTTTTCTAATCTCTTCAATCTTGTTATCTTCATTTAATATTCTAGAGTATGTTCATCCGATAATATTATAATCACTGTATATCATGTAGCTAAACCTTATTATATAAAACAAATTATCATTATTTGAACAAACTTGTACAAAGTCTTCATATATCATGAAAAAATTCATGATTTTATGAAATTTGAGAGCAGTATAAAACTATTTAATTTTGTTTAGGAACATTTTTTTCTCTTCCATAAGGAAAGTTTTCATAAAATTATTTAGATATATCCTTAAGAAAATTCCATTGAAAAAATAATTGATATATTGAAAACAAATGAAACCAAACAAATTTAGGCATAAATATTTTGATAGAAGGATTGAAAATCATTCTGGTGGATGATGATATATTATCATTAGTGGATTTTCTGACAATTAATAATATATTTATATTATTGATAATCAAGGAAGTATGGTAATAATGAATGATATTAATGAATGATGTTGAAAAATAGGATGTGGTAACTACTGATGATAGTGTGTAGAGTATGGATGAAATATGAGTTGGTTTGATGAATATTAGATGTCCATTGAATATATATAAGGATTATAGGATGTGTATCATTTATAAGTTGAGATAATTATAGAATTATGGATAATGAAAATGATTCCTAGTGTTTTAAAAATATTATGTTGAGATAATTTGAAGGAGTTTTGGGTTTACAAAATGTTAGAGATTGAGAAATTCTTTGAAAACTATAGAATATAATAGTTCACACCACATTTTATCTCTAAAAGTGATTTGAAAAATATTTATGAATGGGAATACCACAATATAGATGGTTGCACTGTGAATCACAACTTTGTATGAGTGATTCATGCTGCGACTATATATATTACACTATAAAGGGAGGTTGAGTAGATAATAAATAATATCTTTATTGGATTGACACACCAAAAAATCCAATGACATAACATGAATAAATTATAGTGATTTTAATGATTTAATAAATTATGTTTGGATGCTTCAACATGAAATATCACGTTTTGAATAAGTCAAAAGTAGATTTGAGATTTTATTGAGAATAATCCTCAAACTGAGAATTCAAAGGCCACACCACAACCTATCTAATAAATGAGGATAATTTAAAAAGATACCATCTCATTATTCTATAAAGCATGTATTCACACCATGTTTTTTTATTTTCTATAGGATCTAAATAGAATTGATGATGTTGTAGTCACATAGAAATTTGATGGTCATTTGGACAAACCATGAATACAAATTCTAATTATAAAATGAGGATCTTAGGAAATAATTTCTAGAGGTTTACATTAATGCAAAAAAATAAGAATTAAATTTTGATTTGAATTTCAAATATGAAATTCAAATCATTCAAGGTTAAGTTATAATATTTTATATATAATAAAAAAGAATACATTGATGATAATAAATTCAAAGAGACAATAATGAAATGATTTTTGGAACTATGTGGTCTAGAAATAATGTGAAAAAACATGATGTTCATTATTGATCTAAATTTTAATAGTATAATGATACTACTAGTTGGCATTTCATTGAAGATTAGTTCAAAAATTTGTATGTTGTGTTGTGTAAATCGTTGGCGTTCATGTTTGATAGAGATAATGTTGAGTTCTTTTTACATATTTGTAAAGATTATATTTCTGAGAATATTGTTGAAGCTTTTTATTTTATGAAGTGATAAAGAGTATATGGTGAAGAATATTTTCCTTTTGTGAATTATCATATAGAGTTTCTATTAATATATTGAATTATTTTGAAGATTATAATGAATAATGGTTGAAGATCACTGTAGATATTTATATTGGGAGAAGTATTTGGAATTCAATGAAAGATAAACATATGGAATTTATGATGTAAAATTATATAAATGATCTTAGAGATACCGTAATGTCATTAATATGAGAAGAGACCTACATGTTTATATTTTGATTCATTTACTAAAGTTGTACATGAAGGACAATAAGAGGCTATTATCCTTGGGAGGTGGTGAGTTATCCTTAAAACATATATAGGTAGTGAGCCTTATAGGAAATGATCATATCCATAAAACATGTAGAAGTAGTGATCCTTGGTGAGGATTATCCATTTCCCTAATTTCCATCCCCCAAAAAGTTAGTTATAGTGGATCCTAGTACACTAAAATGATGTTGAGTGTATGAACCTTAGAGTAACCTTTTATAGGTGAACTAAATAAAACGCCTATATTAATTTCATTTACATTACTCTATATGTGATTGTGGTTTGGATGGTTTGATTAAGAATGTGAATTAAGTTTGAATTGTGTTTCCTTTAACAAGGGAACAAGATTCAAAAGAATAGAGTAGAAAAGGGAAAATTTTATTTCTTCCACCACCCAATTCACCCCCTTAGTATGTCCCTTGAAACTATAAGAATTTCATTGAAAAATATTCCCAATTGATATTTTTGTAATTTTAGATTCCAATGATTGGGGGTTGGACTTATTTTACTGGGATATAAGTACATTAAAATGAAGGAAACAAATTTATCCCATAGGTCAAGTTTGAAAGAGACATGTTAATGATGTTTGGAATGGAATAATGAAATTTAGTATTGAATATGATTATATTTAAACAAATCATGGAAATAATGAGGGAGACTTGGGAGTATACTCATCATTTTAAAGAATAGTTATTGTATCTTTACTCAATATTCAAACAACAAGGCCTAATTTCTTTTTTGCAACTTACACAGACGCATCATATGATTTTTTCCAAGTAAAGAATATATATTTGTTATAAAGAGTATAATGAGGTATATTGAAAGAAAATTGAACTATGGTTTGGTCATCCAAAAGGATACAGAGCTAGATTCAATTTATTATTCTGATTTATAATAGGTTGGATATGTTATTTATCAATAATCCACTAGTGGTGGAGCTTTATTTTCAAGAATAAATTTTGTTAGCTAGATAAGTAAGAAGTAGGAATGTTTTTTTTGAGTATAGTATAGGAAGAATATAATTTTGTTTCCATGTGTTATGAACAATTTATTTGGATAAAGTGGTAGTTGGAAGTTCTTACATAAGTGTTAGGACAATCGATATATATTCTGTGTGATAAAAAGTGTACCATTTAATTAATAAACAATATGGTATAATACTATCATAAAAATAATATTTAGATCCTTTACTACTTTATAAATGATAAAGTGGATCAAAAAATTGTGGAAGTATAGTTTTTTGACACTCAAAATCGAATGGAATATATCTTTACCGATATATTGGATGCACTTATTTTTCTAGAGCATCGTTTGAACCTCAAAGTTAAAATAATTTTCTTAAAATAAGGAAGTTTGATATCCCCTCTCCATATTTTACAAAATGATTAATTTGGATAATATATTTTTTGGATTTTATCTAATTTTGAATATACAATGTTATGGGTATACATAATCCATAGGGAATCTATAGAATAAAGATGTTTTAATAAAAACTTATGGATGAAATTATAGAAATTAAAATTTTCTCTTATTTCCTAAAATTTTAATTGAATCATACATTCTTAGAGAATATGTTAATGACACCTTCCTTAGTTTTTAGCATAATAGATGAGTTCATCTTTGGAAAATGGTAAGACCCTTTGAATTGTACTATTAAACGGTAAAAATGAATGTCGAGGGAGTAATATATAAGTGTATAGAGGATGGAAATAAATAAAAGTATATGAACATAGAAGAAAATAAGAATGATTTACTAGAAAATATAATTTGGGAGAATGTTTCAATCTTTCATTGTGGTTTATGATTTTTTTTTGAAAATTAGATATTTATTGAAAGTCATTTGAATCTTGATATTTGATGTGGTGTGAAGTAATGGAAATTCAAAGAGATTTTTGGTAAAGGAAGAACTCACCACACTATAGTGACATTGGATATTCTATGTTAAATTAGGAAAAGATAAGTTAAAGAAGCTGTGTGAATTTTGGAAGTCATTTTAATATAGAATATTTTTCATTTGATATTTCCAAACTTTCCATGACATATTATATTACGTTGTCAATAAGTTTAAATAGAAAGTATCATGGAAGACCAAAATATATTTAAATAAAACTCAATAAACTTCATTATGATTTTTAAAATCATGGTGGATGAAGAAAAAATTTGAACATTGAGATGATTAGGTCCACATTATAGAGGAGTCTATATTTGGATTACAAAATCTATGTACAAAATATTGTGGTGAAAATGGGAATTTTTGAAGTTGATTTAGATAACGCATGAAAATTACGAGTTGATTGAATACTGAGTTTTTAATTTGAATTTAATAATTCATAGGTTATATTGAAACATATTCTATAGAAAAAGGTAATAGACACATAATAGAGAGAGAGAATGTACAATATATATTAGAGGGAAAGTGGAGTGAATATATGAGAAATTTATAAAATATTTGTAATTAAGGTGTTAAGTATGATTAGATTGATTTCCATTTAAAACCAGGACTGAATGTGAATATATTTTTTTCAATTTAGTGAATATTTACAAGTGAATAAGGAATCATCATGGAAAATATCCATTTTCTTGGTGTTATGTGTATATTCATTATATTTGTGATTTTAACCTATGTTTTGACATTTTATATTGTATAAAACTATTGTAAAGTAGTGAGTTGAATATAGGATGTGTTAGATGACCCTGGAAGATTAATCGGATTTTCATAAAGATTATAATATAAATATATTTGAGGAGTGATTAATATAAATATCAAAAAATCATTGATATAGTATCTTTGGATTTATATTGTAGTTAATGTTAACCAAGTAAAATATATGTGTACATGGTTTATATTTATGAATTCTTTTGTGCATGTATTTGACCATTGTGATCAATTTAAGGTGTATTTATAAACATTAGGACAAGATCAAGTTAAACATAAATTGAGAATAAATTTCAAGTCACCCTAATTAACCCCCTTAGGATTTATAGTGGGACCTTATATTAAAAAAATTCACATGTATGGGATGAATTTGGATAATCCTGAATATAATTTTATTTTAATTTCAGTTAAAACAAAAGATATGGGTTATGTAAAGTGTCATAGATCAATATGAGTTCATCATATTGATTTTGTGGAAGAAAAATGATAAAAACATAAATCATTAGAATAACTTATATATGTAATGTCAATAAAATTAGAGAATATTGTGATATTGAATCACCTCAAAAATTCCTAAGAGTTATATTCCATCTAAAGTGAACACTTTTCAAGACCATGATCATCCAATAGGGTAGGTTCATGGAAATGCTGGGTTACCTTGAATATTATTATATATGGAAATAAAGCAATGATGTGACCCTAAAAGTTAGGAAACTCATGCTTGAAATCTTATTTGGGTTACACATATAAGGGAATCCCTTAGAGTTAAGTTACTTGAGGATGGTTGTTGAGTTTATCCATATGATGATTAGGTAAATAGTTTTCTGTTTAATTATATAAGAGTAATATCAGATATTAATGGAATGTGTCCTAAAAAAATATCTTATTGGTGAGAGGAATTTAAAATAAGACACATTTCTTAGTGATACATGGATATTATAGAAGTAATAGATATGTTGAATTTACAAGGTAAATATTTTCTTATGGGAGTACATTCAATAAAAGTCCTTATTAAATTAATATAAACATGATAATCATATGATGAAATATTATTTGGGATATTTTGTACCATTATTATCATCAAAAATGTCTTTGAGTTTGTTATTTGGGAAAAAAATTTATTGTACAAAAATTCCAAGACTTGTATAGAAACTTAATAATTATCATTAAGAATTAGAAAAAAGTGTATCTATTAAATCAATACCTTTAGGAATAAATAAATATTAATTTTTTTTAAGAAGTGGATTTAGAGACTTATAACAATCATATAATGACTCAATAATGGTTTCAATACAATTAGATAAAACATGGAAAAAATGATATTTAATCTCTACTTTTATAGTAAATGAGATTTAGTATGTTAATGACGTAGAGAGATAGAAAATTTCCACTATGACTTATTATGGTTATATAATTTATTCTATATTAAATATTATTTTAAAACAAACTATTTTAGGAAATTTTGTGGATAAATGATAATTACATGTGAAATATGGGATTTGGTACTATATTTACAGTATAAGTGGGTAAAAGTTCAAACCAAAAGAAAATGTTGGAAAATATAAAAATATTTCGTCAAAATAGCTGGTCAATTTCCATAAAGCCTAAATGATTTTCGGAAAGGAGGGTACACGTTTCTATAAGATGAAAATCATTTGTATACATGAAGTTTTTTGAGAAAATCCATGGATGTTCCATATTGAGTATCTATGTTATAGAATAAATTAATATATTTTGAAGTGTATATGATACAGAATATATAATTTATAAATTTTATAAATGTAAAAGTTTTTAAAATTAATGAATTAATTAATAAATCATAGAGTTTTCATTTAAATGGTGAATAAAAGGTTTGTTGAATCATGTTTTTTAATTAAAAGGAATTTTTCAAGATCATATTAATATTAAAAAAATATGGGTAATTTTTCCTCATTATTTTATATGATAAGGGAATATATTTGTTAGCGATAAATTTTTATGCAAAAAATGAGACGATTCATTTAATACACATGGTCTATGATTTTTAGATTATGTAATATGTTTTGAATGGAAGATAAGGATAAAAGGAGTTTCACCAAGGATAAAAGAGTTTATCCTATATATTTTTTAAATATAAGGGAAAAATTTCCCTCCTCCAGAAAATGGATTATATTAAATTAAAAATATTTTTTATGAAAATTTATCCAAATACATTTAATATTGTATATTATATGAATATAATAATTAATTTTTTAATATTCCCAATAAAGGAATTCCGTTTTATTCCCTATACAAAAATATTTTTTTGTATCTTTTCAAGATATTATGAAGAGAATATCATTTATAAGTGTCTAGTGGGGATATATTTTAGACATATAGAAGTTCAATGTTAACATATAGAATATTATTCATGCCAAATTTTATATTTAATTTCCTTAGATATCTTAATGGAGTCTAGGGTTTGATGGTAAAAGAAATGTAAAGAGTTACATTTAGTTGTCACAATCAAGTGAAAGTATCATTATATCATATAGAAGTTTAGTATGTATTAGTAAAGATATAATGTAATTATTCATATTTTTTTACTAAAATAATCATCAAGGAAATGTTTGATGTAATTTTTTCAAGAATTATGATGATTATTTACTTAAAAAAAGTTCTAAGTATATAAAAGATGTTATCAACATCATAAATTTTTATGTTGTGAAGTACATGGGTTTGAATACCTTTTCAAGGAGTTAAATACCAATAAGATGATTCCAAAGTATCACCATTATTCACACTTTCTTTCTTTATTGCTATAAATCAATAAAAAGGTTTAGTGAGAGGGTTTTATTATATGATTACAAATAGATATAATTGGAATTTCATAGAGAGGTAATGAGTTTAACAAAACCTATAAAGTTTATGAATCATAAGGATGATGTGGAAGTCTATCATATGTGATATTTCAGACAAGTGTTTATGTATGTTTTTATATGTATTATTAAAAGTTTTTAATAATATAAAATGTTTCATGATAGAAAAATAGATGATTCAATATTATTTCTCTTTCAAATCGATTGCGAATATTTCATTTAGTGAAAGGATAATTAACTTCTAAAAAGTGTGTTATCCATAAACAAATCTCATCATGAATTATTATATATTCTGATGAAATGTTAATTTTATCATATGTAGTATTTTTCATTATGATAAAAAATATACTCATGAAGAAAAAAGGGGTTATCTATGTTGGATGGTCCTCTCACTTATATACCACATAAAGTGTCAAACATTATGAATTTGGTATACTAGGAGTTATTGTTTCGTATTGAATCCCCAAATTGAATGTTATTAATATACCTATAAATAGAACCTTCATATGTTGATTAAATTGTTACACAAGACTTGAGGCTTACCTAATTTGGTGGGGGTTGGGTATGCTGCTGATCATGTTTTCAGTTAAAGGTTAACCAAGAGGTTAGTTTCCTTATGGTATAGTGAGTTTAGAATATGGTACCTAAATTAAAATAGAATCGGAAATTTTACTACTATATTGTGATAGAATATATGATGTTATTTTATATTTGGGTAAGGTTAATGTGATATTATTATCTTCTAAATATGAATGAATGTGATGTATTCATTGACCAAGATAGTCTACACTTGAATAATCATGAAAGTATGAGTATCAATACAATATTGACATACTCTATATCCTATAGTTACTCATTTTATTGTAAAAAGGTATTATATTATTATTCATACTTTTTTGTGGTATAACTGTTAGACATTGGTATAAAGATACATGTGTTTGATGGAGAACATTCTAAATACTTTCATAGCTTGTGTAGTAGTGATAATTTTTAGAGGACTATATTTACATACAGTTATTAATATGGGATTATATATATATATATATTCAATGGTTAATAGTCCTGTGGTTTCATACTTTGTGTTCATTTGAATTGGGATCATGTTTATGAAACTTTACAAACATCCCCAAAAGTGTTTTGGAAGATATCTGGAATTTATAAATATATATTTTTTATAATTTTTTTATTTATGATGTAATATAGAGATAAAATTTAATATTAATTTTACAAAAAATAGTTTTAGGAGATATATAAAAGTAATTTTGAATTTAGTTTCATAATTTTTTACATCTGATGTGACCTAAGGTGAAAGTGAAATAATTCTATGAGGATTTAATGTAAGTGGGAGAATATTGGAATTTTTCACTAAAGGCATCACCATGGAATGGTGGTTTAGAACATATAATGGTTTGACTAAGGATATACCATGGCACAATCAGTTTAACCACACCATAGTAAGGTGCATATTCATTCACATTATAAAATAACATATGACACTCAATCCAATTTATCTAGAACAACCAACAAACTTGGCTATTCACCATGATATGACATCATTAAAGAGTTTGAACATCCAAAATGTTTTAGGTGATAAACATTAAATATTTTTTAGGTTATAAATATATAAAACCTTTATATCCCTTATGAATCATTTCATTTATAAGAAAAAATGTTGAGATTTAAAGGAGGGACCTTGGACTGCATATATATAAGTCTCTTAGTTTGTGATTCATGTGGGGGATATAATCATTGAAACTTCTCATAGATGATTCAATCAAGACCTCAATTATATTCCACCTTTAAACATTTTTATAGTAGACTATGGTGTTAAGAGATTTTATACAAAAGAATAAGGCAATTCCTATGATTTATGAACACCACCAAAGGAAGTGGTTTTTCATCTTCTTCTTTGTGATCTCGATCAAATTCTTATGAAAATATTTGATAGTAATGATAAAATAGTGCATTTACACCATTACTTTTTATCATTTATTTTCATTATAATTATATATTTATATATTGGGTATAATGGTGTTTTATAGTTTTTCTTCCATGATATTTTGGATATTAGGCATTCCTCCATGACCTTACATGAATTTCATATTCATCTATTATAGACTGGGCATATGTTATTATGAGACTTTTTTATTTTAGTATTAATTATATTTGTGTACTCTAATGTGTGAATGTGGATGATATTTATTTATTTATTTATTACTTATGGAAATTATATATATATTATACTCTCACCAACACTGATTATAAACTCATTCCACTAGTTGGTAGCCTCTAGATTATGAGTACATGTGACAATGGTCATTTTGAGACCATAAACTAATCCAACTGTTGGTTTTCAGATCTAAGGAATTATTTATGGGTTTTATGAAGTTCATAAAATAAACTAGTTATTGAATAAAACCTTGAATGAGGACCAAACTATCTTCAATAGATTCATATACTTGAAAATATGATGAAAAAGTGGCGTCGTGTACCTTTACTACCACAAGTTCCATCTCTAATTTTTTATGGTGTATAGTTGGATAGAATCACTAAAGCAGAATTCAAAAGCTTCCATACACCAAGATATTAAGCTGGGAAGTAGATCTGAAACCATGATATGTGTATCCTAAACCACAAAATAAGAGACAATGCTTTAATCAATCTATAAATAGTGTTTTATGAAGAATAAATATTGGGTGTTCCTACTACTACCTTCATGAAATGGGTAATATAAAATGAAAGTAACACTTCCCTTTTATAGGTCATGATCAATTATCTTTATTAAATGAATGTAATCCTCCATATCTGGTAGAATATCATACAACCATGAGTTATTTTCCATTAGAGTAATCTTCATTGAACACTTCAATAAATAGAAATGAGAAAATATATACATGAATCATCCTATGATTCATTATTGATGAAACACATGAGGAAAACATTGAATCATGCAAGAAATAAGATCCCCATATCATAAGACAATTTTATTATATGATATTGGATAATAGGAGCAACATATTTCTTCATATGATATTTAAACATCATAGACTATGATATTCATCATATGCATAGTATATAACCCAATTATATTGTAGAATTTGGTAAACCCTTATTTTTATGCATATACCTAAATCTATTTTTTTTACTAAAATCCAATAATGACTTCATAAATTACTTCATAACTCTTTGTGAATCCATCCAAAACTCTTTTTGATATGGTTTATCATGCTCTTATAATTTTTGAACAAACAATTTTTTAAAAATTTAATCCTTATCTGATGTACTAACCATGTGACCCTATGGTTCTTATAAATTTTGACAACAAAAAAGAAATCCCTATTTTATATATGTAAAAAATAAAATCTTCTTGAAAATAATTATAAAAAATTTATCTACTAAAGAGTTTAGAGTAACCTTCCTTAAACATACTCTTAACTCACATGTGAATGTTCACCATAGTATTATCATAAAAACGGTATTTATACCTATATAATCCCTCTTTATATAAAATTGAGTGGACACTAGACATGTAAAAATGTTAATATAATATAAAATATCTCAAACTTTCTTGAATGTTTGGAAAAGAATGACCTCGTTGATGAATACATCACATGTCAACCCTCATCCATCTAGGAAAACATATCAAATTTTTCATAACTAATAATTTCCATAAATTATTTCAGTAAAATTAAATCATTGCCCATATTTATTTTATCAATATATGAGTAGAAAAAACCCCTTCTTGGTTTATCTACGACTAATGACATCATCAACAACAGACCCAAACACCACTCATCTAGATAATCCTTATGGTTCATATAAAAAATATTCAAAGTATGGAGGTTCCCATTCTTGGTATCTAACCATCCTATTGTAAAAAAGGATTGATAATAAGAATACACCCTTCTGTATATTGATGACTTTATGAAATTCCAGGAAATATAATTTTGTGGTTTAGTACAAATTATGTCTCTACATATTATCTTATGATTTCACTACTCATGATAATATTAAAATATCATCATAACCCATAATACCATGTTAGGATCAATGATTATGGAGAATTGAAAGCCATATATTGAGGGGATATTATCATTCCACTTTTAATGTAATGTAAATTATAAAACACATGAATAAATGATAAATAGGGATTAAATTTTTTTATAAAATCAAGATACATTACACACCCATTAAACCAGTATATTATGTTTTATATACTAATAGACTCAACATGACCCCCATGATTATTCTATAGTAATGGTTTCTTTAGTAGATATGATATATTATCCTATGGGCCACCCAATAGATCTTATCTTATTCCTTATCAATGACCTCTCATATAAGACGAAATTAGAAAATGATGTGTTTGGTCCTTTGGTTAAGTTGAGGATCCTTAGCTTGAGAAACAATTGTATTGTCGTCATAATAAATCCAGATTACTTTCTCAACGAGAGAAACCACATAAATATTATAAATTAAATTCCTAATACAAATAACATTTTTCATAACATCTTATGCAGCGATGTACTCTGTCTCTATTATTATGTCCACCATGGTAGCTTATTAAATCTTTTCCAACTAATAGATCCAGAATTGAAGCATAACAAGAAAATATATTGAGATTTCTTATCATTCCCATTATATTAGATACATTCATTTGTGTAACCCTTTACACAATTATTATCATCTCCTCTAAATACAAAGAATATTTCCTTAGTTCTTCTAAAATACATAAGAATGTTCTAAACAAAAAACTAGTGATTATGACTATGATTAGATTTGTATCTAATAGTTATGACAATGTCATAAGAGACATTATGTCAAGTAAAAAACATAGAATAAAATAAATATCCTATGGAATATGTATATATAATTCTATCCATCATTTCAAATTCTATAAAAGGATCTAAGATCATATTAACTTTCATACCATGCAACATTGATAAAGACCCATTTTTAGAGTTATCTATGATCAAACTCTTTATTACATTACCAATTTATGTGTCTTAAATTATTATGAAAAACCTTTTAGATCTACCTCTCTTGATTTTTCTAACCAATATATAGGCTTCTTTAACCATGTCATTCATGGATAAGAATTTATTCAACCATATATTTAATGAATGTTTAACTAGAATTTTATTTTTATAAGAAGTATATCATCCTCAAAAAATATTAGAAATAATAAGATTCTCCCCAAAATATTATTATATACAAAGTAATCATCCATTTTATGGATGAAACAAAAATATTTGATTTCATTTTTATAAAATCTATTCTATCTTTTAAAATATTTCTTCAAACCCTAAATGGACGTTTGCATCTTTCACCCCTTAACATACTCATTTGGAAAATTTAAACCCTTGGGTTTCATCATATAAACAGACTCAATTAAGATCCCAATAATGAGAGTATTATTCTCATTGATTAGATAAATCTCATTCTAAAAAATACCTACTATGTAAAGCTATATTTGAATAGAATTTATCACAACTATAAGTGAAAGGGATTCTGCATAATTAGTACCATGAATTTTAATATAATAGTTTACCACCTAGAATTATTTATTGTTAAATAATCCACCATTTATAAAACATCCTTATAAAATATTTACTCCCAAAATATTTTTCTAACCCTTTTTGGGGAATCTAAGAAATTCAAAATATGGTTAGTGTACCTGGATTATATTTTAGATTCCTTGAATTTTATCCATTTTAAAAAATAAAAACTTATAATGGTCTTATGATAGGTAGTATCTTAATATTATTTAAAAATTATTTCATGATCATTTTCCATAAGATATATATATTTAATTATATCTTTAAAAATATTTCTAGACCTTTGAGGTTCATATGTTACTTGAGTAATTTATTTTTCCAAAACACTTTATAGAACCGAATCAACTTCAACCTCAGGAACACTTACTATTTGATTGTCTAGATATTATCCAAGTTTTACATTCCTCCCATTTACACCTTAGCTAGTGTGTTTCCTTTTAAGTAAAGTGGAATTTTAGGCCATTAGTACTTTTTATTATTTAGGGATCTATGAATAATACCGCTTTTTTATTTGGTATAATAAAAAAATAATCATTTATCAGAATCAAGGAATAACTTATCAAAATTAAATAACCATTTGTGTGCTTTAAAACCTAAATATTTAATATAATAAAACTAGGAAATTTTTAATACTATATATCCTCAGGGGTATTTATTACTAATTTAGATAGAATTTAGTTATATAGGAATGTAGTAATTCCCAGATTATAACCCCAGATTAAAATAGAATGGTAGCAAAAATTCATAATTGACTATATGATGTCTAATAGGGTATGATTATTCCTCTCAAACACACCATTCCACTATGGTGTTCCATGAATTGTGACCTGTGAAACAATTACACAATATTTATGATGATTAGTGAATTCCTAGATTAATTATTCACCACTCTCATATCTTCATTGTATCTTAATTTATTTTTTTTAAATTGATTCAATACCTTTTACCTAAGACTATATGAAATTTTAAAATGTTTTATACATTTATTTCCTTCAAAACTAATCGCCATACTATGAAAATTATTGATAAAAATAATAAATTACCCAAAACCACCACGTGATTTTGTTCTCATTAGTCCACATACATCACTTTTTAAAATATTTAATACTCTACTAGACTATCCTGATTCTCCACAAAAATATTATTTATTTATTTTCAAAGTAAAAAATATTCACAAGTGTTAAACAACTCCTAATTGAATAGTTACAAAATCCATTTATATGGATTAATTGGGTGCGTTTATCATTAACATGTCTAAGGTGAAAATTCTGATGGTAGTTTAGATTATAATCAACCGTTAACTTCTTTTTATGAATGTCATAGATAAGAATATATGTTTCTAGAATTTATAAACTGCTTAACATTTCCCAAACTCCAATAACATTTCATTCATATAAAAATATAATTATTTTAATTATGAATGAATTAAAATCACATATTTCCAAAAAAATATATAGAAAAAATTTATTTTAATGGATGGAACATAATAATAGTTTTTTAATCCCAGAACTAATCCACTTGGTAGTATTAGATAATAATTGTTGACTTCTAATGTAGACAATCTAGCTCCATTACCAACATGAAAATAAAAATTAGACCTTTTCAATTCCCATATATCTTTGAGTACATGTTTATCAACAAATATTAGTTATATAAAAATGGTATCCAATACCCATTAGTCAGAGTTAGTGAAATTAACCTTTATAACATTAATATTCAGATGCTAAGAATACTTATTTCTGAGAACAATTATCAATAATAGATACAAATCTTGAACTATTTTATAGGTTATACCTATTAGAGATTTTAAAATAATTATCATATAGTAAGAAATGATCTATAAAAAAGACATATCTATGGGTGGCATCATGAATTATATCATTTCATAAAATACTTTTAATGAAAGTAATCTGACTAAAAATGATAACTCCATATATCATATCATTTATTAAGGCAATATCCATATTTCACTAAGTTATAATTATATTATAGATTCCATCTTACAATTTCATTATTTAGGTTGGAAACCATTTCAATCATAACAATTATGATTCATAGATAATTGATTGGATAAGTTTTTATCTAAATCCATCATATAGACTCACTGAACCGTATTACTCTAGTATTATAAATTTTATGGTTCCCTTGCTAAATTCTTTCCAAATAAAATTCCAATTATAAGGAAACTAAGTATTCATAATATTATAACTATATTACCTTACACAAGATAATCCAATGGAAGTCAAAAATGTCATGAAAACACCATGTTCGATGATTGATGTCTTGGTATTATTTCTTATTAAGAATATCAAACTTAGTATTTTTAGGGGGTTTCTTTTAAATTATCACCAGTTTAATTTACATCACATGAATATTAAACCCTTTTCATGTAATGAAATAATTATTATCTCATGTTCTAATTCCTTTATGTATACATGATTCTAAAAATTTAGTCATGAAATCCATATTATGTCTACTAAATTAATGTATTCACACCACCTTAATGTGTAATTATTTACACAACCCACATTTTTATGTTACACACACAAAAATAGAATCCAAATATATTCATACATATCCAAATTAATCTCATGAATTGGGTAAATAAACACATCATTTAAAGGCTAATAATTATATGATATATAAAACATAGAGAAGAGTAAGACCATTCTGATATAAAGCTAACCCCTAACTTTTTAGAATATGGCATGTGCCTCCAAGCTAGTAGGAAGTCCAACCCCAACTCTCCCTTCCAAGGTATATATTAACCAAGAGATAATTAAAATCATGATAGTTGTAAAACTGAATAAGAACAAGATATATTTAAATACTACATTAATGTTCATAACCTTTATCGTAAATTGAGGTCAATGTAGGGGAAAACTAAATTTTATGTTTTTCCTAGAATGTAATGAAATCCATGTAAATTTTTTATAATCAATTTTTTTAAATAAAATATAAAAAATATTAATATTTCAGTATATATAAGAATATATTAAATGATTAACGAAATAAATAAACAACTACAAAAACTCATTATTTATATTAAAAACGTGAGATAATAACAATTACTTTTTTATATATTTAATTTAGGCATGAAAATTATCATTTTATAACGATGAATACTTCTAATATATACATATTTAATAAAACAATTTTTTTTACCAAATTTTAAATTTCATTATTTTTTCCCAAGATCATGTTTCATTCTTATGCTATGATTCATATCACCTCTTAAGATAAGAGATATCATAATGTGTAAATCATATATTATGATACACCATATATTATAATTATATTACAATAAATTATTTTCTTTCAAAAACCTAGTTCAATAATGGATTATAATATCATATATTGTGACCTATGATACATTAAAATAAATAAGTTTATATTATATAATATGTTATGATATAACTCATTTATAATCTAGGGTTATACAAGACAAATAAATGGATGGAATTTAACCATGCTATATAGAATTTAATGATATGAACATAAACACATTATGACATCAATTTCTTGAAAAAAACTAGAATAAACAAGTCTATTAGTCAAAGAAACATTCTATGATACCACATAGGGGTTTTTAAGAGGTCATTTAAATAACTAGTAGAGGAAGAAACCCATGAAAATGGCTTAATATTTCTTCAACAGATTAGCATGTATTGAAAAAAAAGTAGTATGGATTGCCTTTAATATCATATGTTTTATCTTTATTGTTTTATTTTTTATCATTAAAGGGGATCACTAAAGTATAAAAAAATATTTTTACCTATGAAGGATTACACTGGCTAATAGATCCATGTTCATAATGTAATGACCCTTCACCACTAATGGGGTGTTATCACCTTCACCAAGTGAAAAATAGTGTTTTGGGAAGAAGAAAGCTATTGAGTTTCAACTATGGATTTCAATAAAATTGTAACATAAAATGAAGGGAACTCTTCTATTTTACAGTCAACCCTGAAATCTCTTAAGTAAATGATGTTCATTAGTCATATCAGGTTATATCTCATAAAATATGTTATTTCTATTCTAAGTAACGTTAATTAAACATTCAATGCAAAAAATTATAAAATGAATAGATGAATCCTCATTTGATTCACTTCCACTATGTAGAATACAAGGAATCATGAATGCACTTAGATCCCTATATCATAATCCAATCATGTGATACAATATTGGCTTGTGTAAGCATCTTATTAATTATTATGATATTGGCTTATCATATAATACGATTTTCATTATATGAATGTAGTATTTTATGACCTAGTTACATAATATAATATAATATACAGTTTCTATGAATTACTATATGTTATAAAGTATGAAATAAATAATTTTATATTACCTCATAAAGCCTTTTCCATAATATTTTTCTTGTAGAAGAATTTTCAAGTCATGAAAGTAGAATTTTTTTTCTAACTTATCAATTTTGGTCATACTCTATCAACACAATTTTATTTGAAAATTTATTTTGAATGTATAATACTTATACTTTCTTACTGACTTAAATTATTAAAATATAAAATTAATTTATTCATAAAGTGATTTTTTTATTTTTTTTACTTTGATGTGGTCATGCCTTTCATTAATATTTTACCATGAGATTAGAAGATTATTAATCAGAAATTATTTGTTATTAAAATCCTTTTAAATATGGTAATAGATGAATATTAGGATTCTTGTATAATATTTTATTGACACATTATTATCCACCTTAGTGACCTTAGTAATTTCATTTTCATTTAGATACTTCCCAATATCTAGAATCCATTATGGATAATTTTTATCAACAATGTCAATAGAGAGAGAATTTAATTTAAAATTTTTTTACATTGAAAAATAAAATTTTATTGATAAATTAAATTTCCATAGAAGATTAGATTTTGTAATGATAAATATTTTTGTTGGAATAATCCCACAAACACCTTGAGTTGGGAGGGGATAAATATGGGTGTTCATTAATAAAATATTATCTTTAAAAAAATACTTCAATTGAATCTGATAAATATATTTTTAGGAACACATATTTAATATATCAATGAATATTAAGCATATACAGATAAAAAATAACTGAATCAAACAAAAAACCATAATGATTTTACATAGTTTACTTAAATGGGACACATTAATGTAATATGCAACTAGTAATGTATATGTGTTTCAACAATCCCTATCCATTATGTTAATATAAGATTTAGGATATGGTCACTCAAAGCCATGGAACATTTCATGAACAACAGTGTTATTAATTTTCTACTAATCACTATATAAAAAACTAGCCTTGGATACCCTCTAAAGAATAATACTCAACCAGATTTTCTACTGACATGAAGGGCGTTCCCAATCCCAATGAGTAGGTGACTAACACCAAGGATTCCAACACAAACTAGAGGTAACAATTTCACCCAACCAAAAACATGATACATAGAATATATATATATATATATATATAGTGGAGGGATAAATAAGAATGATAAATTCCATAAACAAAAAAAACTGAAGACAACGATACAATATAAAAGTAGATAAACAAAACCCAAGGAAAAAGTATAACCAAAAAACTAAAAACCACTAATATATGGTATATGTGGGTAACATACAAACATATCACCACCAAATACCCAAACTCAGTTGACATTAACCTCCTCGCCTCATTGTGGTGCCTTTCCATTTCCTGTATCAAAACACAATTCCTAGTCTACACACCATCGAAGGTGTGTATTGGGTGTGATATAAACCAGCTTAGTATGATCACACCTAGGTGTCCCATCATAAGTATCTTTATAATAATCAAATATATTAAGTTTTAATAAAATGGGAATGATAATAAGGACAACTATTTTATATCTAAATCATTGTAAAATGTCCCCATTTTTCTATAATTACTAACTAAGTCAGGTAAAATGGGTTCAAAGAAAATTTCCTAGAATGATTTCTTAATTTATCTAAAAATGGAAATATTAGAGAGAAATTAGTACACATTCAAATCATAATTATAAACATATTCCAAGTATCACTTAGAGAAAGGCTAGGTAGGTCATTTATACATCAATATGAAAAGGGTGTACTATAAGTCCCCAGAACCCATGCATCAAGGTCAAGGGGATAGAGGAACACCCAATAAAATGAGCCTTACATACAAGTAAATAATTTCCTAGATCCAAATACATATAGATCTAATAATAGATGAACACCCATGAAATAGAACCCCCTTACGGTATCATAAGATGATTCCTACTATAATACCTTTATCCAAAGTACCCATGGATTTCATCTATTTCACTCTAAATAATTAGAAAGGGACTACATATTGTAGATTAAAATTTCAAAAACTCTTTTTAGTTCCATTTTTTTGAAAACCTATTTTACAATTCGTTCTCAATGCTTTGGAAAGACCTATATTTTACCAAATCAAGGGAAGAACCATCTTTCCCAAAAAAAATAGTCACTCGCACAAATAAACCAATAATGAATCATTCCAAATTATTTAAAAAAAATTATAAACCAAGAAATTTTTTTGTTTATCCATCATAGGCTAGATATGGAACCACCAACCTCAAACTCAAGTTGCACACGACCCACAATGAGATCCAAAAATAAATTGGAATGATGAATAAAAAATAGAGTCCCTAGAATCGATTCCCATATCATAGAATCAAATTAAATAAATTAAAGGGTCATTGAATAGGCAATATCAACACATACCTCAAGAAACACGAAGGTCACACCCCAACCATAATGACGTTAAAATTCTAGAAGATAGTTGAAAAATAGATCTTGAATGGATCAAACAAGAATTATCATATGTTCAATAGATCCCATAAATGTATCCCAAAAAAACTACCAAAACTAAGAGTAATTACATAGTAGAAAGTTTGAACTTACCCAACAGAAGACAACCAAGATCATTAGATATCGAGTGCCGAACAAAGGAAATCAAAAGAATGAATATCAGTAAAAATTTCCTAGAAGGAATCATAGGGTTTGAGGGAGAGGATAAAAGTTTAATGAAAGATTTTAATATGTATTTCATGTCAAAACCCACTAGGTATGAAATTTTTATACCATAAACCTTTGTTTTATTATCTAAACATCTCATACATTATGTATTCTAAAAAACATGTCCCCTAAAGTTAAATTATCAAGAGAGAATATTTTATGACACGAGAATGGGACTTATAGTGTATGGGAATTTTATAAATTAAACAATTTTATCATTTGTACATAACCCTAAAATTAAAATTAAAATCTAGGAGTTATGGCAAAAATTCCATCTACAGCCAGTAATAGTAGCATTTCCCCTAAAGAAATACCTAAAAAATCCTAAACCATTAAAATAAAATTAAAACTATTAAACATAAAATATAGTTTACCTTTTTAAATATATGTTAAAATATCCCCACCATTGGAATTTATGTCCCCAAGAAGTCATGCGGGTAAAGGCTTCTTCAGAAAGAGGTTAGGCCATTACTCCCTCACTGATGATTCATTCTCCAAAGTCTCGTGAGAATGTGATATATGCCACCATAACACTGTGAATAATAGAATATAATTCCTATGAAATAATCCTATATTAGAATCAATGATCTCCACTGGTTCCTTCACAAAATAAACATCTAGCTCTATCATAATCTCCTCCCAACAAAGAACATGAGAGGGATTAGTATGGTACTTCATGAGTTGGGATATATGGAAAACATCATCGATACCTTCCCACTAAGTTGAAAAGTATAACCTATTAGAAACCTTAAAAATCCACTGTGTGACCACACGAAATCCAACATATATTAGAGATATATTTTCATATTTCCCAATCTGATGATGACTCAATAGTGGAGAAACATTAAATAAAACTAATCCACTAACACAAGACTCCAAAGGATGATGTCAACGATCTTCATATAATTTCTTCCAACAAGAATCTATATCCAAGAATCAACATATATCATGATTCATTATCAACATATCTTAAATTAAACCCAATTACATGAGAGAGAGGCCTCACCCACCTCTACCCAAAAAAGTGGTGACATGCATGGGCGACCAAACAAATCTTTTAAGGGAGCTATTCTGATCATTGAATTGTAACTATTATTATAAAAAAACATAACTAGTCCAAGATTTATATCTCACAATCATCTAAAACCCAATATTAATGAATGGATAATGTCACCTAGGATTGAACGAGTACACTCTGTCTAACTATCCATCAATAGATGATAACTATACTTAACATGACTTGAGTTCCCGTTACCTCTTAGATAATCCTCTATAATATAGATATAAAACTGGGATCTTGGTCTAAGATAATAATAGAAGGAACCCCATGTAAACTCAAAATAGATTACACATATAAATTAACTAGAGCTTTAATCACAATGATTTCCTTGATCATAATGAAATTAGTAGATTTCATCAATTGATCAATCACTACTCAGATTGAATTCTTCCCAAGGAGAGTACATGGGAATTAAAAAAAGTTTATGGACATTGTGTCCTATTTACAAAAAAACACTAGGATAGGATAAAGTTTTCCATAAGTTTTTAGGTGCTCTAAATTTAACTATTGATATGTGTAACATTGGGACACATGATCATAAATGTCATGATTTTTACCTGAACACTAGAATCACTTTATCATGTAAAAATATATCTTCATCTTTCCAGGGAGAATGACCTATTAAGAAATACAACCAACATGAAATACAAAATTTCTCATGGATTATTTTATTATTACCAATTCCAAAACTATATAATACCATCACAATAGATAAACCAACTTGAAACTGTCTCCCCACCATATAAAATTTTCTTGATTCCTCTAAACTCATCATCTTGCTGCTCACCCTAGTTAATAGAATAAAGGAGAGAGAAGATGCTAGGATATATGATGATAAAACCAAATTGGTATAAACTATACAAGATCCATTCTAATAATTTTCATGGTTTATTTGAGTGATGTTTCCAATTATTTTCCACTCTACTTTCATTCTAAAAATGTTTGCGGTGGAGCTTTCTCATAAGAGCATCTCTGATGAAATTCCCCTTCCTTAGGTTATAGGTGATGTCTATGTAAAATTATTGGAGGTATTCTACCACTGTATCTATACAAGATTCTAGTAATTATAATAAAAAATATATCTCAAACTCTTATGATATGAAAATATTGTGAACAAAACCCCATAATTATAGTTCCACTCACACTTAATCACATTCATAACTAAAAAAATCTCCAAATAACGAATGGGATAATTCTTCTCAGGATACCAATGATGATAAGAACCATATTACATAACTTGGTTATATAATATAAGAACACAAACTAGACCATAAAAAAAGTAATTATATTAGACCATAATCCCCTTATCAAGAATAGGTATGATCCAAATAAGAGCTGATGTTAGAATCCCATTCAACTCATCAAAATAATTCCAACATTTTATATCCCTTGTGAACTTGAACCCATTCATAAAAATAGAATTCAAAGGTGATTCCAACTTTGATAAATCCTTAGATAACTGCTAATAGTAACTAAGAAGTCCCAGAAAGCTTCTTATCTAGAATATTTTTCATGTTTATTCCCCTGTGAAAATAGTATTCACCTTCATAGGATCAATTAAAAGGTTAGTATTAGGAATCACATACCCCAATAAATTTAATTCTTGAATATAGATATTTTATATTATAAGATTTCAATAAATTTTATGGATCCTCAATATTTCTAAAACTAGATTCATATTGTGTTCATTCTCATAATCTTAGTCATTTCTGGGATAAACTAGGATGTCATCAGAAAATAAAATAGTGAAGGTGTTGGTATAATTATGGAATATCTAGTTCATTATTGCAATGCAAACTATAGGAGAAATATGTTGGACTTAGTCTCCCAAGACCATCTTTTTTTTACTTTAAATACATGTATATTCAATATATTGAATATTAATAAAACATATATTTACATATTTCTCATGAATGTATATGACTCTAATGTAATAATGTCATAGTGTATAAATCACATTGATAAGTTCATAGAAATTTTCCACTGTGATGATAAATTTAAAGTGTTATGATGATAATATTAAATAATGTTCTACAGTTGGATAACATACTATTATGGGAAACATAGAACATAGGTTTTTAGGTGTGAGTACCCATAATCTAATGCATATTTTTCTCATGAAGTTTGTACTCAATAATCTACAATACAGGTGATTATGAGAACATACCCGCCAATAAGAATTTTTTATAATTTGGTGTCATTAGATATTATTATCTATGAGTGAAGTTAATGGTCATTAGAATTTAATATTATCATTAATCCATGTCATGAAATGGGAATGTGGATTTTATAATGAAACCTACGGTACCCTATGTTCATTGTGAGGTGGGGTACATTGGGTGCATCATGGTTAATATTTCATTAACAGATATGCTAAGGAATGATTTGTCCCTTCCATATTTATGGAAACTTATATATCATCTATTTTATTGTAATAGTTACATCAACCTAAATTCTTTTTCCATGGTGAGACGACATGTTTATTTCAGAGAGTTAAAGAATGATGTTTTAATAATATTTCTTGGTGACAAGGATGTGCAACCTACTTGATGAGATATTGTGATAAAAGGATTATATTATACACACTGAACATTTGTATGTAGTGTTTTTCATTTATAAATTAGGTTTTTTATATTGGGTTCTTTAAACCATTACTAAATAATAATCTTAGAAATTAAGAAAGACCGCCTATTTCCAACAAGAAATAATCCTATAGGGTCATACACTATTTTATTGATGATCCTGATTAAATTCTATTTGAAATTAATTATTCGAAAAAAAATATTATTATCCATATGAGGGATACTTTTTTTCATTTTTCTCAATCAAAAATATTTATTCATGACTGAAATATTTGAATTAAATATTTATTTTGGTGGTTAATTGATGATATAAGAGATTTAATGGACCAATGCTGCTTCCATGGAAAAATATTAATTAATATTCTAGTTAAATAAAAAAATCTATTGTGAAAGTTGGAGTGCACCAAAATAAATTAATAATAATATTATTATTATTATGAGATGTCGGTTTATTAAATTTTATAATATTATTTTATGTTCCTTCATTAAATTATATAATTATTTTAATATAAAACCTAGATCCATAAATAGACGATTATTTGTATTGTGTTTGGTATGAAATAGAGATTGGGGAATTGTTCCATAAAATGAATTATTTATCGACTCATTCTTATACCTCCCACTCAAGAATTAGAAATGAAAGAGAGAACCCTTCAATATCAAAGGATGAATGATCAACATGAAAAAAACAAGACAATATCATCACTATGCTAGGACCTGGAGATGTATTGGCATTACTCCATGATCAATGGGGCATGCATGGATCACTTCTATAGGGATTCTATCCTCAGATCCTCACATCTCAACAAAAGAAAACCAAAAGGGTCTTTTCAGAAAATCAATATCTATATCAAATAAATAATCCTTACATTAGGTATTCATTTATTACGATCTAAAAAAATAAATTATAAATTTTATGTGCAAGATCATCACTATGGGTTTTGAAAAACTCTATATATTTTTTAAAATACCACCCACCACCACACGCTTCTACTATTCTCAGAAGCAACAAGTGGTATAAAAGGGATCAAGTTTAAACTTATAATTATTTATTTTATTATTGATCCACACACAATCATGGATCAATCTTCATTTAACATTATTTATTATTTAATCATATTTCATTCTAATGTTATCAACATATTAATCATGTTTTATAAGTGTTTCATTTTATTAATGGTATTTCAAAAGATGAAGAAGGTATAGAGATTCCCCTGGGAACTGTAAATTTTTTACTGCAAAGACTGGGTTATATTGGGTGTAGTCGGAGTACACGCTATGTAACATAGTACACTGCACCTAGATCTTCCATGGGATAAATGAAATTACACATAGTTACTAAATAAAGAATATAAAATATGTTAAATAACATTGAATGTGGTTTTTAGAGTACACAGTCCGTATACCACATACATATTGTATAGTCTACATGAGTTATTAGTGTAAGTTGTGAAATACATGTGGTCATTATACATGGTCAAAACACATGGGACTAATAATATAGAGAATTTATTATATAAAAAAAAGATTTTTTTGTACATGTATTGTAGTTTATCAATTAACACATCTGTGATACACACTGAGTTCTCTTGAAAATGGAATTGGAGATACATATTGTGTAGCTGGTAGAACATGTGATGTAGTATCTCACCTAAAAACAGACCATTTATTTTAACCAGTTGCACGAGCACTAAAACGAACCTTGATTTTCCAATATTAAAATTATATAAAATTTAGGTAATACATATAATATCATACAAACAGACACCCAAATATTGTACTTTTCTAGTGCCTTTGGAAACATGGAAACATAAACAACATTACATAAGTGAGATGCATTTTCTCCCACTAGTTTTTTCTTAACTATCACCCTTCTTAGACACATTGAACATAATACATATCTTCATAACTTGGGGAAGGAAACACAGAAAGGGGTGAGCACAAATTTCTTATAATGGTAAAAAAGGGATATACACATGAATAATTATGATCCTACAGGTATGATAACATGATCATGAAAATAGAATATCATACCCTCCATATCAAATATAATATACATGAATCATGGTATAAGGATTGGAAGTTTATAAGACACGAATCAAAATGAAATAAAGAAAATAAGTAATGAAACCATAACATAGGAATAAAACATGGAATTTTGGAATACACATAAGAATATATAATATGATTTCTATATTAGTCAAGGTTTTGTATCCAAGACCATCTTGGTATTATGGGTTCACTCCCTATACTATCTTGGTAGCCATGGATCACCCCCATGCCCATCTTAGTATCCTGAGTTCACTCCTCATACCATCATGGTAGTCGTGGTTCACTCCCCTAGACATAATAGTAGTCAAGGATCATTCCCAATAACATCTTAGTCTATATAATGAGATATAAATATTTACCCAATGCATTGGAGGGATATATAGATCACACCTGTCTGATAAATAAATAATTCATACATTTTCCACAAAATCATAAATAATCATTTAATAACCCACGAAATGAAATGTGAATCAAAATCATGCAATCATATCATAAACTAAGGAAAAAGATACAAGTTTAATAATAATTTATTGATAACAATAATATGTGAAAGTGATATGGATTTCTAAAAAATATATCCCATTAAACAGAAATAAATTTTATAAACATATAACCCATGAAAGAGAAATAGATTTCATTAACCTATAACCCATGAAAGAGGAATATGTTTCATAAAGAACATCATATTAATAAAAACAAATTCGTAGAAAGATAATGAAATGAACATTAAGATAATTTCTTATAAAGGCATTAGTAACATCAATAGATGTCATCTTAGATAGAAAACAATTTGGAAATATCTTTCAAAAGACTTTCATGAAGAAAACATCGTTTATTATTTTAAAAATTATTTTTATTACAAAAAACTATTTGAAAATAATTTTATTATAAAATACATTGAAATCTTATAAATAATACTTGAAATTATTTTTAAACCCATTTTCCTTGAAAACTAATTAATGAATCCTGAAATAATTTTGAAAAAAATTTTCCATGAAACCATATAAAATAATCATGAAAACATTTTGAAAACCATTTCCTTGAGAACTTATAAAATAAGATTCCGAATATTTTAATTATTTTTATTTTAAAACATTTTGAAAACATATAATGAAATCTATAAATCATTTTGTAAACTATTTCTATAAAAATAACTTTAAAAAATTATAAAGATATCTTGAAAATTTTTTGAAATCCTTTTTACTTGAAAAAATATGAAAGAAGCTTGAAAATGTTTAGAAAACAACATCTATTAAAATACTTGTAAAAAGTGTTTCCAAAAAATCAACCTTTTCAACATGCAATGGATGCTTCAAATAAATGATAATGGGTAAATCTATACATGTCATACGAGGTAAAAAGTATAATCCTTTTGCAGAGTAAAAATAGTCGAAAATGACTTGTTTGGAAAATAATAAGATGATTCCTTTTAAAAAATATATAAAAGACTAAAATTTCAATAATGTATTTTAATTATTGTGTGTCAATATTATAATATATTTGGAAACCCTTTTTGAAAATATTATTTTAAATGAACACAGATTTTTTACAGAAGATAGGGTAAAGTTGGGATTTCGTAAAAACATTTTATTAACAATCTTATGTACTAAAGAGTGGAATAAATTGTAAAAATATATGAATAATTAATTAATAACAATAAGAGAATAAAATTCATTAATTTTATTGAGATATGGATTGTAATATTTCATTAATGGAATTATAAACATAAATAATTTTCAAAAGTGATAATATTGTCTCAATAAACTCTGAAAACTTGGTTACATGGGACTATGCTCTCCATATAAGAAAAATAAATTAAAAGAAACATAAAATATCATGAAAAAATTAAATTCATGAAATAACATGTAAAATGGAAGTATATACATCTAGAAAGAGAATTTTTGTGCATAACAAAACATGAGTCTCAAAGAAGGCAAAATGAGACAAAATTATTTCATTTATTTGGAATATTTTGAAACGTATACCCCATGAAATAAAGATAATAAAATAGAAATGTGAATACCCATAAATTTAATTATATTATTCATATAATACAATCATGTTCAGTAAATACACCACACAAAAGGAAAGAGTGATGAACATAGCATGTATCCCATGAAAATAAAAAGTGAGATGAGATCCCCTTACCATTTATCTTGACTATCATTGTAATCATTAAAAACACCTATATATTAAATATAAATTAACTATAAATATTTTATAGAACCATATTATTATATCTAATTCCATATATGGTTTTCTTACGACCTTATATTACCTTCTTTTTATCCAACCTTTATTAAGGTTTCACTTTGGGTATTATTCTCTTCGTTTTTCGCATGTGTATTAATTTGTTATATTGTTGGTCCTTATACATATATAATTATATCAGAATTTAAAAAATTATATAAATATGATGTATTTCCATTATATTTTTTTTATAATAATATATATTATATTTAATTATGAAATGGAATACACCGTTTATAGAGATGATAAGCTGCACGTACGCATAAACATTGTTTCTGTTTTTATTATCATATTGAAAGAATGAATGAATGGAATATATGTATATATGTATATGATTATAACGGTATATTTAGGATATAATATATATCTTATATACTTATTAATATCATCCTTAATACATTCCATGTAGTGTATGAAAGAATCATATTACTTTGAAGGGGCGATAGTCCACACCTCCTCAAACAAAATTATTATATTAACACAAAATGGAGAATAAAAAGACATATGTTGTAAAAAGGGATAAATAAGATTAAAGAAATGATAAATATAATTTATAAAATATATAAAAATAGTTTACCTCATAATTTCCACCATTAGTTTTGGTAAAGGAAAAATGAACCATCATCATTTAGTGAGGCAGTAGTTCGTCGTACTGTTAAACAGTATGTTTGTTACCCATTAGATGGTGGTTTGTGTAAGTGTAGGTTGAAAAAATAGAAACAAAAAATCCTATTATATAAATGATAATGGTGTTGTTATATTATCATGGAATAAAGATATTATAGGGGTTGGATATCTAAAATAAAATAAAGGATTTTGAGAGAATCCATTTTCTCTTAATTGAGTAACTCATTTTGGTTTGTATGAAAATGAATAATTGGTTTTACTTATTCCAAGGGAAGGATTATATTAGCAAGGGAGGTATTTTGGGAATTTTATTGGGTAGATAATGGCCTAACTTAAAAGGTTTTAGAGGTGTTAATAATAGAAAGAGGTGGTGGCCTTTAATTGGTTATGGAAAAAAACACATGGCATTTTGAAAACAAGTTAGGTGTACCCACGTGTTTACATAAAAATGTAACAGAAAAAAATCAATAATTTAATGTTAATTTATGAGTAATGCATATAAAATTGGTGTTGGAAGAGTTTTTATGTCGTTTAAGGTCTTAAATTCATGGTTTAGTACTTTATTAACATAATCATCTCTAAACCATTGTAATTAATTTTAATCACATTCACTATTTTTTTGTAAAATACAAATATGAAATTATTATAAAATATAAATTATAATAATTCCTAATATGTAATCCATTTTCTTAAATTCTAGTGAAAAAATTTTGGGAAATTAATCCCACAATCACGTCGACAACGTAGTGTTTTAATGAAAAATCATTTATAAGTTTTCTATGTTTTTATATCCAATGTAATGTGAATTTGATTCCATTGAACTAAATTGAATTAAATGATAAAATTATTATCTAATTAAAATTTTAATCCAATTTTAAATATTATATATCTTTATGAATATATTATAAGGAAAATATGTTTTAAATAAAAATCCTGTATTTTTTAACTATTCATAAAAAATGAAACCATACAGTAAAGTACCAAAAATGTAACCTAACCTAATTTTTATGTTTTTATTTTGAAGGTAAGGTTTAATTTGACATATTAAATATATAATAGTTCAAAAATTATATTTAAAATGGGTTATCGATTAAAAGGAGGTAAAACTACCATTAAACAAATAGGATTTTTATACATACAATTGGGTTTGTTCTTACCTTATTTCTATGAAATATATTGGATGAAAATAAAAAATATTTTATTTAATATATAAAATATATATTACATTAATATCACTCACAAATTATATTTAATTTAATTTAAATGAAAAAATAGATAATAATAATAATAATAATAATATTCTCTTTTATATTAAATCAGTTTTCATATTCATTTCTAATTAGGTGGTAGTCTATGATTTCATTTTATATTTGTGTAAACCATATATTTTCATAAATTATATAATATTATTCATAACCACTAATTTAACAGATATGTTGTATCTTATTATATTCAATAATAACATTTTAATCATATATATTCTTCAGTAAAACTTGGTATTGCGTGTTATGCAAGCCATTTAGGAAAGTCATTGTTGGGTGTAATGCAAGCTAACCTCAGTGTTCCATGTAGAGAAAGATAAAATTTTTCTTGGATAAAATGCATGATTAACATGATTTTTCATATAACTCAATCCAATCATATTACTTTAATATAAAATAAACTATTATCTTTGTTTCATGAAATGAAAAATATCAGAAAGTTTAAATTAATTTCGAAAAAAATTCACAAAATCTCAAGGTGTTACATTCTACCACTCAAAAATTCAATTTCTCCTTTGAAATTTATCTAGGTCATCATAGGATTAATATTTTAATGTTTTATTCATAGAAACACATATCATTAAAATGAATATTGAAACTTCCTATAAAAAGGGAATGGTGGGACCATAAAAGTTACCAAAAGTAACATATAACTATGTTTTGACACAGGAGAACATAGGTTGGGAGTGAAGATTGGACATAGAGGAAAAGAATAAATGTTTTTATAGTGTGATTGAGGTCATCAATTACAAGCATGTGAATGATCAAGGAAAAGTTAAGGGCCTCAATTTCATAAATATGTGATGATTTATAAGGCCTTTGGTTCTACATTAATTTTGGTATTAGGAAAATAAATTTTATTTTGATCATTATCCTAAAATTTATTAATTATTTTATTGACCAATAATATAAGGAAATATACTAGATATACTTCTATAAAAAATCCATTCTTTAGTTGTTCTTTTATCAATATATAATTTATCAATTAATTCATGGGATGGATTTAAATAAATTAACATTGATGCCTAATGTGATAAAATACAATTTTAGCATATCTTATGGCCCATAAAAAATGAAAAGAATAAATATTTATCTATAAATATTATTAAAAAATAATACGATTAATGTATTAATCTATAAACATAAAAAGTAACAATATTGTTTCATCAAAAATAATTATTCATTAAAAATAATTATACATTAACCTGGACATCATATTTCCCCGTGGTTAGCGTGAAAACCTTACCATCCTTTAGTCATGGGTTCAAGAACTGCCCCCTTGTAAGACTTTATTTGTTGTCACACAACATACATGATTTAATTTTCTAAAACCATACTGTTATAATTTCCAAAATAAATGTAATGGACATCCCTGAAATAAGGTTAATCACTAAATAGCCATTAATCCAAGGGTTTTAGTACAAACTCATTGCATAAATTCTTACTCTGAAGTTTAACTTAATATTTCCATGAATGGTTAACCTTATAATCCATATTAAATATGAAAATACAAAACATTATAAATAGATTCATGAAATGAGATGAACATTTATTCCCCCATATATCAAAAAATAGATATTGGTTGTCATATTCTAAAACATTTGAATACTCTCATCATACATTCTCTTGAAACATGGTAATGACCTAAATTACAATAAATACTTATAGAAAACATGAACTCTTCCTTATTACATAGATTATTGGATATATTACATAAATCTAAGAAGCTGTAAACATCATCAATGATATCATAAACTACTTATAAAAAGTCCTTAATTAGTTCTAAGGTAATCACTATTGTCCACTTTACTTATTCATATCCCACATATCATCATCCAAAAAACATTATAATAACCAAAGGAACATATTAAGGGTTATCTTTATCTTACTAGTGTGTTTTTCTTGGACATATCCTCTCCATTATATCACTTTTCTATTCCATCAAAACCATTCAATGTGATCTCCTAAATCGTAGTGAAAAACAAAAACTAAAGAATCCATTTTTATTTTACCATTCATAATTCTTGAATCCAAATACATAAAAACATCAATTACATTATCCTTATACGATTAAAAATTCTAACTCATCTTATTATATAATTCCTCTTTCCTTACATATTTTATTTGTAGTATCTTCATCATCAACAATGTAACCATTACTCGTACCACCTTGCAGATCATATTTACTTTCTTTCCTCTTGGGAAATTGAAATACATAATGACCATTTATTCAAAACATAAAACACTTAAACTTAAATGATGTCTTAGGGGGGTAAATATGCTCATTCATTTCATTATCCAAATTTATCATTTTCTATTGCAGTCACATCTTATGTGTCAATATTTTCCATAGTCAAAAAAATATTCTTATTCCTATAAGACAATCACATAGGTGATTCATTACAATTTATTCACATAAAAGAAACAAAATATTCCTTCCTCCATGGTCCCTATTAACTGAACTATTAGTGAACTCCTTCATTATCTTCATTGGTGAGTATGATAGTTGGTTAAGGTACGCGTTGTTAAAAATGTTCCATGAAAATTGATTAGGAATGATCACAACAACTTTCACTTCAGAAATCATCCCACTTGACTTCTCATAAGAAAATAATCTATCACATTCAACATCAATCTAGTTCCTTCTTGTTCCCAAAATTGACTAAGAGTAAAAGCATAGTGTGAGAATTACTTATTAGAGTGAAAAACCACATTCTACTGAAAAAAATTACATATAGGATGTCTAAATCATGACACCTTCCTTAATATATGAACTATAGGTTCATCCTAGGTTATTCATAGACAATATATATTTAAATCTTTCATTATGGTTCATAAATATTTTATTAATTTACAAAGCATATCCTCTAGAAGTGTCAAACCAAGTGTGTAGAAAGTCCCATTGTCATGTGCCAGATTACCCTAAGTCAGGCCTGAAAACATCTTGTTAGAGTTGTTACCCATAGGTATATCTGCTCCAGAGCCACATCAACTTATAGTATATAGAAGGGGATATATTTCTAGGAAACCAATCACTTTATCCTTTACCTAAACTCTAGGTTATTTTTCTATACTATTCTGTATCCTTAGACTTATCCCTAGACATGTCCTTAGGGTTATCCCTAGGGTTTCTCATCCTCACTTATAAAGGATAACTAAACCCTTTCTCTGATACAAACTATAATAACCCTATATTTTCAAATATTATCATTACATAACATTTGAGGAATACATTAAACATCATACAAATATATTCCCAAAGGCCATACAAGTCAACGACCTTTGGAAACATGGAAACATGGAAACATAAACAATGATACATAAGTGAGCTACATTCTCTCCTACTAGGTCTTCTTAACTAGAACCATTGTTAGAACCATCAAACATAATACATATCTTCATAACCTAGGGAAGTGAACTTAAAAAGGGGTGAGATCAAATGCTTAGTAAGGGTAAACAAGGGAGATATGGAAGCATTATCATGAGCATAAGGGTTTGAGAACATGTTAATGAAAACATAAGATCATACCATTTATATCAAAGATCTTATACATGAATCATGGAATAAATATTGGTAGTTCATAAGAAAATAATCATATGAAAATAAATAACATAAGCCTTAAATTGAAAACATAGGAATATTACATGGAATTTTGGAAGACAGATAAGACTATATAATATGATTTCCATAGTATCCATGGAATCACTGCCAAGACCACCTTGGTAGTATGGGTACACTCCCCACACCATCTTTGTTGTAATGGTTCACTCCCATGGCCATATTAGTAGTCAAGGTTAATTCCCATGGCCATATTAGTCTATCTCATGAGATATAAAACATTACCCAATTTATTGGAAGAAGATATAGGTCCCATGGGTATAATAATGAAATCATACATACATGTTCTAAAAAGTCATAAAAAATCATATCATTACCCATTAAATTAAATGGGTATCATAAAAATGAAACCATATCATAACATGTGAAAGAAGATACAAGTTTCATAACCACTTCATGAGAAGCATAACATGTGAATGATATACAGAATTTATAAACATATAACCCATGAAAGAGATATAGATTTCACAAACGTATAACCTGTGAAGCAGAAACGGATTTTATAAACATATAACCCAAAAAGAGGAACATGTTCCATAAATACCATGAAATTAAGCACAACCCATTCATAGAAAGAATAAAAATGGAACATTTTTATCATTTCATATGAATTCATGAGTAACATCAATGGATTTCATCTTAGATGGAAAATAATTGTCAAATATCATTCAAATATTTTTCTTGAGGAAAATATCCTTTCATATTTGAAAAATTATTTTTATTATAAAATTAAATTTCAAAATATTTTTCGTATAAAATGCATTTAAAACATATAATAAACACATGAAATCAAAAAAAACCTTTTTTCATGAGAACTAATAAAATAATCATTAAAAAAAAAATTGAAAACCGTTTTCTTTGAAAATATATAAAAGATGATTGAAAACATTTTGAAAACCATTTTCCTTGAACATTTAAAAAATAAGATGAATATTTTTTTAAATAATTTTCTATTAAAACTTATTGAAAAATTATAAATAAATCTTGAAAAAATTTTAAAACCCATTTCATTGATAATAACATTTAAAATTTATAAATAAATAATCAAAATATTTTGAAAACATTAATACTTAATAAATTATGATATAAGATTGAAAATCTATTGAAAAATGTATCTTTGAAAATAAATTTAAAAAATATCTTAAAAATTAAAATTTTAAACATGCAAATGAAGCCTCACAAAAATAACATTGGGTAAATCCGTACACGCAGTATGAGGTAAAAAGAACATTCCTTTTGAATGGTAAAAATGGTATAAAAATACCATTTTTGGAAAATGATAGGAATATTACTGTTAAAACAATAGTAAAAAAAGAAAATGGAAAAATTTGTTTTAATTATTATAGGAAAATATAAGAATATTTTATAAAAAATCTTATGGAAAAAATGATTTTAAAGGAACACAGATTTCTGACTCAAGAGAGGGTAAAGTTGGGATTTCTTAAAAACACATTATTTACTATCTTATGTACGAAAGAATGGAATTAATATTACCAATATATTAATAAATCATTAATAACCATAGGATAATAAAATTAATTAATTTTCTTGAGATATGGATAATAATATTTCTTTACAGGAAAGATAAACATAAACTATCATGAAAAGTGATAAGATTGTCTAAAAAAATAAAATAACTTTGTAACTTGGTATAAAACTATCCATGTAAGAATAGGAAATTAAATCAAGCTTAATATATAATTAAAATAATTAAATTCAATATATTAAATTTAAAATGGAAGTATAAACACCTCAAAAGAGAATTTAGGTGCACAACAAAACTTAAGTCTCAAAGAAGGAAAATTTAGACAAAACTATTTCCCTGATTTGGAATCTTTCGAAACTTATACCCTATGAATGAAAGATAAAAAAATTTATATTTTAATATGCATAAATTAAAGTATAATATATATAAAACACATTAATGGGTAGTTCATATACCACACAAAATAAATGAGTGTTAAACATAGAATGTATCTCACGGAAGTAAAAAGTGAGTGGAAATCACCTTACCTTTTGTCATGACTCTCATTGTACTCAATAAAAATAGATATATAATAAATATAACTTTATAATAAATCCATTAAAAATCCATATACTTATTTATAATATAATATATGGGTTTATTATGACCAAATATTACCTTCTTATTAACCATCATCTATTAAGGATTCACTTTTGATAATATTTTCATTATTCTTCGCATGTGTCTTAATTCAATATATCATTGGTCATTATAATTATATCATGATACCTGAATGTAAATAATGATATAAATATCATTTACATCCAATATATTTGTTTTATAATTATTTATATAATATATATGTATGATATTGAATGCACCATTCTTGGAGACGGTAAACAGTACATACACTAGAACGTTATTTCTGTTTTTATTATCATATTGAATGAGAGAAAACAATTACATATATTCATATTTTTATATAATTATTTAAGTTGATTTATGATATCATATATATCATATATATTCACTAAAACCATCCTTAATACATTCCATGTAGTTTATGATCGAATCATATCACTTTGAGAGGGCGGTAGTGCACATTTCCTCAAATGAAATTATCATATTAACAAAAAATGGATAGTCAAAATATATGTTCTATAAAAATGAAATAAAAAGATTAAAAACAAAATAAAAATAATATATAAAATATATAATCATATTTTCCATCAGAATTTCCACCAAGAGATGTAGTAAAGGAAAAATGAACAATTATCAGTTATTGAGGCGGTAGTTCACAGTACACGTAAAAAATATGTTCGTTACCCATTAGATAGAAGTGTGTGTAAGTTTAGTTTTAACCATTGTCATACAAAATCCTTGTAATATCATGTTACTTTTTTTATACAATTATGGAATAGAGAGGGTGGATGGCGAGGAGAAGGAAAATAAATGAAATAAACTTGAGAGAAGGCATTACCTCTTAACCAGGTAACTTCTTTTTTATTGTGCTTAAAGGATTCATTGAACATACTTCAACCTGAAGAAATGATTCTAGTAGTAACGGTAGTATTTTGAGAATTTTATTTTGTAGGTCTTGGATAAACATAAGAGGTTTTATAGTTGTGATGAAGAGGGACATGTGGTGGCATTTTATAGTGAAGGGAAAGGACAAACTTGGAATTTTTGAAAACAAGTTAGGTGTACCTATGGTTTTACTTACAAAAGGTCATAAAAAACTAGAAAAAATAAATAATGGAAGTTTTATGGATTATTAATGGATATTTAATGGGTCTTGGAATAGTTTCAAGGTCATTTTGAGTCTTAAATTTATCGTTTTTTAATTTATTAACCTTATTTTTCTCTTAATAACTATAATTAATATTAATCACTTTCACTAATAATTTTTTAAAGAAAATTTAACATTATTAAAAAATATAATTTATTATTATTCCAAATATGTAATCCATTTTTCTAAATTAGAATCCCATAAGTGGAAGAAACTAATTTAATATTAATCCTGCAATTGGATTGAAAAAGTCAGTTTTGAAGTAAAAACATTCAAATGTTTTCTATGTTTTAATATGAAATTTCAAATGATAAATTGGATACAATGACCTAAATTGAATTAATATATAAAATTATTGTCAAATTAAACTTTTAAACCATTTTAAAATATTAGTTAACATTATAAATAAATTAGATGAAAAATATGTTTGGAATTATAATTGAGTTTTTTTAACTATTCATTAAAAATAAAACCTTACAGAAAAGTACAATAATTTCATCTGTACCAAATTTTCATGTTTTAATTCAAAATAAAAAGTTTATTTGGACATATTAAATCTCTAAAAAGTTCAAAAAATTGGATTTAATATGGGTTCTCTATTAAAATATGATTAAACTACCTTTAAAAAAGTAGGATTTTTATGCATACAATTTGTTTTGTTCATACCTTGTTTCTATCAAATATATTGGATGAATATAAAAAACATTTTATTTAAAAAATAATAGATATGTTAAATTAATATTACTCACTAATAATAATTAATTTAATTTATTAGGGTAAAAAATATATAATAATAATAATATTTTATTTTATATTCAATCATTTTTCATATTCATTTCTAATTTATTGGTAACCTATGAATTTATTTAATATTTTTGTAAACCATATATTTTTAAAAATTAGTTAATACTATTCATAACAACTAATTTAACAACTAGTTTATATCTTATTATATTAAATAATAACATTTTAATTATATACTATTATTTGGTAAAACTCGGTCTTATGTGTTACACAAGAAATCATGGAAATTAATTGTTTCTTGCAGCATAAGATAACCTCAGTGTTCCATGTAGTGGGAGATATAATTTATGTTGCATGTAGTGCATTATTAACATGGTTTTTCATATAAATTAATAAAAACATAGTACATTAATATAAAATAAACTTTTTTTAGTGTTGCATGAAATGAAAAATATCAAAGAGGATAAATTAAATTAAAAAAAACACAAAAGCCCAGGGTGTTACGGGTACACATCATTTTGAAAACACTATTTGTAGCTAGAATATACATGCTAGGTGATTTCACCGAGATATATTCTGAAGACCTAGGAGTGTATCTCAGGCACATGATAAGAAGATACATAGTGTTTAGTTGGAATGTACATGCCATGGAGTCTGGAAAAGTCAACATGCCAAAGCCCAAAGAGTGTGACCTCAATTCACAACAATGGAGACACTTGACATGTAGTTGGACAGTATACAACATGAAGTATCCCAATTAGTAGAAAAATAAAATTTCATTAAATTGATCATTATATCATTAAAACATTATTTAATTTATTAGAACTTTCAACGTTTGATAATTTATTAAGGGTGTTAATTAATTATAAATTTCCAATTAACTTATTTAAATAAATTTGAAACAATTAGTTTTTCAATTTAATTTACATTAATAACTTTATGATGGTTATATCCAAGACAATTTGGATGGTCATTAAGATGAAAGGGATTTAATTAATTAAGGTATGAATGAATGAATTAATAATTAATGTAAGCATGTTTATTTTAATAATAAAGAAGAGATAAGTAAAGGAATGTTATCTACATAATTTTTCATATATGTTTCACGTACAATCATCCATGAGATAGACCTAGAATAGTTTATTTGTTTAAATTAATTGAATTTAATTTATCGCATGGGTTTTCAAATATTTATTGTTAAATTAAATATGATGGTATTCTAGTCATCCCTCCCTAAAATATTTTGTAACACCCATGTGGATAGTGATATTTATATAATCCCTATTTAACCAATACTTTGGTTACCATCACCCATGTCAATGTTATAAATACATGTAATTAAGGGAGTTATCCAAGGCGTGTGGTGGTGGTGCAAGATGAAACATTAATGATGTCAACCAAGGTGTTACACTAGTGGATAGGTGGAATTATATAACTCATGCAAGGAATAATGAAAAGAGTTATTTTCTCTAGGCCATAGGTTAATTTAATTCCTACTAGTTTGGTGAACCATTCCATAAAGATCTTAAATAGACCATTTAATTAATTAATTATTTCTGTATATGAAACTATTTTTTTATGGAATAAAGAATGTGATCACATTAATAAATGAATTAATATAAAAAAAATAAATAAAATTAATTAATTATGCATTAATGTTGTATCTAACATGGTTAACTAATTATGTAACACCCACATAATATTAATAAGATTGGAAAAAGATAAAACATGATAAAATTGGCGCATAATAAATTCAAATCCCTTAAATATATATTATGTAAGAATTTTCCTTCCACCACTTTATTAGGATGAAAATCCTTGAAACTATGTGTTTAACCAACCCTTATTGGGGAAAATACATTTTACATGGATTTCCTTTGAAGGTTTGGGTTTGAATTTGTCATCTTACATCAAGAGAAGTATCCTTTTCTATAATTGATGAAACTTAGAGGCATGGGATATAGATATCAATGCTAGGCTTTCAGTATATGTGAGTTCACTCAATGGATCAAGATGCTACAAGCCCATAGTTGGAAAATACATTCCTACCTGAATACATTCAAGAAACATTTTCACCCTCATTTAGGATATGTGTAGGGGAATATTGATCTTTTTCACTATAATTTACTTGATACGAGACATTTCATGTTCAATGATGAGGGTAATTAGGGCTAGATAAAATATTTGGATATTTAATAAAAATAAATAATATTATTATTTATCACCTAATTTATTATAAAATGTACTAAAAATATACTATTTAATTTATGAATAAAATGGAAATCATGTTATCCACACTATCCCTATGATCAATACTGGAGAAAGATAACCCCTCACCAGAAGTAACATTCTGGAGTCGTTTAGACACCTTTAGGTTATGCTAGGCCATAAATAAAAATATAATGTGATAGAATTATCAATTACATATCCACCTTCCGAGGAGGAGAGTTATGAACAGTTCATTATCTTTGAAAAAAATAAGTGTAATGCTGTCTATGTTCAATGATTTATGCTATATTCTATGTCTAGTGAAGTCATGAAGTCACATAAAAAAGGATGCGTATAACATGCTTGAGCAACTCCTTTTTCTTTACCAAGATAGATTAAGATATAAAAAATTTGAGATATCTAAGGAAATATTACATAGTAATAATGGAGAGGGTTCCCTAGAAGGTCAACATGTAGTCAAGCTCATCAGCTACATTAAGCGCCCCGAGGTTATTAGGATTTAAAACCCTAAAGAACTGGGCACCAATCTCATTCTATCATCACTCACTCTGAGATTCTACTGATTTTTTTTTATAAATTTCAATGTGAACAACTTTTATAAGTATCTTCCAAATATTCTCACTCTTCTTATCCAAGTGGATAAGGAGGTGAAGCATGAAAATCCTTTAGTTTTTATGGTGAACTAACAAAAAGTGAAAGTAAAGATATTTAAGAACAAATATTCCTCACACCCTTCTTAGAAGAGGATGATTAAGGGGAAATGAATGGAGAAGGATGTTTTTGTCTCACATGCGGAATGAGGAGATACTAGAAGAAAAAACTACACCCCTTCCAATGAAGAAATGGGTAGCTTCATGTGTATTTGTTATTGAGTACAATTTATCTATTTTTAAAAATTGGGTATTAGATATATATTGGGAATATTAAATATGTATTTGCATATAGTAATCAAGTAGATTAAAAAAATGACTAAGGGGAGGTATATCTCAAGAAGAAAACAATGATAAACTTGCAGATTTAGCTATAAAGTACTAACACATCATGTTGTCGACCAGAGTCATCTTGGTTTTGAAAGGATTTGTTTTGTTCCATCCATTACAAAAAACATTATATTTGTATGAAAACTTGATAAAAATAGATTTATTTTAAAATTAGGGAATAAATATTTCTTCTTTTATAAATATATCATTTTTATGATAATTCACATTTAAATTATTGTATTTATGTGTTTTATTACACAAACCAAGTAACTTAACCAAAAAAAGTTACCTCATATAACTCATACCACACCAAACTATGGAATCACTGGCAAGGTCATGTAAAAGAATAGAAATTGACTAAATTATAACAAGATGTATATTTAGATTATTTTTTACTAAAACCACTTGGTATGTGTCAAAAAAATTTACAAGGTAAAATTTCCAAATACACATTTAGTGGAAATGGTGAAAAGGACAAATAACTTCTTGATTTAGTTTATACAGATGTGTGTGGACCAATTAATATTGAGGCAAGGGGTAGGTACTCATACTTCATAAATTTTACTGATGATTTTAGTAGATATGGATATTTCTAATTATTGAGTTATAATTTAGACTGTTTTTATAAATTTATGGAAGAAAATAATGAATTTGAGAATGATCTTGGTATGAATATTAAGAAACACAACATAGACCGTAGTGGAGAATATATTAATCATGAATTTAATGATTACATACAAGAGTGTGGGATCCTATCTCAAATAAATCCTCTATATACACCTCAATGTAATGGTGTATGTGAATAGAGAAACCAAAACTTATTATACTTTCTGAGATCAATGATGAGTCATGCGAATCATCAATTATCCTTTTGGGGATACGTGTTACAAACAGAAACAAAAATACTAATAACAGTTCAAACTAATGAGGCTGATGTTATACAATACACTTTATGGAATGGAAAAAAACCTATATTATCATGCTTACCTATGTGGGGTTGCAAAGAATTTTTTAAGGCCTCTTCAGGTAACAAAATTTCACCCAGAGGCATAATGTGTCCCTTTATAGGATACCCAAAAGAAACAAGGGTATATTACCTATATGAACCCTCAGAAAAAAAATGAAACAGTGCCAATACATGATGTATAACTTGAGAGGGATAACATATCTAAAATAAATAGTGGGAGAATCATACAATTTGATGAATTTAATGAAAAATGTATATATGATTTATCTGAGGAATAGATTCAACAAATTGTTATAGAAGAAGATGTTATCCTAGAGGCACAAGTACTACATAGGAGTACAAGAGAGGTTAGAGAACCACAATGGTATGGTTTTATAGACACTAAGGATGGAGACTCATTGTTATTTGATAATAATTATCCTCTAAACTATATGGAAATAGTAAGTGAAATGTATGTTTTCAAGTGGAAAGAGGCAGCGTATTTTGAAATAGATTCCATGTAACAAAACCATGTCTGTATTTTGGTAGATCCTATAATGGATGTTAAGACCATGGGTAGAAAATGGGCGTTCAAGAATAAACATTACATGGAAGGATGTGTTGGTACCTATAAAGCATGAAAAGTAGTGGAATGGCTTAAACAATGCTACGTCATTGAGTACGATGAATCATTTTCCCCAGTTATAATGATAAAATAGATCAGAATTATACTTACCATTATGAATTATCATGACTATGAGATTGGGAAAATGGATATCAAAATAGATTTTCCTAATTAAAACCTTCAAGAATATGTCAATACAACACAACCTAAATGGTTTATGACTCCAAAGGGTACCAACAAGATATATAAATAATAAATATCTATTTATGGATTAAAGAAATCATCTAGGTCAAGGAAATTTCATTATGAAGAATCCATAATAGTATTTAGTTTCGTAAATCATGAGTGAGATCCTTGTGTCTACAAATGGTTTAGCGGGGGTGTAGTTGTTTTTATAATTGTATATATTGATGATTTATTACTAATTAGAAATGAAATACAAGTATTATAGTCTAATAAGGAATGGTTACATAAATGATTCTCTATAAAGGACTTGGGAGATGCTTCATATATTCTTGGGGTCAAGATTCATCATGATAGTTCCAAGTGGTCTCTATGCCAAAGTAAAAGTACTAAAATTGTAAATATACTGAAGAGATTCACTGTGGAACAATCCAAGATGTGATTTTTTCTAATTTAACAAGGAATTCATAATTCTTGGATAATGTGTCATTAGACCCATGAGGAAAGAGATAGAATGAAAAGGATTACATGCACATCAGTGATTGGGTAAACCATGTATGTTGTGATATGTACATGGGTATATGTCACCAATACATTAAGTGAAATTAGAAGATATCAAGAAGACCCAAGTGACCACCATTGGATGGAAGTTAGAACTATCCTTAAGAATCTGAGGCGTACTTAGGATATGAGCATGGTTTACGTAGTAGATGAGTAACTAGTCATCATAAAATATGAAAATTATATTTTCCGAATAGATCAAAGTGACATGAAGTAACTAATGATATAAATCTTAACATTGAATGGATGTATTGTGAGATAGAATAGCTCAATGATATTTTTGTATGAAGTTTCTATAGCATACCATGTATATTGTTTATATTGATGCAGCTAAAGAAGTTGTATGTATGTAAAAAATCATATAATATATTGATGTGGTACCTATAATTAAAGATCTTATCACACTATACCATGATAATATTATAGCGGTTGATCTTTAGAAAGATTGAAGGTCACATCAGCAGAAGAATCACATACTTCATATGTATCATCTTTTGAAGTATTTTTTCTAAGAGGTGAGGCTATAGTGTGTAGTATTTCTATGGAAGAAAATGTGGAGGACCCATTGACTAATTCCTTGAATCAGTAGTATCATGATTATCATGAGATTTCTAGAAGATTGAAATTCATAGTTAGTATGATTTGGTCTATGTGTGATTTTGTTGGAGTTAGTGTTTTGGGACCAACAATTTGTTGTTTCATTAAATGAATATTAGATATATTGGATATTAATAAAACATATTATTACATAATGTGCATTACTCTTCATGAACCTAATTTAATATTATACTAGAGTATATATCATCTTGATAAGGTCATAGTAGTTCCTTACTATGATGATAACCTTTACGTTCTATATAAATATTCTTAAATAGTGTTCTGTGGTTGGATAAAAAACTATGATGGGACACATATTACATATAATGTTAGGATAGCGTACACATAATAGGATTATGATTTTTCTTATGATGTTCGCACTTGGTAATCTCTAAGATAAGAGATTATGATAATAGACCCTCCATTAATAATCCTACATGTTTTTTCATCATCATATATTTCTCTATATGTTAATTTTTAATGTTTCTTATATTTAAGATTATCCTTAATTCATTTCATGACTCATGCATTCAGATTTGTAGATGAAAACTATGACACCATATGTTCACAGTGAGGTTGGGTACGTTGTGTGCATCACGATTAACATGTCATTAGTGGCTATGTAGATGAAATATTTTTCCCTTATATCTTTATAAAAGGTAATACCTAAGAACTTGTATTATAAAAGAATCAATATAAAAAATTACAAGGCCATGCTGTAATGAAATACTTCTTTTGGATAGTTAAAGAAAGATATATCGAGCATATAGGTTGGTCACATAGATGTGCAACCAATTTGATGAGATATTGTGATAAAGGGATTATATAAAATAGTTAGCATTCGTATGAGGCTGTCATTGTTGTGACATTAAGTTCTTTATCATGGGTTCGTTGACCCATTTGTAGACAGTAATCATAGACATTAGAATGTATCATCTAATTCCAATGAGAAAGAATCCTAGAGGGACACACAGTAAGTGTTTCCAATGATCTAGATTAAATTATATTCCAATTTAATTAATAGAAAAAATATTATTTTCAAGATTGAGGGATAATTTAATTCAAATTTTTATCAATTGAAAATATTTATTGATGAGGGAAATATTTAGATTAAATATTTTATTAAGTGTTCAATGAGTTCTACAGGATTTTTAATGGAGCAAGACCATGTGCAGTGAAAATATTAATTTATAAGCTGGTGAAATATTATTTGTAATTGTGCAAGTTGGCATGGATTAATAATAATAAGAATAATATTATTATAATTATTTTGATTCATGGGGTTTAATAATAGTTGTAATAATATTTAATTTCTTATATTCAATTAAATAATTATTTTATCCTAAAACCTATCCAATAAATAGATAATTATGTCTATTGTGTAGGGTGATCAATCAAGAATAAATAATTTTTGCACATAAAAAATTCCCTCTTTATTTATACTTATCTATCCCTCTCATGAAATGGAATTTTAAGGGAGATCCCTTCAAGATTGATTGTTGAGAAATCAACATGAATAACTCCAGACAATAACTTTTTTATGCTGGAACTTGTAGATCAATTAACATTACTCAGTGGTAAAAGGATCACATGTGGATCAAATTCTAGAGAGATTATATCCTTGGATACTTACATCACAATGAAGGAAAATTGAAAGGTTCTTTTCAGAAAATCAACATCTACATCAGTTAAAGAATCCTTAGATTATATTTTTATTTCAACTTATCTCATTAAATTAATTATAAATTTTATGTGCAAGATCCTCACTTGGGGTTTCAGGAATGTTAATATTAAAAAAAAAATTAATATATCACGCACCACCACATTCTTCTACTGTGTCCAAAATGGACACAATAGTTAGAAAAAAATGAATTAGAAGATATTCATAATAGTGAATCATACTCCTAAATGTGGTCCTCAAAATATTGAACACACAAACTTGGACATGATGACAACCGAACCAAAGATTGATTTTAAAAAACTACTTCAACCCCCTTTAACAATCAAATAATTCTTCCACCTAAGGATAATGATACTTATTCTTAACTATAACTTGGTAAAACTTCAGATATTCCACACACTAATGAAGTTAACCATCAGATTTCATAGAGAAGGGAATGAGAGATTCCAATGGGAAAACACTTGGGTGAAAAAAACATTCTCCAATAGTCCATCAAAATGGAACTTGAGATACTTCAGTTCAACATGTTTCATATGATAAAATGGTATCAATATCGACTATGTACTAAATAGTATGTCAATCATAAACTCTAAACCCATATCTACAGGAATATAGGTGAATCCATTGGGGAAATATTCACATATTTCCATCATAACCAAGGGGAAATCACCAATAAAAAGTGATATCATGCTCAATTGCATTGGTAGACATTAAAATCCTAAGATATGGGTGAGAAGGTCTTGTATGACTTGATCTTGGATCCCACTCTCCCTAAATCACTAAAGAGATCCCAGTGGAAGATAATAATGAAATAAGTAAATGATAACAATCAATATCTACATGATAAGAAACAATAAAATTTATCTAGAAGATGATGTCAAATAGATCCCTTTCAAGAACTAGGAAATCCCAAACCAAGTCCACATCAGCTATAGATAGTGTACAAGATGAACAATGAAACCCCAACACTTTTTTCATTCTAAGAGGTTTTCCTAACCCCATTAAAAAGTACATGAGCTCTGTTGGAAGTTTATTCTATTAATTAAAATGGGAAAATATAAACGAGTTTGAGACATTGGTATCAAATAGAGCTCTCAAAAAAGAAGATGCATTAAAAATGGAACCTCTAACTATTATTAGGGATTATATGAACACTACCAAAAAATATTCCACTTCATAAAGGATATTCACTCATAAGGTCTATGGATAGATCCATATCTAAATTTAAGCATATGATTGTGCCATAGTAAACCTTGGATTTGAAGACCCTAGATCATAACAAGGAGTAGACATAACTTGGTAAAAGCTCTACAGATGGACTCAAAGGTCACAAGAATGAAATATCTTCATGAGTGTGGGGAATATATGGCTGGAGTTCCCTTCATTATCACATTAATAGAAATATAGAGGCACACTATTGGCTGCTTATGATGATGTAGATGAGACTCATTTGTTAGAACCATGTAAAACATCCCTGTGGTTATCATGGAACTTCCTTTTTTTACCAACATGCATATAAAACTACCACATGGAGGAAGATACATACAAGAAAAGAGAATATTACCCATAATAATCATTTATTACACCATTCCACAGTCTACCATGCCAATATAGGTTGTATGATTCAATATATATACCTACGATCTAATATCAATTTGAAAACACTATAGGTATTTTGGAGATCTCATATGATCATTCATGACCACATCCATAGAAAAACAAACCATATCTATAAAATTATTGTTTTTTTCTAACACCGAACACTCTCCATGATTCAAGGAGAATAATTATATAGTATTTTCTACCATGCGAGACATTGGAAATAACTTCTGAAAGAAGAGTGTCCTAAAACCTTACCAATCCAAGACCAGGTGTAAATTTTTCTAAACCCTAGAATCCCACTACTACTTATTGGGTCCTTAAAGTATTATAATTCCATAGTTTACCTTCATAACCATAGGTGTATCCATGAAGTAGAATACATGATCTATCTTTTGTAGCCAGTACTAAGCCTATTGAGGCTCATTTAAACCACTAAAGGATGTCAAATTCTCATTTAGAAAATATAAGGCTAAAAAATTGTTCCTATAGTTCATAGCTATGACTTGAATGTTAGATTATGAACTCATGGTACATTCTTGTCCACGTCATGAATTGGTTGAATGATAACATTAATAAAATTCTTATCTATTGGAGGATTCCCATGAATGTGATCCACTCCACCCTATAATGGATGTCTCAACGAACATCTCATAGGGATGGTACTACTCACCAAAAATAGATGAATGTGATCAGACACCAAATATTATAGGTCAGACTAAAAAACCACAATTAAAAAAGTAAAATTAAGATATAAACTCAACACAAGAAATAGACATCCCAAAATCCCATGGCGACATAAGGATCATCATGGAACGATCTATGCAGACACTCACTGAAACCTATCTATCATGTCCTAAAAATATTATCTCCAATTTCCCAACATCACAAGGCTGATCATAACCATGACCTGATACCAATATTTATCAAACTCACCCAAGATACCCTCCAATGATAACTGACTGGTGTGATTTTCAATTTACCCTAAGGGAATTCTCGGGCCCCACAAGATGGCCAATAGCACCAGAGAATTAAATAGAATCTAGAGGCTATGATTTCACAAAACATGAAATAAGATACAAATCATATATATATAGTGAAAGGAACAATAAGAAAGATATTTTTCATAAAAAAACAAAACTAATTGTAGTGATACAACTTTAAAGCAACTGAAAAACTCCATAGATGAAGTCCAATAATGAAAAAAATAAAATTTTACTCCATGTGATATATGTGGAAAATCCTATCATATCATCAAAATATACCCATACCCAACTAACATGAACCTCACTGCATCACAGTAGTGCCTTTCTTTTTCTATCATAAAATGAAAATTCTTAGTCTACACACCGCTATAAGAGTTTACATTGTGTGAAATTAATAGGATCAGAAAGATCTCATTCAGATATTCCATATCATATATCTTCATAATAGTGTAATGTGCTCAATTTTAAAAAATGGCATGAAACATAATAACATTATTTTATTTAAAAACATGGGAAATAGTCCCACCTTATTCATAGTCCCCAAGAACCAGGTGAAATAGTTTCATAGCATATTTTCCACAATCAAATAATAATTTATCAAAAAACAGGAATATCAAAGGAAACATTGTAAAGATTAAAATCATACATTTAAACACACACCAAATATCACTAACAAGAAGGCTAGCTAAGTCACTCATATATCAATATGACCATTGCATGTTATTAGACCGAAAACACCATACACCAAGGCCTATGAAAAATTTGAAAAAAATAAAAAGTGAACTCCCTTATAGTATCAAATGATGAGTCATACTACTACACCTTCCACCTATGTACCAAAAGATCCCATGTTCTACATGTCAAATCATTTCAATGTGATTTCAAATTATATAATACAATTTCAAAACACAATTTTGAAATAAAAATATACTTTTAAAACCCATTTTGATGTCTAATTTTCCATTCATTAAAAAAAAATTCACTTACTAAAATAAGTAGAAAGACATTTTTCTCAAAAAACACATTCAGTCACATAAATAAAAAACACTATATAATTCCAAAACATTTATGAGAAAAATTATAGACAAAGATAAATTATGGCTCATACAACATAGGCTATATACATAACCACCTACCTAAGACTCACGTTACACACAACACCTAATAGGATCCACACACCAGGAGGTACACAAAACAATAAAGATATGCCCTTATTTCTATTCTCACATCTTGTAATTGGATTACATAAATGAAAGGGTCAATAAAGTGGTTATATCAACACATACCTTAATAAATATTCATGCTGCACCATAACCAACACAAGGATCAACCTTTATAATATGATCAAACAACAGATCTAGAAGGTATCAATCACGAATCATTATATGATAAACATATCCCATAAATGTAGCCCAACAACAGTTCCACAACTAAGATAAAGGAAGAATCATAAAGGTATCACTTGATGGGAGAAAACCTACCATGTTGTAGACCGACCAATGAATAGAGGAACTCATAAGTGAATAGTTCACCCAAAATTTCTTAGAATGTTTACTAGGGTTCTTGGGAGAGGATTCACGTTGAATTAAGGAGTTAAAAATGTGCGGCATGATTAAAACTAATAAGTTCCATGGGATTTTTTGTTAAACCCTATTTCTATGATGCAAACATCACTTAAATCAAATATTCTAAATAATAAAACGTTTTCCCATGTTAAATTATCTAGAGTGAAAATTTTATGACATGAAAATGATACTCACAACATAAATTTATTTGACACCTTGAACCATATTATATATTATGACCAGTGATGAGATAACATCTTAAATATACGATTTTTGTTGTAAATTACCTATGTAGCTTGAAACAATAACATCTACCCTAAAGAAACACACAAGACAACTCCCACACCCTTCAAACTTGAAGTACAAATATTAAAGATAAAAATGAGTGTGCCTTTTAACTAGGATGTTACACACCCAAGGGAAACTCCCCCTTTATCTCTCTAAACTAAGTACATTGAGGCGAGAATTAAATTAGTTTATAAAAATGGGCGCCTACTACAGATTAATCTAGAGAAACTAATAACCTCTACACTGAAACTATAGATATAATGCTCAGTGAACTCCAAGAACCGACATTAATAATTAATAGGCAAAATCAAATAACTACTATGAATGATTTATTTTCATAACATTTTAGAAAACCTTATTCATGATTGGCCATATATGATTAAATTCATGTGATAAGAGATAATATAATTATCGGACCAAGTCTACATAACATCTTCACCATTAAAAATCAAGAGAGAGAATAGAAACATATTTCTCAAGTGAACCAATATACGATTTTATCCAAATATATATATCACACACACGTATAATTGTTTTTCAAAAGATGTATCATTGATAACCCTTATTGTCTCTTCAGTTATTTGGTTTTGTGTGTATATATATATATATATTCATTTTTAATTACATTTTCAAGAATTCATCCTAATATTCCCATTTTAATATTTATAAATATCTAATAATAAGATCTCTATAATATCAATATAGATTCTATGTTTAAATTTATTAAACAAATCTTGCATATTAAAAACATCAAACATGGAATTTTTTTCCATTTAATCCCCTTAAAATTATATCATATATTTATATAAATAATTATGATTTTATTAATTTATATAATTCAAAAAAAAATACATGAATATTTAAATTTATTCCAATGATTTTATCATACAACAAACAGATAAAAAATCCCTTCAAATATCACTTATGTGAGTTATGAAAATCAAAAATCAATCACATAAATATAGTTGAAACATTTTTTCAAAATCACATGGCTAGTGGAAGTTTATTTTTAATATTATAATGTTTGTTCAACCATATGATCTCAGTTAAATATTGAGTTAAAATTATTATTTTTAAATAATACTAATAGTTAAAACATTAATTTGATCATACATTGCTAGTTTAAACTCTTATTCAATCGTACAAAACGTGGTTAACATTATGATCTTGTTTACATAGACAATAAATATTTTATGCATTATACAAGTAACCATAATCTAATTTTAAATTTCCTAGATATTTCTTAGACTTCACTTACATTGCTTTTGAACCATTCATATATAACAACTTAACCCCAACAAAATTTTCAAATCCTTATTCAAAAACTTTCCACACATTAAGAAATGATTTATCAAGTCGGTATAAATATTTTCCTTCTTATTCAATTTATCCACTTAATCATTCCTGTTAAAACACCTTGATAATCATTTACCTTGTTCTCTCTACATGACTATATTTTTAATATCAAAATTGTTTAGCTTATAATTTTTCTTCATTTAACATAATAATTTTTTGTGACCCATATGCAACGTTAGATGTTTTCAAATATTTAACCTATGAACAAAAAAATATCACAAAAATATTGATAATATTGTAAGAAAATACATAAATTATAAATAGATAGAGAATTACTAATAAAACCAATAGTTACAATTATTACCCTTTAGATATATTTTTAAATTCTCTGATAAATCAATTTTAATTAATTATTCTAGATTACCTTGATAATATGATACCAATATAGATTCATGGATCATTATTTTCTCCCCCTATGGTTGTAAAATTAAAATTATGACTTCACCTAATTTTTAGTATAAAAAATATTTAACATATATTTTGAATTTTAATGGGCATATATAGCGATATTGAACATACCATTTGACCTAAAAATTTAGGGTTTCAATTTATATCTGCAATAAAAATATACATATTATAATACACCTTATTTTATTCATAATTTTATTTTCACAATGAAATTCCTCATCATTGAACACTTCATGAGGGTAATAAAAGATCTATTTTTAAACACATCTAAATAACTCCTCAGATACTAATAGAAAACACTAAACCAATAATGACATTGATAGTCATTACATATAATGAAACCATAGACAATATGAATATAGGAAGAAAGATTAATAAATTTTAACATTAAATATTTATTTTATATCAAAATTGAACATAAACAACCTAAGAAATATCAGATAAGATAAAAAAGTACATCCTATATCAGTTTTGATACAACTTAGGTGAAAATCAGGACCCTAAACTATAGAATCGAAGGGATAACTATTCAAATAATATCTTTCTTTGTGTGTCTTTTTACATCATTCCAGACTTTTTGAAAGATACCACCACTGTAATTAATTCCCCTTAATATACATAAAAAATAATTTAGAAACAATTGATTTACAGATAAAAATTGATGATACGATTTGTTAGTTATTTATTTTTATTAAGAATATATTTTTAACACTGAAAATGGTGCATTTTATTGGGATTATTTTCTTATTAATCACTTATAATAGTTTTAAATAATTGGATGATTTAAAATTCATTTCATATTCAATATATATTATCTCCCTACATGAGATAATCCATGATATTTTTGAAATAAACTTATTATTAGCCAAATACCAGATTCTTAATTTAGATGATTAAAATTATTACTCGTTTTTTAATGTTAAATATTAATAATAGATAAATATTTTTTTCATATCCACTACACATAATGTTCAATTCTAAATGTTAAACATGAATATTTCAGGAGAAAAATTATTAATTACATATTATTATAAATTATTATGATTTGATTTCTATAACACATAAATTCAAATGAAAAAATGTCTATAAATAGAATCTTTCGAAGACATGGAATATTTTTTAATTTCACTAAGCTCACTTGAGTCAAATATAAATATGAGAAACCAAATATTGTTTTTTCAAACCTATGAAATTTCATGCAAAATACTCTACTCATAGCTCTATTTATCCATCTAAAAAACCATTATTTATATTTTAATAAATCCATATCACTCTTAATGTTGTAATATCCATCAAAAAACATTTATAACTCTTTTAAATTACATATATTCTTTTAGAACCCACCATATTGATTTTATATCCCCATTAACCTATAAAAATATTTAACCACTTGTTAAAAAAAGTAAAACATAATAAGAGATGTGCGATATCAAATCATTTTACTTTTAAGGAATATGATTATATATGGTAAACTATCCTTTTCCATATAACACCGGGGTTTTCCAAGACCATTAGGTAATTATAATAATCTACATAATTAATCTTGTGAAAACATAGTTCCTATTTTGCGTATTCACTTATTTTATTTCATTTAATTTTAATTATTCTCCAAATTTATATTGATCACACCTGTTAAAAACTCTTTTTTATTCTTTTTAATGTGGATAAATATAGTAATAGAAGTTTATATAGATTTATCATTATTTATCATTGAATTTTTTGTGATTCATTGAATATATAATTTACTAAAAATGAAGACCATTTCCTTATTTCTAATCCTCTTGATTTTTTTCATTCACTATTGTAAATACACTCTATACCAATGGTTTTCACAAACCATTCATAAATGGATCTTTAGAGGAAGGTTTCCCAATGGTTTTAGACAAATTTTGGGATAGGGTCCATTATATTATGGTATCCTAATGGTTTTTTTAAACCATTAAGATACACAATATATCCCAATTATTTTTTAAAACCATTGGAAATTTGGCCCCCAAAATGCACCAAGCCACTAGATTCCCCCTCCAATAGAATTTTGCCATAAACTAGAGGTCCCCTCTTCCCAACCTATGAATATTCTTCCTATAAGTTTATTAATATTGATTCAAGCCATTTTTTTCTAAAACATCAAATATGTAAGTGCCAACTTAGTTATAATATTTTTCATTGAATTGTTTTTTGTTTTTTGTTTTGATTTTCCATAATGGACATCTCCCTTCTTCTTCCTAGAGTGTGAACCATTACTACCAACTAGGGTTCCATATTCATGTCATTTTATATTATTCCACTTCAAATCGATAAGATCTAACTAAGTTATGTGTTCCACTTCCAGTTTTTATTTTTATTGATTTTAAGATAGGGTTTCTTTTGTTTTGTATTTTGATAAATAATTTTGGTTCTTGAGGATTTATACCTCCCATAAATCTTATTTTATTTTGAACCCATATATAGATTGAGTCTCTATGTTTTAATTCTTACCTTTGGTATCCATTTTTACAGTTTCTCATGTCATCTATTTTTTATAGTCACAAATCCCAATTTTTTGTGGGTTTTAAAGTTCTATTAATATTTAGGGATATTTAAAGAGGTTAATCCCATTATAATGCCATGGTTTTCTCTATATTTTCAAGCGTGGATAGTCCATTATAATTTCCCTATACTTATATTCGTTTTTATTCTTGGTATGATGGTCACATAGGGAATGTGGGTTTGTGTGATAAGCAATCGAGTCAATATGGCCTAGGAATTCATGTACGAGTTAGTGAGACTCCTTAGAAACATAAAATATAAGTTAGTTATAATAAATGTTTATTATAGTTTTGTTCCATAATTATGTTAAGTCCTAGGGGGATTCGTATAATTGTAATTAGAATTCATAGAGGGTTCTTTTCCACAAATTGGTATTATATCAACTTGAGAGGTAAAACAACGCGGAGTTTAGAAAATATATCTTGATTAAACAAGAATCACATTTGATGTGTAAATAGTTTTTGTGGGATAATAAAGAACAATAAAACCCAAGGTTTCTAATGTAGTTTGGATTCAGATGATCTTACATCAACTCTTCAAATTTTAATCCCAAATATATAAATATCAACTATATAAAAATCACTTTTTAAACTGAGTTAAGACTCTTTACAACCATTCATTTTTGATAAAGGAGGCACATACCCAAATAAATATGGATCATAAATAAAAAATAAGGGCAATATATATAGGCATAACAGATGACCTAAGTCATTAAAATATAGTGGTAGTATTTGGTGGAAGATGTTGTGAGTGATGCAGTAATGATTGATAATATATTTAATGATATATACCCACTATAATATTATTTGAATAAAGAGTTAATTTATTTTTCCCTATAATACTTGTTAAATAAAAATAATATTATTTTTTTATACATGTTATTACATTTTGTGTTTTATTGTGAAATGAGTGAGAGAATATATAGTGATAATAGGGATTGTTTCATAGCTAAGAAATAAGAATATGATCCAACAATATGGTCTTTATACAATCATTTTCCATAACATCCACTATGTTTCACATAACCTCTAAATTGATTCCTTTATAATCACGCACTAAATTAAATATATTGAAATTAATTTATCAGACCCTAGGAAAACTAAATTCCACCAAACCAACATAACTATTCTTGAAACTAAATGAAATGAAACTATCAACCTTTTATACAAAAACCCAGTCAAAATAAAAATAATCATATCTATATAATAACCGAACCGAAATGAACAAACTAACTTAATTGAATTGATATGACTAGATTTTACCCAAGTAAACTTTAGTAGACCCAAAAAACACTAAACTGCATCCAATTTAACTGAAATAAAAAGAAGTGAACTCAAGTTAACCTACCTAAAATAACATATATAGTAATGATAAAAAATATACTGAGTTAAACAATTCTCATTTAATTAAAAAAATATCCCTTGATATTATTTTTCTATCTTTTATATTATGATTCTGATATATACTAGTGCATTAGTTATGGTGTTATATAAGTTGGAAAATTATCATTTACTTAAATATATTTTTGATTAAACTTAATTATTATTGAATTTATTTGATGAAATGAATTATTTTTATTTTTTTAGAGAATGGAAAGAATTTAGATATATGAAACCGATCGGTTCTCAGGTGATTTTCAAAAACATTTGGGGAGATTTTAGATTTTTCATTTGAAAATGCTTCATATAATTGTCACACATACTTCCCATGTTATAATTATGTTGGAATACCTTTGTTGATCCATGAATAATTTATCTACCATTTAACCAAATATGGTTTTCAAACTAACTACTATGTATGGAATCATAATGGGGAGAAAATGGAATCTAAAAATGATGATGATCCAAATGAGAAGACTAGATTGGAGATTTTTTTATTTCACTGGTTTCCATTTATTCGTCATCATGAGAAGGAAAAGATGTAAGTATAAGAAGACATTTATTGGAGAAAACATGATTCCTTTAGTGAAAATGGTGATGTTGACATGGTGAAATGATTTAATAATGCTACAATGACTCCAGTATATCAGCAATGTGGTCAAATAAAAAAGCTAAAATGTTTAATCTGATTATTTCGTGGTAAAACCATGTATGTAAATTCATATACTTCAATTAATTAAATTCATATATTCTTGAAGTAATTAATTCCAGTTTATGTAGATACAACCAAAAAATCACTATATGGAATGTTATTTTGATAGAGAACATAGATTTTCAAAAAAAACAAATTCATGATTCCCTGAAATATTTCAACTTATTTTGTTAGGAAACTGCTAAACTAAATGATTTTATAAAATTTGGAACATCCCAATGGAAGCCAAAAGATGATGGAACACCATATTGTGTGCCATATAATGCAATATGTAACTTTCCATTGATCCCAAAACACCATAATAATGACATGTATGATGAAATAGCAATAAAATTACAATGTCATGATACCAAGAGAAAAAAGAAAAATGAAATTTTGGTTCACCCTACAAATGGATTTTCCTGGAAGTGATTTAGTGATCGATATACTGATTTTGCAGCTAATGTAAATAATGTAAGGTTGGGTCTTTCATGTGATGGTTTTAATACATTTTTGATGATTCTTACTTCACACAACACATGGATTGTTTTCATACACATTTATAACCTTTCCCCATTGTTGCATGTGAAAATACCTTTCATTTTAATGATTGTACTCAAATATAGCCCTTTTGATCCCGAAAATGATATAACCATATACATGTAACATTTAATAAAAGAGTTGTAACTTCTTTTGAATGTGGGTATGCTCACATATGATGAATTTTTGAAAGACATATTTCATATGCATGAAGCATTTTTGTGGATGATTGGTTATTTTATTGCTTATGCAATGATGTTTGGATAGAGCACGAAGGGAAGACTATCATGTTCTATTTTTATAAATAATACTCAATTTAGAAGAATAAAATACATCCATAGTTTTAGTTTTATATGAAATAAATTTTTTTTTCTATTGGGCCATCCATATAGAAATAATCGTCGAATATTTGAAAATACCATGGAGGCCAACAATCCACCTCATTGTATGTCTTGTAATGACGTGCTTATTGAATGAAAAGATTATAGTTTTTCATTCGGGTAGGGTCAAAACGAAATCTAGAAAGTGGAATAATTTTTCCAATGACACCTATTACAATTGAAAGAAGATAAATATCTTCTTTGAGTTTCCTTACTGGTCGACCAATTTGTTAATTCATTGCTTAGATGTAATTCACATTGAAAAGAATATATGTGAAATGATGATTTTGATTATTCAAAAAGTCAAGGTAAAGTCAATAGATGATTTACAATCTTGGTGTGACTTTATTAGATTGGGGGATTAGACCAAAATTACATCATATGTGTATGAGTGAAAATAAATGGCTAGTTCATTGTAGATCATATCTGATGACACCTGTAGAAAAAAAATAAATTTTTGGAAGTAATAGAGGATATTGGATTTCTTAATGGATATTCAAGAAATATATCAAAATGGGTCAACATAAGTGATTTAAATATGAAATATTTGATTACTCATGATTATCACGTCCTTCTACATGAGTTTATTCCAAATGAAATCCATTAACTATTGTCCAATAATGTTGGGGTGTCATTTATTCAGTTGTTTCATTTTTTTAAAGATCTTTGTGCTAAAAGGTTTTCCATTTATTTCATGAAAAAAATGATTTTATAAACACTATTAATATTTTGTGAGTTAGAGAAAATATTTCCACCATCATTTTACATATGCATGTCACATCTGAATATCCATATTACAATAAAAATAATTCTCAGAGGACCTGTTACATTTCATTGGACACATCCAAATTAATGAAATATGTACACATTGAAATATTATGTCTGGAATAAGAATCATCCTGAAGGTTCTATATTTTAGGGTTAAATGGATCAAGAATTTATGGATTTATATTCAATTTATTTGTCTTATTTTACTACGAGAATGAATAGACCAATGAGAAATGAATAAGAAAAGTATGAGAAACTTTAACCCAATTTTCCATCACTTCCTCAAATAAGAGGAATTCCAAGATGATATATATTGATGACATTAAGCCTTGAAGAGTGGGAAATTGAAAATTTCATAGTGTTGTTCAAATATGATTTGTTCAATGACTACATCAAGTATGTAAACTAATCAGGTATATCTTATTTCATCTCTTGTAATTTTACATATCTATAAAAATATTTCAATTTTTATCTATAGGGAACAAAATGAAATGATAATTAGAAATCACCATTATCTATCTTTAAGAAGTAGAGATACTTTTTATAGAAAAGAGTTTTCTTCTTGGTTGAAATTGTATGTAGAAATATTGATGTAATAAATTTTAATAAATCAATATTTAATTATGTTTAATATTCAATTATATTTCATGTTTTGAGTTTTCCTATGGATTCTATCAATGGGGAAATAAGAGCTTTGGATTTTGATCTTAGTACCATGGTTCATGAATGTAAATCCATTGTGATCAATGGGTACATATTTATTATCACTAAACGAGAAAAGAACATGAGAACACAATAAGATGGTGTTATTCTAATGACCACAATAGACTTTTATGCCAGTTCATCATACAATAAAACTCGTTTTGAAAATGTATCTTATTATCGAGTCATTGAAAAAATAATAAAATTGGATTATTACACTCATGGTCGAGTCACTATGATGAAATTCAAGTGATTTGATTCAATGATAAGGTAGGGTACCTTTGTTGATGGTTGTGTATTTTACGTTTTTGAAATGAATTGTAGTATTTTTACTGATGAAGTATATGTATTGATATCAATGACAAAAAAAGTTTTTTAGGTCAAATATCATCTTTGAACTAAATTTTCTATAATTATTGAATTAATTCAAAGACATATTTTTGATGATGGTGATGATTTAATTGACATCATCCCTACTACCAATGTTCCCAATCCATTTATTACTAATTATGAACCCAATATCTCAATTGACTAATTTGACTGTGAACCAAAAGTTTTGGTGGAAAATATATAGAATCATTCATCTATGTTCTCAGTTATTTGGTTTATAATGACATCAGTTGTTAAGGATGGTACTATTCAAAATGATTTAACATTTATTACAAATATTTTGTATCTGACTTAACCTTAATGTTAAATTTTAATATTTAGTAATTTAAGATTTATTTGAGTACTATTTTCTAATATTTAATTGAACTGTATTCAAACGTATGAAACCATACACAACTAAAACAATTAAATTAGAATAAAAAACAAGGGCAATCGAGTTGTACATATTAAAAATATTGATATGAAAATAAAAAAATGAAAATAATATACTAATAAAAAATAGCTAAATTACATAACTGAGAATATGAACCAAATGACCAAAGGAAAATAATTCATATCTTATATTTTTTCTTTTTTTGGGTTACACATTAGTTATAATTTTCTAACTACATCCATATTTGTTTTGGAATAATGGAAATGAAACCTATTGAGGAGATGAGATGAAAAAGGATGATGGAAAACAATCACTGAATAAATGAGATGGGATTTTCTTTATTAGTGCATATTTGGATTATTTTATTTCAATATATATATATATATCAATAAAAAATAATGTGATTTGATTAAATTTGTTTTAAACTTTTATATAGGATCCACCACTTAGGAATTAGTTATTCGATGAGAAGCATAGTATTGGTCCCAATATACAGGCCGGTGGTACGAGGGGGGGGGGGTACTAGAGCTAGGCTCTCTAGTCGGCATACCTAATTAGACCCTACCTCTCCCACTGACATACCATCTTCCAAAATTCTGACCCCATAGTGTTGTTAGGGAAACACGAGATATTTAGGCCTCCCATGTTTTAACCATCATTTACATCTAATCCACCTCACCCATCTTTACTGTATCCGATGATGATTATGACTCCTCATCTATATCATGCATTTGGCCAGCCATCCATGCCATATTTTTTTCTGTCTACTTCTTTCTCTTCAAGTTTCAATATTTCATCGTAGTCTCTTACTCCAACATAGTCTGTTCCTACTGATCAAACAATGGGACCAGTCCACCTACATAAGTTGATGCTCCTTCAGTTCCTGAGGATCCATCATCCCCTATTGATCATACTTCCATATGTATATTTATAGAACCCTAATAATTTTTTTTACCATAATTTATTTTCATTATAAAATGTATTGATATAAAATTTTGTCTTATTTTATAATAGCTACATCTTCTGATTGGTCATGGGAGAATACACGCATGCATGCGGTGTGGAACTGCTACACGTAGTTGATCATGGACTACAACGAAGACAACCAAATGATTGAAAAATAGGGAATAATTGTCGATGTTTTTTTGGTGATTCATTGCAAATACCCTGACATCATTCCAATTAGACCACTCTCATGGAAAAAGTTTCCAATGTAATTCAAGGATAATGCTTGGGAACATTTATGGGTAAAAAATTGATTGGATTTCATGTAATATTATTATTTTATATATATGAATTAATATTTTTGTGTTTACTTCATTTTAACTGTCTAGATGGTGAGGGTGCACGAACCACACGTCTAATGGGGTTAGGTGAGCTTTAAAGAGTTTGTAAGCACAAGTTGTATATTGGTTGACTTTATATATTTGGTAGAGATTTAGAGGTGGTACCTATCATGGATGATTTTCTAATAGAATAATATCATAAAATGATTACTCATTGGAGTACTATCATTTTTAAGGTATTAATCACATTTGAGGTTTAAAAATGAAAGTTTTCTTAATTTGAATTAATTATATCGTTGTATTATTGAATTTTATTTAGGAATCATCGAGAAAAAATAAAAAAAACTTGATGCAAAAAAATACCTCTACACTTAGTGGCATATTATGATGTTAGATTTTGAGAGGAATCATGTACTATAATCCTTTATAATTTTTATCCAGGACCTGAAATTTCTATTATTTCCTCTATAATTCATTTGATTATGAATGTTTTGATATAATTTCAGTTATGAAATTAATTAATTGTAAAATATTTTCAATTATGATTTCCTATATTCAATGTCATTGTAGAGGGAGTTATTGAGTATTGAAGGATGCATTCCTTGAGAAAAACTATTTCACTTGAGAAGGAAGAAAAAATATAGAATTACAGTTAACGAACTGACATAATATTATCTTGTAAGTTTTACTGTTTTGATTAAAAATTTCAATATATATTTTGTAACATAATAGTCTATTTATATTTGTAACAAGAATATTTGGAGGCACTTGATGTCCATGAACCTCACAATTTTGGTCCAAATGATCACTTACATCTTGTTTTGGGAGTGGAGCACCATAGTTGAGTATACCGCCGACCTTGGAAGAGTATAGTCCCAACGAGGTGTTGGAACTCTTTAGGAACCAGGTTTAGTACAAAAGAGTTGGAAAAGGTTAAGTCACATGAATAACATGGAAAAAAAGTATCAAACTAGTGGAAGAATGGGTTGAAAGGGAAAATAATGAATTTATGAAAATGATGAATGTTTTTTCTCTATCTCTTCCACCAAAGACCACTATGTCTTGTGATGAATATATTTCATTGATGCTTTAATTATATAGTTCCCTAGGCCAAATTCATAGTTGTGGTCAAGATCATGTCATTCCTAGATATAGAAATGGGGAGGATAATTGAGAGGAAGAGGAAGAGGCTGAGGATGATACAAAGAATAAGGTGGAGGCCGAGGCACAGGATGAGGGTGAGGATGAGGCCTAGGATGTAGATGGGGTTGAGGATGTAGAATCCGATCAGGATAGGGATGAGAAAGAGGATGAGGATAAGGATGAATATGATGATAGTGATTGTGATGAGGGACAGATTGATCCATTAAATTTAAGACTGATATTTATAACCTTGGATTTTTGATAATTTTCTATGACTAAATATATTTGTGTTATTTTCTATGTATGTTATCAATTATTAAATGAATCAATTGATTTATTATTTAACAATTATTTATGTGTTGTTATGTTGGTATTTGTGAATTCTCTATTGGTTTCATTGTAGTTTTTTCTTGTTGAGGATTTTTTTGTTTGTTTCATTGGAGTTTAAAGATGTTTTGTTGGTGTTTTGATTACAGTGGCTAGTAAGCTTCATTATTTACTCTTTTCTAATTTTATTACTGGTAGTTATGATTGCAGGTGAATTACTTATTATGTTTTTAAGGTAGTTATGGTAGTTCTATTTTTAGGGTAGTGAATTATATTCATCATGTAAGTAGTTTTGAGGAGCATTTACTAATCATATAAATTATTGAATTCGGTTTTCTACCTCTATCTAATGATAGTTTAGTCAAATACCCATATTGAACAATTTTCATTGATCCTTGAAATAGTGTATTTCATGAGAGTTGAATGTTTCCTATCCCAATTAACCCCTGATGTAAATTTATTAGAATTAAACCATTATAAAGAATATTGTTTGATTCTTCATGTGGCAATTGGTTTAATGATAGTTATGGTGTAGTTCCAAACGAGCATTGGCAAACAATGATATCTATTTTTATCTAGTAATTCCTAATGTGATATGAATAAAGACACACATGAGTAGGTGTTATGTTTATTCATGATCATTATCTACATGGATTTGGGGTCAAGAAAGTACACATATTTTAGTGCATCAACCATCACTCTAAAAAATTAAATCATTCCAAAAAAATACAACCATTATCATAAAATATAGAGATTGAAAATAAATAAACTGTATATTTCCCTGTGTGGTGAGTGGTTGGGCCCTATAAAAGTTATCAATACCCTTTATAGTTTTGTGATAAATTTCCCCCCATTGATTTTTCATTTCAACATGAGTATAACTACCGTAAAATGAGGAACTAATGGCTCAAATAAGTTATAGTGAGGTCCCCACTAAAAGAATGATAAGATAAAAACATCCAAATTATTTAAGATACCGTGACTCTCCCAACTATGGATCAATGGACTAATAATTTTCTGGTGTATTATGTACTTTTTCTTGATCCATAATATATAATTGTTTGATTTAGAAGGACCATCATTGGATAATGGGTCTATAGTGGTCAAATTAAATTTATAAAAACGTGTGTCTTTAGGGGTATCTATAGCATAAATACCGTGTGTAAGATATTAAAAAATACATTAGAATAAATTCTAGAAATCATTGTAAATTAATATTGGATTACTCTTTGTGGATGACCTACCAAGTGGAATCTGACCATTCACTAGTGCAGAAAACGTTTTTTACGTCACCATTTTTTACGTCGGTTATATAAAACCGACGTCATAATATGTAAAACGAGGTTTTTTACGTTGGTTATTTAATAACCGACGTAAAAACCTGTGTTTAGTACACCTTTAACGTCGGTTATTTTTATAACCGATGTTATTAATCGTGCGGCTTCGTTTTTTACGTCGGTTATACACTAACCGCCGTAAAAAACAGAAGCGGGGGGTGTTTGTTACGTCGGTTATTCAATAACCGACGTAAAAAACGCGTTTTTTGAAGGCCTTTTTACGTCGGTTATTTTATAACCGACGTAAAAAAAGAATCCGCAGATGTTTTTGACGTCGGTTATGGAATAACCGACGTAAAAAAATGCGGATTTTGAGCCCTTTATAACGTCGGTTATCAAATAACCGACGTAAAAAAAGAATCGGAGGAAGGTTTTTACGTCGGTTATTGAATAACCGACGTTATAAATGTTTTTAAAACAATTATAACGTCGGTTATTGAATAACCGACGTGATAACTCATTTAAAAATTTACCCAGACCGTGGATTGTCATTCGCGAGTTTACCTTCGACAGTCGCGACTCGTCTCTCTCGCGCGCAAACCCGAATCGGCTCGTCCATTTCATTGGTTTAGATTCGTTTTGCGATCATTGTTTCTCATATTTAATCTCCTCGGATCAATCATCTAAACTCGCAGCACTCAGGTAATCCTCCCACTCGTTCTTTTTTTCTCGCGGATAGTATATATATATATGTTGTGATTTTTTTGTTGAAACTAGCTAAGATTCTTCGATTGCGAACCCTTTTAACTCGTTTTGGCACCATAATCTTATTTATCATCCCTAGATCTATTAGTTCGACTTGCAATATTGACTAATTTTATGATTTCACTAATTTTTCATCATTTTCTATAAATCCCCGAGAGGGTTGGGGCGTGTCCATTTGGATGGGTTGCCCTTTTACAGTTGTTACTACTTTATTCACACACAACCATGGCATAGGTGCATGGATTTGGGATCACATCCCCATTTTCACCCCCTGCAAACAAAGTTTCACAAGGAGGACTCGCCAGATTTCCCCTCGGCATGTTAAAAATTTTAGATACCCTCTTTTCAGCAAGTAAAAAATTAACTAGTTTTTTCTTCACTACTTATCCTAAACAAATAAAACCACCATTCTTTCTAGAACCTTTACTAGATCCATTGCATCAAGCAACATACATATTTGGATCTGAAAGCATCCCTTAAGCCTTATGTTCGATGCTAACATCCTTTACTGATCTATAGAAAATATGATGGTCTGCTAAGCTCTCCATCTAAAAGTCAAACCCCACCAATTATTCATCCTCATCATGAGAAAATGGCACAACATCTGAATTTCTGATTCAATCTCTTGGGTCACTGAACAAACATTAACTCCTTCAAATCCACACCTGGAATAGACAACCTAATGTCGAGTTCCTTCTCTATCTATTGAAACTCATTTCTTCCTCCACACCTAAAAACATTCTTTGAATGGCCCAACTTCTTGTTATGGTAAATTTTCAGGGATTCCAGGGGGGTGGGAGGGCTATCAAGAGGGTTGGGGGGTGTCCAGGGGGGTGTCCAAGGGGTTAGGGTGTGGGGGGTGGTGTACAGGAGGGGTGGGGGCTGTCCAGAGGGGTCGGGGGGTGTCCAGGGGGGTTTACAAGGGGGTGGGTGGGTGTGGGGGGCTGTCCAAGGGTGTGGGTGGGTGTTGGGGGGTGTCCAGGGGGGTGTCCAAGGGGGTAGGGGGTGGGGGTGGTGTTTAGGAGGGGTGGGGGCTGTCCAGAGGGTTGGGGGGTGTCCAGGGGGGTGTCCAAGCAGGTCGGGGGTGGGGGGTTGTGTCCAGGAGGGGTGGGGGTGCTTTCCAGAGGGGGCGGGGGCTGTCCAGAGGGGTCGGGGGGTGTCCAGGGTGGTGTCCAAGGGGATGGGTGGGTGTGGGGGGCTGTCCAAGGGGGTGGCGGCCTGTCCAGACGGGTCGGTGGGGTGTCCAGGGGGGTGTCCAAGGGGTTGGATGGGTGTGGGGGGCTGTCCAAGTTGGTGGCGGCCTCTCCAGAGGGTATTTGGGGTTGTCCGGGTGGGTGGGGGGGCTCTCCAGAGGGTTGGGGGATGTCCAGGGGGTGTCCAAGGGGGTAGGGGGTGGGGGGTGGTGTCCAGGAGGGGCAGGGGGCTGTCCAGAGGGGTCGGGGGGTGTCCAGGGGGGTTTACAAGGGGGTGGGTGGGTGTGGGGGGTTGTCCAAGGGTGTGGGTGGGTGTTGGGGGGTGTCCAGGGGGGTGTCCAAGGGGGTAGGGGGTGGGGGTGGTGTTTAGGAGGGGTGGGGGGGCTGTCCAGAGGGTTGGGGGGTGTCCAGGGGGTGTCCAAGCAGGTCGGGGGTGGGGGGTTGTGTCCATGAGGGGTGGGGGTGCTTTCTAGAGGGGTCGGGGGCTGTCCAGAGGGGTCGGGGGGTGTCCAGGGTGGTGTCCAAGGGGATGGGTGGGTGTGGGGGGCTGTCCAAGGGGGTGGCGGCCTATCCAGAGGGGTCGGTGGGGTGTCCAGGGGGTGTCCAAGGGGGTGGATGGGTGTGGGGGGTTGTCCAAGTGGGTGGCGGCCTCTCCAGAGGGTATTTGGGGTTGTCCGGGTGGGTGGGGGGCTGCCCAGAGGGTTGGGGGATGTCCAGGGGGGTGTCCAAGGGGGTAGGGGGTGGGGGGTGGTGTCCAGGAGGGGTGGGGGGCTGTCCAGAGGGGTCGGGGGGTGTCCAGGGGGGTTTATAAGGGGGTGGGTGGGTGTGGGGGGCTGTCCAAGGGTGTGGGTGGGTGTTGGGGGGTGTCCAGGGGGGTGTCCAAGGGGGTAGGGGTGGGGGTGGTGTTTAGGAGGGGTGGGGGTTGTCCAGAGGGTTGGGGGGTGTCCAGGGGGGTGTCCAAGAAGGTCGGGGGTGGGGGGTTGTGTCCAGGAGGGGTGGGGGTGCTTTCTAGAGGGGTCGGGGGCTGTACAGAGGGGTCGAGGGGTGTCCAGGGTGGTGTCCAAGGGGATGTGTGGGTGTGGGGGGCTGTCCAAGGGGGTGGCGGCCTGTCCAGAGGGGTCGGTGGGGTGTCCAGGGGGGTGTACAAGGGGGTGGATGGGTGTGGGGGGCTGTCCAAGTGGGTGGTGGCCTCTCCAGAGGGTATTTGGGGTTGTCCGGGTGGGTGGGGGGGGGGGGGGGGGGGCTGCCCAGAGGGTTGGGGGATGTCCAGGGGGTGTCCAAGGGGGTAGGGGGTGGGGGTGGTGTCCAGGAGGGGTGGGGGGGCTGTCCAGAGGGGTCGGGGGGTGTCCAGGGGGGTTTACAAGGGGGTGGGTGGGTGTGGGGGGCTGTCCAAGGGTGTGGGTGGGTGTTGGGGGGTGTCCAGGGGGGTGTCCAAGGGGGTAGGGGGTGGGGGTGGTGTTTAGGAGGGGTGGTGTTTAGGAGGGGTGGGGGGGCTGTCCAGAGGGTTGGGGGGTGTCCAGGGGGGTGTCCAAGCAGGTCGGGGGTGGGGGGTTGTGTCCAGGTGGGGTGGGGGTGCTTTCTAGAGGGGTCGGGGGCTGTCCAGAGGGGTCGGGGGGTGTCCAGGGTGGTGTCCAAGGGGATGGGTGGGTGTGGGGGGCTGTCCAAGGGGGAGGCGGGGGTGGGTGGGTGTGGGGGGGCTATCCAGAGGGTTGGGGGATGTCCAGGGGGTGTCCAAGGGGGTAGGGGGTGGGGGGTGGTGTCCAGGAGGGGCGGGGGGGCTGTCCAGAGGGGTCGGGGGGTGTCCAGGGGGGTGTTATATCTTACTATATTTTGTTTAAAAAATAATATTCAAGCATATTTTTTTAAATACACATCGATTTGTTTTATATTTCAAAATTGTTTACATTCAAATTATGATTTTTTTCATATAAACATATATTTGTCTTATCTAAAAAATATATATATTTTTGCTATTTGTTATAGGTAATAATGAGTCGAAGTTGGATTATGGCACATCGAATGAGCAATGAATATGAGAAAGGTGTTGACGCCTTTTTGGAATTTGCTAAACGAAATGTTCCAAGTAGTGACATTATTTCTGTCCATGCCTGAAATGTCTGAATATGAAGAAGTTGAAAAGTAGAGAGATAAAAGATCATCTGATTTGTCATGGTTTCAATCCGAGTTACAACCCTTGGATTTGGCATGGCGAAACTGGACAGAATGTCACTGATGATAATGAATCGCAAGATGGTAACTCCGATGGAATTGAAGAAATGATTCGTGATATTGTAGCTGAACAAATTGAGATAGAACCGACAGTTGCACGTCTATATGGTGATGCCGAAAAACCATTATATCCTGGTTGTACAGATTTTACGGTTTTGTCGGCGGTGTTAAGATTGATTAACCTGAAGGCGAAACATGGATGGAGTGACAGAAGTTTTACAGAGCTGCTACAATTGATGAAAGACATTCTTCCAAAAGATAATGATCTTCCAGATTCACATTATAAGGCCAAAAAAATATTATGCTCGATGGGATTGGGATACAGGAAAATACATGCCTGTCCGAATGACTGCATTATATATAGGAAGGAATATGAATTTTTGAAAGAGTGTCCTAAATGTGGGACATCACGGTATAAGGTGAAAGAAAAATCACAAGCTGATGTAGAGATTACAAAGCTCCCTTCAAAGGTATTTTGGTATCTTTCTATAATTCCTCGTTTCAAACGTTTATTTGCTAATTCACATGATGCAAAAAGGTTAAGATGGCATGCTGATGAGTGGGTATGTGATGGAAAAATACGTCATCCAGCTGATTGTCCACAATGGAAGAAAATTGATGCCCAGTACCCTACATTTGGAAATGAAATTAGAAATCTGAGACTAGGCTTGTGCACAGATTGAATGAATCCATACCGAACCTTCAGTAGCACACATAGTTCATGGCCTCTTTTATTGGCAATTTACAACCTCTCTTCTGAAGTTTGTATGAAGTGCAAATATGTCATGTTGAGTATCATGATCTCTGGTCCAAAGCAACCCGGCAATGATATTGATGTATACTTGTCACCGCTGATTGATGATTTGAAACTGTTATGGGCTGATGGTATTAGGGTGTATGATTCTTATAAAATGGAATATTTTAAACTGCATGCAGTGCTTCTATTCACTATAAATGAATTCCTAGCATATGGAAATTTGTCTGGATACAGTGTTAAAGGGCATAAAGCATGTCCAATTTGCGAACAACAGACGTCATATTGTCAATTGCATCATGGGAGGAAAACAGTGTACATGGGTCATCGAAAGTTTTTGCCTATGGATCACCCTTATAGAAGACTAAAAAAGGCATTCAATGGCTCACAAGAATTTGATACTGCTCCAAAACCTTTATCCCCAGATTTTTATTTTGAGATGGTGAAAAACCGTGATGTGACATTGGGAAAGACACAGAAATCTGGTAATGATAGACATATTTGGAAGAAAAGGTCAATATTTTTCGAGCTACCATATTGGAGGTATCATGAAGTCAAACATAATATTGATGTCATGGACGTGGAGAAGAATATCTGTGATTCTTTGATCGGAACATTGCTAGATATTAAAGGAAAGACAAAAGATGGGTTGAATACAAGGTTAGACCTACTATCAATGGGAATACGTTTGGAGTTAGCTCCCACTCCTAAAGGAAGACGAACATTTCTTCCCCCGGCTTGTCATACATTATCGAAGAGGGAGAAAAGTAGCTTCTGTCAGTGTCTTCATGATATCAAAGTGCCTCAAGGTTATTCTTCAAATGTAAAAAATTTTGTCTCATTGAAAGACTTGAAGTTGATAGGTATGAAATCACATGATTGTCACGTCATGATGCAACAAATTCTACCAGTTGCACTGCGTGGAATATTGCCCATCCGTGTCAGAAAGACTATAATGAGGTTGTGTTATTTTTTCAATTCAATTTGTAACAAGGCGATTGATGTGAATTCTTTGAAAATTTTGGAAAAGGATGCAATTTTTATACTTTGTCATTTGGAAATTTATTTTCCTCCAACTTTTTTTGATATGATGGTGCATTTAATGATTCATCTGGTTCGAGAAATAAAGCTTTGTGGACCTGTATATCTTCGTTGGATGTATCCTTTTGAAAGGTATATGAAAATATTAAAGGGATATGTTAAAAATCCATATCGACCTGAAGCCTCCATTATTGAAAAGTATATTTCTGAGGAGGTAGCAGAGTTTTGTACGAGCTACTTGGCTACGGCGCAACACATAGGTTTGCCTCCATCTCGCCATGAACGGGTTAATAATGAGGGAAAGGGGATTCGTGGCTTGAAAGTAAAATCACTGTCAGCTGAACAGATGAAGAAGTTAGAATCATACATCTTGAATAACATAGCTGATGTTCAACCGTATATCACATTGCATATTAATGAGTTGAAACAATGTCATCCAAAGAAGAAAGAAATGTGGATTTTGAATGAGCACTACAAAACTTTTTTGCCATGGTTTAAAAAGACCTTGCTTGGTAGATCAGATGTATCAGAGACATTAAAATGGATAGTGGGTGGTTCATCTTTAAATGTGATAACATGGTCCTCTTATGACATTAATGGCTATACATTTCATACGAAAGCTCAGGACAACAGAAGTGCAGTTCAGAATAGTGGTGTATTGGTGTTTGCAGAAGCAATGCATTTTTCGAGTGCTAAGGACAGAAACCCAATTTCGGCATCAAGTGCATATTATGGAGTGATTGAAGACATATGGGAGGCTTATTACTTTAAAATTAAATTTCCTGTTTTTAACTGTAAATGGTTTATCGGTAACAACAGTGTCAGACACGATGAATTTGGAATGACACTTGTTAATCTGAATAGATTGGAAGACACAGCTGATTCTTTTATAATGGCAACACATGCCAAACAGATTTTCTATGTAGTAGATCAATCAGATATGCAGTGGGCTGTTGTTTTACAAGGGAAAAAACAATATGTTGGTGAGGTTGAATTTGATGAAGATGCTGATTTATGTGAGATCCCTACTTCCATGGAAAGATTAACAGAACATAATGATGAGTATGTTGAAGACATGGTTTGTGCCATAAGGAACGATCACGACGAAGGAATTTGGGAAAACAATCCAACTGTACATTCCTAAAATTACAGGTAACACATGTTTATTTCTTGTTTACATTTAGTTTTTTCATATAATGTTAGATATTGTAAATTTTTTACTTATTAAAACATGTATCAAACCAAAATGATAAAACAATAAAAACCGTAAAGAGGAGAAGTCCTGGGCGCACCGGCGGGCCGGTGGTGGATCACCGGGAGGCCGGTGGTGATCCAGCGGCCGACCGGTGGTCCAGACAGAGAGCCTTCCTCTCTGTCTGGACCACCGGCTGGCCGGTGGTGAGCCAGCGGCCGGCCGGTGACACCAGGCAGTGGGCAAGTCTACTGCCTGGGTCCTCCGGCTGGCCGGTGAGCTCACACCGGCTGACCGGTGGACTCAGTGAGTCCACTTTTCAGCTTTCATGGGCCAACTCCTTGGCAACCTTTTGCCTATCAACAAAAACACTTGAAAACAAGTTAGAACATAATGAGAGTGATTGTGATCATTAAAATCCAAGAGAGAGGGGTACAACAGACTGTGTTTACCATGTTTATCATTGTTTAACATGCTTACCATATTACCAATGTTTACTATTATGTAATTTAGTACACTTTTCTATTTTCTGATTAAGTAGTATTACAATATTTGAATTTTTATATTTGTGAACTAATGTTTGTTTTTTTGATTTGAAGGAAAATGACAGATCAATCAGTTGATCAGCCACATGATTCTAGAGATGAGCATATTGGTCAAATATTTGGGGAGGAACATTCACATGCTCCTATTACGAAAAAGAGTTCAAAGGTTGGTAAGCGTGGGTGCACACGTTTACCAAAATTATCACTTGCCCATACGAAGGAGGAGAGGATAGTCGTGGAGTTTGATGATGATGATCTTCCTAGAGGTCCAAATGCTAAAGATTTTAAGGGTTTTGTAGCAACTCAGGCTAAGAGCAAAGTAATCATTCTCTATGATGATTGGAGAAGTGTGGATAAGGCGATAATTTCTCAGCTGTGGGAGACCATTTTGGTAAGATCTTTTGCTATTGTTTGACTGTTCTTTAAATGTTTCTAGTATATATAATATTTTTAACCTCTTTTTTATCAGATGACATTTGATATTCCTGACACTGGAGGAGTCAGGAAGAAATGCTTATCGTTGGCTGCTAGGAGATGGAGGGATTTCAAATCAACCCTCTCATCTGATTTCATTTACGGTCATAGGAGTCATGAGAATCCATGTCGTATATATCCTTTTATAGATGAAGACATAAGGAGACAATTTTTTGAAAGTAGAAGAAAAGAATCATTTTTGGTAAGGGCAATGTAAACTTTTATAAGCTTTCTTATATAAATGATCTTATTATTGTTTTGTTAATGATTACTTATTCTTAATTTACAGCAAACAAGGAAAGCTCATCAAGAGATCCAATCTAAAAATGTATACCCTCATAGTTTATCTCGGGGAGGGTATGCATTATTGGAAGAACAAATGATGGCAGAAAAATTTCAACAACTAAGAGCTGAGTCTTCAAGCTCTGGAGAGGTGGCCCCTCCATCCCCTCCATCTAGACATGAGAAATGGAAAAGAGCTCGGAAGGGAAAAAAAGGACAATATCTTTCGGAAGAATCGAGACTCGTAGTTGAGAGGATTGTAAGATATCTATTTTATTTATTTAAGTTTACTATTTTCGTCATATATTTCCAATCATTATAGAAATGTTCAATTAATTATTACAGGACTCTCTTGAGGAGCAGAGTTCACAGGGGACATTTACACCATCTGGGAGGGAAGATATTTTATCTGTGGCATTGGGAAAGCCCGAACATCCTGGCCGTGTAAGAGGATATCCGGTAGGTGTATCGGTAAGAAAAGTGTTGCCACATTCCTCAACTTCTAACGTTGAGGGAGTTTATAAAAAGAAAAATAGAATCCTTGGAGGCTGAAGTCCATAATATTAATGCGACAATGGAGGACAAGATTAGAGCATCGGTGTAGTTTATGTTTGCAGACTTGCAAAGACAATTTCAGGGTGCAGCTCCCACTCCACCTCTCCCCGTAGCTCCCACTCCCCCACCTCAGCCTGCGAACCCCATTTTTGATCCTCCTCCTCTGCCGCAGCTACCTACTTATTGTGAGTTGTATGTTGATGATCCTCAACATCATATAGTTGCATATGGGATGGTATATTGTATAGGAGATACAGTTCATCATCAACAGTTAGAGGTAGAGAATCAGAGGGTCACTGTACAGGATATTATAGATAGATCAGCTCGGATACCATTACCTACAGATGAGGTGACGACAGTTGGACATAGTATCGGCCATTTTTTACTTTGGCCATCCAGACTTCTTCGACTCATTACCATAGAGGTATGGATGTTATATCTTTTATTTTATATTTTTATTAATGTTTTATCATTTAAAAACTAATATATTTTTCAATTTATTTATACAGGAATACTTCAAAGGTAAAGAAATACTGTATAGACAACAACAAAGACAAATAGCTATGACATCAGATGCAGATACTAGCAGTCTTGACAAATTGTCAAGATATTCAAATTTGTTGGCGGATCATTATGACTTTACAATGGAAGCTCATGTCTGTGGACGTGAACTAAGTGTGGGGATTATGAAAACTGATATCATGGAGTTTGTCACTGGAGATAAGTTGGGCATCAACGTGGTGCAAATTTTTATCATGTAAGTCTTAACACTTTTTCCTTGCATTATATTTATTAAAAATGTATACTTATGTATGATTTGTATTAGGTATCTGTATAAAATTTGTGAGAGGAATGAGCTGACAGATGTATATGGATTCGTGGACCCACAATTGATTTCCCCTGAAGCATGTGTATTGGACGAGGAACAAAGAATGATTTATATTGCTGATAGATTTGAAAAGAATGTAATCACACAGTGTTGGATGATGCCTTTTTGTGAGAGGTATTAAACACATCCCTCTAAAAGAGTTAATTATCTTTTAACATAAAAAACCACTAATGTTAAATTTCCTTTTATCAGGGATCATTGGATGTTAGGGGTTTTTTTCCCTAGGGAGAAAGCACTTTATTGGATATGCTCTCTCCATGATGATGTGCGAGAAAGTTTTAAGAATATATTGGAAACGTAAGTTTCAATTTCACAATAGTTTTATATGTTATAATGAATTTTAAATTTACCCCATTCGTATTATTTTCTAACAGGGAATGGGTCCACTTTCGAAAAAGCGCAAAGAAAAGGAATTTCAAGATCAAATATGTACATGCGAAGGTAAATATCCATTTATAATTTGTACATTTTGATTTATTACATAAAAATAATATATTGAATTTACACTCATTCAAACAGAAATGTCATGAGCAACAAGGAATCATCGAATGCGGATATTACATGTTAAGATTTATGTATGAAATAATAACAACTGGGACAGTTCTGAGTTTTGACCTGGTAAGATTTCCTCTTTCTCATAATATTTCAATTTGATTTATTCATTATACACGTTGACTACTATCCTTTTCCTTTGTAGCTTTTTGATGACCCTCAACCCTTTACTGCTGAAGATATCAAACACTTACAAGTGGAGTGGTCAAATTATTTTACAGGTTTGATTGACTTTTAGTTGTTTGTAATGTAAAATGTAATTTTGAATATTGTCAATGTAATTGTGTATTTCGTAGTCGTTTTGGTTGGATTTAGTTTTTTTTGAAGTTGACAGTGTAAGTTTTGAATGTTATATAAGTGAATGTTTAATTTTTCTCTACTTCTTGTTTTGGTCTACTGTTGATGGTTTTTCGGGTCTGGATTTTGGTATGGGGGAAGAGGTTCCAAGGGGGTGGGTGGGTGTTTTGGGGGTGTCCAAGGGATATGGGAGGGGTGTCCAAGGTGTGTTTGGGGCTGTCCTAGGGATCGGGGGGGTGTAAATGAGGGTGGGGGGTGTCCAAGGGGTGGGGGGTGTCCAAGGGATATGGGAGGGGTGTCCAAGGTGTGTTTGGGGCTGTCCAAGGGGTCAGTTGGGTGTAAATGAGGGTGGGGGGGGGGGGGGCTGTCCAAGTGGTGGGGGGTGTCCAAGTGGTGGGGGGGTGTCCAAGGGATATAGGAGGGGTGTCCAAGGGGTGTTTGGGGCTGTCCAAGGGGATGGGGGGGTTTCCAAGGGGTCGGGGGGGGGGGGTTCCAAGGGGTCGGGGGGGTGTCCAGGGGGTGGGGGGGGGGGCTGTCCAAGGGGCGGGGGGTTTCCAAGGGGTGGGGGTGTCCATGGGATATGGGAGGGGTGTCCAAGGGGTGTTTGGGACTGTCCTAGTGTTCGGGGGGTGTAAATGAGGGTGGGGGGGGGGCTGTCGAAGGGGTGGGGGTGTCCAAGGGGTGGGGGGTGTCCAAGGGATATGGGAGTGGTGTCCAAGGTGTCTGGGAGTTCTGTCCAAGGGGCCGGTTGGGTGTAAATGAGGGTGGGGGGGCTGTCCAAGGGGTGGGGGGTGTCCAAGGGGTGGGGGGTGTCCAAGGGATATGGGAGGGGTGTCCAAGGGGTGTTTGGGGCTGTCCAAGGGCTCGGGGGGTGTCCAGGGGTCGGGGGGGTGTCCAAGGGGTCTGGGAGGGCTGTCAAGGTGTGGGGGGTGTCCAATGGGTGTTTGAGGCTGTACTAGGGTTCTTGGGGGTGTAAATGAGGGTGGGGGCTGTCCAAGGGGTTGGGGTGTCCAAGGGGTGGGGGTGTCCAAGGGATATGGGAGGGGTGTCCAATGGGTGTTTGAGGCTGTACTAGGGGTCGTGGGGGTGTAAATGAGGGTGGGGGGGCTGTCCAAGGGGTGGGGGGTGTCCAAGGGTTGTGGTGGGGCTCTAATGTGGTGGGGGAGGGCTGGCCAGGTTGTTAGGTGGGTATAGATGAGGGTGGGGTTCAGTTGGGGCTTGGGGGAGGGCTGGCATGGTTATTTTTGTTGTTTGGTTTCTGGTTGCTTTTTGGTGAGAGCAGTGCAATTATTTTAAAAAAAAAATCACTTTCACATCGGTTATTTTGTAACCGACGTGGTAAATAAATCGGTAGGGGTTTATCACGTCGGTTTTTTCGAGAACCGACGTGATAAACCGTTCCCGGGCCTTTTATCACGTCGGTTCTTAATATAACCGACGTGCTAAAAGGCCTGGGAATCGATTTACCATGTCGGTTATTGGATAAACGACGTGCTAAAATGTTTCCCAGGACTTTTTATCACGTCGGTTATTTAAGAAACCGACGTGATAATAGGCCCGGGGAAGGGTTAATCACGTCGGTTCTCGAAAAAACCGACGTGATAAACGATATCCCAGGCATTTTATCACGTCGGTTTAGAAATAACCGACGTGATAAACACCGTGATGTTAGGGATGTTACGTCGGGTTTTAAATAACCGACGTAAAAAACGTTATTTATAACGTCGCCCGTATTAACGTCGCCTAAAAACCGACGTAAATAATGAAAAATAACCGACGTAAAAAATGTTTTCTGCACTAGTGATTTTGTGATTGTTTCAATAAAATGACATGAGGGGTTTACCAAAACATAGTAGTATCCGTGCTCGTGTAATTAGTTTTTTGAAATACTTAGTGGATATAGTATGGGATATAATGGGAATGGTTAGTTACATGGTTTGAAGTAGATATTGGAACTCAAGTTTTATTAAACAAAATTATACAAAGAATTAAAGGGAATATGGAGAGTTTCAATATAGAGGCAGTGTTCACGTGACCTACTTGGTGTTTCTCCAAGGCCTTTAGTGCTCATGTTTTATCATTCCATATTCCCATGCCTTTACATGTCAATTCTACACCTTGTCATGCTACTCTGATACCCTTCTATGACTTTACACACCCACACTCTTCTTCACTTGAGATCTTATACCGATCCTAGCCACACCCTAATTCTCATTCCTACACCACTCATGAGACCATATTAAGACATCCTTGTCTAAAATGCCCAGACATCGTACTTGGGAACCTTAGGTGGTTATGAGAGAACATAGTAACCCATTCCTCTTGTAGCCAGTAAAGGGTTCCTAGCCTCCCCATTTGAACAAAGGTTGACACAGAGCACCATTTATATTAATAGAGATAAAAAACGAGCTACTAAAGAAGAATTTTATATGCCCAAAATATTAAAACTATCTCTAAGGAATTTTTTTAAATAAAAAACTTGGAAAAGTAGTTAAACCGATTGATATTTGGGCCATCCAAATATTTTGACACCCAAACTATTGTAAAAGACCATTTCACCTAACATCCACCAAGGAAATGGTGAAGGAACCCTCTTGATAATGTATCACAAGAAATATGATTGAATCCATGTGGTGCTTAAGATTCTTTTAGTGGATTAATTCGTAGATTCATTCATTGTCACAATTATATGTAAATGAACTACAACATAATGTATATATGTTCCTATAAGAATTTAATGCTCATTATCAAAATTTGCAGTGGTGTTTTTTATAATTATAGAATGAATAATTGTATACGAATGACTTGTGAACATTTGAATTAATCAGACATTATTTACTATATTGTTTTCATTATCAAATTTCATATTGTTTTGTTATATAAGTGTTGTAAGCAAAGGAGGGGATGTTGCTTCCTGCTGTTCAGAATTCTAGAAAAACCTTAAACCGACTATTAAAAACTATTTGTATAGTGTTGAAAACCATATGTATACCAACATTTTTAATAAACCATTACTAGAAATCAATACCAATAATTTCTTAAATGTTGATAAATGATATACACATGATAGATACCAATGGTTAATAAAAAAATTGGTATTCCAATGGTTGAAAAGAAACAGTTGGTGTACCACAATTTGTTGTGTCCTATAGCAAAGGTTTATGCATAACCATTGGTATAGGCATATACCCAAGAAAAACTGCCTAATGGTTTAGAAAACTGTTTTTATAGGGTATAAAATTGGTTTGAAACTGGTAGTATAGCCTGACTTTTCCGTAGTATTTATTCATCATGATAGTTGTTGCATAGGCCTAATCATGAGATCCTTACCAATATTCTTATTATTTTAATAATTATACAACAGGGTGCATAGTATAGGATTATTCTCTTAAGGAGGCCTTCAACATTCACTTTTTCTTCAAGTCACTTAATTATTATTTATAAATTATGAATGATTGAACTAGGTTTTGAATATTTATGCTTAAAAAATAAATCAAATAGTGATGATTTATGATGTGAATGAAGAAAATTTATAAGAATAGCTATAAAATGAGATATGTAACATGTAATACTAATAATTATAAAAAAGAACTCAGCTCTAGGATGAAATCATATAAGTTCATTAAATTTAATTCTAATGAAATATACATAATCTCAATGAAAATATCAACACCACTCAATTAAACACATCTCACCATTTATTTATTTTATGAAAAAATATATATATTAAAAAAATTTAAATGCATTAATGGAACATGTTATTCACCTTTAGTGAGTAATAAAACACCTTATTTGAGAGTGTGTTATTACTGACCTCCCAAGAGGAATCCTATCACCATTATTCTTCCAATCCATTGGATCCACTGTATATAATTTCATAAAAATATAAGAATGAAGAATAAATGAGATAATAGAAAATGTTTAACAGATTATATGGAGAATAATTACAAATGTAACAAATTCTCAACATAATTTATTTTATTAAAATATTATAATGAGAAGTTAAAGAATAGAACACAAATGGAAAAGGATTTTATAATATCATAACACTTCATATTTTGATAAATTTTATGCATAGTTCTCTATCTATATAGGTAAATAAGAAATGGAAACAACAAATAAGAAATTATATATAGAAAAATCAATTTCACATAATGAAAAACGTGTACAATGTAATTTTTCCAAAAAATATAGAAATATTTGCAATTTTTTTTGACTTATAATCCCAAGATCATTCAAATTATTTAATATACAAGATATAAATCCCCTTATGATCACTTATAGTTCCATAAGGTCACCATGTAGAAATGTCTAATCATTCATGTCACGACCCGCCTTCACCAAAAGGAGGGAAGGGTCAGCAGATTGCCAGGCCCTTCCTTCTTTAAGTTGTAGGAGAGATAATGACCCCCGAGTCCCGCCTCCAGTTGGCCCCGGGGTGGCGACTAGCACCAAGGGTATGAGTTTTCACAAATATGGGAGGCATTACCCTTTTTATTATTTAGGATCGGGAAATAGGACGAGTCAACCACCAAAAAGGAAAAGAAACAAGTGTATATAAATAAACCCAGACAAAGCCCCCATGCATGTTTAAACAGTTTACAACAAGGTGAAAGTACAAAAAAAGCTCAAAGTACAATACCAAAAGAAAACAAAGGTACGACAACAACAACAACTCCAACTGTCCGACTAGTAGGGTCCCGCACAGCCCTGGTAGTCCTCCTGGAAACCTGAAAGTAAACGTAGGGTGAGCATAAAAGTACACTCAGTAGGGAAAACCAAGACTCTCATGCACAAGTGGGGGAACGTGCTAAAGTCCCGTGAGAAAGGAGCAAACCAAACGCCTATTCAAGGTAAACTAACCACCCCAGGCCTCACTAAGGCACGCTCCCCAAATAACGCAAGTCAAGTAATATATATAATCAGAGCACATCGATGTTTGGGTACCCCGCGCCACTTTCCCACTGGTTATTGAGACATCCTACGCATCGGACCAATCCCGCCATTCTCACCGCAGTCCCACTGCCACACCCGCCCACACACACCTGGGCCACAACCACACGCAGTCCCACTGCCGAAATCCCGCACGCACACACCTGGGCCTCAACCGCACGCAGTCCTACTATTGAAATCCCGCCCGCACACACACCTGGGCCTCAACTATCTCACGTAACCACGCCCGAAGACACCTGGGCTAGAATATCAACTGTCACGCCCGAAGACACCTGGGCCTCATCCCGAAGACACTTGGGAAACCACCTGCCGCACACACCTGGACAACCATAGTACTACCCTGCCCGAAGGTTCTTGGGCTAATAATGGACCTCAGGCCATCATAGCCTGCCCGAAGATACTTGGGCTATCCGGGAAAGGGAGCAGAAAAGGAGCTAATAACCAGCCACTAAGAATAGTGTTGGGAAAAACACCCTTCCCCCATAAATAGGGGTGTTCAGCACTGAGTGCTCAACTTGGGTGGGGCAAGAATAAGAAACACAAAGCTACAAGTATAGATATAGGTAACAAACACTCACCCAAAACTTAGGTTTTCCTAGCCAACCTACAGAACACAACACCACTGCGTCCGAGTCCCAATTCACGACCCTTGCCCACAAAAACCATTTGTCCCATTCTTGTTTCACGTTCAGTCAAAATGTTCAACTAATTTTAAGCACCACTGGGCAACTACCATAAGCATAACCAAGGAAAGCATCAAAATCATGGATCAACCAAAACACTCACACCCGGTTCTATCAACAGAGGATCTCTCCCCAATTTGTGATATAAACGAGTACCCACCCGGTCTCAAACTCACAACCACTGAAACCATACCAACAGGGAATCCCATCCCCAAAATTCACACAACCACCGGGTAATTTCAGATTTAAAAGACTTAACACACTCCATGATTTTAAACCTGTGTGTGCTAACCTAGAGTTAACATAGTAGGGTTTATCCTGGTGCTTCCAATTTATTCAGCCGGGTATACGTGATTAACCAATTTCACAGCAGGAGTTCACAATTTCAACAACCCATTAAAAACATCACGAGGGGATTCATCAGTGCACATACAACGACCACCAACGGCCTCAATTTTTAGAAAAACATAAACCAGCACAACTAAAAAGGATAATCACAAGATAAAGCATAAACAATGATCACAACCCCTTCCCCTTCTTTCTTTATAACTTCGTTTATTATCTTCATTAAGGTTCGGTTCAACCAATTCCATAGGAACAAAATATAACAGCCACCCCGCATGATACACAAAAGTGAGAGACGAGAGAAATTCCCTACTTGCTGATAGACGACCAACGCTTAGGTCTGGGGGGAAGGCGGAACTTCACGGATAACGACATGGCGTGCCCGATGCACCAGAAGAGCCACGATCGAGGAAGGGACGAACCACGGCCTAACCCTTAATTTATAAGAGCTGGGGACGGTTGAGATAAAAACGTTGAACCGCGTAAGACGTGGAAGTCGTGGGATGACCACCCGACTTGACTCATCATTAAAGGTACTGGGTGGTTTAAACCGACTCAAGAGTTGATTCAGTATTTAATTAAAACTTTTGTGCGCGTCTCGGGTCTTTAAGACATTTTTTTAAACGAGGCAGAATAGGGTTTGAAACCCTATTTGTGAAAAGGAGCGTTACTGGAACAACTTGGCAAGGCCCGGTGACGTCGGCCGGTTCCGCCGATCGGTCGCCCCGATCGGTCGCACCGATCGGCCTCACCGATCTGTACCCCATAAGGATCCAGATTTTGGCAAAGGAAGGGACCAAGGGGGGTCTGGGTCATCACATCAGATACCTATTAAATGATTCTCGTCCTCGAGAATCACAACAAACCAGAAGGAAAGAGAGGGTCCGAACAACCATCTTCGAAAGACAACTCTTAGGAGTGAACCCTTGCTAACTAAAAACACTCCCCTGTCAAGAACCAAGCAACATACCATGCCAAACTGCCCGGTCATGTGGGTTTGGGGAGTTCCCCTCCCCCATGTCAAGATATTATCCGCTTTGGGTGGCACTGACTCGCCCGCACGGGTTCAATCGCATCCACCTTAATGCATCTTGATTAGGGGTCGGGTTCCCTCTTCCCTATAGCCGGGGATTTTCACACACAACAGAGGAAATAAACTAGTACATTTCATAGCCAAAAGTCAAACGTTATACCACAACAGGTACAAAAGGAACAAAGCTCAAAACAACCCGGGGTATTGGGCACGCATCTGTGCTTCCCTCTCCAAGGTACTCTCTTCGAGCCCGCCATGTCTCCACAACACACGAACCAAGGGAATGGCTCGCCCACGAAGCACCTTCTCCTTGCGATCCTCGATCATCACTAGTTTTTCCACAAAGGTTACGTCGTCCTCGATGTCCAGTTCACCCCAATCAAGGATGTGTGAATCATCGTGCAGATAACGACGGAGCTGGGATACATGAAAGACATCATGTATCCTTAGCAGCGGTGGAGGTAACGCTAGCCGATAAGCCACTTTGCCGACCCGCCACAACACTTCGAAGGGTCCGACGAATCTGGGGGAAAGCTTACCCCCCTTGCCGAACCTCCATTTCCCACCCCGCAGGGAGACCTTCAAGAACACGTGGTCCCCAACCTCAAACTCCAAGGGCCTTCTCCTGGTATCAGCATACGACTTCTGTCGGTCCTGGGCCACCTTCAGCCTTTTCTGTATGAGCTGAATCTTCTCTGTCGTGTTCTGCACCACCTCCGGGCCAAGGATGACTGCCTCTCCTACTTCGGTCCAACACACAGGTGAACGGCATGGCCTCCCGTACAAAGCCTCAAACGGGGCCATACCGATGGTAGAGTGGTAGATATAATTGTAGGAAAACTCTACTAGAGGCAAGTATTGCACCCCTGACTCTCCTGAGTCCAGAACACATGCCCGTAGCATATCCTCCAAGGTCTGGATGGTACGCTCGGTTTGTCCATCTGTTTGGGGATGGAATGCAGTGCTAAGGCGTAAGTGGGTGCCAAACGCATGCTGCAATCCTCTCCAGATTCGCAAGGTAAATCGTGCATCCCTATCCGAGACTATAGACCTCGGAACTCCATGCAACCGCACCACCTCATTCACGTACTTTCGTGCCAAAGCATCCACAGTACTTGACTCCCTGATTGCCAGAATGTGAGCCTATTTCGTCAACTTGTCCACCACCACCCAGATGGCGTCGCACCCTCCTTGGACCTTGGGTAGTCCCGTGACGAAATCCATCGAGATGTCGTCCCACTTCCACTCGGGAACAGCTAAAGGCTGCAGTAGGCCGCCTGGAACCCGGTGTTCAACCTTCACTTGCTGACATACTAAGCCTTTAGCCACAAATTCTGCCACCGCTCGCTTAACTCCGGGCCACCAGAACTGCCTTTTCAGCCCCTGCTACATCTTGGTAACTCCTTGGTGCACCGCCAGGGGTGAGTTGTGGAACTCACTGAGAACCTTGCCACGCATCACTCTTGGAACAGACAAACTTTTCTAGAAAAGCATCCGGTGCTGACCATCCTCTGTCCTTTCTCTTGGAGCATCGCCCTGGTCAACCCGATCACGCATCACTTCACACTCAGGGTCTCCCCACTGAGACTCCTCCACTTGTCGAAACAGAGATGACTGCACTATCATTTGATATAGGCAGCCTCTGCCACTATCCATCTTCGAATCCAGGTTTAAGGAATCCAACTCCTCCATTGCCTTCCAGGCACTCGCCGACTCTCGGACCGCATCCTTCTGCATCCTCCTGCTCAAGGCATCGGCCACCACATTTCCCTTGCCCTCAGTATAAGAGATTTCAAAGTCATTGTCCTGGAGGAACTCCACCCATCTCCGCTGTCGCAAGTTCAAGTCCCGCTGGGAGAAGATATACTTTAAGCTTTTGTGATCTGTGAAGACCACAAAGCATTCCCTGATGAGGTAGTGTCGCCATAACTTTAGCGCAAAAACGACCGCTGCAAGCTCCAGGTCATGGGTGGCGTAGTTACGCTCATGGGGGTGTAGCTGCCTGGACCCGTAAGAGATCACCCCTTGTTGCTGCATCAACACGCATCCCAGGCCCTATCCTGAAGCATCACAGAATACCTCATAGGCCATCCCTTCTTCTGGTAATATCAACACTGGGGCACTAACCAGCTTTTCTTTTAGGTAGCTGAAGGATGACTCGCACTGCTCGCTCCACACGAAAACCTGGTCTTTCTTGGTCAAAGCCGTCAAAGGGGATGCTACTCGGGAGAAGTTGGGTACGAATCTCTGGTAGTAACCTGCCAGTCCGAGGAAACTCCGGACTTTCGCCACATTCTTTGGTGCTGCCCAAGAAACAACTGCCTCAACCTTTGATGGGTCGACTGCTACCCCCTGCTCAGACACTACGTGCCTGAGGAAGTGCACTTCTCATGTCCAGAACTTGCACTTTGACAACTTCCCATAGAGATGGTGCTGTCGGAGGACTTCCAAAACTGTCCACAGGTGCTCTGCATGGTCCTCTTCTAACCTTGAATAGATCTGGATATCGTCGATGAATACCACCACAAACCGATCCAGGTACTCCCGGAATATGGAGTTCATAAGCCCCATGAACACGGCCGGGGTGTTCGTAACACAAAAGGGCATGACCACGAACTCGAAGTGCCCATACCTGCACCTGAACGCCGTCTTCGGGATGTCGCTATCCTTCACCCTCGACTGGTGGTACCCGGACCGCAGGTTGATCTTCGAGAACCATCCTGCCCCCTTCAGCAGGTCAAAAAGATCATCTATCCTCGGAAGGGGGTAGCGATTCTTGATCGTTACCTGATTCAGCCTTCTGTAGTCGATGCAAAACCTGAGGCCATCATCCGCCTTCCTTGAGAACAAGACTGGAGCGCCCCATGGTGACGCACTCAGACGGACATAACCCCTCTTCATCAGATCATCAATCTGTATCCACAACTCTCATAGCTCCGAAGGTGCCATCCGATAAGGAGCCATCGAGATCGGACGAGCGTCGGGTTGTAGGTCTATCTCGAACTCGATATCGCGTCGAGGGGGTAGAGTCGTCACCTCCTCAGGAAAGATGTCCATAAACTCGCGAACGATCTCTGGCACTTCCACCATCTCAACATCTACTGATTCCACTGTCAGCTCGGTCAACAAGGAGAGGAGAGGTTCCTCCCTCCTGTTTCCCTTCGGACTGCTCCGCTCGCTGGTGAAGGTAACACGTTGGCCGTACAAACCTGAGAACACCACCCTCCTTCGGAAACAGTCGATGACGGCGCACACAGAAAATAGCCAGTCGATGCCTAGGATGACATCGTATGGCTGAATCTGTAGCAGAAGGAGATCCCTAACCGACTAATGTGGCCCTAACATCAGTCTACATCCCCGAAAAACGAACAGCAAGTCGGTCTGACCTCCAACTGGTGTGCTCAACACCAGGGGCACTGGAAGTCTCTCGGCATCTAGACCCAAGGCACGGGCTAGACTGGGTGCAACAAAGGAGTGCGAAGCTCCGGTATCGAACAAAGCATAAGCAAGAGTGCTAAACACATTGATCGTACCTCGAACAACCTCTGGCCCTGCTGGAACTGTTGCCTCTACGGCATGTAACTGTCCACGCCCAGCTCCCCTTCCCCTCGGCTGTCGGCCACCTCCCCGACCATGCCCTGGTCGAGGTCCCTGGGGAGCGCCCTGAGTTCGGCCTCCTCCTCCTATGTCTGCCTGTGGAGGAGCGGGAGCTTGCTGTCCCTGTTGCTGCTGCTGGAAGGGTCTAGCTGGAAACTGCTGCTACGGCGGATGCTGGGGATGACTGCCACTGCTGTACTGCACCCGATCGGGGCACTGACTCCGGAGATGTCCAGGGCTCCCGCAGATGAAGCACCGTGGTCCCGAGCCTGAAGGACAAGAATGTGGGCCAGGGGATCGAAACTGAAACTGTTGCGGTCTGCTCCCTGTGGGTCGGAACCTGGAGGGTCCCGATGCTGGAGGCCTGGTGCTGATGGCCTTCCCCTTCGATGGTCCCAGCTGGATCCCTTCTTGTGACACTCCACCCAGAGCATGCATCCTTTCCACCACTTCGGCCTTCTTCTGGACCTCTAAGTATGTCGGAAGGGTAAAGGGGGTAACATCATACTAGAGGGAGGGTCGGAGCGCCTCCTCCAAACAACTTGCCCGAGACTCATCATCAGGAAAGAGGTTCGGAGCAAAACGTAGGAGGTCCTTGAACTTGATTACAAGTTCCCTCACGGACATACTCCCCTGCTGGAGGGAGAGTAGCTCCTGCCTCTTCTCCACCTTCATTGTCAAGGAGAGGAATTCCGCCCGGAACTCCTTTTCGAAATCCGCCCAAGCAACCTCAGACTCTTTCCTATTCCCTAGGTGAAGCATCCACCAATGACGTGCCTCTCCTCGCATCTGGCTAACAGCCAGAGGAACCCAGTACTCGGTCGGGGCCCGAATTAGGCCGAAGGCTAGAACTTGCTCCTCTAGCCAGCCTTCCGTCTTCATATCGGAGGTGCTGCCCTCATACTTCTCGAGGGTCTGTCGCTGGAAGGCCCGAAGAGTCTTCTGCCATTGGTCCCACTCTTCCTCTCGATCAGCTCTCTGTCGATCGGCTAAAGTAGTCTCCGGGGCCTCGATCGCCTGTACCACACGCGGTCGCCTCCCAGGTTCCATAGCTACAAGGTAAACAAGGAATGCCTAAGCCCAAGTAGTGCATAATAAAAAGAAAAACTTATTAAAATTTAAAATTTATTCTTAATTCCCAAAATATCCCAGAAACATAAGAACACAAGTCATTTATGATGCATGTACCTTTCCTAGTGTCTCTACCCTGCAATCAGTGTGGTCTCACTTGGTCGTTCGGTAGGCCCAGAGTCCTTGTATCAGATCACGGGGGCCCTAAAATCCCGTGTCCTAGCCGGTCTTCCCTGGCCTAATTCACGCACCAAGGTCACCCAACGCTGTTTCCTTACCATCCCATGCAATCCTCACTGTGCCTAACTCCAGACTCCATCCTACCTCTAAAACCTCGCTCTGATACCATTCTGTCACGACCCGCCTTCACCAAAAGGAGGGAAGGGTTAGCAGATTTCCAGGCCCTTCCTTCTTTAAGTTGTAGGAGAGATAATGACCCCCCAGTCCCGCCTCCAGTTGGCCCCGGGGTGGAGACTAGCACCAAGGGTATGAGTTTTCACAAATATGGGAGGCATTACCCTTTTTATTATTTAGGATCGGGAAATAGGACGAGTCAACCACCAAAAAGTAAAAGAAACAAGTGTATATAAATAAACCCAGACAAAGCCCCCATGCATGTTTAAACAGTTTACAACACGGTGCAAGTACAAAAAAAGCTCAAAGTACAATACCAAAAGAAAACAAAGGTACGACAACAGCAACAACTCCAACTGTCCAACTAGTAGGGTCCCGCACAGCCCTGGTAGTCCTCCTGGAAACCTGAAAGTAAACGTAGGGTGAGCATACAAGTACACTCAGTAGGGAAAACCAAGACTCTCGTGCACAAGTGGGGGAACGTGCTAAAGTCCCGTGAGAAAGGAGAAAACCAAACGCCTATTCAAGGTAAACTAACCACCCCAGGCCTCACCAAGGCACGCTCCCCAAATAACGCATGTCAAGTAATATATATAATCCGAGCACATCGATGTTTGGGTACCTAGTGCCACTTTCCCACTGGTTATTGAGACATCCTACGCATCAGACCAATCCCGCCATTCTCACCTCAGTCCCACTGCCACACTCGCCCGCACACACCTGGGCCACAACCACACGCAGTCCCACTGCCGAAATCCCGCCCGCCCACACCTGGGCCTCAACCGCACGCAGTCCCACTGCTGAAATCCCGCTCGCACACACACCTGGGTCTCAACTGTCTCACGTAACAACGCCCGAAGACACCTGGGCTAGAAGATCAACTATCACGCCCGAAGACACCTGGGCCTCATCCCGAAGACACTTGGGAAAACACCTGTTGCACACACCTGGACAACCATAGTACTACCCTGCCCGAAGGTTCTTGGGCTAATAATGGACCTCAGGCCGTCATAGCCTGCCCGAAGATACTTGGGCTATCCGGGAAAGGGAGCAGAAAAGGAGTTAATAACCATCCACGAAGAATAGTGTTGGAAAAAACACCCTTCCCCCATAAATGGGGGTGTTCGGCCCTGAGTGCTCAACTTGGGTGGGGCGCGAATAAGAAACACAAAGCTACAAGTATAGATATAGGTAACAAACACTCACCCAAAGCTTAGGTTTTCCTAGCCAACCTACAGAACACAACACCACTACGTCCGAGTCACAATTCACGACCCTTGCCCCCAAAAACCATTTGTCCCATTCTTGTTTCACGTTCAGTCAAAATGTTCAACTAATTTTAAGCACTACTGGGCAACTACCATAAGCATAACCAAGGAAAGCATCAAAATCATGGATCATCCAAAACACTCACACTCGGTTCTGTCAATAGAGGATCTCTCCCCAATTTGTGATATAAACGAGTACCCACCCGGTCTCAAACTCACAACCACCGAAACCATACCAACAGGGAATCCCATCCCCAAAATTCACAAAACCACCGGGTAATTTCAGATTTAAAAGACTTAACACACTCCATGATTTTAAACCTGTGTGTGATAACCTAGAGTTAACATATTAGGGTTTATCCTGGTGCTTCCAATTTATTCAGCCGGGTATACGTGATTAGCCAATTTCACAGCAGGAGTTCACAATTTCAACAACCCATTAAAAACATCACGAGGGGATTCATCAGTGCACATACAACGAACACCAACAACCTCAATTATTAGAAAAACATAAACGAGCACAACTAAAAAGGATAATCACAAGATAAAGCATAAACAATGATCACAACCCCTTCCCCTTATTTCTTTAGAACTTTGTTTATTATCTTCATTAAGGTTCGGTTCAACCAATTCCACAGGAACAAAATATAACTCCCACCCCGCATGATACACAAAAGTGAGAGACGAGAGAAATTCCCTACTTGATGATAGACGACCAACGCTTAGGTCAGGGGGGAAGGCGGAACTTCACGGATAACGACGCGGCGCGCCCGATGCACCATAAGAGCCACGATCGAGGAAGGGAGGAACCACGACCTAACCCTTAATTTATAAGAGTCGGGGACGGTTAAGATAAAAATGCTGAACCGCGTAAGACGTGGAAGTCGTGGGCTGACCACGCGGCTTGACTCATCATTAATGGTGCTGGGTGGTTTAAACTGACTCAAGAGTTGATTCAGTATTTAATTAAAACTTTTGTGCGCGTCTCGGGTCTTTAAGACATTTTTTTTAAATGAGGCAGAATAGGGTTTGAATCCCTATTTGTGAAAAAGGAGCGTTACTGGAACAACTTGGCAAGGCCGGGTGATGTCGGCCGGTTCCGCCGATCGGTCGCACCGATCGGTCTCACCGATCGGTCGCACCAATCGGTTAAGGATCCGGATTTTGGCAAAGGAAGGGACCAAGGGGGGTCTGGTTCATCACAATTCCCTCTTTATTTTATCTTATAGTCTTGAATGTTTATCTTCACATCAAGGGCTTGGAAATATTCATAGGTAAAATTGAGTATTTTAATATCATCATATTAAAATACTCTTGTACACGATCTATATCTCAAATCAAAATCAGTATACTTTTACTTATTCCACTTATCCCTCTTTTTATTTCTCCACTAACAACTTTTTAACATAGGTAAATCAGTTAATATCTATCAAACCCTTGGATACATTTCACATAAATGGAATAAATATACCACCCCTACTTTAGTTTAGTAAAATAAAATACTCTCTAGGTAGAAAAGACTACATAATATCCATTGAGTAGTAACATAAAATCCCTAAAAATTTAGATCAAATTCAGTGTGAACTAAATAAACCAAACAAGTAGTATTGAAAAATAACACACTTATATAACCAATTTGTGATTTTATCTGCAATCATAGTAAAATGGGAATCAATATTTCATCAAATCAATTGAAAAAAGTAGGATACAATAACATTAAACTAGACTCAATCTAAATTTGATGTAAAATTCAACATATCTTGAATATAATCCAAAAAACATGCTACAAAAGAAAAAATTTGAGCAAAATTACGGATGTATTGGTATAAGAACAATTTTGAAAGTGTAGAAGAGTAAGAAGATGAGAACCAACCAATTTCCCTATTCAGTATATGTTGTGGGTGGGCTTCGTGAATTCAAAGGTTAGATGGGAATCTTGTTCAATAGATGGATAACTAAAAATATTGTAAAGAGGTGGAACCAAAGGAACTAGCTATATGTTGATAATATCATATATAAATAGATATGTGGGTTACATATTTGATGTGATGGGTACTTTATCATTAATTTTACAATGGATTGACTTTAAATTATGTTTGTATTTACCCCTAGGTTGTTTTTTAGAATATTGGACAATTATAACTCATAAATATTTTCTCACTTTTTTATTAATAAAGTTGTAGTGTTTTCTTTGGATCATGAATTATTCTAAACCATGTAAATATTTAGTGTCCTTGGTTTAGTGTTTACTTTTTCTTTTATTAGATCTCTTTTGGATTTGTGTTGATGTTTTTCTTGCGGAGATACATTGTGTGACTGGAGTGAGGGGATTTTATGTTAGAGTAAAGTATATCAATGTTCAATGTGTGTTAGACATTCTAGAAACATCATTCTACATTTGAGTTTCTAGGATTTGGTTTAGGAATGTGGGTGTCAACATAATAGATCCAACATATCCATTAAATTTAGTGGCACAGAATGAGTCCCTATAAAAAATGTATTATTTATTAAACTAATGTTGATCCCAAAATTGTAAAATCAAATAAGAATAACCACTAGACTCTTAGAACTTGGTTTTAGGAAAACATTCTATTAGGAGTAGAAACATTTTTATAATTAAGGTCAGATCCACAGTTAATCAATTTATGTGATATAAGATCAACAAATATAATTCATTAGGTTGTTAATCAAAAATTATATGAAATGTTGCATAGTTCATTATTATTTCCTATTATTATCATTAAAAAAACTGATCTCCTTGTATCCATCACAACATGAATAAATTTATCCAAGTCCAATCATGAAGCTCTAAATAGTTTAACCCTTTTATTATATAAATTTATTAAATATGAAATATAGTTTTGGGAATATGGAAATTTTAAATTATAATTAAACCCTTAGAATTATTATTTAACCATGATATAATAATATCATTTTAGACTACCAAAGATACAAAAATAGATACATTTTCTAAATAAATTCAAATAATATTTTTTAAATTTAAGCATTTAAATTCTAAGTGTATTTTCAATATTAAAATTAAAAATTAAGGTAAAAATTATTTATTCACTGGAACAAAAAAACAAATTTGTTTTACACATTGAGTATTAACATGAAATAAAGGATTGAAAAAATTAATAATGAAATATATAATAAATCCATGATTTACTTACCCTATAGATATCTTCTTCACTCTTGAGAAAAATATCTATCAAATCCCTATTAAAATGCCTAAATAAAAACTTTCTTTGAATAATATATCTATAAAAATTTATTTACTATTTTTCATTCATGTTCATATCCTTTTGTTATATTTTTATAATATAATTGATTTAAATATCCTATTTTGGTCAACAATATTAATCACTCCGCATCCTTAATTAATTTCTCTCATAATAAAAGGAAAAAATTTAAAATGATGATTTTATAAATTATGAGAACATGTTAAGATTACACATAGTTTTTTTATTTCTAATTACTCCAATAACATGGAAATAGAAAATAGAAAATAAAAAGAACACTAAAAAGGGGTATTCTAGAGATATGGGTTAAGGAATCAAATTTATAAAATAATGTATAGAAAGTGCATATTTTCAATATGAAGTTAAATTTATATAGAAAAAACTTAAATATTACCAGAATAAACTCTTAAAACTGTGTTCAACTTCTATAACATATCAGTCCTTGTATTATATAGGAAGATCAAACAAAAATTATTGGAATAAATAATAATTTATTCTTAAGTATATATCTTTATCTTATTTTCATTATATTTTTAAAATTTATTCTTTTAGAATTTGAGGGGGAATTTATTTTTCTATAATTGGTATAAACTACACAACCCAATCTCATAAAATATAGTAATAATTTATACATAATAATTTACTTCTTTCTAAGAATCTTAGAGAATTTATTTCCACCCCATACTTAACTCCTGTGGTCAACATGTTATTTAACTTAAGAGTACGGTGTGATAGAATTTTAGTTTAAAATATGGATACTGATAAGAAAATTAATATTTACTGTTGATTCTAAGAGGAATAAATATACCGTGGGTTGTTTAGGTACAAAAATGGTGTATCAAAATAAATAATACTTTTACCATTTTACAAATTTAAACTCCTTTTTTCTTGGATAAGAATATGTAACAACTTTTATATTATTTCAAAATGTATCATGTCGCTTCAAGAATGGATATAATTGTAATAAATTTGGTAAATATCTTTTAAAAGCACTCATGAATTTAAAATTTTCATTGAATAATAATGACAGTTTTGTGTTTCACATTTTAATGAAATTCCATTATATTATCGAATTTATATAAAGGTGTAGATATTTAGAAAAACATTTCAAAATAAAAATAAGATTAAAATGAAATTTTATACTAGAGATAAAAAAATATACGCGTTAGTGATACGTTGTTTGAGATCAGGACAGAAACAAAACATAAAATATTAAAACCAAAAAATAATTATAAGATATAAAATAAATTCAATCCTCCCATTAAACCAATATAATTATTTTTCCTTTTTGTATTAAAAAATAATATTTCATGTTCCACAAATAATTAATTTAAAAAAAATTGATAAGGTAGAAATCGAATGATACAAAATGTGGTTTATTTCAATAGTAGGGAATGAATTAATTTAATTTTTTTGTAAAAAATCTACGTCAATTATATCCCTAAAACAAAAAAAATATTTTATTAAAATGCAAAATAAACAAAAATAACCTATGTTATTATTTCAAGTAGTGGAATAAAACTTATATTAGTCTACAATGCATGTGCATGGTCACTATCTATTAGTGTTTGTGCCATAAATCTAATAAAGTGTTATTATCATAGGGTCATGTTCTCTCATGTAATGTATATTAATGAAAAGACAATATCATTCATCTATATTTTTTTTAGAACATGAAATATGATATTATAATAACCCCTGGAATATATATATATATATATATATATTACTAGTTTTTCCCAAATTTATGATCCATATTTTGGGTTGTGATGTTTTGTTAAGATTTTTATGACTAGGATCATTTGTATTGATATACAAGGGATACCAAAAAATATATATTTTATAGAACTTGTGTTTGGAAATATTCATTTAAATTACACCAATGGGATTTTCATATATGTGTCATTGATGTTACAAACATGAACATTTTATATGAATCCATTAACCTGAGGTTATCAAATAGTTCCATACATGTGAGTTTTTATAAATTGATACCTATTAAAATCCATTTTAGTATTTTTATTAAGAAATGGAAATTTATATTGAAACTGATCAAGAAAATTGAGTTTATTAGACAAGATATGACACGTCTTCTCATATGACGGGTTATGATAGCCCAAACAACAATTGAATTTTAATTATATAAATTAATTTTAATTATAATATAATTATATAAGATATAATCATATAAAATTTAGTTAAATTGGAATTGAGTAAAATAAATGAGAAATAGAGGATTGAAATTATACTTGTCTCATTTTTAGTCTCATTTTCAAAGACAAATAAATTTTTTTAATTGATATGTGATGGATTATATCACACCAAAGAACTTTTTTATTTGGTTATATAAGATGTGTTTCTATATTCCACTCTTAGTTTATGATTATAAATGATAATCATAAATATTTCCAAATTTATCAAAGGTCCTTAGGCGCACACCTAAGATAATAATAATTAGAAATTTTGGAATATTTTGATTATTTCTAGTATAAGTATGTTTAAATTTATATTAAACACATATAAGATTTTTCTAATTCAAATTTGAATTATTTAATAGAATAATATTTATTTAATTAAATAAATAAATTTTAATTATAACAAAAAAATGAGTTATTTTTGTCATAACTACATAAGCATGAGAAAATAATAAATATGAAATGGGATTTGGGATTGGGCTTAGAGTAATTGGAATACAAGGCCCAAAACAAGAAGTTAATTATAAGGCTTAACCAATGTAGCCATTTAATCAAATTATTTTCATTATTTAACATAGTTTGAGGCCCATTAATTTACCCATAATCTGTTTTGTGACTAAATCCACTTTTGGAGGCTATTTAATGCACAAAATTTCATTTAGATTTAATTCATCACCCCCCATAGGTTTAATTTAATATTATATTCATTGGATTCTTTGAATTATCATATCACAATAAATATAAATTAATAGGGGTGTAGTATTAATTTAATTAAGGTATTGAAAATTTGATTCTTTAAATTTCTTAGTTCCCAACTTCTGACAAAGTTCCCTCTGGTTTTCATGATCCAATAGATTTCTATATTTTTACTCATTTAAAAGGTCATATAAAGTGATTTTCGTCCCTTATTGTATCATTTTCATTTATGGAGTGATTGGAATCACATGTATAAGAATAGTATCCTTCCAAGGAATTATCTATTTGTGTTATATGTGGATAATAAAGTAGGATCAAAATCAACAATTTTATTGTGATTAAAAAATTCCATACAATTTAAAAAGTTATTTTTTCTTTATTATTCTATTATTTTTTTTTATTTTTTTTTCTTTGTTGGGTTTTATAATTTCTCCCACTGCATTCTGAAAAATGATATCATTATAAAAACATTTCAGTGGAATTAGATATGCACTTGATAAATGATAAATGTAAAAAAATAAATGTTAGTGTGTTGTACATTTTTATAATACATTAAGGTTGTAAAAAATTCTTTTAAGGATAAAAAATACTGGTGGATTATTTAATGATTTGATCAGTCCTTATAAGGGTAATTTCATTTTGGGGACTTCCACTTGTCCCCTATATGAAATATAAAATTCTACATGCTCTAGTCCTCATGTTCTCTTAATCGTGTTGGGATTTATGTCTTACTCGAATTGATATAGATATATAAAATTATACTATTTAATGTGATTCAAGTCTTGAAAATTTTAATGTCTTGGAAATATAATTTAATTATATAATTAATATACTTGAGATACATTTGAATTAGTGTGAATATAATCATATAGGGTATGTATGTGATACATAAAATGGTAATAGAGAGACTAAATATAAAATCCTACAATAAACATCAAATTGTTATATTCCTTCCAATATGAATCGCATCTATCAGGACCTTAATTGATTAATAGATGGTCCATTCTTAAATCATCATAAAAAATCTATCTTGTGTTAGGAGAAATGGGTAATAATTATCCTAATGTGAATTATAGGTGACACTTGACTTGTTAATCCAATTATGTTGGTTCCAAAAGGAATATTTTTGTGAATATTCATGAGATGAATTAGGAAAGATGATATTAAATAAAAAATATAATAGTTGTATTAGATATTTTTTAGAAGAGCTTTCTACCCAAAATTGTATGACATAAGATACTATCTCAACAGAGTCAAGGCATGAAAAAAATATGGATAATATAACACTAATTTTATAATTTTGAGAATAATTATTTTGGTGGAATTATATTCAACGAATGGTCATATATAATAATAACATACATGATACTAACACTGAAACATTTTTTTTATAAATTCAGGGAATTAAACACAAACTATATTTCATCATTGATATGTCCCTTAATAATGAAAATGTAAGTTTAAATAACATCATTGGATGGTATATCGATTTTATAATTGCTTTCAAAACTAAGGAGAAAATATATGTTTTGATGAAATATATATTTCATTAAATACTTCTAATAATTATCATATTTATAAGGATGCTTACAAAAATAATAAGAAATTTTCTTTTGATGTATTTTGTTTAAAACCGGCTACCATGATTTTTGATCTCTAGAAATGTCATGAATCAGTGGAGACATTCAATATTATTGAAGACCATAATGAAATATATCAGTTCCAATCTAGAATTAAATAGTATGGGGTAATAAATTCATTTTTCTAGTGAAATATGTTTGAAGAGACCCTAATTTATACTCATGTGCTCAAATTTTTTGGAAATATATACAATACAGAACGGCCTGGGATATATCTCAATAAATATATTTCTATTTATGTGATCCTATAATCATTACTATGATAATTGTTTTAGTTTAATTTTAATTTTAATGTTAATGAAATTTATTTTAATTTTTCCCAAGATTCACAATTTGTTTAGAATAATAGAGATAATCCTAAAAAGGTTATTCTATATCATAATGATGAATAACAGAATGGGTGAAGTCATGGAAAACATGAAGTAATATACTAGAAATTTTAAATATTTATTAAATACACTAAAATATCATAAAGTCAACATTAAAAAAACTTATTTTCTATTTTACCAAAAAACTAGGCACTTGAATAAAAATTTTCCTAAGTACCTATTGATTCTTAAGAAGCATTATAGTGATGGTTTGACCACATTAAATATTTATACTATAGAAATAAATTTATCTAGATAAAAAAATGTGGTTTATATACCATATTTTCATTATATACTTTTGATAATATAAAAAAATCATTGTTTAATTGAAGTTGATTAAGGTAGAAGTACACCTATGACAAGGTAATGGAATAAGAGTTTCTATACAATCTATTAGGATAATAAATTTACTTCTTCCTAGTGGGTTCCCATTATTATTGGAGGATTTTTATCAAGTACATTAAATAGAAATTTTATTTCTATAAATTTCTTATATAAGTTATAATTTTCATTTAAAATACTTAATAAATTTTGTTATATTTATGTAAATGAAATGATTTATGGATCCACTAACATGTTTAATGGCCTATATAATAGATACTAAAAATCATATCTATAATTTAAATAATAAAAATGAAAAAAAAACAAATTATTTAGATTCAAATTATCTTTGTAATTGTTTCCCTGATAATATAAATAATAATCAAGTGTAATGAATCCATAATTAGAGATTTTTTAGAATGAAATTATTATGAATCATTTGATATATGTGAATAATTTTTCTTCTAAAAAATAACCAAATTAACTTTTAAGGGTAAAGTGAAATGTTTTACCATTTTATTATAACCCATACATACTATTGTATATGGTTTTATATGTAAAGTTTCTTAAGGTGTATTTAAATACATAATTATCTTCAATAATGTCTTCAATTGGTAGGGGTATGAAAATTTTTGGAAATAGAATTATCAATCCTTGGAAATGTAAAAAGTCTTCAAAATTATAGTGAAAAATAAACTTAGAAAAAGTATTAAAAATCATTAATCACATCTATGTAAAGAATAATCATGTCAATAATTTCATAACTATTTTAAAAATTGTATTATAGTATCACAAATCACTCCAAATGGTACACCACATTTAAATAGATTATTTAAAATGATAAATAAAACATTTTTAGTCAATAATGATTCATATAGACCATCCTATTTTCATTTTTAGGTTATGTTCAAAATACTATTTCATTTATATTATATCATGTTCCATCAATGACTATTCAAAATACACCAAATGAAATGTGGACTAAGAAATGTCAAAATATGTGTTTTATAATGATTTGGGGATGTGGGAAAATTTTGAAATGTATTACCTAGAGTAAAATCAAGCTTAAATTACATAAATGTATATTAGTTGGTTATCCCAAATATATAATTGGTTATTATTTATAAAATACATTATAGAATAAAATATTTTTATCTCCCTATGATAAATTTATATAAATTTGTTTAAAAAAAATAATTAGTAGGATTAAATATGAAATTGATGTAGTTAAATACCAATATAAAGTTGTTATTACTTAGAATGATGAGTCATAAACACAATGGGATATAGAAAATGAACCAACTTAGTATAATGAAGAAGAATAAATTACTAGTAGATTTCATTAATTATATGAGAGAAATGGATTTATCATTTGATATTAAGTTGGTGTAACAATCAGGGACAATGATAGAAAATCTTTCCTAGATGGTATCGTTAGTTCTAACTTCAACAAATGGTTAAAATAAATGGTATTTGAAATGGAATCCATGTATACTAACTATGTTTGAAACCTTTTAAATCCACTAGAAGGGTTAATTACCATTGGATGAAAGTTTTTTTTCCACAATAAAATTGAAATATATGGTAGAGTGTCTATCTATAAATATCTTTTGTTAGATGATGTTTTTAAACAACATCATTGTATTTATTATTAGGTAAAATTTACTCCAATGTCTATAAATAAATCTATTATAATTATATTAGAAATAATAAATATTATGATTAGGAGGTATATAAAATTAATTTCAAAACTATATTAATTTATCGGAATTTATTTGATCTTTTATATTTGATTAAAATTTATGTTTTTTAAGATCCAAGAAACCGTGACAAATATTTTTATCAGTAATGAGATATTTATGGGTGGAAGAAAGATTATTAATTTTGGAATATTCACTTTGATTAATATATCAATGAGTTAGTATTTGTCTAAAATAAATATATACATTTTTATATAAAAAATTTAGTGGATTCATGGTTCTATTTTTTCATATTATTTATTGATGACATACTTCTCATCATAAATGACCTCTCAATGATGAAATCAATGATAAATTGGTTAAGAAAATTCTTCACCAAAAAGTATCTTCGAAAATTATTATATATGTAATGTTACCATCCTTGTTGACTCCTAAGTTACTAGGGAATTGGGTCACAAGGCCTTAAGAATGACTCCCCATTCACTAAAGGCTTTGGAATTGCAGTGAGGGTGTATGGTGGAATAGTGGGGAGATTATATCCTTATTATCACAGTGAAATAGAACATAAAAAAAGCAATCAAAATCATATATATAATAAATAAATAAAATGAAGGTAGAAACTAGTTCTATATATAGATGATTTCATAGTGATATAAAATATATAAAAGAAATTCATGGTGGAATGAATACATGCAGTTATAGAATAATATGTAGAGAAAAAAGACCTAGAAAATAGATAATATTCCTGATAAGATTAAGTCCATATCAGTCCCTTAATTCCATGCTCCTATATAAGACATAATATAGTGTCTACAGTAGTGTTATTTCTTCATTCATTTCCTGTATCCATGAAATTTTCATGGGTACTATGCAGTAGTCTGAACTAGATGTCATTACAACTCATTAGACCACCAAAAATGGTTTCTAATGAAAATAAAGTATGTGAATATAAAATATAATAGTGTTAATTTATATTAAATAAAGTATTACTATAAAAGATAACATCTGGAGGTTAGACTACTCACGAGACATCTAGACGAACCTACCTATGTCATCCTAATATGGATGCCTCTGAATATTTGTCCTATTAAGTAATTAATAGACCTAGGTACTATGGAAAACTAATTCAAGAGTAATTACTATATGTATTCTAGGAAACTATTCCATGGATTCCACATAGAACACCTGATTTTAATCCATGGAATCCCATGAAAATATCTAATTCTTTGGTTTTTGATCCGACTCCAGATGATCAATATATGTGGTTTTAATTTGAGTTTTTTATAATATGAAGGATAAAATCACTAATTATACTCTTATAACTCTCTAACTAAACCAAAAAAATATGTGCTTTCATTTTTGGTTTGGTCTCTATTGGAATCCAAAGGGATCACTCAAGGAATTTCTTATTTTAGAACATTAAGAAAAATTAGAAATATCATCTTGAGGATTTTAGTTTTTCCAAAGATCAATATGAATTCATTGAATCAAGGTATGAAATTCATTGGAGTATGGAAGTGATAAAATCCAAAGGGGATAACCCCTTGACATTATCATAAATTAATCAGATGGCATCCTATTAGTTCTCTTAAAGCATTGGAAAAGGGAATTTAATACCTTATCATGGTATGGAACACTATTTATGGTGTTAGAATGGTTAAATAAATAAATACCCAAGGTAACATTGAAATAATAATAAGTTTAAATTAATGTAAACTTATAATGAATTTATTCAAAATTAAACCATAAGAGTGTCTAGTATTTATCATTTATTCACGTCATACCAAAAGACATCCTAATAATTCTTCTTTTAAGGCATCACCCAAAAAAAAAAGTAAGAGGTGGATTAGTCAAGCAGAAGGGATAAAAGTGGTTTCCCTAAAATACAACATAAACACACCTTAATGGGTGGATTGGGTGAAGGTAGTGAACTCAAAATGGTGTTTGGGAGTTCTATGGTACATCTAGGTTGAGGTTTAGGTGAAATATTTAGGGAATTTATGTTTTAAGGAAAATTATAGGAAATCATAGAATGCCGAATAGTGGTATAATTTATAAATGGTGATACTTTTAGGAAAAATCATATAGACCACCTACCTATGGTCCATTGAAGATTTATCATCTAATGTTGGCCTTAGATTAGTGCCAGAATGGATGATTTTATTATCCCATAAAATACTTGAAAATAGGATATTTTTATTAAATTTGTATGAATAATATTAGATAGGAAGTGACAACAATATTTTAATGTAAATGAGTTGTTGAATTACATAGGGTGCTCCAACATGACTAACATCGATGAAAACTAAGGTAATATGTGGAAGATACACTTATTCCTTGAGGATAGGTGATTGAGAGCCTATAGAGGGATGTGGTTTAAAAATGAATTAGGAGAAATGGAAATTATTTGTAAAGGAAAAGAGTGGGGGGTGAAGGAATTCACCATTTTTATAGGGTACCTAGTTAGGATGCACATTTGGCCAAACCATGCACCAACACTACATAAATGTTCTATAATAAAATTTATCCCTCAAAAGGTTTGTAGTCCCCAATGATATGATTAAATTACCATGATCCACCCCCTTTTGGGTCACATAGTTATGGTACATGGGTAATGAAAACCAAGTGTTAACCTTTAACCATATTCTACTTCATCCAAAGCATGACCTTTGGGACCAACACATTCTTGAATGCTCCCAAAGCCCCCTCTACTCCCTAAGTAATATCCATTAAATTAATACAATAGGTATTGATATAATTTTAATGTTTTTGTACTTGAAATATGAATAATGATATTAAAAACTCACATCCTTAATACTATTCTTCCCCAAGTTATACATCCAAGGGTTGCTGAACACCATTTGGGAAAAAATTTATCCATTTGGAATATATATTGGACTACTTCTCCCACCTATACTAAAAAATTTGGTCATGATTTCATTACATTGGAATTATAGGATCTTTTATTCCCTATATAGTCTTTGTGGTATGATCAATGACATAAAATGGATAATCCTCAATAGAAGCACCGAAATCCAATTTAAAATCCTTATGATAAAAAAAATTATGTGGTATGTATATTAATGATAAAACTAAGATAAATGTAAGGAATCATGTGTATCCCTATACCACTGAGGAATACACTTCAGATATGTGACTGGCCCAACCCTCTCCATGATCATGAATGTCTTGAAAAATCTAGGTGTGAGATTACCTTGTATCAGAATCCATCAATGACCCAATATAGGAAAAAACATATAAGAAGACCTGATCACCCACCTCAAAATCTATAGGATAGTTAAATCAACCAACATATGACTTATGACTTAGTGGATAAGTAACCAAACATTTCCTTTTCATTTATACCAGCTCCAATGATGTGGTATAATATGTTCTCCCTCCCCTACGTCAAACAAGATCACAGGAAAACCACATGACCAACCATAGAGAGCACCGTACGGATCCATTTGAATAGTGACTTAGAATATATTTTAAAATAAAACCAAATAATAGGTATTCATTTCTCCCATGATCCTCCAAAATCAAGGAAAAATGCATAGATCGTATCTCTTAGTACCTGTATAGTGCACTTAGAATGGCTGTCGGACTGAGGGTGATATTTGGTACTCAAGAATACCTACCAACCAAATAATTACGAAATCCTTGATATAAACATTATGTGAAAGAGTAATACTATCTAGTAAAATAGTAAATGAAATAACATTAATACATATAACCTATAATAAATATAACCTCCCAAGATTATCCATTGATAAGGTCACCCAAATATTAAATAAGTGGATTAACTCTGTAAGCCTAAAAAAATCACCCATACTGCATCAGTTCCTAGAGGTGACCTAAAAAACCCCATCATGAAGTACATGGTGCATTAGTACATTACCAGTAAAGTGTTGGTAATTAATTAAAAAAATACAATACGTCATTGGTGTTTCACTTTCCCATGTTTAGAAGAGGAACATTGAGTGAAAAATACCATTATATCCTTTTTCTTACATGTCCACCATTACTGGTGGAAAAAATAATGATACATTTTAGTCAGTATGGTATGAACTTCCCATTTAGAAGCATGATATTCTTACATCGGTTCATATCACATTCCTATAGGAACCTATAAATGAACATTTATATATAACATATCATCCTCGTCGATAACCTTGTAGTTGTGAGAGGTGTGTTTCACCCTCTATACATGGTGATAAATGAGTATAAAACTTTGGAGTAAACTTGGTGAGTAAACAATGATCCATCCCACTTAGGTTCTAGTATTTGATAGATTCATTCTTGGTATAATTATAATCCTTATTTTCACTCCCAAGTCCCGCTAAAGGAGTAATTGTAGGAAACCATTTGTTTTTAACACTCATGCTACCTGTTATTTATGATATATGAGCTTATGTAGTTCTTAGAGAACATCCTCGATTAGGGGTTCTAATTCATCCAATTAAGCCTTAACTCTCATTTATAGAATTTTAGAATAATAAAAATCCATATAGAGTGATGAAAAATAAATCTATATGGAAAATATTTCCTTTTCCCCAAACACTATGGAGTATAGGGTTTTCTGGATGGAATTCAAGGTTATCATCTGATATTACAATAAAGAACTGATTTTGATTTTCAGTCTAGATATTATTTTATTTTGACCCAAAATCATTTAATAAATACTATATATGGTCTTTTTGAATGCCTAAATCTATCCATTCACCTTTTCATGATAATGGGTGGTATGATTGAACCAGATGTTGTACTTGGTGCACAAGTTATTCGTTTTAGAAGATGAAAAGATGGTACCATTTTTTGTGAGAATAGTGTTTGTAATGTTGAATCAAAAAATGATGTGGTATCTCACAAACTCATCCATATAATGGGTGTTACACCCCAAGCTTCTACGATATGTTTCCCTTTGAATAATGAAATAGCTTCCATTATATGCAACATCAAGATTCTAACACACCGCGACCAATCACACTAGCCATTATGAATAATAATACCCACTTTTTGAAATTTTGTAAATTTTATTTTTCAAAATGGACTTCATTATTGAATTTGAAATATCGAAATTATATTAGTTTGAATTTTTTTACTTTTCTAAAAAATTTCAATTTTTGATGAATAGTGAAAAATACTATATTTTAATTAAAAGAAACTTTTTAATTGAAATAATTAAAAGTGTTAAATTGTACATTTTAATGGAATTTAAGTATCATTAGATTATATTTTTATCCTTTAATATAACTTAGGTAATTTTGTTTAATATCACGATTAAACTGGAGATAAACAAGTTTCAATCTTTTGATAGTTATTATATCATAAAAACATGTTTTTTTACAACGAGAATTAATTTTAATTTAATTTATTCCACTTCTATGTTTTGAATTTGGAAAAATGGATTCCATATTTGGAATCAGGATTCCAAAATTATGTAAATAGGTAACTTTTATTTTTAGACATTATGAATATTTACTTCAGTAAACATTTTATTTACCGTGGTATAAGGTGTAATTCCTGTAAATAAGGTTAAAAAATAATATTATATTAATAATAAATTTCCCTAACACATGTCATAACACTGTTGGATAATAAATTTCAGACCATGAGCATCCTTAGGTCGATTTTGGGACCCCATGGAGCCACTTGGGAGTGATAATGACATTTTATATTAAATAATCTAAAGTAATGACAAAGATAACAAAAGAAAATGTCTTTTAGTGAACCAATTTTTTATATGAGTTTATATAACAGATATATTCGAATATAAATAATCATTAAAAATCTAAAAAGATTTCTTACATCAGTATATTTTATTTATAATTTTTCGACATAATATATATATATATATATTTATATATGACACAAGAATGATGTAGTATTTTCTTTATTAATGAAACAATCAAAGAAATGATATTATAAATATTAAAATAAATATAATTTGAATGTTTTTATGACATCCAATAATTCTATAGGTTAATATGACATGGTAGGGTTGAGTAAATGAATTTTTTTCGAATTAATCATGCTGTTATGACTTTAACAAAAACAAAATACCAAATAGTGTCATAATTGACGTAAAAGAGTTTTAAAAAAATATTATATTATTATTTGATATAATATTTCTAAAAATCTATGGTTTGACCAAAATACTTGCATACTAATAGGTGGGACATTAATGAACCACTTGGGGTTTGCTTTTATGTTTATATATATTTTATTAACCATATAATATAAAAATACAAGGAGACATGGTAAATGTCAAACTATGTAACTAAGAGTTAAATAAAAACAATAAGGTTAATATGATGACATAAACCTTTCAAAAAACCTTTGGTTGAGAGGTTTTCATCCCATCCCCATATTAGCCTTTAAATAATTCATTTTTAAGCCATTAGAAACCTAAAATTATTTTATTATAAAATCACATTTCAAGCTTTTCTTAAAGTCACCCTCACCTCTCTTATAAAAGGGAACTTTCCCTCTCTAAATTTCACACATCCAAAGACTTTTGGATCAGAAAACCCTGACCCAAATATCCTCCAAACTATCCTCCCTTCATCACAGAGGCTTTAATTTAGTTAGAAATCCAGCCTAAGGATCCCTTTTGATCAAATCGAAAGGAAGAACCTGTAGAAAAGGTAAATATTTCATCACATGTATAATGTTCTTTTCTTCTTCCACTTCATCTTTCATTGATGTTACCATTATAAAATAATAACTCCAGTATCTTATATATACTGTGATTATATTATAAAAATGTTACAACCATATTCATTATTCTATCCATCCTATAAATGAAAAGGTCATCATACATGCGTACGTATGGATTACTGTCTCCATATCGTGGGGTGGTTTTTTATTCAAACACTTAATTTTTTAGATGTGTATAATAATGAGTATAAATGATGTAAATAATAAATATAACATGTTAATGATTTTTTATATATGATATAACATCCAATTACATATGATTTATCCATCAATATAATGATATTGTCGCCTGTGCGTACGTACGGATTACCGTCTCCATGAACGCGATGAGATTCATTCCCCATCATTATCATTCAAGAATAATTTTCATTTTATGATTGAAAATAATTTGTATGAACATAATATCATTCTGTATATGAATCAAATAAATCATATCTATAACAAACATGGCTTACATAACCAATCATATAACGTAAAATGAATCAGTTAACACCCAGAACGATGATACTACTAAAATATTATTAATAAAGAAATATTATAAATCATATATGAAATCATATTAATGTTTATAGTTCAATTATAATTTAATAACAATGTTTTAACTATTATATATGAGGTTAAAATACATCGAATAAGTAAAATTACAAGGTAAGGGTTAATTTCACAATCTCTTTATTATCCGAGGTTGTTTTATACGGGAGTATCTATTGAGACCTCTTTATCATCCTCATCTGTGTTTCATAAAAATTTATTTCAAAACATTTTTACTATTTAATATACAATGGGTTAAAGTCACTTATACCCTTATTTTACATTATATGTTTTTTAAAGGAATCTTTCCATCGTTTTCCTAATGATGTACTTTATGATCATTTCAACAAAATTAAGGTAAGAATGTTTTTTAACTTATACGGCAGGTGCAGCTATTTTCTACCATTACAACATCGTCGAAGCTTCCCTTATAATCCTATAATAGTATTTTCAAAATAAATGTTTTATTTTATAATTATATGAAATTTAAATGATTTCAAAATAGAAATAGATATTTTGCTAAAAAAAATTGATTTCATCAATGAAAACATCCTTTGATGGATTTTAAGCTTATTTGAAGTTAATTTATTATGATACAGAACATCCATTTTGTATTGAATGGTTTGTGATATGTTTGACTGTGTATGTGTTATTTTAACACTATTCATGGTTTATTGATAAATTATTGACATTTCATATGCTAGTTTTTAAATGAATGTTTATGTTATATTTAATCCTTTTCATATAAGGAATGCATCGTACTTAGTAAGTGAGGGGTGGAGCCCGCTATAGCTCCTCAATGCATCAGTAGGTCTCATGAGAAAAACTAGTGTCTTGGAACAAGGCCTTGACAAAATCTTATTTTTAGTCTTGGTACAAGGCCTTGACTATGTGGTTATGAAGTTTGGCATTATGCATTCCATCATTATGAAAGTAGCTATTGATATTTCATGTGATTATTCAACTAGTAGAATATCAATGAGAATAATTAAATGGAGTTATTTGATTTCATCATTGCCATATTATGATGAAGTTTATGTTTAAAAGGATTTTTTAGTCTAATACATTGCCCTAAATGTTTATGATAATTTATGAATGTTTCCGCTATATTGTTATCCTTACTGAAAATCTGATCTCACCCCTTTCTATGTGGAACAAAATGTTGTTGCTATTTTTATTTCATTATGTAATGTAAAACTTATGAATGTATCTATTACTTCCTAGGTTAATAAAATGATCGGTATGTCAGTAAATTATTTATTATATGATTCCAAAGTAATGTAATAATGCGCCGACTCTGGGTAACTGGGGTCGGGGCATTAAATTTGGTATCAGAGGAAGTTTAGTACAAACCATGGAAGCTAGACTTAGAAAAACTATAATTAGAGAACATTACCCTAAGATAGACTCTGAGGATTAATGTAGAAGAACTTCCTATAGTTTTTGTACCATAGAGATTTTGTGGTTTTTCTAAGAAATACATCCATGTCTGGATGCAAGAAGGTAGAGGCGGCTCTAGAATAGATGTACTTAGGGGTAAAAACTGAAAACACCGCTTTGATCTAAACTTGAATGGGAACTGGTGCATGACAACGGGCCTTACTGCACTCTTGGTTACGACACTCCCGGGGGATACACATAGGATAATTCTCAATTTCATTACAAAACATTATGAAGGGTTTATGAGTATATACTTCTTCAAAGAAAACGTTTTTATTATAATGTATTATATCCATAAACTGTTCATTTTATGTTTAGTGTTTTACAAGTTTGGAGTAATGTATTGTGATTCATAAATTAATCTAGTGTATGCCATTATTTAGAAATAGCGGCTAGTGGAAGGAATGAAAACCATATCAACACACATAATCCATGTAGGGAGTTAACTTTTACTGAAGATAATTATAGTGGAGCTGGTGAAGCAACTGCTGCTGATTAGCTTATCACCATACTGGGATAACTCACTCAGGTTATGAATAATAACCTTACCCGTATGGAGAACCCTGATCCACAACATGGAGGATCAATGTTAGACCTCGTCATGAGGCAACAACCACTAACATCCAATGGGAGTACAAAATCATTAGCATATAAGCAATGGATATATTCCATAAAGAAAATATTTCATTCTTTCAGGAGTAGCGAAAGGAAAAAAGTCTTCATGGAAGTTTATCGCCTCACAAGAGATACAGATCAATGGTTTTCATTGATTCAAAACACAAATGAAGATGATGAAGTATAAAATATGGAATGAAGGGAGTTTAAAGAGATTTTCTTAGAAAAATAAATTCCTCGTGACCATCAAGCGGACATAGAAAGACAATTTCTGAGTCTGAGGAAAAAAGAGGATGGGAATATTGCAAAATATGAGGCTAACTTTACAAGGTCAGCAAGGCATGCAACAGATTATATACGTAACCCAAGGAGTAATATTGATCGATTATTTTATAGGTTAAAACCATTTCTTCATCGATAATTAGTCTCACAATCCTTCTCATCATAAAAATATATTGTCTCATGTGCTATCAAGACAGAAAAAGAATTCTCTAATTATTACGACTTTAAGGAAAAGCAGGAGAAGAAGAGATCTAATAAACACTCTGGAAATAGAAATAAGGGGAAGAAGGGAAAATTTGAATATCCATCCTGCAATTAATGTGGGATGTAACACCACAGTACTTTCCAGAAGGGAATGTGATTCTGTTACAAGTGTGGTGGAAAAGGCCACTGAGCTCGCGATTGCAAGGGGAAGAAAGTGGTTGTCAATGATGAATTCTTTAATTATAGAGAAAAGGGGAATTATGAAAATTAATGTCCTAAGCGCCAAGGGATCTTACCTCAGAAAAGGCCAAGGGAGCAAGACAATGATTATACGATCACTACTGCTAAGGATGAATCTCTGAAAGACGTGGTGGTAGGTAATTTAATGGTTTTCTCAAGTTTGTCCAATGAATTATTATATTTTGGATCATCGCATTATTTCATATATTCCAAGTTCACTAAGAAAATTAGATATTTTCAATTTGACTTAACAAGGGACTAGTCAGTCAAAACACCTAAGGGAAGTATAATCGCAATAATGTTTTGTGAATCAGTTCCCATTAGGACATATAAATGTTCTTTATTTGATGATCCCATCATCATACCCATGATTGAATTTGATATAATCCTCATTATGGATTGGGTTTCGGTCAATGATGTAAAAATTTATTTTAAGAACAAAGAGCTTACAAATTTTGATAATGATAAGGAGTACCTTATCTTTAGAGTATAAATGTCACCACTTGATTCTTATCTAGATCCACCCCTAGTAGCTCAACTAAATTCAATTATTGTGGAGGAAGAGAATAAAATTAACTGTGGGTGGGGAAATGAATGTTCAAATAAAGGACGTACCAATTGTGCAAGAATATGCTGATGTGTTTCCATAAGATTTCCCTGGACATCATCCAAAATGATTAATTGAGTTATCCATTGATTTAATTTCTAGTTCAAGGCCCATATCCAAGACCCCTTATAGAATGGACACTGTTTAATTAGTGGAACTAAATAATCAACTAGAGGAATTGAGTATTAAGGGATTTATTCACCCTAATGTTTCTCCATGGGGAGCCCCTATCCTTTTTGTTAAAAATAAAGACTGATCTATGAGGTTGTGCATTGACTATAGGGAGATCAAAGCTATAACAATAAAGAAGAAGTATCCCCTACCCCCTCATTGATGATTTATTCCACGAACATCATGGAGCTCAATATTTTTCAAAGATTGAACTACGATCTAGATATCATCAATTTTGTGTAAAGAAGGAAGACATTCTGAAAACAACATTTTGTACTGGGTATGAGAATTACAAGTTTACAATAATGCCTTCTAGGATGACTAATGAACCCTCTATTTTCATGGATCTATTGAACAATGTTTTCAAGGAATATCATGATGGAATTTTATTGGTATTTATTTATGATATCTTGGTATAATCCAAAATCTATGAAGATCATGAAAATAACTTACACACCATTCTAAAAACCCTCATAAGAAATGAATTATACGGGAAGTTTAGCAAGTGTGAATTCTGGCTTCAGGAGATTTCTTTTTATGGCCATATTATCTCTAAGGATGAAATCTCTATTGATCCTTCTATGAAAAGAGAAATCCATGAATTTACCGTACCGATGAGTATAAATGACCTATGCAGTTTTATTGGTTTAACAGGTTATTATCATAATTTTGTCGAGAATTTTTCCCGATTGGCTAACCCATTAACCAAGCTCATACATAAAGGGGTTAAATTTGTTTGAAAAAAAGAGTGTGAAAAATGTTTTTGATGAATTGAAGAGAATATTAGTCAATGCTCCCATCTTGACTCTACCACCGGGGAATGATGGGTTTGTTATTTATAGTTATGAATCAAATAAAGGACTTGGTTGTGTCATTATGCAGAATGATAGGGTTATTGCCTATGCTTCACAATAGTTGAAAATTCATGGGCAAAACTATCCTACTCAGGATCTTGAGTTAGAAGCTGTAATATTTTCTTGATGATATGGAGACATTATCTCTATGTTGAAAAATGTAAGATATATAATGATCACAAGAGTTTGAAGTATATTTTCTCATAGAAAGAACTCAACATCTGGCAAAGGAGATGGCTTGAACTACTCAAGGATTATGATTTCACAATACAGTACCATCCGAGGAAGGAAAATAAGGTGGCATATGCTTTGAGTAGAAATGATCATGGAGTTTTGAACAAGATGAGAGTTTAAAGGGATCCTATTATCATGGATCTACTGAAAATGGATATGGTAATAATCATGGAAGATGAAACATCAATACTTTTTCAAATGGTTTCAAGACCATATTTACTTGAAAGGATAAAAATTTATTATGCTGATGATGAGGAGTTTCAAAAGAAAATTAACAATGTGAACGATGCAAGATTGATCAACTTCATATATGAAGATGGAATTTTAAAATTTGGGAATATACTTTGTGTTCCTAACATACCTTATCTAAAAAGGGAATTGTTGGATGAGGGTGATATCTCTAATATCTTTATACACTCTAGGACCACCAAGATGTATAGATATTTGAAGGAACATTTTTGGTGGGATAACATGAAGAGGGAGATTGCTGATTTTTTTTCAAGATGTATGGTTAGTTATCAAGTGAAAGTTGGAAGCCAACAGACTGGAGGAGTCATGAAACCTCTTAACATACATGAGTGGAAATGGAATAATATTACGATGGAATTTATCATGGGACTACCATTGACTCCTAGAAGGAATGATGCAATATGGGTCATTGTTGAGCGTCTTACCAAGTCATCACATTTTCTTTATATAAGAGAAGATTTACCACTTGGACATTTAGCAAGACTGTATATTAATGAAGTTGTGTGACTTCATGGAGTACCTCTATTGATTGTTTCTGATCGTGATCACCGTTTTACATCAAGATTCTGGAAACATTTTCCGAATGCCTTAGATACTGAGCTTCATTTGAGCACTGCCTACAACCCTCAAACTAATGGACAATCAAAACAGACTATTAAAACCTTAGAAGACATTTTTAAATCTTTTTCACATGACATTCAAGGTATTTGGGATAAATATTTACCTCTGGTAGAATTTTCCTATATCAATATCTTTAATTCAAGTATTCATATGGCACCATATGAAAAGTTATATGGAAAGAGATGTTGCACACCAACATTTTGGGATGATGTTGGTGGAAAAAACTCATAGGCCTAGAACTTTTTGGGGAAATGATGGAATAGGTGAAGGTAATCCAAACCGATATCAAAGCAGCTCAAAGTAGGCAGAAGATCTATGCTATTAATCGAAGGAAGGATTTAGAATTTCAGGTAGGAGATCATGTTTTTTCTTGAAGGCATCTCCATGAAAGGGAACTATACGATTCGGTAAGAATGGTAAATTAAGTCCCCAATACATTGTACCTTTTGAAATTCTAGAACAAATTGGGGCTGTAGCTTACCGTTTGTCAATGCCCCCAAGTCTCTCCAATGTTCATGATGTGTTTCACGTATCACTGTTGAGAAAATACATGCCTAACCCAACACATATACTTACCTATGCAGAAATGAAAATGGAACTAGATTTGTCTTATTGTGAAGAGGCTTTTAAGAATATTGATACCATAGAAAAAATATTGAGAAACAGGACGGCTCGTCTGGAAAAAGTTCTATAGAAAAATAATAAGATGGAAGAGGCAACGTGAGAACCAGAGGAACTTATGATGAAGAACTACCTGAATATTTTTATGCAGTTGTATTATAGAAATTTCGAGGATGAAATTATATTAATGAGGGAATAATGTAACACCCCAATCTTCCACGGTACATTTCCCTTTGAATAATGCAACAGATTGCATCATACGCAACTTTGAGATTTCTAACACACCGCTACCAATCAAACTAGCCATTATGAATAGTAATACCCCCCTTTTTCAAAATTTATAAATTTTATTTTTCAAAATGGACTTCATTTTAGAATTCTTAATATCGAAATTAGCTTAGGGTGAATTTTTTATACTTTTATGAAAATGTTCAATTTTTTATGAATAGTGAAAAATACTAAAATTTAATTAAAACACATTTTTTGTAGAAATAATTTATAGTGTTAAATTATACATTTGAATGTTTTTTATTTATAATTAGATTATATTTTAATCATTTAATATAACTTGGGTTATTTGGTGTAATATCACGATTAAACTGGACATAAACAAGTGTCAATCTTTTGATAGTTATTATTTCATAAAAACACGCTTTTTTTTACAACAAAAATTAATTTTAAAATATTTTCTGCCACTTTTATGTTTTGAATTTTGAAAAATGGATTCCATATTTAGAATCAAGATGTACAAATTGTTTAAATAGGTAACCTTTATTTTTTGACAATATGCATATAATTTCAGTAAATATTTTATTTACTGTTTTTAAGGGGTAAAAACAATAAATAAGGTTAAAAAATTAAATTATTATAATAATAAATTACCCTAACACATGTTCTAACACTATTTTATAAGACATGTCCGACCATGGTCATCCTTGGGTTGATTTGGGGACCCCATGGAGCCACTTGGGAGTGATAATGACATTTTACATTTAATAATCTAATGTAAACACAAAAATAACCAAAGAAAATATCTTTTAGTAAAACAATTTTTATATGAGGTTATATAATTTATCTATTAGACTATAAATAGTAATTATAAAGATAAAAATATTTCCTAGATCAGGATATTTTATTTTTAATATTTAGACATAAAATAATTATATTTATATATCACACAATAATGATGCTGTATTTTCTTTATTAATGAAATAATCAAATAAAAAATATAATAAATATTAAAATAAATATAATTTGAAAGTTTTGATTCCATCCAAAAATTCTATTGGTGAATATTACTTGTTAGGGTATATTAAATCTATTTTTTTTCAATTAATCAGGCTTTTATGACTTTAACAAAAACAAAATACCAAATGGTGTCCAAATTGACATAAAAGTGTTTTAAAAACAAATATTATAATATTAATTGATATAAAATTTCTAAAAATATATGGTTCTTGTCAAAGACTTATATAATTATATTTGTATCATTAATGAACTACATGTGGTTCTCATTGATGTTTAGGGTAACTTTATTAACCATATAATATAAAAATACAAAGAGACATGGTAAATGTCAAACTGGTTAACTAAGAGTTAAATATAAAAGATACGGTTAATATGTTGACCTAAATTGGTGTAAAACCTATTTTTTGAGAGGTTTTAGTCCCATAACTACCTTATCCTTTAAATAATTAATATTTTAGCGATTAGAAATTGAAAATAATTTCATTATATTTCAAACTTTTCCTAAAGTGACCCTCACATTTTCTTATAAAAGGTCACTTCCCCTTCTCCTAATTTCACACATCCATTTGGCTCATAAAACCCCTGCAAAAATATTCTCCCAACTGTCCTCCCTTCATCCTTTAGTCCTTCTTTTAGTAAAAAAACCAACCTAAGGATCCCTTTTGATCAAATCAAAAGGAAGAACCCGAAGAAGAGGTAAATATTTCATCACATCTTTCAAGTTCTTTTCTTCTTCCACTTTGTATTTTTTTGATGTTACTATTCTAAAATTATAACTATGATATCTTCTATATAATGTGATATTACTATAAAAATTTTAAATCCATATTAATTATTCTATCCTTCTTATAAATGACAAAGTCACCATACGAGCATACGTACGGATTATCGTCTCCACGTTGTGGTGTAGTTTTTTATTCAAACAATTAATTATATTGATGGATATAATAATGATTATAACTAATGTAAATAATAAATATAACATGTTAATTATTCTTTATATATGATATACCATCCAATTACATTTTATTTTTCCATCAATATAATGATATTGTCACTCGTGTGCACGTACGGATTACCGTCTCCACGAACACGATGTGATTCATTCCCCATCGCAATAATTCAAGAATAATTTTCATTTTATGATTAAAAATAATGTTTATGAAAATAATATAATTATGTATAAGAATCAAATACATCCTATCCATAACAAACATGGCTTTCATAACTAACCATATAAAGGAAAACGAATCAGCTAACACCCGAAACGATGATACTATTAAACTATTATTAACAAAGAAATATTATAAGATCATATAAGAAATACTATTTATGTATATAGTTCATGTAAAATTTAATAAAAATCTTTTAACTATTATACTGACGGTTAACATACCATCGAATACGGAAAACTACATGGTAAGGGTTTATTTAACAATATCTTTATTATCCGAGGATGTTTCATACGGGAGTTTCTACTAGGACCTATTTATCATCCATATCCGTGTTTCTTAAAAATGTTTTGAAAAACATTTTTACTATTTAATATACAATGGGTTAATGTAATTTATATCCTTATTTTGCCTTATATTTTTTTGAAAGGAATCTTTCTGTTGTTTTCTAGACAAGGTACTTTATGACCATTTCAAAAAAATTAAGGTAAGAATGTTTTTTTAACTTATACGGCGGGTGCAACTATTTTCCACCGTTACAATATACTTGAAGCTTCCCTTAAAAGCTTATAAGAGTATTTTCAAAATAAAAATTTTATTTTATAATTATATATCTTTTAAATGATCTCAAAATAGAAATATATATTTCCGTAAAAAAAGTTTTGATTTCATCTATGTCAACATCCTTTGATGGTTTTTAAGATTATTTGAATTTGATTTATTATGATACAAAAATTCCATGTTGTATTGAATGTTTTCTGATATGTTTGACTGTGGATGTGTTATTTTTACACCATTCATGGTTTATGAATAATGTATTGACATTTCTTATGCTTGTTTTTATAGGAATGTTTATGTTATCTTTAAACATTTTCATATCAGGAATGCATTGGACTTAGTAAGTGACAGGTGGAGCCCTCTATAGCCCCTCAATGCATCGGTAGGTCTCATGAGGAAAACTAGTGTCTTGGAAAAATGCCTTGACAAAATCTTATTTGTATTCTTGGAAAAAGGCCTTGAATATTTAGTTATGAAATCTGGCATTATGCATTCCATCATTATTAAAGTGGCTATTGATATTTCATGTGATTATTCGACTAGTAGAATATCAATGAAAATATGTAAATGGCCTTATTTGATTTCGTCATTTCTATATTATGATGAAATTTAATTTTAAAAGTCTTTTGTTTTATGCTAATACATTTCCTTAAATGTTTATGCTTATTTATGAATGTTTCCACTATATTGTTATCCTTACTAGCATCTGAGATCATCCCTTTGTATGTTCTATTTTTTCCAGGATGTGAAGAAGTATTTTATGGTTGACCTACAGGGATCAGCTAAGGATATAAGTTTTTTCAAAAGGGGAAAAATTTTGTTTATTTTTTTATTTCATTATGTAATGTAAAACTTTTGAATGTATCTAGTACTTCCAAGGCTACTAAACTGATTGGTATTTCGGGACATGATTCCTTATATCTTGACAATGTTATGTAATAATGCACTGAATCTAGGTAACTAGGGTCAGGGTGTTACAATGGGTCTAGTCCTATTTACGGGGAAAAGATTCTTCCATATTTTAGAAGAACCCAGTAGTATTAAGGATGGACACGTATTGTCGAGATATCATTAGTGGATAACAACTAGAACCCTTGTAATAAAGGTCCAAGATTACTTGGTGACTTGGAGAAGATATCGTGGATGATTCATGAAGATATTAGGGATGTGGAATTCATGAAAATATATAGTGAATTCATTGTAGGTATGAAACATGGTTGTAAAAAAGTACAACAATCATTATATTTAGTGTGAAAGCTTCATTGTTGTATGATGAGACCCACATGACTTGGTGAAAACCACTTAAAAGACCTAAGAGATTTCCTTCCCAAGGTTTTAGGGGATATGTATTCCATTAAAGACATGTCTTTATAGAACCTTCTCTATGTTTTTGATATCACAAAGGGTAAAATTTATTATTCACTTAAGAATTTTCTCATGGTTGGATCGGTCCAAGGGAGGGTTCTGTATTGGAGGTACTCAATGAATGGAGTCATCCATTCAGGTGTTTCTTCTATCACATGAGAACTTGGAAGCCCTTAAGATTAAGAATCTATGAGAATTTGGTCTACTTTTTGGTCGTCTTCATTAGAAGTTATGGGTTCAATGACATTTCAATGTGCCATGTGAATGTCCAAGTAAACATGGTCAGGCTATGTGAGGGATGTGACCATACATTCCCAAGATCACGCAAAATAATTTCAAGATTGTGGGATATGTTTCAACATCCTATTAGAAGGTAATTGGGTCATTAACTCAGGATTATGCTCCAAAATTAGGATGAAATCATTTTTTGATGATGTAATCTCTATTGATTTTATCGATTACCAAATTCAAATCACACTTCACATCATACTATGGAACCTCAATCACTAGAGATAGATCATGAATGGTGATAATGTCTTGTTATTTTTTTCATTATTAGTAAATCCATCCAATAAAAGAAATAAAATTAGAATGAGGGCCTATGTGGTAGTGATAAAGACAATCTCAAAGATATATCTATTGAATTTAGGGATGTTGTTTCTTCTCATGGTTAGACTATGGGAGGAACTATCAAAGTATATATTCTATCTTGGTCTAACCTAATTGATAAAGAGGATGAATTCATCTTGGATGTTTATATATATAATGTAATATCTATATATGTTGGATGAGTGACTATTAAATATATAAATTATTTCCCCTTGGTGGATTCTTATAGAATGTAACTAATTTCTAACTACTATAGGATTATTTCCCACTATGCTAATGGTCTAGTAAACATTGGATAGTTGAGGCTGTAATTTAGGAGGACGATGTGAGACAACAGATTTATCTCATGGTTTCATGTATTATTGAAACATCTAGACTGTGAAGTCCATGTTTAGTATACTCTTCTAGAAAGGAAAATATATAGTCTTAATGTTGAGAAACATGATACTATTATATTACATACTATTCTCGAATTTTTTGTTCTTTTTATTAGAAGGTCACCAATAGATCATTCCATAGAGGTCATATAAATGAATATGGGCTTATATGGCATGGGTGGGATAAAAATAGGTGGGAATAGAAGATATTTCCGAATTTCAATGAATACATTCTGAGACTCATCATCCCATTAATTAATACACCATTCATCATGAGATTTGAGAAATATCACATTTTCGGGTTCTATTGGTGATAAAATAATCTATGTTGGATAAATGGACTTAGATCCCCCACAACCCCTAGAGAATGCATGGAGGATGAATTTGGCTCATATCCATAATATTCTATAGATTTATCTCAGTTCCTTTCTACTTGGTAACAATTCCAATACTCATCAAAAAGGTAACCACAAATCAACACATAAGGGGGATATTTTTAGAAAATGGGAGCATAGTATGTTTGACACTTTATCAGTACATGTGAGAAAGTATCGACATTGGTAGAAATTGAGAAAAAAATTATACATAATACTGCATTACCTTCTTATATTGAATATCGAATATATAGTGTATTCCATGTTAGTAAGTGTCCCCCAACATTCATCAAAACAAACATCATCACTCAACAACAAAAAGTTCAATGAGTTTCCCTAAACGTAGTGGCTTCTTCATCTGTTATGACCGTTTAGATTTTATTATACTCACAATAACCATCCTTGAAGGACATAACAAAGAAAATAATAGTTAAATTAAAAAATATATTTATCACTATAATATGAAAATAATACTTTTGGAAATGACTATTGAGGTTACTAATGTCATTATAAAAATGTATCAATCCATTATTCTTCTTGAATGTGATGACTGTTGGGTAGACACTTGGGGTATTTTAATTCCATAAAAAATATTCCCTTGATAATATTGTATTTTTCAAGCTCAACCATAGTACCATGAGAGGTAATAATATTTTTGGGATCATGTTTGACCCATAGTGGCCAATGGGAAGGTTAAGGTAGTGAAAAAAACATGGAGTTTAAGACATGAAATCTCCTTGTAGTTTAAGGGTAAAATTTCACAGTGTAGCTTTAGGAATGAGACATATTACTTTTGTTCTTCTAGAGACATGATTGTTCCTATTATCATTATATTTGGATCATCGTCAGTTCTATGATTCAACTAATTAAATTCATCAACAGTGGTAGAGACCCCTTCCTCAAAGGTAGGAGGAGATTTATAAAAATACATTTCCTCTACCAAAACATGGGGATTGGGGTAAATACATTACTCCCCATTAAATGGTGATAATGAGGTACAATTATTTATATATTTGATAGTGGTGGAATATTTAATATTTCATTCCTATCCGTTTGGACTCATATAGATCATGGAACAAAATTCAATGAACCAAATCGATGTGGTTTCTAATGTAAATGTTAACTTTTTATATTAAAACAATGATTATGGGTCAACTTAAATTAGGTCAATATTACCCTCCAAAAGTCATGATGCTGACATGGGTTGGTAACTGGGGGATAGGCCATCAAATATGCAATGAGAGAGGGTTTTTATAGATTCAATGGTTTTTACTACTTGTAAAAATATGATAAGATACAAAATAATTCCTTTTTTAATTAAAGATAATGAAATGATTCCCAAGGATTGGAGTTATTAATTCAAACTGGTGGATCATTAGTATGAAGATGGATATTAAATATTCCCATGAATATACTGAGGTGGTTGTAAATTCATCAGGAGAATTGACACATTCGACCTCATCAATCTAGAAGAACTTCCCCTCCCTCTTGTAATTCCTAGCATCAAGATTGTGGGATTCACATGAGTCAAATGGGGGGAATAATCACCGTGTATTAACCCTAATATACCATAAGGGAGCACTTTAGGTATATGAATAGTGGAATTAAATGTATATGTGAATTCATGTCCTTCCTAATTAGGTGGTCTATGCAGTATCCTGTTAGAAAATCCTGAAATATATGTTTTCTTCTAAGTCACCAAAATCAATATCCACATGAATCATTCCTGATGACTTCTGTTCAGTCTTATTATATACCTTAGTTTTTAGGTTTCACATGGTCAAATTATCATCTATGGGGCCCATCTTGTGGAGTTTATGAGTTGAGATAAGATTGATTCTAGAGCTAGTGTCTACTAGGAAGTGATGGATTTCCATTCCATTAAACATGACCGAGGCATCGAAAAGGTGCTTGTGTCCCTGAATGATGGAACCTCCTTCCCCATCTGAGGAGGAGATTATGGCTTGTATGTATTCCTTTTTGGATTACTCTATTCGATAATTGATAGTGGAAACTTCAGGAGTTTCAAATTAGAGAGGGATCAATAGGGAATCAATGATATACTTTCATAAATCCTATGATTGGTAGAGAATATCAAGTATCAAAATCCTCTATAGTATACTAGATATGTGCTTTAGTATTTCGAATTTTCTAGAAAGGGGCATATTATTTATCCCACAAGATCTATCATTGATAAGAAGCATAGATGAAACTATTGACTATAGAACTAGGGGATTACTGGTGTTTAATGAGTTCTTTTATAGGTTTATTTCCTATGTCTAATAACTGAGCGGTTTAGGTTGGGTCATCAATAGATGTGGATGATCTCTAGGTTACTATATCTAATCCATTTGAACACATAACCCACTAGGTATCAAGGGTACAATCAATGATGCCACATTTGAGGACTACGCTTTCTGATCCCTGAGTAACACCTATTGTGTAGATTTAATATCTTGAACGATCCTTTCTAGAGTATTGAATCAAGAATTTTTCCTTGTATCTTGGTTCCTTCCTTTGCCTCAATAGTGTCAAATAGAGGTTCATGAGAGATCCAGGTGATTTAATTCACTAGTAGGTCTGAAAAAATGATCAACCATCCTAATGGAATAAATAGAAGAATAAATATTCTATTTGAAAGGGGAATATTATAGGGATGGACATATTCTAGGGAATTCTCCCAACTCGTTGGGTATAAAATACATGAGAGTAAATACTATTTTGGTCATCAGTGGTGGATATTTACTTCCTTGAAACCATCAAAAACTTTTCTTATGAAACATGGAAGGATATAATGTTGATGGATTAACTAGAGAATGGGTAGTGATCACAAGAGGTGATGGTTGGTTCAAATGAGCATGGATAATATCTTGATAATGTGATAAAATTTTCTTGTTAACTAATCATAAAAGCAGCAAACACCTTGAATAGAAATCTACTTCCATTCACCACAGTCTTCACTAATAAAATCCGTGGAATTAGATATATCTGTCATCTATTCAAGGTTGTTTTCCAACGTAACTAGAACATCGTCTACATGGACATGAATAATTTCCTTTTATAAAAATAAATATTTGTCATTATTCTCAAGGATCCCTTTATAGGGATAGTGGTTTGCAAAGTTTTTTTATCCAAAACCTCTTGGTGACTTCTTTTCCAAGACAACTTGAAAATGTTTTTCTATATTACATTGGAAACCTAATCTAGGATTTCCCCATTTTTTAAATATTATACCCTATTATTTCATTGTATGAATGGAAGCCTAGGTGTATAGCCCTGGCGAAGGGCTTGAGAAGTTATCATAGCAAGGTAACAATTTGTGATATTTATTCCTTAGATGATATTAAAGGCAGAATGACTGTGGATCCTAATTTTTCATAAAAATATCCACAATTTATCCTATAGGATTCTATACATGGAATATAGGAGGAAATGAGAATTATCATTCCTTGTTCCACTACATGAATTTCCCTAAATACTGGGATCTCTTAAAAAATTCTGAAAACCCTCCTAGATACATTTGGGAGATGAGGGTATAACCATCTTGTCTGGAACATTTTCTACAAATATCCCCAAAAGATATTTCTAGAGAATTTAAAAATGTAAGGCCCTGACGCTAGTTACCTAGATTCGGTGCATTATTACATAAAATTGGCATGATCATAAGGAAATCATGTCTCGAAAGACCGAGAAGTTTAGTAGCATTGGAAACACTAGATATATTCATAAGTCTTACATTACATCATAAGAATGAAAACTAAAACAAAATAGTCTCTATAGTCCACACTCATATCCCCACATACTATCCCTGTAGGTCATTCATAAAATACTTCTTCATATCCTGGGAAAAATAAAACATAGAAAGGGGTGAGCTCAGATGCCCAGTAAGGATAACAATATAGTGGAAAATGTCACAAATAAGCATAAAAATTAAAGTAAATTTATAACTAAAAGAAAATACTTTTCAACTTTAACTTCAATATAATATGAAAAAGAGAAAATGAAATAATGCAATTTACTTATTCACATGGATATACCACTAGTCAAATAATCACATGTGATATCAATAACCACTTTCATAATGATGGAATGCATAATACCAGACTATTATAACCACATAGGCGTGGCCTAGTGCCAAGACTACAAATAAGATTTTGTCAAGGCCTCATGCCCAGACACTAGTTTGTCTCATGAGACCTACCGATGCATTGAGGAGCTATAGCAGGCTCCACCTGTCACTTATTAAGTCCAATTCATTCCTCATATGAACATGTTTAAACATAACATAAACATTCATATTAAAACCAGGATACGAAATGTCAGTAATTTCATTATATTCCATGAATGGTACAAAAATAACACATCCACAGTCAAACATATCACAAAAACTTCAATACAATATGGATGTTTTTTATCATAATAAATCAACTTCAAATAATCTTAAAATCCATCAAAGGATGTTGACATAGATGAAATCAATACTATTTGAGAGAAATATCTCTTTTTTGAAATCATTTAAAAGTCACATAATTTAAAAATAAAACATTTACTTTGAAAATATTCTTATAAGCTTGTGAGGGAAGCATTGAAGATTTTAAAATGGCGAAAAATAGCTGCACCCGCCGTATAATTTAAAAAAAGACATTCTTACCTTAATTCTGTCGAAAAGGATAAAAAGCACCTTGTTTGGAAAACAACATAAAGATTCCTTTATAAACCTCTTGTAAAAAGTATAAAAAGGGTATAAATGAATTTAAACCATATTCTATAAAATAGTAATAATTTTTTGAAATACATTTTTAATAAACATGGATGTGGATGATAAAGAGGTTCCAATATATAATTACGTATAAACAACCTCGGATAATGAAGAGATTTTGAAATAAACCCTTACCAATTTGGTAACTTACGAAAAATACACCCCTTGAAAGAGGTGTCATACAATGAATATGTAAATACACATAAAATAAAGTTTATTGCACAAATAATACAATTATGGGCAGTACATACACCACACAAAAGGTAATAGTTGAAATATGGCATGAATCTCACGGAAATAAATAGTGAGATGAAAACCTCTTACCTTTTACTTTTCCTTGGTTGAGGGTAGGTTAACCTACTATATAATGGTGAAATAATTTTTATTAAATTATACAAGAATCATATACATTAATACTATATCATATATGATCTTTTAACATTTCTTTGTTAATAATATCTTAGTATTATCGTCGTTTCGGGTGTTAACTTACTCGTTTTATTTTATATGTTTTGTTACATAAGTAATGTTTATTATGGATAGGTTGTATCTTATTCATATCCAGAATGATATAATGTCCTTAAAAATTATTTTTAATCATCAAATGAGAATTATACTTGAATGGATACGATGGAGAATGAATCCCATCGCGTTCGTGGAGACGGTAGTCCGTACGTACACACAAGCGACAATATCATTCTTTTGATATTAAAATAATATATAATTGGATGGTATATAATATATAAAGAATCATTATCATTTTATATTTATTATTTATATTAATTACAGATCATTATTATACCCATCCAAATAATAGTGTATTGAATAACAATTACACCACGACGTGGAGACGGTAAGCCGTACGTACGCACGTATGGCGACATGTCATTCAAAGGTTGGATATAATACTGAATATTGTTGTAACATATTTATAATAACATCTCCGTATATAGTAGATACTAGATTTATTATTTTAGAATATAAATAACAAATAAAGAAGAAGTTGAAGAAGAAAGGAACTTGAAAGAGGGTGGTGAAAACATTACCTCTGCTTCGGGTTTTTCCTTTTTATTTGATCAAAAGGGATCCTTAGGTTTGTTTCTGATCAAAATAAGGCCTCTAGGATGAAGTGAGAGAAGTTTAGAGAGTATTGTTTTAGGGTTTGGCCGAAAAAAAGGCTTTCAATGTGTGAAGAATTGGTTAGAAGTGGTGTCCTTTTATAAGGGGGAGGAGGGGCTCTTTAGGAAGAACTTAAAGTATTAATTTATAATAAATTCATATTAGATTTATAATGGCTCCAAAGTAGATTATTCAAAGTATAATGTGGTTATGGGTCTAAATACTTGCAGAAAATAGATTTTAGACAGGTTTGTGTCATTATATTAACCTTATCTTTTAGTTTTAACTCTTAGTTAATTAGTTTGAAATTTACCATGTCACTTTGTATTTTTATATTATATAGTAAATAAACATACTATATACATCCAAGAGACCCCAAAGTGTTCCATTAATGATAAAAATATCATGATATAAGTCCTTTTCCTAACCTTATATTTTTAGGAACTTAATATCAATTAATAATATAATATTTGTTTTAAAAACTCATTTATGTCAATTTTGACAATATTTAATAATTTATTTTTTTAGAGTCTTGAAAACTTTATTAATTCTAAAAAAATTCATATAATAAATCCTAAAATGTCATATTAAGAAATAAAATTCGTTTATGTCATAAAAACATTCAATTTATATTTATATTAACATTTATAATGCTAATTATTTGATTCATTCATTAAATAAGGAAAATACTGCATCATTATTGTGTCATAAATAAATTTAATTATTCAATGTATAAAAATTATAAATAAAATACAATTATTTAGGAAATATTTTTATATTTATAATGAATGTTTATAGTAGAAAATATAACATACATAACCCTTTGTAAAAATTGTTTTTCTAAAAGATATATGCTTATGTCATTTTTTTATTTACTTTAACTTTATTAATATAAAGTGTCATTATCACTTACAAGTCGATCCATGGGGTCCCAAAATCGACCCAAAGATGCCCATGGTCGGATATGTTTCAACTAATATGGTTAAGACATGTTTTAGAGGAATTTATTATTATTATAATATTATTTTTTACCCTTATTTACTGGATTTACCCTTTAACCATGGTAAATAAAATATTTGCCGAAGTAATTATTCAAAATGTCTAAAAATAAAAGTTACCTATTTACACAATTTGTATATCCTGATTTTAAATATGGAGTCCATTTTTCCAAATTCAAAACCCAGAAGATACAGATATTAATTTAAAATTAATTCCCGTTGTTAAAACAAAAAAGCGTGTTTTAAGAGATAATAACTATCAAAAGATTGACACTTGTTTATGTCCGGTTTAAATGTGAAATTAGTTCCAATTAACAAAATTGTATTAAATGGTAAAAATATATTCTATGTATACTTGAAAACCAATCAAATTCATAATTTATCACTATTAATTATTTTGATTAAAAAAGTTGTTTTTAATTAAAATTTAGTAATTTTAACTATTCATCAAAATATAAAAGTTATCTGAAAAGTACCAAAATTTCACCCTAGGATATTTTAGATATTATGAATCCAAAAATTAAGACTATTTTGAGAGATAAAATTTATAAAATTTCAAAAAGTTGGTATTACTATTCATGACGGCTACTTTGATTGGTTGTGGTGTGTGTTAGAACTTGAAGTTGTGTACAACACACGCTACTGTATTATATAAAGAGAATAGTACCATAGAAGATTGGGGTGTTATAAAAAATTTAGGGAATATGTGTTTCCTTTCCATATTGTGATTATTTGAGTGACATTCTCATCAACCTTCTAATTTAATTTGGGGAGGTTAGAGCCCCTATTTCATTTTTTGGTGGATCTAAACTAATAAAAAACTACCTATAAATATCTTCTCAACTGGTGATGAATCCTAGGGAAAAATGACTACAACATATAAAAGTGGGTTCTTCTATGATATTGATAAAAATTAAGTTTTTTACTTTACTATTTCTTTGGGGTTCCTAGTATCAGAACACACTAAGAGGTGAAGTGGGACATATGTCTCTCAGGGTAACCTATTCCATTAAATGAGGATAATCTTATGTTAATAAAGTATGGTGGTGGATGAGTACGATCCATCAGTACATGATACAAATTCCCTTCTGGATGTAATGGGTCTTGTTACAACTCTATGGCCTCAAGAGAAGTGGTGAGAGAAACTATCACATCATTGAGGGGACGTTTGGAATGAATATGTTCCTTGACTGACATACTTTCTCATGAGGAAAAAAGGAACATGGTTTAGTTATAGGAAGTGACATTGAATGAAAGGGGAAGAAAGTATGGGGAATACAGGGTTATTCCTCACTTGTGTGTATAGACCAACCTCCATTATAATCAAATGGTTTGGACCATCTACCTCAGTCAAGGGTGGATGACCAATGAGAATTGGCTATCAAGGATCCACTAGGGGTACGATGGAATCATCTTGGAAATTCTTCCACTCTAGGAACTATTTAGTGAGTTTTTAGTAGTGGGCCTTTCAAAACTCTAAATATATATAATTAATAATTCAATTTCATATTTTACTTTTGTTTTTTTCATGCCCTTTATTAGACCAACAAGTTCAGTGACACCTTTACTCTTTTTGAGATTTCAATGAGATGAAAAAACGCCTCTATGGGACTCTAAAGTGCCAAAATATTCTCCTGTTGATTTGTTTTGGAACATATTGAATGGTATTATTGATGTTTTTGATCTCTTCATGGTGGATCTAATTCCCCATATTCCACATCAATATGTTGATGTCTCTGATCATCCAAAGGATTGACCGTGATAACATTCATAGTGGAGGTGGTTGGATATGAACTTTTAACATAAAAAAGGGGATTAAACTGATAGTCTTTCAGTATCCATGATAGGGGAATATATTATATGATATTATATTTCCCACAACCCTTGATCCATACATGTTGAGACACATCATCCATGATCTATTAATGTAATGTGATCCTCCCAATACAATTCCTCTAAAAGTTCCTTCAGTACCCATACGAGTTGGGGTGGTGAGCTACATAGAGTGTGGTAATTCGAATCTATTGGAACTATTAATTAAGAGATTGATGGCGTTTAGTAATTCATTAATTGGTCTTTTTATGTACTCCGAGGTGGTTAAACATCACCCACATACTTTTTGGTAGGCACACAACGTGATCCTCGATAAGAAATTGCCGGATGATAATGTGTTGGGTTAAAAGTTGATATAACACAACTTGGAACAGGTCAATGACCATGATATCCTAAAATATTTCTTCTTCATATTCATTTTTTGAAGTGTAATTATATTATTGGTCCCCCCAATCACATATAGGTGATATTTTGGAATCTAGGGTAAGTAATACAAATATACTATTCCATTGATATTTTGGTAGAAACGGAATTACACAAGCAAATATCCAATGGAATGTTGGAGTTTTCTCTGGAAGCAAAGATATATTCATGGCTATATCTATATAGGATAGGGTGTATATAGAATTTTTTCCATTAGGATTATTGTTTTGTGCCAGCATGTCAACATGGTATTTTCCTTCATCTGAATATTCCAAAGTTGACCCCTATATCTCCCTTACTTCCAGAGTGGAGTTGGAGAATAGGTAAAGTAATGATTATACTGATAACTACATAGATAGTATCTAAATGAAATCCAATATGATCTTTATGGTAAGTTACTTATAGATTGATATGAGGACCTTAAGAATATAACCCTCAGGGATTTTCATCCTCAACTAATAGGATCCTATCACCATATCTAGTCATGGAGGTGGAGGAATTTAACTTGACACATCAGTATCCTAAAAAATTTGAAATTTAAATGGTGACTTGTAATTGATACCCACATCACTGCCTCTTGATATGATGAGGTATATCCCTGAACATAATCTTCATGGATTCATGGGGTCTCTTACATGCATATTTTGGTTGGAATCATAAGTAGGAACTTCATGGAAGCTGGACATTCTTCTGCACTATGAAGGATCTTTGGGGAATTGGAAGTCTTCGAATTATGGAGGGCCTCCAATTTGGTTGATGGAATCATGGAGAGGACCTCCATATTAGGATTCATCGTCCTGTAGTTTCTCTCAATGATGGTTATTGGTAGTCCCCATGGTGGGTAGATTAGACACATCCTTCATGGTGGGGTGGTTGGGTTGTCGATCCCAACCTAGATTGGATGTGACCCTATATAGTGGTTGAGATGGAATGGGATGCATAATTATTAGCATTGTACATGGGAACTATTGAATTAGTCTGTCTTCAAGAAAGGATAATTCCCTTAACCTTTCATGTGTTTCATACACTTTGGATCAGGGATAGAGGACCTACGATGAGATCTACCTACTTATTGGCCTATGGGGATATACTAAATTCTTAATGATTCCAAATGGTGGGAGACCACCAAGGATGGGTTTTGTTTTTAGAAGGTATTTAAAAATTCAACCCCACCTCCTTAAATAGGGGAGGTATTCATCAGATCATTCCAAGGAATGTCTCTAGAAATAGTTTTTCATGGTAAATAGGAGGGGTGGAGTTGGGGATATCACCTATGTGGCCCTTGTGTGCAGTAGAGTCTTCTTAGTTCCATAATCCCAACATCCTACTGATGCAATTCCAAGATTGGATAACCCCTTCCTTATCATATCACCAAGAGAGAGAATTTAGAACCCTAAGTTAGATGAGTTTCAAGGGAGAGATGGGGAATGGGTGACCATGATCCGTCTGAGAGGTGGTCTTCACAGTAGAAGCGTAATATTATATAATTTATGATTGATTGGTCTTGTTGAAACCATGTCTGCTAGTGAAATGATGTCGATAATTAGTAGTAGATCATTTCCTATGTGAAATATTAATTCAACCATCAGTACATCTCCTGTGAAGGTGATGGAAAAATTCTCAGCCCTAATCATGTTCTCTCAAGTGGAGGAGTAGGGATTGACATTAATAATACATATGACGAGAGGCACCAAAATCTCCTTATATACTCCTAGTTATAGAAGAATATATTCATGTAAAGTTCAGTATTTTTATTTTCTGATCCTTCGGTAGGGGAGTTGCTCTTCACTGGGGATCCACATCCTTGGATTGATTGAAATACTTGTGCTGAACATACCCACATTCCAAAGTAAGATGGTCTTCACCACCATGGTTGATGATGTAAAATATTTCCTCATATTGGGATAATGATGTTCCATATATTCATTAAATGGATTGTTAAATGGATTTCATTGTTTATTATGGGTATACCTTATAAATATAAGATATGTTCTTGAATATCATTCTCAATTCCATCTTCTAGTGGAAACCTATTATTTATATCACTTACTTATGTGATAGATTGGATACATATTGTTAGAGATGACTATGACATTGTGCATATTGAGTATAAATAAAATTATTCCTAATTTGGGATTTGAAGAGTTATTATACTAATAACATAAGGAATATTTGGAAAAAAACTTAAGGTATACCATGATCACCATAAGTAATGTTGAATTTAGTGGGTAAGGCATAAACAGCTCATCGATCTAGGTATCCTGTGAATTTCATATATGGTGTATCACATTCATCACATGATTCATCTAACACACACTATGATAGTAAATCATATTATCATCACATAAGGATTCTTAGGAACATCACTTAAGGCATATCATGCATGTCACATGAGGTTGAAGCACTAGTACTTCACCAGAGTAAGGAATGAAAGATTGTATGATCATTACATAAGCCTCTTAGGATCATCACCTAAGGAATATCATAATTATATTTGGTGGTAGAATCTTAGTATTTTCACCTGAGTTGGGAATAAGTGATGTTATTCCCATCATATATTATTCTTAGGCACAACACCTAAGGAATATCATGTTCATCACATGATGTGGATGCTTAGGATTATCCCCATAGTAAGGAAACAGAGAATGCAATATCATCATATATGCTTGTTAGGATTATCACCAATAGCTCCCCAATCTCACCACATAGGGCTAAGATTCATATTTACATAGAGGGTTCACATGTTTATTAATGAGTGAATGTTCTTATATATTTACAATCTAGTGGTGGAACCCCCAAATATGATTTCCATGTATTGGGCTAAGGAAAATTTTATAGTCGAGTGAGGGTACTCAAGGTTCACAATCTACTAGGGGAAACTAATAAAATAAAACTCTAGTGGAGGTATGATTCCCATATACTCTCATCACAATATGGTTTAGGCATCAGTTAGTATCTTATGGAGACATGAAATTCCTAGGGAACTTTGGATTTATGGGAGGTTTAAAATTCTCTTAATAGGTAATAAAACATTAGAGTCGCCACCTATAGCAAGAGAGAGAAAGAGAGAGGATTATTGTGATATTTGGAATGAACCTCAAAGAGGTTACCTATATACCTTATTAAGAGACAAGTATCAAAAACCACATTTCTCGATTTCATAATTAAATATCACATGGTAGGACCATAAAATTCACTTTAACATGAAATTTTATGTACTCTTAAATCATGAAATGGGAAATGAAAAGGGATGGTGTGAGGATTATGCAGAAGAGATTCTCTAAATATAGGGGAATTATCTCATTATTTTCACTTGAGGCATTTCATTATTGACACATAATGCATCCTATGTTCTTCACACAAGGAATACAATGAACGAAACATTGGGTATTTCCACAGTTTAACATCTCGTACGGAAGATGATTTCATGAAGTTTAACATCATCTAATTTTGAAGTTGGGGATATGAATTTTAATGTCTTACATATCATATTTTTTGGGGACTCTACAGGAATATCCACTATACAGGTGCTTTGGAAGAGTAAAAGTCATGCAATTATTCATTGAAGTACCATGTATGGGGCGTGATTTGAGGATTCATATTCATAAGAGAAAAAGTAAATGAGGCCAGATAGCTTGTGTTTGGAATTAAGGGAATAGAAATTTGGGTCCATGATACTGTTCATATATATTGGTTTTGAAATGGTAAAACTGATTTATATTGTCACACACCTTTATATATGTTAGAACAATGGGTTCTAGCCCAAGGATGTGACATGACTTTTATTGGGATGGTTTCATGAAAGATTTTGTATTGCATAATGTATAGAGTTGCGTAAAAATATTATATCTTGCTCAAACTCATTTTTTCATGACTAAAAGTTTCAAAATGTGATATTTAAAATAATAAAAGGTGTTTTAGGGATTCTGTGAGGGTTTCTACACAAGTAATCAACTTGTGGGGTCCATGAGGGGCTTAAGTTGTGCAATGCCATGGAAAAAGAGTCACATGAGCTAAGAGATTGACACTTTAACTTCTATAGGCACATCCTAATAATGGAGGGAGTGATTCCCAATTTATAGTCTTTCTTCCTACTAGGGAACTATTTATTGAAACATTATCTATGTTGTGTAATATATGTTTAGCTTATGAATGATCGAGAGTGTCCTTATTATTTTGAGCATGTGTCATGTAATTTTTTGTTACGTGACACATGAACCTTTGCAGATGAGGGTTGGATGAGGCCCCAATGAATCGTGGAAATTTTAAATTAAATTTATCATGAAACTCCTAGATTGATATATTTTTGTGAACTTTTGTAAAGTTTCATGACACTATTCTCCATTTTAAGGGCCTACAAGGTTTCCATAGAACTTCAACATTTCACATCACATTTTTTATGAATGTGTGTCACTCGAAAAAAATAAAAAGTTGTGTCAAAATATTTAATGTTTCTTGAAAGATCCTTCATGGTTCTAGAAAGGTCCTTGATGCCTTTTTCCCTTAACCTAGTGGTGAACATGTGTTTTGAGGCTCAAGACCCAATTTAATTCTCTATTATATTCCAAAAACATATTTTCATAAATTTTTGTATCGCATCTCCAACCACATCACTCAAATTTGAATGATTACAATATATATGTATAATAAAGATATTATTATTAACTAAAAAAATAATTACATCCTTTATTTCTCTATCATTAATTTCAATATTTATAAAATTATTTAAATACCTAACTCAAATTAAAAAGTATAACAACAATTCAATCCCTCTTAAATCATCATCTTCTTCCATCAACTAGATCCACTATTATTAACCTTGTATACTTCTCAAAAAAACAATATATATTTCAATTATCTATAACTATAATAATGTGTAGTTACTATTGTGGGGACTCTCTTTTCCATGTTTCTCACATGTTTAAATTCAAAATACCCTAGGAATTGAAACATTCAAAAATTATTTTCAATAGATCCATAAATCTCAACATCTACTTCTTCATCTATCCATAATGATTATATATATTTATTTTTGTATGAGAATAATCTTGTATGTGAATCATGGATACTTAATATTTTTCAAAGAATAAAAAAAAGTTCTTCCCTAAATACAACTTCTTGAATCATGAATTGATTACCATGAAATTTTGTTTCTAATAATGAACACATAACTTGGAATCAAATGATCCTAGTCAAGGAATCTTAATTTAGGGAATAAGGCTTAGAATTTATCCTTTCAATACTACATCGAAATAAAAATACATCGAAATATTATTAGATGAATTCTAGTAACCCATGTATTCACATACATTGATATTTACATATGTATAACATGTATATAGATTAAAATATATTTCTCACCATTTTTTTATTGTACATTAATAAATTATATTCACTGTTAGTAGAGATCATGATAAATCTTATCTTGATTTATAAATAATTGAGGACCAGTACATAGTGAATCATTGTGTTCATATCTTCTTCTTCATGTGAATAACTTTACACAACCACTTCTTTTGCATGTTTTTCAGATTAACACTACAAAAATTCATTTATACCATTATTTCCCATGGCCCCTAAATCATTTATGCTAAATGAATTCATTAATAAAATTATCTTTTATATCCTACAATTTTCATTCATGTAAAACATATCCAGATATTCTTTTTTTCACCACACATGGATGATTTATCTTGTATGGTCGATCCAAGAGTTGTTCATGCAGTCAGTTGAACTAACACTTGTCATCGATCATTACACACATGGTTAATATGAATAATTTTTATTATTGAATCAAATTGTCATATGTTGGATTCGATGGTCATGCAGTAGATTTACTTATTACAGTCACTCTACAGAGTGTACGATTGATCCAATATCATCATATGACTGATCAAAACCTTCATAAAATCACACTATTTCAATGTACAATAACTCAAAAATTTATTCATTTGATTGGAATAATAAATGAAGATTATGCCACTGTGGGTGTCTATCCCATTAAATACTTTATTTTCACATATTATTCAGATCCAGATGGGGAATATGGTGATCTGGTGGCCTTTCATTCATCATTGTGATGTTTACACCTTTTAAATGATGGAGAAAAAAATGATGATCTACTTTGAGATCCCGTATTGAAATATCTCACAAACTTGATCTACATAAAAATACTCCACACTTCTAATGTAGACATGTTGTAGGTATCTAGGTTAGATTTAGGTTTCCTCTCTTTCCACTAACCTATCACCCCAAACAGTAATGATGCCCACAACTATGTGAATTGTGCACATGTAATTCCTACCTATACAGGATCTATGGCTCTACTATTCTTCCTACCACTGACTACCTTTAGAAGGCCATATCAATATGTCGCCCATGTGGTATAGCTAGCCTCCCACACATACAGTTGACCAAATTCCATGGATAGATTGTGGATGATCTTATTTTTAAAAAAATCTTATTTAAAGAGATAGTAAATTCTTAAAATAATCCAAATTAAATATGAAATACCATCATGCAATATTTTTTTAGGGAAACCCTTAAATCATCAATTCTATTTTTCCAAGATTTTTATTATAGTATTTATTCAAATAATATAATTAAAAACAAATATTGGGATCTTCTACCTCTTCAAGGATGTATTATTTAACTCCATTTATAATATAATTTGACTATTTATCATCATATTAATTTATATTGAAAAAATAAAACTCATATGAAGTGAGAATAAAAATATCTTCATGCGACATATCCAAGATATCAATGATGTTAATTTTTTGATTGGTAGGGAGTCAATAAAAATAGTGTATATTGTACTACTTCAAAGACAATGGATACTAAGAATATACTAGGGTATTCCTATTTGTGTAATATATTTTTAGGGTTTGAGGTCATCATTAACATTAATTCCTAAATTCTCAAGGAGGTTAGTTTTGTTAGGGATTTTATTCTAATTTTTTACAGTAGATGTTTCCTTCAAGGAAATATTAGTAGAAATGGATGCCAAATTTTGTTCAATACCTAGGTAAATAATATTGTTCCTAGTATAGGGGATATGAATATGGTATGGGTCAAATTCGTGATTTACCTTTCCTTAAGGTACCTATACCAGAGCACATCCATGGAGGACACCTGTAGTGTGGTTGAGGAGTTGGATGTGGTCGGTATATGCTATGGAGGTTCTAGTTACATAGGGACCAAAGGTTGTTCGAGGTATGATTAGTTTTTTTATACCTTAGTTTCTACCATGTTTAATTTTTGTGATTTACACTCTTTCATTGCTACATCTTTGGTCTGTGCTTTAGTAATAAAGGTGGATAGGATTTTAGTGACCTTAGTGTTATCTATGGAAGCTGTAGGCCAGACATACTTGTTTGATGTGTGCCTGAAATGTAAACTAATGTTGGGGAAACAAAATTCAATGGTGTGATTCTTCTTTCTATTGATAAAACCATACAATTTTATCTTCATAATGGCTTGTATGTATTATATATATATATATTCATTTTTTATTTATATTGAAGGATACTTCCATTCTATTACATGGGAAAATGGAGAGCGATGTTTGTTGGTGAGAAGATCCATTGAATGGGTGGTAGGTGATTACAACTTATTTTTTCTCAGTTAGAGGATCTATCTATGGCAGCCCAAATGTGGATATTCCTATGGTTGGTATGGATTTCCAAGATGTTTTCTTGGATGTGATTGTGAAACTACCCACTCAACATCATTTTAATTTTGGAATATAGTTATAACTAGGTTCATCTCTAATTTTAGTGGTTCCTTTTTAAATGATAGCAAAGGGGATGTAATATTTGAGGTTCCAAGTGGATGATACGATGAATAAATATTTCATATATCCTGGAGTTTACCCTTGGGATGCTACAATATGGTTTTATTGAAAAAATGGTTATAATTCAGCATTGTGTATAAACTTTTAAAGGTTGATTAGGTGGTAGTCAAGAAACGTAACTATATTACGAGGATAAAAATCTATTTGATCACACAACAGTAGCCAATAGATTTTTAAAGATTTATGTGCAGTTAGGATATCATGAAATGAGCGTTAAGGATGAGGATATCTTGAAATCTACCTTTAAATATAGGTATGAGAACTTTGAGATTGTGGTAATGTTGTTGGATATCATAAACTCACCAACAATATTCATGAGACCCATGAACTTTGTTCCTTGAGTTGTTATATCATTTCATTGTCATTACTATCAAGGAAATCCTTATCTACTCAAGATTAGATGTGTAGTATGTTGAGTATATCAGAGTTTTCCAATAGGTTCTTTAACAACCCCATCTATATGAAAATATATCCATGTAAAAGTTTTGTATGCAAGAAGTGTCTTTACAAAGGCACATGGTTTCTTAGTAGGGAGTGACTATTGACCCATCAATATTAGAGTTAGTTGTTTCTTGTGTGACACTAATGAATGTGGTAGAGGTTTTCAGATTTCTCAGTCTTATAAGATATTACCAAATCATTTGTGTGATTTCTCTTGGATTTCATCCCCATTAACTACTTTAACCCGGATAGATTGAGATTTCATATGTATTGATCTATTATAGGTAGATTTATACTATCTAAATGGGTGTTTAATTTTCTCTAAAGTGTTTTATTCTCTGAAAAAATATCTAAATTTCGAGGTATTTGGTGATGATTTCTATCTAGTATTGAGATACTTCAAGATAAATAAAATATAATTAATCCATTATGGGTCTAGGAAGTTGATTCCCCATGAGAATAAATATTCTAGTCCTGAATTATAGTTGGATAAATTAGGGTTTTAATTGAACTTGGGGTGAAATTAACTCATAATTGAGTGTTTTGTGAGTTTTATGGACCACAAGTGTGGGAGGTTTGTTTTCATTCATTGAGATATATATTATTGATAGAGTAGGTGGATTAATTATCTATATGATTATGATTTTAAGAATGCCTATATTCTATTTAAGGGAAACATTTTTGATGATTCAATGAGTAGGAAGTCATGAGAGGGAATCATTCATGAGTCTAGTGATGCTTGGAAAGGGATGAAAAAGCTTTTGATAATGCATCTCAATTAAGAGGAGTTCAGTGTTAGAGGTTGTATTTATCATAAGAATTTTGAATCATCCTTGATGTGGAAAGTGGAAGAGTCTCAGTGAGCAGACTCAAAGGTTGAAGTGATGGAAGACTATATCATCCACGGTGATTCTCTAGAGCAGTGTTCAGATGATAGTACAAAACACATATTGTTTCAAGGGAGACTAGTCATATCATTGTGGATTTTTAGGGGAATCCTCCATGAGTTTCACAACTCACCCATAGAGTAACACATGGGTGTGATCAAGAAGTATCATGGATTAAGTAGGAATATTTTGTATCCTTGGTGGAATCAATTTTTTGAAGATTTAAAACCTGGTATTTGATTTTTTTAGAAGGTTAAGGTTGAGCACCGTGTTCTTGGAGGTTTACTTAATCCTTTTCATATCCTCATGTAGAAGTGGGAGGAATTTTCTTTGGATTTCATCACTAGGATACCTTGTTACAAATTATAATCTAATGATTTTTGGTTGATCATGATTCAACTGTGGAATTTATCTCATTTTAAAGTGATCATGGAGTCTAATTTTACTGATAATCTTGTGCGGTTTTATATGGATGATGTTGTGAGGCTTCACAGGGTGTTAATGAACATTTTATATTATCTAGATCCATATTTCACCACATGAGTTTTAAAGGGACTGAAATATGACTTTTTCTCTTAGTTGTGCCTTAACTCTTATTTACACTCCGAAATAGATGGAAAGATAGAATGAAATATCTAGACTCTAGAGGATATGTTGTAGATATGAACCTTGGATTTGGATGGGTCATGGGTGAAACAATTACACTTAGATATGTTTTCATATAATAATAGCTATCAATCATCCATTAACATGACACTGTTTGAGTCATTATGTGTACAGTAATGTCATTCTCTATTGTGCCAGACGAAGGGTAGGAAGTTGATAGTTCAAGGTCTTGATGTGGGGAAGAGAATGAAAAAGAAGATCTATATGTTTTGAGGGTGGATATAGGCGGATCCGGACCATCATATAGCCAATGAAGATCAGGGAAAATTACCCTATAGTTCGAGGTTGGATACTATGTATTCTTGATTTTTCTATTCATTAGGGGAAATAGAGGTTTGGTAAAGGTAGTACGCTTTCCCCAGAGTTTTCTGGACCTTTAGAGGTTTTGTAGAATGTTGGATAGTTTGTGTATTGGTTGGATCTCCCACAATGGATAGAAATGATCTATGGCATCTATAACAGGTCTTAGATTCTTTAGTATATTCATGAAAAATCCCATGTTATTGACTAGGGATAGATGGACATTGAGGATGACACAACATTCATGGAGTGAGCACCCAAAGTCCATGACCATTGAGAGATGGTGTTCCAGGGGAGATTCATTTTTTTGGTTTATGTTCCCCAGAGGAATAATATATTAGGGGAGAGTACCCAATAATGAGAGGCATTGATATGTTCAAATGATCCTAATTTATAAAGAGTTTTGTTTTTTTACTTTCGTGATGTAACACTTAGATTATTGATGGTGAAAATTCCTAAACAGGATCAATGAAATAAATGAGAGGGGGATGGGTTGAATTAGTGATATCTTTTCATTTATGTTATCTTTCCTATATAAAAATGATCTCCTCGTATTAAATATTAATAACTTTACTAAAAACTAAACATTCATATATCCATAGGAACACAATTATATTCAAGGTTCACTACTCAATAAGAGTCGCAATTCCTTGGCGTGGTTTGGAAATTACCAAATACCACACAATCAACTAGAAAAAATTCTTTTGTGTGGATAAAACAAGTAGGAAATACCATTACACTTGTGTTGCACTATGACTTATAGAATAGTGAATGTCCTTATTCTAGAAAAAAAAAGATATAAATAATATGTTCTAATATATTTATAAATATTTGTGAATAGGTTTGGATATTCGTACTATGATACTTCAATAGATTCCACTTTTTCATTTCTTCAAAAACAAAAACTCTTCACTTTCATACTCAGAGGAAAGAAGGAAAAACATCATCATAATTTGAATAGAACCCAACACAACTAAACTATATGATTCCTATTTTTGGTTCCCCAGTATGAAATTATGTTTCTATCCTCAGTTTAAAAACTACTCTTTTTCATTTGTCTGATTATTCAATCTGATCCGATGAATCCTGACCATAATTCTTCTAATCAAATATTCAGTATAGAAATCTTCCACTTCTAATTCTATCTTGGAACAAAAATCATGCGCTCCTCCATTTTTTCACACGAATAGTTTCAAACAACATTGTACTTTGAAACATTTATATAGGTTCCATTGAAACACAAAATGTGGGAACCCATAATTATTTTATCTCTCAATGAAATTTCAATATTTGAATTTCACATTCATTTAAAAATTATTTCACAATTGCTCAATTATTATCACCACTTATGAATTCTTCTTAGATATTCACGAATAATCCATGAATTTTAAATTGAAAACCTCATTTTAATAAGAACATGTGAAGTGCACAATCTATGAATTCATAGTATGGAGAATCTTAATATGAAACATGTTTTCCATATTAGTTATTTTAACTTGATTAAGAATAAGAAAATAGCATGAATTATCCATCTAATGCACCAACTGAAATTGTTTTCTCAAAAAAATGTTGCAATTTCTAAATAAATCTAAACCCTTAAACAAAGGTTTATTAGAAAATTCAATATTAACCACCTGATCATCCACTTTCACCTTTTTTCAACTACTCCTCAGACCTATGAAACTACCTTTGATGAATTGGTAGTGACAAGTCATATCTGATGAATTTTTACACAATTGATAATTTTTATATCTTTTTCTATTAACCCAAAAAGGCAATTTGAATTATTTCTCTGATTCTTAAAGACTGATTAAAATGGTTGAATAATTTGTTTTATCTCATCTAAATGATGGGTATATGATGTCCATCCAATGGATCAATCTCTAGAGACCACATGATTGATAAGTGTCAACAACTCTTCTCATTCACAATCAATAAATCTTGTTCATATGATATGATCTGGGTAGTCTGGTATTCTTGCACTCATGAAACATTACATATGATGCCTTACTGGATCTAACCAACTTTATAATGGATCAGTTTCAGAATCTCCTCTGATGGTTCTATGTGGGTATTAAATTCATTCTTTCCAAAACAAAACAACTAATGGATCATTCAATAAATTAGTTCATTTCATGGATCATATTATTCTATGGATCAGTCTATCATCGCTTTTATAAAACCTGTTAATTAAAAAAAATCAAAATCCCAATATCCAAACAACTTCTAAAATTTGTTCAACTTGATACCTTGATTATCACATGAAAATATTGAACTATATAGAAACTCTAGAAATACTATTTTCTTCAATCTTCAAAAAACTCATACATTTATCATGAATTCATCATGTTCTTAATGTCATTAAATTATCAAAAAAACATCATCGGATTTTTTATATCAAACATCACTTATGAAATTATGAATAAGGTAAATCTTTTCACTCTACTTTGAAAATATCAATGCCGAAAATAGGATTCTGAAAAGAGATTCACCCCTAAATAATCATCAAAATAGAAAACTAAAATTGATGGATTTTTTTAAAGAAATCTATTTCTGATCTAATAAGTCTGATAATTACTTCATCCGAGAACCAATGAATACAATGTAAGTTTATTTATTTCAGTAAAAAAAACACCAAACATACAAAAAGATACTTTCAGCATCCAAAAAACCATCCTCATCCAACTAGGTCCCAACAATCTTCCCATATGGGTTTTGTGGTGATAAAATAATCCTAAACCACTAAAATTTTATAACCTAATCTATGGATCACTAATTATCAATCATAAGCCTATATTATTGAACACATTTTAGGAAATAAGAATCATAGAACAACGGAACCATGTTTTTCATAAGTACTAACATAATAAAATATCATAAACTTATAACATCCAAACATTACACATATTCACAACTTCTTTATTCCAGTAATAGCAAGATTTCCTACAATAACTTCAACAAACTATTAAAAAAATATATCATTCACACATTGAACTCACTTCTCACCTCTTTTAAAAACACCCCTAAAATACATGCTTCCCTAAAAATATTAGAATATAAAAGTGGATATATTTGTAAAACAAAATATATTTTCCCCTTGAAATAATTATAAAAAAACTAGATGTGTGTGGGGGAAAACCTCAACATTGGAGATAAAGAGGTTAAATGACCAAGTTCAGCCAAATTTTCTAAATGGATTCCTTTGGTAATGGTTTTGTGAACTTGTTAATAATTTGTTCCATTACAAGAACATATTCCAGCTTTAGTTCATTATGCCCAACATGCTCTTAAATGAAGTGGTATTTGATTTCAATATTCATTGATCTAGAATATTTAACTATGTTTTTAGTGATATTTATAACAATTTTAGAATCACAACCCAATAGAAGGGTTAACATTAATTCCACTAGAAAATCATATAACTGATTCTTAATCAACATAACTTGTGTTGCAACTTTAATGGTGAAGACATATTCTAATTTATACATGTTTAGAGTTACCAAATTCATTCTTTTAGTATGCTAATACACACAAATATTTCCGAGAAAGATAACTCCACTGTATATAGATATTTTATCATCCACACTTCCTTTTTGATAAGTATCTATATAACCAAACAAATAAATTCTTTCTAAGATGTCATATTTGATATTGAAATATATTATTCCTTTTATATATCTGAGAATTATATTTCCTTCAATGAGATGATATTCCTTTGGAGAACATTCTAGTCTTTCACATATGGAAACAACATACACAATATCTGGTCTAGAAGTAATTAGATATAAAACACCATCGTTAAGATTTCTGAATTCCTTATAATCCACTTATTTTCCCTCTCTATCTTTAGAAAACATGGATCCCACTGAAATGGGCAAGGAAGAAGGTTTTAATTTTTTCATATAAAACTTCTTAATAAGTTTCCTATCATACTTCTCTTGAGATATAAAAATGTATTTATTATTTTGGGGTTTTTATGAGATGAAATTATTTCATTTCAACATGAATGGAAATTCCAAAAAGCTTCTTCATATATTCAACAAAATTTTATAGGTTCATTTGTAATTTCAAATGTTGAAAATATTCCCAGCATATACAGTTATAATGATATATATCTCCTGATTTTATTTGATATAGATATTACTGTCAACTCTTCCTTTCTTAATGTTAAATTTCCTTAAGAAGGATTAAAATTTATAATACAAACATATAACATTATACAATAACCCATAAAAGGACATCATTAAATTTTAAACATAAAATTCATCTTTTTAAATTAAAAATCTAGTCGGTTGTTCTACATCAACTTCTTTATCATGTTATCCATTGAAAAATGATTATTTAAAATCTATATTATTTTTTTAACTTCGTTGTATTGAAATTAGAATAAATATTGTGATTTTTATAACTTTTTATAGGATAAAAGGATCATCAATATAAATAACTTTAATTTGGGAGTAAATTTTGAAAATAAATATTTCTTTTCTTCTTATCACATCATCGTGATCTATTCAACTTGTCTCAGAACACTCACTTTGTATAAATAATATTCTTATTATTTACATTGTTCATAAATTCCCATGAATCATTATTCTCAATCTATTTCAACTCTTAATTCATATAAAAAGTAAACTCATGATTTTTAAAATCTTCATCAACATCTTTGGAATCATATTTTTGAATACAAAGAGTTATGTGAAACAAACCTTGATATTCTTATTGTTTTTTTATTTATCACCAATGATGTTTTTATGTCAATTTATTTATTCAACATTGGATTAGATGTAAAATTTTCTTCCCAATAAATGAAAATAGCTGAGTATGGTTGTTCTTTTTTCACAGAATCACCAATGTTGGAATTTTTTTATGTTTCTCAAAACAGCACATTCATCTTCTCCATATTATTTTTCTACACGTGTTTAAGAAATATATTCTTCATAATTTTAATGAAAATTTACATAAATAGAATCAATTAACCTTTTCGTTTAATTTTTGAATGATCTCTACCCTCTAACATTTATATTATTTAAATGAAATATTTCTTCTTCACCTATTTGATCTAATTTTCTATGATTTCATCTTTTGTTCATTATGATATAAGGAATCCTGAAAACCATTATGTATTTTAAACATGGAATTGCATTATATAAGATTCCATAAGGATTCATTTCAGAACATTATCTATTTAAATAGTGATTCTTTATATAAACTATTATACCCATTTCCTGGTTCCATAGGTAGTGAGAGATTTCATGTTCAATCAACATTATATGACCCATCTCCACCAAACATATATTATTTCTTTCTAGAACACAATTATTTTGTGGTGGGTATAGTGCACTGAACATATGATTAATATAATTTTTCTCAAGATAACATATGAATTATTCATTTTTTTATTCACCACCATTATCAGTTGGAATATTTTGTATAGAATATCCACATTCTATTTCCTCTCTTCTTATGAAACTCTTATCAATTTTTAGAGTTTTTAATTATAATTAAATTATATAATACAAATAATGAGAGTAAAATCATAAATTAAATAAATGAAATTATTATATCAAAAGTTTTATTATATAATCATTATACCATTAATATTAGAATGAATTTGTTGTTAATGATGAGTTCAATGAATTGAATCTTTCTTATGAACTGAGTTTGTAATCTTCCTTTTCTACGAAATGAAATGAAACTAATATCTTAATCTTATCATATTAGTAATATATCAAACTCTATCTCACTTTGTTAGCATGGAAATATTACTCTTACACATATAACCTATCCTTTTTTTCCACAATTGATTCTCTTCAATCATGATAATAAAACATGAATTCTATACATCACCAACATGAAATAAGTTCCCATTTATACATTGGTCTCTAATAATTTTTTCCATAATATACTATATTTTACAAAAAAATCACATTTTTTGAAAATAACATTATTATCTTCATCTGAAATTTGTGAAGCACATAATAATTTATTCTTTATCCCATAAAAAAATGCCCTTTTGGATTTTAGTTTTTCTTTTCGAGCAATGAAATATACAACACCTTTGATTTTTAGTGATTCTTCAATCCCAAATATCATTATTACTTTGAAATATTACAAATTATTAAACAGTTTCAGATCTCCTATCATATGTGAAGAGAACCCACTATCCAAAATACTAGGACATTATCCTTTTGTTGCATTGAAAACAACTTCTACATCAAGTGATTTTACTTTTCCTTTATCATCCTTTACTTCCATATTTTGAGAATTTTTTTATAAATGATGTTGTGTTGGTTGAAAAACCCAATATTATTATGGAATATTTCTTGATTTTTCAAATATTTCACAATTATTTCCATAAGTTAGAATATATTTTCAACATTCAAAAAAACAATCTTTTAATTCCTTCTTTAAGAGGATTTTCTCCCCCTCAAGCTTTACATATTGTTACTAATAGGATTATTTTATTATTTTTGATTGAACCAGAACATATTTTTATATGAAAAAATCTACCACAATACCAGAAGTATCCATATAATGAATATTTTCCTATGTAACTTCCATACTTCCTTGAGGTGTAATCATATTTTTCTACAACTTTCTTACCTTCAACATCAAAATTTTCTTTAAGGCAAAACATTTATATTATAACTTGAAATATTCTTCCCCAATTTGGATTTATTTCAAATTTTAATAGAATCAGTAGCAATATCAACATTTGATTCAAAAATTAAAATTTTAGTAGTATCTGAATTTTCATCTTTTTTTGGTATTAGCTATATACACGGTTTTCTCAACATTATTAATCCTTAGAATATCTTCATTTTTCTTTTAAACCTTTAAAGACAAATTTTGTAGTTATTTTTCAGATCCACACTTCTCAAAATATTCATTATTTTCAAAAATATAGTTTTTGATCCTTTCAACTACGTGAAAATTTTTAAATAACTATTATTGAACAAGTTTTAAATACTCGTCCTTCATAATTATCATTATATCAGGTTGTTTATTCAAAATATTTTATTTTTCAGGAGATTAATTGAAATGTTGAATCGTTTACAACAACTTATATTTCTATTCAAGATAATATTCTTCATTTTTTCCTATATAAGTATCTTTTTTTAAACTTCTTGATGCCTATTTCTAGTCATAAAATATTTCTAATACAAAATCTCAACTATCTTTTATGAGAAAATTGTAACCAAATATCTCCTTCTTACAAACTACTAATTTCATCACAAACTAAATCTTCATCATTTAACTTTTCTATACGTTTTAATGAAACATTTTTAGTGATGTTTTTAGAATTAACTTCACTGTCATCATCTTCATTATGTTTAGAGAAAAAACCTCTCCTTTTAGATTTAGAGAACATTTTATCTTATCCCTTGAAATAAGACATGAATTTGTCAACATGTTTCTTAAAGTATATTGTTGGAATTATTTATTCTTCTTCAATTCCTTGTGCATCATATATTTGATGGAAATTTTCAAAAAAAGTTCCTAATATCTCCACATTGAAATCATTTTAGTGGTAATTTCATTTTGTACAAAACTATTATTCTTTTCACATTCTTATAAAACAAGGATAAAATCTTATCAAAATTGTTACTAACATAATATGTGGTGTCAGAGTCACTATCTTTTTTATCCTAATGAACATTATTAGATTTTACTTGCTCAGAAGCTTTGATGGAAATTTATTAATCAACCCTTTATTTTCATTTCATAACAATATCTTGTCTCATATGATAATTAATGAGATTTATATGTATGTCAACCGAAGATGGAGTTTCAGGATCTCTATCTTTCAATGATGAAATTTTTTCAACATAATTATTAGCATGTATTTATATGATCTTTTCAAAAATAGAATAATCTTCTAGACTCTCTCCATGACATCTTATAGTGTTAAAAATATCATCCACACTTGTAAATAAGTCACCAAAAGACTCATACTCATCCATTTTGACATCTTTTAACATCAACTTCTAGATTATTAACTTTTCCTTATTCACCTTCAAATTTACTTAATAGATAAATTTTAACTTCTCCTATATACCTTTAGCAGTTACAACTCCCATCACTATAATAAATTCACTTTCAGAGAGTGATTAAAGTAACAAATTTTTAACCCTTCAATCATTATTTGGTTATTTATTATCAGTATATGTAAGAGGAACATTTTCAGCAATGGATAAAATCCATCTACAGAAGCTTTCAAAACATCATAACCAAGTGAAATAAGATAATGAAACATACTATCATTCTAGATATGATAGTTCACTCCATATAAAACTATATTCCCCTTTTTTCATAGAATTCAAATTCTCCATAATAAATTCTATTCAAACACTTCAGAAAAGTATTAAATAAAGGGAACCTTTTTTGTAATACCAATTGAAAAGGACCTAACATGATAAATGCAATCACTATAAGGAGTATGGGGTGAATTAGTGATATAATTTTCTTTTATGTTATCATTGTTTTTTAAAAACCATCACCTCATATTACAGATTTTTCACATTACTTAAAATCAAAATAGTCACATATCTAAAAGAACATATGTTTTTACAATGTTCACTACTGAATAATAGTATCTATTCCTTGTAACGGATTAGAAATAATCCAATACCACATAATCCATTAGAAGAAAATCATTTTTTGTGGACACAAAAAGTAAGAAATACACTTACACATGTGTAGCACTATGATCTATATAGAAGTTCATATGCCTCTTCTAGAATGAAATATTTAAATATGATGTTTAATATATTTCTATTAATTTTCATTATTAGGTTCATAACTTGTTACTGTTCTACTCCAACAACTTACAATTTTGCAATTCTTCAAAAAAAGACTATTCACATTCTTACAAAGAAGCAGATAGGAAAAAATTATTTGGATTTTTTATAGAACTCAGTATAATTTCTCACTTTGATTCCTAGGTCCAGTAATTTAGTCCTGAAAAATGTTTGACTCGTTAGTGTGGAAACTAGATTGATTCCTTAGTCTAATAGTTTAATCTGATCCAGTGAATCTAGAATACAACACTTCGGGTCATTTCTTCAGTCTGGAAAACATCATATTCCAATTTGGTCTCAAAACAAACTCCAGTGTTCCACCTTTTGTGCACATGAATAGTTTGAGTGTATGTTTTACATTGACCCCTTTATATAGGTTCTCTAGAAATAGAAAAGGTGGGAACCCATAATTATTTTCCCACCCAATGAAATTTTAGGTATTTGAATTTTATTTTCATTTAAACACAATTTTAACATTACTCATTTCTTCTCAACTATTATAGATTATTAAAGAATCGTCTTAAATTATCTATAATTTATTAATTCTGAACAAAATTGGAATAAAAGAATCTTAAGTTCTCTTTATGGAAATTGATATTCTAGTGGAGCTCAATACAAAGTTTTTTAATCCATATCTCTTGACATTACTTATAACAAGTAAATCACAAGACTTCTCACTTCTATACACTAACTAAAACTGTTTTGTTAGTAAAAAAATGTCATCTCCAAAATACCTCTGAATACATCAATAATGGTTTAGTAGAAACATCAATATGTATCCAATTTTCATCCACTTTCTTTATTTTTAAACTAATTATCAGACCAATAAAAATATATTTGATGAAACATCATTTGATGTCTTATTGTTGTGATGTATTTTCTAATGAATCTTGGACCAACTAATAAAATTAGTATCCTTTTCTCTTATGCCACTCAAAATAATGTTAATTTTTATTATCATGCTTCAAGAAAAATGAAAATGTTTGACTAAATTGTTTTATCACATATTATTGATCTATCTTTGATTTCCACATGATGGATCATTCTATAGACCACACTAGATTTATCAAAATCAACAACTCATACCGTTCCCAATCGATAAATCTAGTTGATCTAATATGATTTGAGGAGACTGATGTTCTTCCTATAATGTAACTATTCATTTGTTGCATTATTACTTCAAGTCATTTGTCTAATGTATCATTTCCATAATCTCCTTTAATTGTTTGGTCTATGTAACAACTTTTTTATTTAAAAAACACAACAAATGTTGGTTCATTAGATGAATCGGTTTATCCAAAGGATCATACCATCCCATGGATCTTTTGATCAATAATTTTTCAAAACCAATTACATTAGTAAATTCACTATAATATAATTCAAAAAAATATTTCATCTGGTGTGCCTCTATCAGATAATCTCCAACCGTAATTCTTCAACTACATAGAAACATCAGAAAATCACATTTATCATATCTTCCACAAAATCATGTTTGTATCAATAATTCTTCAAGATGATAAAGGAATTAAATGATAAAAAATTCATCATAATAGTTTTTTCATGTTGAACATCTATTATGAAATTCTGAATCCAAAATATCTTCCCACACTTTTCAAAAAACACCATTCAAGAAAATATGAGTCTCAAAATAAGTTCACCAATAAAACAACATTAAAGAAAATAACGTTTATGAATTTATTAAGAAATATATGGCCAATCTTCAAATTATGATACTCCCTTAATCTAAGAACCATATATTACAATTTAAGGTGGATTCTCCCAATGTCAAAAAAGTATAAAACAAAAAAAACACTTCTTATAGAACACAAAAAACCTTCTTTGAACCAACTTAGTCCAAAAAGATGCTTATGATATATGAAATACCTATTTATAGTTATTTTTAGTTGGTGGATGAATTTTTGGAATAATGATATCCTTAAGTGATATCTCATGGGATAGAGGTATAAATATTTCCCTTTCTCATCTTGATTTATGTTATTTTATCCTCAAGGATGATAATTGTTTTATATGAAACTAATGTGAGGGATCAAATCTTAAAAACCATTACTTTTTTATTTTTCATTGGGATTGGGGGTTCTAAATGGTTTTTTGAAGGTTTTACTGAATCTAAGGGAGTTTTTTGGACATTTATAGTGTCACCACACTAAGGTAGTGGGAGTGGAACTGGCGTTTGTGTACTTGGGTTCTTAGAGGTTTGTCATGGGGAAGGCTTTGTGATACTAGGGTGCACTACAGTGAGTGTAATTTCCTAGTTGGATAGGTAGTTTGGTATGGAACATGGATGGTTTACCTCTGATACATGTGAAGTATGGAAATTACTAGTGAATGGTTTAGTTCAAGGTTTGGTGTTTTGGAGGACTACCCATGTAACATGGGGAGATTGATCTCATGACACCATGAGCCTGGGAATTGAGAGAAGGAAACAACTAAGATTTTGGTTCTACACCATAGTGGATAGTCATGTAGGTCATTAGAGAAGCCAACATAGTTAGAAGCACACTATGCATGAGGTCATGGTTATGGTCAAAATATTTTTTTTTAAACACATGAAATAGGATGTAAATTTCTACGAGATATTCAGATATCCTTTGACTGAGAGAAAACATAACATGGAAGGTTATCTATGTTCTTTGAAATGACCATTCATGATTCCTTTATTAATAGATTTCCTAACATACCTTATTTCAATTTTAATTATTCTCCACTGAGTTGTGTCTAACTCCAAACTCCTTTGGTGTCCTTTGATAGTCTCTCTGGAGTTTTCAACCTCTTCAATTATATATGATTGAGTTCCCTTAATTCAAGTTACCTTATTCTATATTTTCCTTTTTTGTTCAATTTTTTGTCTTAGTTAACCACACTATTTTTGGTTGAGTTATGAGTGTAGTTTGTCAATATTATTCTTTATATATATTCTGATTTGTTTCCCCTAGATTTTGGTGTAGTTTGATCCCATGGTTATTTTATTGTAAGTGTGATTCTATTTAAATCTCCAATAAAGGTTTCAAATCCGTTTTATCTCCTTATTTTATGTGAATATATGGAAATTTATCAATTTTAATTCCTTTGGGTGGATAGTATGAGTTTAGATAATAAAATAAATAATTGAATTAGTCCGAAGATGAAGGGAATGCGATTTTTTTTCATGTGTTTACTTTTTTTATGATATTTATTATGTGTTCATCATTGTTCATTTATATTAAGGAAAATAAATTATATGAAGAGCCATTTTTGTGTTGAGGATGATGATATTTATGATCCTTATAATGTTTATTTCTATAATTCACCACACATAAAGTGAATAATAACTTATATATGGATAGTGAACCATCTTTCCATTAAATCTTGAAAATGTGTGATATTATCCATGAAAGTAATTAATTAATATGGTGAAAACACTTTTTTATGAATACGAAGTTTTAATTTTGTGAAAGGTGATTTGACACAACATGGGATATTGTGCTTGTTGTGTTTTCATTGTGTTTGTTTAGAGATCTTGTGTGGAATATTCCAATAATGGTGGTGACCATATTGGGATGAAAATTTTTTGGGCAACAAATCTATAATTGTTTATCATGGGATGTGATCAGGGTTTTTTATATGAATGGTGAGATGTGAGGAAATTGAGGTGAGATGGTTGGGTTGTATTGATGGATTAACATTAGATGTGATGATGGTTGGTGCAAGTTTGATGGGTTTTTTTGGGGTTTGTTGATATATATTCCTGATAGAGATGGAATGAAGTGTTAAAAATAAAAATGAAATGGAATTGATTGGAAATTAAAAAGGGATGGAATAAAATAAATGTGTGATAATTTTATTAATTAACAAATTTTTTAATGAATTTTTCGAATTGAATGGGATCTAATGGTTAGAGAACTTTGTTTTAAATATTAAATGATTTAGATTAATAAATAGATGTTGGTTGGTAACATGTAAATATAGAAATTTCATAACTTGAAAAATGAATATGAAATATGTCTTATGTTTTTATTGTTTTATGCATTTTTCATTAGTGTTGGAGGCATTTGATGATAGAGGCCATGAGTTATTGTAGTATTGTTGTGCAATGCATTAATATAGTTGGATGTGAACCCATTGGTTGGGTATTGTGTTCTATCTATCAATAATGTATTTTAAATTTTTTTATATAAATTACTTACATGAGTTGGATAAACTTGAAAATCTCCAAATATTCTATATTATGATTGTTTTCCACAATATCCAGGTTTGTGGTGAAATAAATGTCCAACTAACCTCTCTTCCATGCTCATCCTATGATAGTATTGACGATTATTCATTATGTTAGAGATTCCTAATGATGATGAAGATATGATATAGGGTGGGAGTTATGTGATGTAGGATTAAGGAATGTGGTTCATGTGTTTCCTATTCAGGATACCCTACTGCTCAAGATATGAGGTTTTCTGATGATGAAGATGATGTTGCGGTAGTGGCATAATAGATGTATGTGATGATATAGATTCTAGTATGGCATGTTAGGACCTTTTAGAAACTTGTTTAGGTATGGAGGTGTCCCAACCCATACCAGGGGTGGATGGATATGTGATGATATGACATTGAAGGAACAAGAAAAAAAGATGTTTGATGTTGGGGTGTGAGAGTGGAAAATCAATGGGGAAGTGGTTATGGGAAACTTTTTCTTATTTTGGTTTTCTGCTAAATTATTATACATGGAAAAATTAATTAGGGATATTGTCAAAGAATGGTTAAAGTGTCTGTTTGTTCTTCTATTCATTTACTGGTGCATTAATATAATATTTCCACATGTGAATGAGATACCAAGGGTATTATCCAATCTTTATTCTCACCAAATGTATATAAAAGATACTTGATAGGTTTATATGTGTTCTTTTAAGACTGATCAATATAATTATATCTTTGGCAATGTAGTTGTTGTTGAGTTTCATCTATAACATTATCTTTTGGTATGTCACTTAGATTTTTTTATTTGTATTCATTTCAAATTATTCTTGCATTTTTCGATGGTTTAAATATTTTTTATTTGAAATGAATGATTTTTGGTTTTTGATATTCTATCTCATGATCTTTCCATTATATTCAGTGTAATGACTTCCATATGTCTTGTTTTCCCCATACCCTCAGTAGTAGTCACCGACCAGGGGCTTACTAAAAGCAATACATGGGGGACATTACAATTTATGATTATTATAAACAAATATAAGATTTATATATTTCAAATTTGGAATATTTAATTAAATAATATTTATTTTTATAAATAAATTTCATGTCCTTATAATATAAATAATGGGTTATTTATATTGTTAACATATAAACGTTGGGAAATAAAAATATCTCAAATGGGATTTTTGTTTGGGATTATATTAATTTATTTATATGGATCATTAATTTGTTGAAATTTATAATAATAACAAAATTATCTTTTTAAGAATCTCTTTATCAACTTTTAACATATCTGGTGACTCATTAATGAACCTCCCAATGAGGTTTTGTTCATAATCCATTTTTAGAAGCTATTTAATGCTCTAAATGTCATTCGAAGGTTATTTGTTACATGTTTGTTTATTTTATTTATGATTATCTTATTTTTAATGTACTGAATGACAATAATTCTTTAAATTATAATGTCAAGGGTTTTAATTATCATCCCACTGAGGGAAATCAAATAATATTCCTAGAGTTCACTATTTTCCATCTTCCAAGTGAGATTCAGCTTGTTTTCCGCATCCATGAGGTTCTCAAGAGAATTTATCATCCATTATTATATCATTTTTGATTATAGAGTGATTAAAATCACTTATATAAGAGGTCAATCCCTCTTTGGTTTTTGATATTAGTTTTATATATGAATATTGAAGGAGACTAGAATTGATTAATTGAAGTTTAATATAAACGTTCCAAATTTTTTGAAAAGTTATTTTTAATTTATTTTTTCATTATAGTGTTTTTATTTAGTTTTTACGTTCTTTTTTGGGTTTTATAATTTATTCTACTACATATCATGTTTTTGGGTTATTATTTGAATATTGAAAAATCTTCATTATTTACTAATAATGACGTAAAAAAACAAATACTAATACTAAAAGATAAAGAAAAACACACCCAATTATTTATTATAAAAATTTCATACCAACAATTAGTGATTCCAAATGAAGTGTAAAACTAATTTTATTCATTAAATATATAAATATATTTAAAAACTAGTTATTAAAACAAAAAAAATTATAAATTTAAAAATTATAAAAATTAACAAATATTTTGGGATTCTTTCCACCCATGTGTACTATATCCTTGATTTTCCAAAACATGAAAATGGTAATATTTTATCCACAGTTCATGGGTGAAGAATTTTTTTCAACAAGAACCATAAAAATTTATCAATTATCACATTTTACATTATACAGTAGATACAGATGACCCATGTAACACTCACTTAAAGCCTCCTTAGCATGAAAACACTTTTTTGGTAGAAGTTGGAATAATATGTTGGAGAGGTCCTCCCCTTTTTCTGCATGAGGCGGGGTGTCTGTAAGTGGATATAATATAATTTGAAGATATTATTTTCCATATATATTGAACTTAATAATTCATTATTCATTTTCATTCATTTTAGATCCAATGATCTTCTTTGCATCAAATTACATTTTAACCAGCCTATCATTCTTTAATTATTCATCATCTTCTTCACATTCTTTATTAGATAATTTATTGAAGGAAGTAATCTTCTATGCTAAATAAATAAAATCTATAAAAGAAAAATTAATAAATATTTATAGTTTATAAATATTCAAAATAGAATAATATATATCATATTTATCTCTGTTAATGGTTTCATTTATCTATTTAATCTTACAGACGACAACTATAATGAAACAAGACTGATGAGGTAGTTGGCACACATTAAAAAGTTCTTTAACTTATTATGCCTCTTCTTCTTCAATGATACAAGGATTTTATTCTTATATTTACCATTTTAGAGATTCTTTATATATTAAATCAATAATAAAATAATATATATATATATATATATATATAACTCACATAGTTCCATGGAAAAGGGTCAAGGAACAATGTTTTTTTTGTTTCCTTAAAATCCAAACTAAATTCTCCAAATATGTGATTCCTATAGCTTGAAATAAAAGATGTGAAAATTGTTTTGATGATGAAAACTACTTTATCCATCAATGATGTATATTCTTCAAATATCTTTTTAATAAAATTATTATATAAGTTTTTTACATTTTAAAATATAAATTAAATAACAATACAGGAAAAGTGTATGTCCTTCCAAGAATAAATACCAAATAAATGAGAGTGCTTTATAAAAATGTCCTAATTATTATTTTTATTATTTTCATAAGAATAATATATAATCCATAATGTAGGGTTGATCTCCCAAAGATTCCTCTAACATTTATTTATTATTCATGTCACGTTATTCTTATTTTTAAAATAAAAAATTATTGAATATTTTTTTATATTTTTATGTTTAAAGAGAAATTAAAGAGTGATTAATTATTATGTGAATAATAAAGTATAAAATGTAACAAAAAGTTTAGATATAAACAATTTGAGTCCCTGTATGAAATCCAATGAGTTCCATAATTGATATTATAATATGATTTACACCCAATAAATGAATTTCTCAACACCATTTAAGTGATTATATCTTATAGTTTATTTTTTATGTGAATAAGTAATACATCCATGAATCTAATAATGAACTGACTGAACATCTCCATTGTATTAAATGTATAAAAACAACCCTCTAATAAGAGCAAGTTTTTAATCTCCCTACCAGAAATCACTAACCATTATTCATCTAATCTATTTGATCCACCATATGTCATGTGAACTGAATAGTGGTAGGGAGATGAAATAAAATAATGGAAGAATATTAACAGAGTATGTATATAATAAATATTACTTTCACATATTCTTACCCAAATTTTTACTATATAAATCTCATAATAAAAAGTTAAAAAATAAAAATAAATAAATAAGGATCTAAATATAATTATACTCACATTTGTAGTAATTATTTGGTTAGTTATCTATCACCATCGATAAAGATGATGATAAAATAAAACATAAGAAATTATATATTAACATTTAATTTTCCTATAGTGAAAAGCACAGAGTAAAATTTATCCCCTAATTTTGGAAAAACACCAAAAAAGTGGAGTTAAAATGAAAAATTCATTTAGCCTATTTAATATTAAGTTAATAAATTAGCACAACCTCACTATTAGTTCCCTTAGGTATCTATTTGAAAATATATATTTATTCCCTATTTAGTTCAGTTCATTATCATGGAAGTTTAGACTAACATTAGAGGCTCTTGAAACTTATTACCAATTATTGGGTAATAAATTTAGTTGATAATCAATGATTTTAGATAATTCTACATTTTATTTACAGATCACCTCTAATTTAATATAATTTTACCCATGCCTTCTATCCCTATTTGGATTACTCCACAAAAAATTGTGTTCTCAAGTAAATTGAATTAGCTCCATTGAAAACTTTAATACTGTTGTAAATAAAAAAAATTATAGATATAATATGCTTATATAACCTTCAATATCATGGTGGAAATATATTCATGCAGATGAAAATGTTATATTCCATGATACAATTTCATCACATAATATGATGGGCATGTGATATGAGATATCACATTCATGTGTTTGACCAAATATTCCCATGTAGTTTCTTTAGTTATAAATTATCATGACATATTTATTAATGTATTTTCATAATAATCACAGTCATTGAATTGTTAAATGAATGGTATATAAAATGGTAATTGATTCTCCAATACCATGAGATGGAAACCGATGCTCAAAGTACTCTTCATTAAATAAATAGTTTCCATAAAAGGGGAAATAATCCCTCATAGAAATCACCCCTTGATAGATGAGAATATACCCAAAACTATCTTTGATATTTCATCACCATTTTATTTAAGAAAAATGATAAATAATCCCTTTGATGATTGAAAATCCTCACAATATAATCATGGATAAACTGGCCGGTGTACCCTATTTACATCAAAGATCCATTATAGTGATCCCATAAATTGTATTACATCGTGAAGATGATATAGAGTTTATTATTGTGTATGAAAATTATTTTTATGTTGTTCATTTTTTCCATGTTGAAAAATTGAATATAGATTTGGAATTTCTATGGGTCTTTCCACTGTATTTGATTATACGATGATCCCCTAAACCCCAGAATTGGTATTAGAGCATTTTTTTTAAATGAATCAATGTCTGCTTTTTTTTCAAATAAAATGTTTTTTTGTAAATAATTTAATGACATATACTAAAATTAAATATGTATAAATTATTAGATTTGGCTTCATCAAAGAAAATATAGTTATATATCACAAGGTATGATATATATATGAAACCAAAAAAAAATTAATTACAACATATTATATAACAAGTGGTATTTTAAAATATGGTAGGGTCACTCCATTTTAGATAAATAGAGAATTTTATTGTATTTATTATATCATGAAATAAAAATTTAAAAGTAGATGCGTAAGTTTTTATAAAAACTTTATGCATTTTGATAGGTTTTTCCCTTGAAAAAACTTATGGATATGAAAAACTATAGAAAATGCATAATTGTTTTTTCCTATTCAAGGTTTTATCACAATAATATCTTATTTTATGCAGATATGATTTATATAAAACTATAAATTGATATATGTCCAAATATTAAATGTTTTTAATTTTCATATATTTGATTATAGTTTATATAATGTCAATAAATTATAAGTTTTAAATATAACGACCCATACTTTACATACATTGTTATTACTTCAGAATTGAAGCATACTTATTACAACAAATAACAAAACCCTGATAGGACTGTACAGGTATAATGTCTTTAGAAAATGGGAAACATAAACAACTGGTTCATAAATCATTTACATTTTCTCTGGTTTATTTCATCATATCTAGAGTCCCTTTGGAAAATCCTACTTAATACCCTTCTTCCTGACCTGGGGAAAGAAAAACATACAAAAGGGTGAGCTCAAATGCTCAGTAAGGGTAAACAAAAGAAATATCAAACATATCATATTCCTAAGAACATAACATTTTGAAAATCTAAACCTACAAAAGAGATCATAATATATTAACATGGGATAAATCATAGAAGTGAAAATGAAATCCCAATAATCGTAAAATAAAACATGAAACTTTGTGGCATAGACACATAATCATAGAAAATCATTTCTTATTAGTCAAGACTCATTGCGAAGACTATCTTAGCGGACAAATTCCATTTCTGAACTGAGTTCACTCCTCGTTCTAGTCCTGTATCACTGAACTGGTTTAACTTGCCGTTCCAGCCATGTCTATCTCATGAGATATAAATCTTTACCCAATTAATTGGAGGGAGATATAGGTCCCACCTATCTCATAAAGAAACCATTCTTATGTGTGCCACAAAATCATAAACCATACATCATAGCATAACCCATGTAATAAAAATGGGATTCTTAAACATCATGACATCATAAAACATTTCATATAAGATAAAGGACTTCATAAAAATAATTTCATCATAACATAATTAAATCAATGTAATTATAGAGATTTAAGCAGAACCCTATATCATCTTAGATGGAAAATAATTTTGATAAAACAGTTGAACTCCATTTTTGAGGAAAATATCCTTTCTACTAAAAAAACAATTTTCTTTTCTTAACATGTAATAAACTTTTAAACTAAAAAAAGTTAATTAAAAATAAACTTGAAAAATTCTGAAGGAATATTCATGGAAATAATGTTTTACGAAATCATAAAAATACATTTATTCCGTATAAGTTAAAAGAAACATTCTTCTCATACTTTGGCTGGAAAAGTCAAAAAGTACCTCGTACTAAAAATGAAAAAAGTCTCCTTTCATATATTTTACTGAAATCTCACCAATGGGTAAAATTTTATTTAAAAAATTGTATGAGGATAGAAATAATATTAAATATTTAGGAAACATGGATGTGGATGATAAATATGCCCCAGTAAATTCTGAAGTATAAACAATCTCGGATAAAAATGAGATTGTGAGATTTTCCCTTACCTTAGGTCCGATAAGCTTTGTATGTGTCCGAACCTCCAGTATAATTATTTAAATAATGTTATCTAGTTATTATAGAATCATAAAAATTGTTATGATATCATAAATAGTCATATTATTCGCTTCTTATTAGTAATATTTCATTGCTACTTGTTATTCGGGTGTTCATTGCTTTATGTTCTTATGCCTGTTTTGTCGAATAAATTCTTATTCCTATTTTTATGTTATAGAAGCCTCTTTTACAGAATGCTATTAGTGTAATATATATCATATTTATTCATTCAAATAATTTATATAATCGTTATTCAATGAAGATCATGTAGAATGATTCACATCACATCGTTGAGACGGTAGGTCGTACGTACGCACGAGTGATGATATCATTCCCATAATTATATGAATGGAATTGGAGTTGATGATATAATATTTTAGAATCATTATCATGTTATATTTATCATATATAGTTTTTATTTACACCATTATACCTATCCATGCATGGTGGTGGTGGAAAATAGATTACACCACTGCGTGGAGACGGTATTCCGTACAAACGCACGCGCGGTGATTTCATTTCCCGTAGGATAGATAGAAGGGAAAATATGGTTGTTTCATATTTATAATAACATATCAAGTATATTAGTGATACTTATGTTATTAATTTATGATGAAACAAAAAAATAAGAAGAAGTAGAAGAAGAAATAAATTGGAAAGAATCAGTAAAGTATATTACCTCTTCTTTGGCGCGCCTCTTCTTAACCTCCTCTTAGGGCACTAAAGATGGTATTTGAAGAATACCAAGACCTCAAGGATGTTTCTAGGGAAGTTTAGAAGAGATATTGGTTGGTTTTGGCTGAGCTTGAAGGCTCAAGGTTGTGTAAAGAGGAGAGGGAGGAGGTGCCCTTTTATAAGGGAGGAGAGGGGCACCTTTGGAAACCTCAAAAATATTAATTTATAATAAATCAAACCCCACTTAAAACATCCAAAAATGACTCATATTCGAATATTAGATGATATAGGGTTGTAATATAATCATCTAATAAAATTTAGACATGTTGAAAATTTATTTTAAACCTTATCAACCTGATTTATCCTTATTTAATCTATTTAATTTTATTTGTGGTAATAAGATTCTAAATTTTATATTGTTATAAATAATTACATATGTATTGTGAATTTTCCATAATTGGATAAATTATGACATTTTCGACCATAAAAATTTTAATTTATAATTTTTAAATATTTTTGTGATTTTTAAACAATTTTATATCATGTTATTTTTATAAAATAACAATAGTGTCAATTTTGAAACAATTCATTTATATGAATTTAAATAAAATCCAGACAGACGATATGTTCAAAATAAAAGATTTAATATCTTCCTAACATGTCATAGTAATCTATAAAATTCGTGTATCATAATAAATAGTTCATATAATATTTATTGTAATATTTGTAAAACCATTTATTAGATATTTCAATCCATAAAATAATTTCAATATCACTATTGTGTCACCTTTAATGATAATTATTTAATCCCTAAAAATTCTAAATAAATTTATATGATATAGATAATTTTATTATATTTTTGGAGACTATTCATGATCGAAGATTCATGAAGTTTATCACTAAATTAAAATTATTATACATATAAGAGTTTTGAGGGTAACATGTTGTCACTTTCTTTGGTTTTAATAACAATTAACTTATTTTCATAGACACAAGTCCATAAAATGAATCTAATCCTACCCTTAGGTGATATGGGTCCACTTTTAGTCATCCAATAAGATTTTGGTAGGTGTTATGGTAATTTTATAATCTTATTTTTACTCTTAATTACCCGATTTACCTTTAACTATAGTAAATAAAAATTACCATAGTTACTATTCATAATGTCAAAAAAAATAAAAGTAACCTATTAACATAATTTGGACCCAATGAATCCATATATGGAATCCATTTTTCAAAATTCAAAACACAGAAGTTTCAGTAATTAATTTAAAATTAATCTTGTTGTTAAGAAAACAGGTTTTAAAAGTTAAAACATTGTCAAAGATTGAAATGATTTTACCTATGAATTCAATGTAAAATAAATTCTAATGACATAAATTATTTTAAATGCTAAAAATATATTCTATTTATACTTTAAAACCATTAAATATTATAATTTTACCATATAAATTATTACAATGAAAAAAGTTGTTTTTAATTAAAATATAGCTTGTTTTTACTATTCATTAAAATATGAATGTTATCAGGATAATATGAAAAATTTATCCAAAGTAAATTTTTATATCCTGATTCCAAAAAAGAGTTTTATTTTGTCAAATTGAACTTATAAACATTTCAAAAATTATATTTAAAATGGTTGTGCCATCAAAAAGCGGTAAAATTGCATTTTTTGAAAAATACTTCTTTTATCCGAAAAAAACTGATTTTGTTTTCATACCTCATTCTAGAAAATGTGTAAGATGAATTATAATGTTATAAAATTCAAAATTAATCTAATACTATTCATAATGGCTAGTTTATAAAATTATAATAATATATCATTGTGTGGTGAAACTTGGTATTGCGTACTACACACACTATCGAGGAAGGGCACGATTGCGTGTAATGCAAGCCAAACTAGTGTTGTGTGCAGTGAAAGATTTTTTTGCGTATAAGATAAGAAATTAAAAAAAATATCTCATAAAATCATAGGATGTTACATTCTACCCCCCTTAAAAAGAATTTCACCCTCGAAATTCGTCACTTCATAACAAACAGATGAGGATACCTCTCCCTCATAATATCCTCAAGCTCCCATGTAGATTCTTCTAACTGGTGGTTCCTCCATAAAACGTTCACCAAGCGAGTGTTCTTGTTCCATAGAAGTTTTTTGCTACGATCCAGAATCTCTATCGGCTATTCTTCATAAGAAAGATCTTGCTCCAGCGGTACAACTTATGAGCTCAGTACATGTGAAGGATCGGGTATGTACTTTCTCAGGAGAGATACATGGAAGACATCATGAACTTGAGGGAGATTATGTGGAAGTGCCAATTGGAAAGCTACCTTCCCACACGATATAGTATTTTGAAAGGACCGATATACCTAGGTCTCAACTTTCCCTTCTTCCCAAATCTCATTACTCTCTTCCAGGGAGATATTCATAAGAACACTTTATCACCCACTTCAGACTCTAGGTATTCTCTTCTGTTATCAGCATAACTTTTTTGTCAACTCTGAGCTGATCTTATGTGTTTTTGAATAGATCAGACCTTTTATGCCATCTAATCAACAAGATCAGGTCCTAATAGATTTCTTTCCCCAACTTCATCCCATCAAGTTGGAGTTCAGCATTTCTTTCCATAGAGAGCTTTATAAGGAGCCATCTGAATACTGGAGTGAAAGATATTATTATAAGAAAATTCTACCAAAGGTAGGTGTTGATCCCAATCACCTTTTAAATCCATATAACAAGCTATCAAAATGACTTCTAGAGTTTGAATTGTCCTCTCAGACTGACCATCTGTCTGAGGATGATAAGCAGTGGTGAAACTCAACTCTGTCTCTAGAGTATTCTGAAGACTTCACCAGAACATCGAGGTAAACCTCGGATCCCGATCAGATATAATGTAAAGTGGTACTCCATGAAATCATACCACTTCTTTCACATATATCTTGGGAATCTGATCCAGAGAGAAATCTTCTCTAATAGAAATGAAGTGTGCCAACTTCGTAAGGCGATCAACTATAACCCAGATAACATTATTGCCTTTGGAAGTTTTGGGAAGTCCAGTGACAAAGTCCATAGTGATGTTTTCCCATTTCCTTTCTGGTATGGGTAGTGGTTGTAACATCCCCATAGACTTCTGTCTCTCAGCTTTAACTTGCTGAGAAACCAAGCATCAAGAGACATATTCAACAACATCTCTTTTCATTCCATCTCACCAGAAGCACTCTTTCAGGTCCCTATACATCTGCGTGCTTCCAGGATGAATAAAGAATGAATAACTATGAGCCTCATCCAGCAGCTCCATCTTTAATTCTGGGATGGGAGGGAAAAAAACCTGATTCCTGACCCTTATTATTTCATCACAATCAATGTGGAATTCAGGAACATTTATCACTTTTGTTTGTAACTCTACATCTTATTTCTATGCCTCTTTAATCTTCACATGCATAGATGGTTGAACATTCATTTGAAAAAGATAAGACTTTCCCCTTCAATTATAATTACAAGATCCATCCTTTGTAAATCCATAAATATTGGATCTTTTGAGATCCTCATCATGGATAAGCTAGCATGGTCTTTTCGACTTAATGCATTTTCCCCCTTGTTCGCTTTCCTCGGGTGGTAATGAATTGAGCGGTCATAATCCTTAATCAGCTCCAACCATCTTCTTTGGCACTTATTCAGCTCCTTTTCTGTGAAAATATACTTCAAACTTTTATGATTAGTATAAATATCACACCTTTCACCATAAAGGTAATGCCTCCAAATCATTAATGCAAAGATTACCGCAGCTAACTCCAAATCATGAGTTGGGTAATTTTGCTCATGGATTTTCAACTGTCGTGAGGCATAAGCTATCACCATATCATTTTTCATAAGAACACACCCCAATCCCTTCTTGGATGCATCACTATAGATCATAAACCTTTCTCTACTATAAGGCAGTGTGAGAAAAAGTGCACTGGATAACCTTCTTTTCAACTCTTTGAAATTCTCTTCACACTCCTCCGTCCACATGAACTTAACTCCTTTTCGAGTCAACCTGGTGAGTGGATTAGATAACCATGAAAAATATTTCACAAAACGTCTACAATATCCAGCCAGACCAAGAAAACATCGGATCTCAGTTACTGTTGTTGGTCTCGACCACCTTTTGATAACCTCTATTTTTTTGGATCCACAAATATCCCCTCTTTTGAGATTATGTGACCAAGAAATGAAACTTTTTGAAGCCAAAATTCACACTTGGTAAATTTGGCACAAAGCTTCTCCTTTCTCAGGGTCTTCAATACAATTATCAAGTGATCTTCATGTTCTTCCTTACTCTTTGAATAGACAAGAATATCATCTATAAAGACTAACAAGAACTGATCAAGATAGTCTATAAACACTCTATTCATTAGATCCATGAAGATAGCAGGGGCATTAGTTAGACTAAATGGCATCACTATAAGTTCATAGTGTCCATACCATGCTCGGAAAGCCGTCTTTGGTATATCCTCCCTTTTGACCCTTAATTGATGATACCCTGAACGAAGATCAATCTTGGAAAAGTATTGAGCTCTGCGTAGTTGATCAAATAAGTCAACAATGCACGGGATAGGATATTTGTTCTTGATAGTGATCTTGTTAAGTTCTCGATAATCAATGAAGAGTCTCATTGATCCATATTTATTCTTAACAAACAGAACAGGTGCTCCCTAAGGTAACGCACTAGGGTATATGAATCCATTATCAAGATTCTCTTGGAGTTGCTTCTTCAATTCCTACAACTCAATTGGGGACATTCTATAAGGTGTCTTTGAAATAGGCATAGAACCTGGTATGAGTTCTATTGAAAACTCCACTTCACGATTTGGTGGAAGACGTGGAAATTCCTCTGGAAAGATATCATCAAACTCCCATACAATGGTAATATTCTTAATCGTGAGTTTCTCTCCAACCATTTGAGATAAATGACCTTCATTTATTAGAATCGAGACCCATAAGATGGAAGAAATTTCCACTAGAAGGTTATATTCATCCTTGCATCGATAGATGATAGTAGATTGATCAGGAATATTAAATGGGATTTCTCTTCTTTGGAAATTGATATGAGATCTATATAAAGAAAGCCAATCCATACTAAGAATCATGTCAAATTACACTATAATAAGGATCACAAGATTTGTAGGAAGCACTTTCCCACAAACATCAATCGGAGAATAATTGTAAAGTTTTGATGTGACCGTTGTGCTATTAGGAACTGTCACAGCTAACAAAACATCTAATTGTTGAGGTAATATGTCAATACCCTTATAAAATTCTTTAGAAATAAAAGAGTGGGTGGATCCAGAATCAAATAAAACATTTTCTACTTTAGAGTGGATGGTATGTGTACCTTTCACCACTTCATTATGGTACTCCACATGGCCAATAGAAATTTCATGTGACTTTCCTTTGTCTCTATCCTTTAGAGTTTGTTGGCGTCGATCATCATCAACAACCCTTGGATGAGGGCATTGATTGGAAAAATTCCCCATTTCCTTGCACTTGAAACATTGAAGTGTAAGAGGTGCATTCTGTATATCCCTTTCTTTGTTCACATCACTAGACATCTTATTCCCATTATTTTGACATTCAACATCTTAATGACCTTCTTCTCCACACATAAAACATTTACTTGTCCCTTTATGACAATTCCCTTCATATTTATTTCCACGCTTTGAACATAAGGGAAAACTCATATTATATTTAGTGTGGTCTTTAGATTTCCCTTTGAATTCCATTTTCCTCTTCTTATCAAACCCATATGACTGATGGGTTACTCCAATCTTCATCTCAACCTTGAGAGAACATCGAACAATTTCCTTGTAGCTATTGAAGTCCCTTATGGATAACACCCTTCAAAGACTGGGTTTTAAGCCACTAAAGAATTGATCGATCTTACTCTCAGGTTGGATAATAATTCTGGAAGCATACCTTGCAAGTCTTGTAAAAGTTTCTTCGTAGGTACCAACAGATTCATTATCCTTTTGCTTCAGTTCAAGAAACTCCTTATCCATCTTTGTTCAAAGAATACGAGGGAAGTACTTATTAAAAAATATGTTCTTGAACTCATCCCATTCCATGGACTCAATTTCATCCCTTTTCCTCGTATTCTTAATAAGATTCCACCATTGATCAGCTTCACCTTCCAAACGATATACTGCTAATATAACTTTATCATATTTATAGCATTGGAGAACTGAAAATATCTTTTCAGTAGTACTGATCAATTGTTCAGCAACTAATGGATCAGTAGACCCGCTGAATGAGGGTGGACGCTGCCTCATGAAGGATTCAACAGAATGTTGCTCCTTCATTTTCTCATTTGGATGTCCAGCATGATTCATAGCTTGATAAAGTTTTGTTAGAATGGCTACAATATTTTCCATTCTATCTCCCATAACGTTTGGTTACTCAGGGGGACAGTCATTGCATTTCCCATCACGTTCATCATTAACACGGTTCCTTTGGGTTCCAGCCATTGACTAAAACCAATAAGCATAGTGTGAGAAACAATAATCATAATAGGAAAACCACATAATCAAGAATAAAATATTACACTTAAAGTCTTATCATAGGTTATTAATGTCCATTTCTAAAACACTAATATTATGTTATATGCTTAGAAATATCCTTAGGGTTCTTACTATGGTTTTCACATCCTAGATTCCAAAGGTTGACTATACCTTTCCTCTAATACCAACTATAACAACCCATACTTTACATACATGGTTATTACTTTAGAATTGAATCATACTTATTAAAAAATATAATAAAACCATGATAGGACCATATAGGTATAGTGTCTTTAGAAACTGGGAAACATAAACAACTGGTTCATAAATCATCTACATTGTCTCCCATTTATTTCATAATATCTAGAGTCCCTTTGGCAAATCCTACTGAATACCCTTCTGCCTGGCCTAGGGAAAAGAAAACATACAAAAGGGTGAGTCCAAATGCTCAGTAAGGGTAAAAAAACGAAATATCGACCATATCATATTCATAAGAACATAACATATTGAAAATCTTATCCTGCAAAAGAGATCATAATATCATAACATGGGATAAATCATAGAAGTGAAAATGCAATCCCAATAATCAAAACATGAAACATGAAACTTTGTGGAATACACACATAATCATAGAAAATCATTTCTTATTAGTCATGGATCATTTCCAAGACTATCTTAGAGGACAAGGTCCATTTCTGAACTGAGTTCACTCCTCGTTCCAGTCTTGTATCATTGAACTGGTTTAACTTTCTGTTTCAGCCATGTCTATATCATGAGATATAAATCTTTACCCAATGCATTTGTGGGAGATATAGGTCCCACCCATCTCATAATTAAACCATTATTATGTGTTCCACAAAATCATAAATCATACATCATAGCATAACCCATGTAATAAAAATGGGATTCTTAAACATCATGACATCATAAAACAATTCATATAAGATAAAGGACTTCATAAAAATAATTTCATCATAACATAATCAAAACAATGTAATAATATGGATAGAAACAGATCCCTATATCATCCTAGATGGAAAATAATTTTGATAAAACACTTGAACTCCATTCTTGAGGAAAATATCCTTTCTACTAAAAAAACAAATTTCCTTTCATAACATGTCATAAAAGTTTAAACTAAAAGAAGTTAATTAAAAATAAACTTGAAAACTTGTGAAGGAATATTCATGGAAATAATGTTTTACGAAATCATAAATGTTAGGACCAATAGGGGCCTATATATCCTGAGAGGGGGGTGAATCAGGGTATGGATATTCTTTTTCAAAGTTCTTCCTACCCCACTGGATCTTGACCTCTTTATTACAAGGGTCGCTTTGTATGATCTTATGTTTAAACTATGATCACTTCATTACTTCTTTATATAATGATGATGCTTTGAAAGAAATGTAGGGAAGAAGACAGGAAGACACCGAGATTTTTACTTGGTTCACCCTCACTGGGCTACATCCAAGGAGCATACGACGACAAGTTTCCAGTCGTACCAAATACCACTATTCTTCACTAGATGTGGATACAAAGTTCAGGCTAGATCACTTCTATGCCCAGGATCACTGTATTTACAAAGTTTAGAGTCAGCTCACTACTTTATCAAGGGTCACTCCCTATTTCTCTCTCTCTGGCTCACTACTGACGGAGAGGATCACCTTCTTCCTCTTCCTTTGCTCACTGCTCCAGAAAGAATCCACTCACAGTTTATAGACCTGTAGCTCTCTTCATTTTCATGAAGGAATGAATCTTCCTCTGTAAGTAGATTCTCTGTTGAAGCCCAATGTTTACCCGTAGATGAATATCTCTTTTCACCGAAGGAATTGGGAAAACTTCCAGCTTCCACGCAGCCCGAAAATCACTACTGAAAATAAACCTTACTTGGCGCGCAAGTCAATATCGGCTCACAAGTATCGGCGCGCAAGTCACAACGGGCGCGCAAGTCCTCCTCAGACACTTGTGTAACTCATGATTCCTCAACTCTAAACCTATACGACTCACTTCCTTTTACGCTTAATCCAATATTGGCGTGAAACTCCACGCTGGCGCGCAGATTCAAACACTGGCGCACAACCATCACCCTGGCACGCAAGTCCCACCTGTGTGACCACACACACCACTTGTGCGACCACCACACCTGTGCGAGGAAAACTCTGATTTATCAAAGTGTTGAACTCCGGTTAAGAATGAAGAGGTGTGGTCCAGTATTTATAGGCAAATTGACCACCCTGCGCGACGGCGTGCAAGTCACCTGTACGACTCAGTCTCAGCGCGCAGGTCTTCTGTCCTCTTAGACACTTGCATGACCAACTCCCAAACATGCGCAAACCTGTTTCCTTAGCCATATATTGATCTTCTGAACTTGAAAAACATATGGCGCACAAGTTTCCTATACTCCAAGTCCTTGGCGCGCAAGTCCCTTTGCCAAAACATACGGCACCAACTTGTATCTGTTATTTTGTACCGCCTCTAGATCATCCATTACACTATCGACGTTCTTGAATCAAACATGGATCATTGACCACAACTCTTGAACTCGACATTCCACCATGAAACCCCCTTTGTCAAAAAAAAATTATGTCATGGTTTGCATTGTCAACAATCACAACATAGATGTCCACTTTTTCATCAAACACAATCACCTCAAAAATGTTTCAATGATACCTTGAGAGATTTTTTCCCAACAATAAAAATACATTTATGTCGTATATGTTAAAAGAAACATTCTTCGCATACTTTGGATAGAAAAGTCGAAAAGTAACTCGTACTAAAAACAACAAAAGATTCCTTTCATATCTTTTATTGAAATCTCAGAAATGGGTAAAATTGGATTTAAACAATTGTAGGAGGATAGAAATAATATTAAATATTGAGGAAACATGGATGTGGAGGACAAATATGCCCCAGTAAATTCTGAAGTATAAACAATCTCAGATAAAAATGAGATTGTGAGATTTTCCCTTACCTTAGGTCCAAAAAGCATTGTACATGTTCGAACCTCCTATATAATGATTTAAATAATGTTATTGACTTATTATATAATCATAAATATTGTTATGATATCATATATAGTCATATTCATAGCTTCTTGTTAGTAATATTTCATTGCTACTTGTTATTCGGGTGTTCATTGCTTTATGTTCTTATGCTTGTTAGGTCAAATAAATTCTTATACCTATTTTTATGTTATAGATGACTCTTTTAAAGAATTTTATTAGTGTAATATATATCATATTTATTCATTCAAATAATTTATATAATCTTTATTCAATTAAGATCATGTAGAATGAGTCGCATCACATCATGGAGATGGTAGGCCGTACATACGCATGAGTGATGATATCGTTCCCATAATTATATGAATGGAATTGTAGTTGATGATATAATATTTCAAAATTATTATCATGTTATAATAATCATATATAGTTATTCTTTACACCATTATACCCATCCATGCATGGTGGTGGTGTAAAATAGATTACACCATGACATGGAGACAATATTCTGTACGTACGCACGCGCGGTGATTTCATTTTCCGTAGGATGGATAGAAGGTAAAATATGGTTGTTTCATATTTATAATAACATATCAGTATATTAGTGATACTGATGTTATTAATTTATGATGAAACAAAAAAAATAATAAGATGTAGATGAATAAAATAAATTGGAACAAATCGGTAATGTATATTACCTCTTCTTTGACACGCCTCATCTAAACCTCCTCTTAGGGCACTAATGATGGTCTTTGAAGAAGACCAGGACCTATAGGATGTTTCTAGGGAAGTGGAGAAGAGATGTTTTTAGGTTTTGGCCAAGCTTGAAGGCTCAAGGTTGTGTAAAGAGTAGAGGGAGGAGGTGCCCTTTTATAAGGGAGGAGAGGGGCACCTTTAGAAACCTCAAAAATATTAATTTATTATAAATCAAACCCCACTTAAAAACACCTAGAAAATGACTCATATTAGAATATTCGATGAGATAGGGTTGTAATATAATCAACCAATAAAATTTATACCTGTTTAAAATTTATTTTAAACCTTATCAACTTGATTTATCCTTATTTAATATATTTAATTTTATTTGTGGTAATAAGATTCTAAATTTTAAATTGTTATAAATAATTACTTATGTATTGTGAATTTTCCATAATTGGATAACTTATGACATTGTAGACCATATAAAGTTTAATTTATAAATTTTAAATATTTTTTTTATTTTTAAAAATTTTATATTATGTTATTTTTATAAAATAACAATAGTGTCAATTTTGACACTATATATTTATTTTAATTTAAATAAAATCCAGAGAGAAGATATGTTAGAAATAATAGATTTAATATCTTCCTAAAATTTCATAGCAACCTAGAAAATTCTTGGATCATTTTAAATAGTTTATATAATATTTATTTTAATATTTTTAAAACCATTTATTTGATATTTCAATCCATAAAATAATTCAACATCAATATTGTGTCACCTTTAATGATAATTATTTAATCCCTAAAAATTCTAAATAAATTTACATGATGTAGATAATTATATTATATTTCTGGAGACTATTCATTTTTGAAGATTCATGAAGTTTTTCACTAAATTAAAATTATTATACTTATAAGATTTTTGAGAGTGACATGTTGTGACTTTCATTGGTATTAATAATAATTAACTTATTTTCATGGAAAAAAGTCCATAAAATGAATCTAATATGACCCGTAGGTGATAGGGGTCGTATTTTATTCATACAATAGGATTTTGGAAAGTTTTAGGGTAATTTTATAGTCTTATTTATATTTTTAATTACCCGATTTACCTTTAACTATAGTAAATAAAAATTACCGTAGTTACTATTCATAATGTCAGAAAAAATAAAAGTAACCTATTAACATCATTTGTACCCACTAAATCCAAATATGGAATCCATTTTTCAAAATTAAAAACACAGAAGTTGCAGTATTTAATTTAAAATTAATCATGTTGTTAAGAAAGCGGGTTTTAAAAGTTAAAACATTGTCAAAGATTGAAATGATTCTACCTATGAATTCAATGTAAAATCAATGATAATGACATACATTATATTAAATGGTAAAAATTTATTATATTTATACTTTTAAACCTTTCCATATTATAAATTACCCATATAAATTATTATAATGAAAAAAGATGTTTTTAATTAAAATATAGCGTGTTTTTACTATTCATTAAAATATAAAAGTTATTAGAATAATATGAAAAATTTATCCAAAGTAAATTTTTATACCCTGATTCCAAAAAACGATTTTTTTTTCAAATTGAACTTATAAACATATCAAAAATGAGATTTAAAATGGGTGTGCCATGAAAAGGCGGTAAAACGGTATTTTTTTGAAAAATACTTCTTTTATCCGAAAAACTGATCTTGTTTTCATACTTCTTTCTAGAAAATGTGTAAGATGAATTATAATGTCCTAAAATTCAAAATTACATTAACACTATTCATAACGGCAAGTTTATAATATTATAATAATATATCATTGTTTGGTGAAACTCGGTATTGCGTACTATACATGCTATCGAGGAAGGACACGATTGCGTGTAATGCAAGCCAAGCTAGTGTTGTGTGCAGTGAAATATTCCTTTGTGTTTAACATAAGAAATTAAAAAAATTATTTCTCATAAAATCTCAGGGTGTTACACTAAAATTATAAATTAACATTTTTTCATGACTATATTAAAAATGAACTGTTTTTTTTCATATATCATGTTTTATAAAATAAATAACGTTTTTTATTTGTCTATTACTTTATAAAATCCATGTTTATAGTTTTTTTTATGATTTATGACTATTGGTTATACTAAATATGTGTGTAGATTTCTTCTTATAATTTTTTCCATTCATTTACATCTTGGAATGACAATATAATTTTTAGTTTTCATCTAACTTAATCTATATTTGTAAATGATGTTAATAATTTGAATTTAGTTGCTAAAATTAATTTCTGCATATTATTTTTTAAAATTATCTTGAATTTAATTATCCATTGAGTAAATAATCCTTGGGTAGAGGGACTTTGGGATCAACTTCCCACTGTCTTGAAGGATTATGACTTATTCTAGAATGGTGGGGGTTATCTATCTATGGGCCAATTATTAAGAGAACAGATCATGTTTCTTATTAATGAGGTGTATTTAGATATGTATAAATTTGGTTGGAATATATTTTTAGGTGAGTAACATAATCGTATAGATTGTGTGAATTAATACACAATAATATGGTGTTGACATGTTAATTTGGTGGATTTAATAGTGATTCAAAAATAATATCATTATAAAGATGCATACACAAAGGAATAAAACATAAGATGCAAAAGTTTTTTTGGAGGCGTAATAGTTATAAATTAAAAAAATAATTTTATGTATATTAATTTGCTATGAAATTTAAAATAAAACCACTCAAAATAATATGTGTAAGATTCCTTCGAAATTGGAACATTTAAAAACCTCAATCATTCATTATGGGAGACCTTAACCAATTAGTTCCCATGGATTATCATGTATAACGAATGTATGTTACAATGAGACCCTAACTGTTAGGTTTCTTATACTTGGAATTTTCATTGTGTTTTACATAATTTAGAATTCCAAACTATTTTGAAACCATAAGAGTAGATTTTATGGAATCCATATGATGTATTTTGATAATGGTGTATATTCCCAACTATACAAGAATCATATATGATATTATTTAGAGAAGTTATATGCCAGATATAGTCATGTATTATTCACATGATACCCTATGTAAGTAATGGTGAAATATTTCCATTAGACAACTAAATGGATATGATGTAAAAATTCTCCATTTATAGTGAGTTTTTTTCCTTGAAATATTTTGATTAGAAGATATAAAATAAGATAAATACCCATAGATATATATTTTTGGTTGATTATTACATACATCAATATAAATTTTTTGGGATATCTTATATGTATGGCATAAAAACAATTCAATATTTGTATCTAATATTGATAAGTGTTCTCAAAGAGAACCATTATGTGATTGTAAATGAAAATGTTTTAGAGGATAATTTCAATAACATTTACTCATGGGTATTAGATACTGTCTGTGCATCAAAAATTTGTGTTGGAAAATATAGATTTATAAAAAGAAGGTAATTGAAAAGGGGTAAAGTAGATATTGCCTAAATTCATAGAGTTTAGATTATATTTTTATGTGAATAAAATGTGTGATATCATAAACTAAAAAATGATCTTAAACAAATAACACTATAACATATATATTATTATTTAACTATGACTATTATAACCTATATGTTGGACTAACACGTTTGTATATGAGAGACCTAATAATGAAATATATGTAGAAAATTATTTATAATAAGAATTTTCTTATTAATACCTAGTAAATAAGTTTTAAATTTAGAATTATAAAAAAAAAGTCTTATAAGGTTAAGAATAATTATTAAAAGAGTTTTTTTTCAGAAAATTATAGTTTTATTGGTATTTTATATATTTTACATGAAAGCTAAATTTACGAATTTTAAGATTTTTATTTAGGGAAATTAAACTCATTTTGACATCATCATGCTATAATAACTAATTGACAGATTATAAAATGTTTTTATGAAAATAAATATATATTTAATAAGGAAAATAAATAAATTAAACATATATTTGTGAACGTACAAATATTTTTTACATTTTATAAAACAAAGTAATGTTTTTATTTTAATAAAAACTATTTTTTTCTACTATTTAAATAAGCTTTTAATAATGTAAATTTTATTTTAAATTTTGTTTGAAATAAAAATTATTATTAGTTGGTTATAAATAATCTAATTAATTCAATTATAATAAATATTATACTTGAGTTTGAGGTAAAATCATTTTGATGCTTAAAACAAGAATTTTTCAGAAAACAGTTTTTCGTTGAATTTTGAAAAGGTATATAAAAAGTAACTTTTAGATCATGTGGAAATTAAATTCTATAAAATTAATCTTATATTGTGTATTATCATGTTCAAATTTGGTAATATGGTCCATTATATTTCCAGTCATAATGAATTGTAACTATGAAAGAACAATATCACCACAATAAAGGGTAAAATTAAATTAAACTTGGTTAAATGTACAAGATAATGTCTATAAATATCTCAATAAATTAATTTATTTATTAAATAATAATTAAATATTATAAATTATGTCAATTTTTTGCAAAATTTGTTTAATCATGACCCTTGTTTTTTATGGTAGGAGTATTTAAAAATTATCACCCTCTTTCAGATAAAATTTAAAATATGTTTTCATTGGGATAAAAAGAAATTATGATTGATTATAAATTATTAATTTTAATATAGATAAATTATATTTGTGATCATCATTTTTTCAATTTTGGGTGATGCGATAATTACATAGAATACTTACACATCACTGATATAGCACTTGTTAAAAAAGGTGAAAATAAATAAATAGATTTAAAAATATTAAAAGTAATGGGTCTTAGATAATTTAGGGTGATGAATTATTTTTATAGATAAAAATTAAATCAAATTAAAATTTTAAATATTCAAATTGGAATTCTATTGTTATCATGATATCTTTTAAAAGGAAAATTATGCGAATAGTCTCAAAAATGACACTAAAGACTATGTAATGTAAAAACTAATTACAAAATTTGATTAAAAATCATAAAAATAATACCATGTTTCAATTGGATATGTAAGTGCCTTATAAAACCAAATATTTTCCAATTTTTAACCAATTTTAATTTTTATATTACATTTTGACCTATAAAGTCATAATATTTAAGAAAATAAGATTTTTTTTTCATATTAAAGGGAACTCATTCTACCATTAATAAACCATATTAAATTTTTATTTATCTATAACTAATTTTCCGAAATACCTCCAAAACCCTTATACCTATTTTCTATACGTCTTTGACTCACCAAAAGACCAATCATTGAGGGATTAAGGAGTAACCCAAAGGAAGTTATCCAAGAAGGTGATGTAAGTCATAATTGAATTCTTTGAATTTTATTTCTTCTTATTCCTCAACTAAATATGTTGTAAACATATTGAAATAATGACAATATTATTATTATTATACATAAATTTTATTATTATTATGTAAAAACAATTTTCTACCTTTGTTCTATCATATGAAAAAAATAAAACATTCCTCATGTGTATATGCATAATACTTCCTCCATGAAGCGATGCATTTATTTCATTAACACATCTCCCGGATGGTGATATATATGGATTTAATGAAAATATATTATATTCATGACATAAATAATATTGTTTAATGATAATATATTATATAAATTCTTACCATCACATATTTTGGAAAATAATAGCGACGCTCATGCAAACATGTAGACTCCCACCTCTATAAAGGAATGTGATTCATTTTCCACTATTATCTCACTTGCATGTTCACAAGGATGTATTTAATAAATAAGTAATGTATTTGTAATATTATTATGATCTGTTAATGTTATAACTTTATTTTCATTATTTACTTTTCATCCATTGAAAAAATAATTACCTAGCTCATGCATATATACAGACAACTATCTCCCTAAATGAAGTATATGATTTTTCACTAATTCTTTACATATATGTCTTTAAAACTATATTTAATATAAAACATGATAAATATAAAATTGTTATTTATTTTTTGAAATTATGGAACCATGAACCCTTAGACCATATTCAACAAACCAATGCTATTTTGGATTGAACAACCAAAAAATTTCAAACGTTATGTTAATAGATATAGAAAATAAATAGAACATGATAGTAAATAAAATATAAGAAATAATAAAAATTTAATGAACATAAAAAATTTGATTAATAAATTAAATTATTAATATAATTTTATTTTTAAAAATTTACTGATAATTTGAAATGATTCGGGACTGTGGGTAAGTGATTTATTATATCCATTTCATTTAATTGAGACTTGCGCCATTTTCTCCACATGTACTATTTTTATTATATATAAACAACCATATGGAAGAATTAAAAATTAATTTATTGAAATTAATGAGGTTTAAAAATCATTTTCTTGCTCCATCAATTATTATTATTTTTAATTTAAATGTTGCCAAATACATGTGAGATGTTTCTTTAATTCATGGTTTTCAATTATTTCATCCAACTCTTTTTCCTACATATCCCTGTTCATAAAAATGATTCTATAATATTCCTATTTATAATTGAAAGACTATTAATGTTCATTTTTAACAATCTTTTACTTTATATATATTTTTCTTAAAAAAACATTTACATGTTTTCTGTATGGGTATATTTTGACCCGTTTATCTATGTGAAAAAATATTCTTTTGACATATACGACATGATTTCCATTTACCTCCATAATTTGTTTTATTTATAAGTAATATTAATCTACAATTTTATATGTTTTTTTCATTATATAACCCATTATTTATATTATGAGTTTTCTTATTTTTAAAATTTTTACAAGAGAAAAGTTTATTTTTTTGAGATAACTAATTTTTTTATTATGTGTTAAAATTAGTTTTTCAAGTGATTTAGGATGAAAAAAGGAATGATTTAGAATTTATTGTTCTTTATATAATAATAGAGAATTACTAATGATGAAGGGAGAGCCTAATATAGCTCGTGATGATCGATGATCTGAATATAGCTCTAAAATTAACTAGGTAATGATTTAGTCAAAAAATGTGAAAATGAGGTAGATAACCAAGTAGGTTACTCATATTAAATTAATAGAAATAAAATATTTCCACATGGGTTAAAAATGAGTTAACATAGGTTATGAATATGATCCTCCATGATACTAATTTCATTATTGCTATTTGTTTTTAGGGAAATCTTTTAATTTCATTATGAAAGAATATTTTATGAATTTTAAAAGGTTAATGGTTTGATTTTAATAGAAATTTTTACTAATATATATTATTAATCATGTTTCTATCATGCGATTACTTTTCATTATAATCAGTTTTAATGGTTTTCTTAAAAAAATGTTTATTTTTAGGTGTGGATACTTTTTATTAATTTCCTCGATGTTTTACTATGAAAAAGGTAAATATTTTTAGGGGTTTACAAGATTTTCATTATAAAAATAAGTTTCCTTTATATTTATATAACATAATAAGATATCAATACTTATCCAAATTTTTTTAAAAAAAATTATGATCCAAGGATGAGAATTAAAAATATCTAGTCTTATATTTATACTATTGGGAATCAACTTAAAAATAATGAAAAAGTGTCTTGAATGAAATAATGGTGAAAATTTAAGATCCTATTTTTTGGAAGAAAATTCATACAAAATCGAAGTGTCCATTTTTTTATGTAATAGTTTTCAAAATTATCTAAAACTCCAAACATAATTCTTCATTGAAATGTAATAATGTGAAATATTTAATATTAAACTCATAATTAGGGGTTTTTACGTTACATTGAATTACAGTGGGTATTAGATCAACTATTTAGATAATTTAAGAGTTTTTTTAGTGTAAGTTATAATTATTCTATAATAATAAATGTTATTATGATGGGGTTAAATATAGTTATTTTTGGGAAATTATTATTAACCAAAATATGTTGAATAGATGGTCACATATTTATAGAAATCAAAGTGTTTATATCATTCAAAAATTGTTAGTTATGATTTTATTTGATATAATCACAGTTATGCTTTTTGTTTTTCTAGATATCTAGAACAAGTAGGATCCATGATAATGATGGGTATGATGATTAAGGTAGAGGCTATTAGAATAAGAAACCAAATATGATATGAATGTAATGAACATTAATTATATCAATGAAATTTCCCATCTTATAATTATTTCATATATTAAGAATCACATAAAATCACTTAAATAACACAATAAAAACATTATAAATTAATAATAAATGAAATAAGGGGTATTTATATAAGTTAAGGAAACTATACCAATGGAATATTAACTTGAACTTATGAATAGTAATTTGACCATTATGAATAGTAAACTGACCAAATGAATATGAACCTCACCCATGTAATTATAAATATAATTTAGGACTATTATAAATGAAATTATGATATAATTATATCGTAGTATAAGTAAATAAATATTTCCATAATTTTTGAATAAGTGTCAGTATTTTTATAAGTCATAAATATTTAATTAAGATTTTATAATTAACTATAATATTTAAAAGAATGTTTATCTTCATAAAATGGCTTCATAATTTTCTATTTAATTGTCTTATGATTCTAAGATAATTTTATGATAACTTAGTTAATTTATTAATGTTTTATAAAATTGGTAATATTTTTCAAATCTGTTCTTTTTTAGTAAATGATGATTATAATTAAAAATTAAATTTATCATATTTATAAAATTATTTTCATAAAATGGATTCTATTTTTCAATTATACAAATAAAAAAATGGTTAGGGTTAATTTTTAATATTTTTTTGAAAGTCTTGAAATTTTTTGTGAATAGTAAAATACAGTAATTTACCATATAAATACATTATAAGTTAAATAAACTATTACATAAGTCATGGATGACTTAAGAACCATAATATTGAACTCCAATTAATTATTTTAATATATATATTTTTTTGATAATTCTAAAACTATTTATAGTTTTGGGGAAAATAATAAACTAATGAAAAAAATAATGAGAAAACCCCTATACCCTACACTATAAATACCACATCTCACCACCTCTTATCCTCACATATCTCAAGCTGTGATCCTTGTGAAAATTATGATAAAATATATTCCAGATCCCCTCCCTCAATTCTTTTATCCATTCATATTAAGAAAATACAAAAAACCAATCCCCTTAAGAAGATTCCAAAGGAGAAAATCAACAGGTAAAAGCCACTCAGTTTTCTTTTACTTTCATTTCAAGTTATCTTAATTTCTTAATTTCTCCTCACCTACCTATCCCAATGTAAAATTACATCTCAAATATATTTTATATAATAAAATTATATTTTTTGTAGGGAATAATAAATCATCAACTCTCTTCCCTCTTCTTCAATTCGAAAAATGAAAACATCATCCGTGATGTGTCGATTTATTGCATACAAGGGCGAAGAGTTTTCAATTTTAATCAACACCATCAAGGCCAGTAATAAAACCATTTTCTGGTTAAAAAATAATTATATATTTATTACATCCTATTTAATGTTCCAAAACCATTATATGCACATTATGTTATTTAATAAAACAAAACTAGTTTGTGATGATCAAAAAATCTCCAAAATAATCTAAACAATTATCATTAATGTCTTATCTAATGATTAATCCTCAGACCCAATAAAAAAATAAATTATATAACAATTTACTATTATTTATATTCATTAATAACATATAACATCAATGTTGAGATATCTATTTTTATTTTACATGAACTTTCATACTCATATACAAGTAAACAGATCATGAAAACCATGGAAATGAACACTCCTGAATGGTAAAATTGAATCTTATAACTCATTAAAATGTACAAAAATGAACTTAATAAAATTGTATTAAATGAAATAAATATATAAAATGTTACTAGTTTAATTATTAATTAATCCATATTTATTATCCATTAATTTATTTTCGAGTTTAGAACACTTTTGAACATAATGTGAGAATTTCTTTTTGAATCTCTATTTTCAATTCAGGTTACGCTTTCTATATATTTACCATAATTTATTTCTTAATTATTTTTATATAATTATTATAAATATTTTTATATCTCCCAAAATCATACATCTAGATCATTACATATTTCATTTAAGAAAAAATACATGTTTTACAAGATTCTATTCTTAATTATTCCCGATAAGCAAACATGATTAAAGGGAACTTCTTGATTTATTACCCATTTTCATGTACCATCCATAGTCTATTTTAAATCACCATGTTTTTATAAAATCAGTAATTTTATCATTAAAATCTATATTTTTCCATTTTTTATTTTATAAAAAAACTTATGAGAAATATAAATGAATTTTTTCAAAATAACTCTTCTTGGAAATGTAAAATGGGTATTTATCACAAAAATTCCTTCACTATTTTATTAGAATGTTATCATATATCTCAAAAATGATATTTAATTTTATGACATATTGAGATTTATATATTATGATTGTTATGTACCATATTTTATTAAATGGTTTACGATCTACTAGATTATGGATGTGCTATCTTGATACCATTAACCATACTACTTAGAATGTTTAGTGATTATGTTTACAGATTTGGAAAAGTTATTTAAATTTCATATGTTCCTTTTTCTTATCTATAACCCCATTCATATGAGGAATTAATTTCACATAGTATGGGTCAGGTGGGACTTTCTATATCCCCTCGTTTCATTGGTTGGTCTCATGAGAAAAAATGGAAATGGATTTTGGCTATGGCCATAACCAATTATTCATAGGTGTCTTGGATGAGGCCTCAACAGAATGTTTATGATTTCTAGAATATGTATTACCTCATTATGGTATTACTATTTTATTATATAAGAGAATATTATACTAGTAGAATATCTATGTTTAATATTCTTTCTCATGTGATTATTTATATGGCATTATTTATTCATCTTTTATTATTTACATATTATGCTCTAGATTATGTTATAATGGAATGTATTTTTATTCATTAACCATACCTTGTTTATTATACTAGCTTATTTTGTAGTACCTACACATACAGAGCATCTGATCTCACCCCTTTATTATTTTTTTCTAGGATGTATATATATATATTATGAATTAGTTATAGGGATAAACTAGGAGTTATGGATGTTGCTAAGGGAGTCGTTGTGTTGTTTTTATTTTCATGTTGTAATGTAAAACTTATATTTTTATCATGTTTTCGAAAACTACTAAACTATTCGGTCCCCCAGGATGCTACATCATTTTTTATTTTACTAATGAAACAATTTAAGGCACATGCTCTAGAAAATTGGGCCAGGTGTTTTATTGTTGGTATGAGATAAAGTTTTTAAGAAATGTTTAGAACTAGATTTAGAAAAAATATATTATGCAATATATCCCTAAGATATAATTTGAGTACAATCATATAAAAACATCCTATAATTTTGGAAAGGTATTGATAATGTGGGTTTTCCTAGAAATACATCATTGTATGGATACCGTAAGTGGATTTGTTTCTGAAATAGATGTACCTAGGGGTAACCACTCCAACAACGTTTCCCGATCTAGAATCTGGGTGACCTGGTACATGATAATAAGATTTAATGTGCACCTGTTTTGACACTCTCAAGGGATATTATTAGGATAATTCATATTTTCTCTATATACCATTACGAAGTGTTTAAAATTAAATACGTCCCCATAGAAACCATGTTTATGATTAAAGGATTAGCTATGCATAAAATTTTAATTTATGTTAAGTGTTTTTCTTATTTGAAAATTATGAGTAATGATTCAATACATAATTTAGTGTATTATATTATTTAGAAATGGAGCATTTTGGAAGGAATGAAAACTATTTCATTGAGAATATCCCATTTAGGGATTTCACTCCTTTGCAAGATAATGATGTTGGTAATGGAGCTATGAATGGTGATGTGAAACTTCTAACTATATTAGGATACATGAATCATGTTATGAATAATAACCATACACATATTGGGAATCTATATCCAAAATGTGGAGGAGAATTTTTAGACTACTTTATGTGACAACAACCTCCATCATTCAATAGGACAAGAAACCCATTTGTAGCGAAGGAGTGGATAAGTTCTATAATGAAGATACTTCTCGCTTTGGGAAGTAATGAAAGGGATAAGGTTATCAAGGTAGTTTATCAGATCTCATTAGAAAATGAACAATGGTTTTAAATGATTCAAAAAAGGGGTATGAAATTGAAAATATAGAATTGAAATATTTTATGTAAATTTTCCTAGAAAAATATTTCTGTTGTGAACAATAAGTAGATATGGAGAGGAAATTCATTAGTCTAAAACAAAAAAGTGGATAAAAACACTGTGAAGTAAGAAGTAAACTTCATATGGTTATCAAGCCATGCCACAGTCTATATAGGTAATCTAAGGAGCAATATTGGTTGATTCTTTGATAGATTAAAACTATTCCTATGAAAGGAACTTTACTCTTAAAAATTCTCATCGTACGAAGATATATTCTACTATGCTATAATGATAGAGAAATAATTCTCTAAGTATTTTTATTTTATGGGTAAACAAGAGTAGAATACTATGCAAGGGGAAATACAAGATAATGGGATGAATGAAAAAAGGGAATTTTACAATGTGTGATACTTGTGGAAGGAAACACCCTAGTGCCTTTTTAAAACAAAAAGGAGACAATTAAAAGTGTGGAGAAAATGACACCATGCCCATGATTGAATGAGAAAGAAGAAACCTACAAATGTTCAATGTGAAAATTATTGGGATATGGGATAATATGAAAATTATTTTCCAAATGATCAAGAAAATATTCCTCAAAAAAGGGTAATGGGAACAAGGTAAGGATTATGTGATCACAACCGCGAAGGTTAAGGTTCCTATTGATGCTGTGGAAAGTACTTTAATCAGTTTCTCAGACCGAGACAATGATTTATTTGATTTTGGATTATCTCATTATTTTATATCTTCTATGTTTTCTAAGAAAATTTGACATTTCCATTTTGATTTGATATAGGATTTTTCAGTTAAAATTTCTAAGGGGAGCATCATTGTAACCAATATTTGTTTGTCAATCCACTTTTTGAATCATAAACATGCATTAGTTGAAAACCATTTCATATTACCTGCACAAGAGCCTCCGCCCAATTGTTGAGGACTCGCTAGGTGCATCCAAGAGACCCGAGATCAAATCTGGGTGGAGGTATATATCTGGGCATTGTAGCAGTAATGTAGTAGTATTGTAGCAGCCACTTTTCGATATTGTAGCAGTCGGAACTATTCATATATCTGGGCCTTCGGGCCACCGGTTTAGTCCTTGGGTCCTGCAAGGCTTTCGGGCCACCCAAGGCCTTCAGTCCAGTTGATTCTCAAGGCCTTAGGGCCACCTTAAGGCCTTATACCAACCCCAAGTCCTTCATGCCACATGAATGCAACCCCCAGACACACTACAAAAAAGGAGAAGCTTTAGAAGAGGATTCAGAGCAGGTGCACTCACTAGAGTAGAGCCAAATGGATTGTCAGAATGAGAGGGTATGGCTATGCCATCGGTACCAGCCTGTTCTTGCACGTGAATCCTATCCAGACGGTCATGGAAAGGTGGAGAGCTATTATCACGATGCAGATGCTGGGGATGGGTAGTTCCTTGTAGATAGTCTGGTTGAATTCCCTAATACATTCAGGTCATGTAATATTCTAAGCATATGATCCATGTAACCTCTGAGCCTACGGGCCTTGTAAGGGTTCCCCCTCATCCCATGAAATGGGGTTATCAAAAACCAATAAAAAGTGAAGGCCTTCAGGCCATTCAGGCATTTCGTATTACCTTTTTTTTGTGATACAATCCTTGTTATAGACTAGATTTCAAAATATGATGTGAAAATATATTTAAATAACTAGGATATTACAATATGTGTGGATGATGTAGAATCTATTATCATTAGGGAAAAAACATCATCATCTCTTTCTCATCAATATCCACATCTAATTTCTCTTCTAAATGAAATTTATGGGGAGAAAGATAAATAATCATCTATGGATATTCAAATTGAAGATGTATTTGTTGTGAAAGAGTACATTGATGTATTTACATCATATTTACCTAGACATCCTCCAGAGTGGGAAATTGAGTTCTCTATTGATTTAATTCCATGTGCAATACCTATATCCAAGATTCATTATAGAATGACCACTGCAGAATCATTAAATTTTAGGAAACATGGAACATCCCATGTAAATAAAGAATAAGAAATATTTCATATTTATTCATATTTTTGAATTAAAAATTAATTTTAATTTAAAGGGGTTTCTATGTTCAATAGCATACCCGATACACAACAATGGGTTTCTTTGAAATCTTACATTGCACACTAATAGTATAATATTATTATTCTAATGGTAGTTAACTCCTAGAATTTGTATTGGTGGGAATGAAAAAAACTAACTACAATATTATTATACATGTTTGTTTAATATATTTACATTTATCCTAAAATGTTTGAGGCTTAATATATGAATGAATCAAATTTTAAGCATAATTTACATTAAATGGTCGGTTTACCGCCACTTAATGGTGAACCCTCTTAAATATAGTTTTGGTCACTTTAATAAATTTTATTTGACCAAATAAAATCTTTCTTTAGAATGGGGACATCAAAAATTACTTTGTGTAATTTTTTTTTAATTTTTCTGATAAAGTTCATTTTTTTAATGAATAGTGAAAAATATTGTATTTTAATTCAAAACTGTGTTTTAATCTAATTTATTTATATGGTTAGACTATCTTTTTAACTAGTTTTAAAGTGTAATTAGAATATGTTTTTACCACTTAATCCAATGTTGGTCATTGTAATTAATTTCACTTTGAAAGTGGACATAAACAAGTGTCAATCTTTTGATAGTTATTGTTTCTTAAAAACAGTCTATTTGTTTTAACGAGAATTAATTTTAAACAAATTATTGCCAATTATATGTTTTGAATTTATCTAAATAGACATAATTTTTGAATTCTTAATATCAAATATATCTTAGGCTGAATTTTTGGTATTTTTCTAAAAAACATCATTTTTTGATGAATAGTGAAACCCCTTAGAAGTAGTTAAAAAACAGACTTTTTCATTTTAATGAAATTTTACCACTTCTGTGAATTGAATTTCTAAAATCAGACATACATGGTCATTATTAGTAAGTGAAATCTGGTTCAATAATATGAAAATAATTTTTTGTGTATAGTAACTTTTGACTTCTATTTATGGTGGTTAAAGGTAAATATGCAAGTCAAGGTAAAAAGAATATTATAATAATTCAAAATTACCTTAACACTTGTCTAAAACTTATTGGTTGAGTCATTTATGACCATGGGAATCTTTGGGTCTATTTTAGTACCCCATTGAGAAACATGGGAATGATAATGACAATTTAGATTAATTAATTTAATGTAAAGGCAGAAATGACTTAAACAAAAATCTTTTAGTAAATTAATTTTTATTTGGTGTTATATAATTAATATTTCAGACTATAAATATTAATTGAAAGATAAAAATATTTCCTACATCATGGTATTTTTTTATAATTTTTAAACAAAAATAAATTAAATTATTTATGACACAATAATGATGCAGTATTTACCTCATTAATAAATGATTTAAATAAATAAGATTATAAATTTTAAAATATTTCAAAAACCTATCCAATTCCAATTGGATGATATTTTTTTGACTATGATCCTTCTTATCTTAAACTTAAATGATTTTTGGACCTTTAGAAACCGAATATCATTATAAAATAAAATAATATTTTCACACTTTCCTAAAGAGCCTCTCGTCTCCCTTATAAAAGGAGACCACTTCTAACCAATTCCTCAGACCTCTTAAGCCTTTAAGATCATCCAAACTCGGCCCAATTTAGCTCCCTACAACCCTATCCTCCTCATATAAGCTTTACCTTAGGCAGAAATAACGTAAACAAGTCTTTTTGGTTCAAACCAAAGGAAGTTACCCAAATTAAAGGTAATAGTTTTTCATAACTTCTTTTATGTTATTTTAATTTTCCAACCCTAAACTCTTTTTATTCCTTTATTATATAAAAAAACCAGTATCCTAAATATACTAGGATTTTTTTATGAGAAGTATCCGAACAACACTCACACACAACTTCATCTTATGGGTGAAGAACATACTGTTTCTATGGATGAAAATCTAATGCCTCACGAGATGATGATTGTTTGATTATCTCCTACTGCCTATCATGGTGGCTATTAAGATTACACTTTATTTATAAATTATATATATTATGTTTATGTTTTCTTTATGCTTCTATATTTTTTGTAACACCTGATACTTTTATGAGAAATATTTTGTTTTTATGTTATATAAATCATCAAAGGAATCTTTCACTACACACAACACTAGCTTGGCTTGCTTTACACGCAATCACGACCTTCCTCGATAGCTTGCGTCGTATGAAATACCGAGTTTCACTAAACAATGATATGCTATTAAAATATTATTAAAACTAGGCATTATGAATAGTAATAACCACTTTTTGAAATTTATAAATTTTATTTTTCAAAATGGACTTCATTTTTGGATTCGAAATATCGAAATTAGCCTAGGGTGAAATTTTGGTATTTTTCTGAAAACTTTCAATTTTTGATGAATAGTGAAACCACTAAGTGGTAGTTAAAAAACTGAATTTTTCATAAAACTTCATTTTACCGCTTCTGTGAGTGGAATTTCAAAAATCTGAGAGACACGATTAATATCAAGGACTAAAATTTGGTTCAATGAAATGAAATAATTTTTGGTGAATAGTAACTTTTTACTTTTATTTACCACGGTTAAAAGTAAATAGGGTAATTAAGGGTAAAAATGATATTATTATTACCCTAACACATGTCCTAATTCTAATGGATAAGTGTAATTCGACCAAAAACAACCTTAGGAATAACATATGACCATTTAGGCCCACTTGGATTAGATTATGACATTTATTATTAATTTATTTAATGAAGGGTTAAAATAGCTAAAATCAAAGTTTAATAAGTAAATCATTTTTAATATGGGGTTATACATAAGATAAATTCGACTATAAATATTCATTAGAAAGATAAAAAACATTACTACATAATCGTATTTTATTTATAATTTTTAGACATTTAATAATTTAATTTATTTCTGACACAACGATGATGCAGTAATTATCTTATTAATGAAATATTTACATAATTGATGTTATAAATACCCAAATAAATGTAATTTGAGACTTTTTATGGATTACAATAATTTTATATGTTAATATGACATGTTAGTATTTATTTAATTAATATGTTTCGAACTAATCATTCTGTTATGAGTTTCAAAAAAATCAATTACCAAATAGTGTCAAAATTGACATAAAATAGTTTTTAAAACAAATATTATATTATTAATTTTTATTTTATTCCTAAAAATCTAAGGTTCATCCAAATGACTTAGATACGGTTATATATATTAATTATAAACAACTTGGGGTTCGTTTGGCTTGTTATAGTAAGTTTATTAACCTTATAGTGTAAGAACACAAGAAGACATGGTAAAAGTAAAATTATTTAACTTAATGTTAAATCTAAATGATAAGGTTAAAATAGGAACCTATACTTGTATAAATTCTAGTGGATGAAAGGATTAAGACCCCCTCCCCACCTTATCATCTAAATAAATCAATTTAGAGCTATTTAAAACCAAATTTGGCTTTATAATAAAATAATATTTTTAGTTTTTTCAAAGGAGCCCCTCTCCTCCCTTATAAAAGGGCACCTCCTCCCCCTCTTCCTCACACCACTTTGAGCCTTAAAGATCGGCCAACCCCTTCCAATTTCTTCTCTCCACTTCCCTAGAGAAATCCTAGAGGTGCTGTTCTTCTTCAAAGACCAATTTTAGTGCCCTAAAAGGAGGTCTCAAAGAAGCGCTTCAAAGAAGAGGTAATCTCCGTTACCAATTCTTTCATCTTTATTTCTTCTTCCACTTCTTATTATTTAGTTGTTTAATTATGAAGTAATAACATAAGTATCACTCATATACTTATATGTTATTATAAGTATGAAACAACCCTATTTCACCATCTATCCATCCTACGGAAAATGAAATCACCGCGTGTGCGTACGTAGGGAATATCGTCTCCACGCCGTGGTGTAATCTATTTTCCACCACCACCATACTTGGATGGGTATAATGGTGTAAAGAATGAATATATATGATTATTGTAAATTGATATTGATTCTGAAATATTATACATACACTCTAATACAATTCCACGATCATTGGAACGATATCATCGCTCGTGCGTACGTACGGAATACCGTCCCCACGATGTGATGCGACTCGTTATACATGATCTTCATTTCATAATTATTATATAAATGAATTTAGTGAATTAATATGATATATATTACACTAATAACATTCTGGAAATGAGGTATCTATAACCTAAAAAGAAAAATTAGAATTTATTCGACAAAACGTGCATAAGAACAAAAAGTAATAATCACCCGAATAACAAGTAGTAATGAAATATTACTAATAAGAAGCTAAGAATATGACCATATATGATATCATAAAAATAATTATGATTATGGAATAAGTCAATAACATTATTTAAATCATTATACAGGAGTTTTGGACACTTACGAAGCAAATCAGACCTAAAGTAAGGGAAATATCACAATCAAATTTTTATCTGAGATTGTTTATACTTTGAAATTTACTGGGGTGTATTTTATCATCCACATCCATGTTTCCTCAATATGTAATATTATTTCCATCCACCTACAATTTTTTAATCCAATTTTACCCTTCGTTTAGTTTTTAGTAAATGATATGAAAGGAATCTTTTGTCGTTTTTCGTACGAGGTACTTTTTGAATTTTCCGACAAAAGTACGAGAAGAATGTTTTTTTAACTTATATGGCTTGAATGGATTTTTAAAACATTATTTCCAAGAATATTCCTTTACAAGTTTTTAAGTTTATTTTTAATCAACTTCTTTTAGTTTAAAATTGTATGACATGTTAAGAAAGGAAAATGTTTTTGAAGTAGAAAGGATATTTTCCTCAAGAATGGAGTTCAAGTGTTTTATCAAAATTATTTTCTATCTAAGATAATATCGGGTTCTGTTTCTATCCCTATTATTACATTGATTTGATTATGTTTTGATGGAATTATTTTTATTAATTCCTTTATCTTATATGAATTGTTTTATGATGTCATGTTGTTTAAGAATCCAATTTTTATTACATGGGTTATGCAATGATGTATGATTTATGATTTTGTGCCACACATAAGAATGGTATCATTATGAGATGGGTGGGACCTATATCTCCCACCAATGAATTGGGTAAAGATTTTATATCTCATGAGATAGACATGGCTGGAAAGGTAGTTTAAACCGGTTCAGGGAAATAGGACTGAAACGAGGAGTGAACTCGGTTCAGAAATTGACATTTTCCACTAAGATAGTCTTGTCAATGAGTCTTGACTAATAAGAAATGATTCACTATGATTATGTGTGTATGCCAAAAAGCTTCATGTTTTATGTTATGATTATTGTGACTACATTTCACTACCATGATTTATCCCATGTTATGAAATTATGATCTCTTTTGCTGGGTAAGATTTCAAAAATGTTAGGTTCTTATGAATATGATGTGATTGATATTTCTTTTGTTTACCCTTAATGAGCATTTGAGCTCACCCTTTTGTATGTTTTCTTTCCCTAGGTCAGGGAGAAGGTTATTATGTAAGATATGCCAAAAGAGACTATAGATATGATGAAATAAATGGGAGACAGTGTAGACGCTTTATGAACCAGTTGTTTATGTTTCCCAGTTTCTAAAGACACTATACCTATACGGTCCTTTCGTGGTTTTGTTATATGTTGTAATAAGTATGCTTCAATTTTGAATTATTAACAATGTATGTAAAGTATGGTTCGTTATAGTTAGTATCAGAGTAAAGTTATAGTCAACCTTTGGAAACTAGGATGTGAAAGCCTTAGTAAGAACCCTAAGGATAAGTCTAAGAATAGAACATAATCTTAGTGTTTTAGAAATGACCATGAATAACCTAGGATAATACCTTAAGTGTGAAATTTTATTCTTGATTATGTGGTTTTCCTATTATAATTAGTGTTTCTCACACTATTCTTCTTGGTTTTAGTCAATGGCTGGAACCCGAAGGAACCGTGTTAATGTAGAATGCGACAGGCAATGCAATGATTGTCCCCCTGAACAAACAAACGTTATGGGAGCTGGAATGCAAAATCTTGTAGCCATGCTCACACAACTTTCTCAAGCTATGAATCATGCAAGACTTCCAAACGATCTAAGGAAGGAGCAACATTCTGTTGAATCCTTCATGAGGCAGCGTCCACCTTCTTTCAGCAGGTCTACTGATCCATTAGTTGCTGAACAATGGATTAGTACTACAGAAAAGATATTTTCAGTTCTTCAATGTTATGAACATGATAAAGTCATCCTAGCAGTGTATCATTTGGAAGGAGATGCTGATCAATGGTGGAATATTTTTAAGAATATGAGGAAAAGAGATGAAATTGAGTCCATGGAATGGGACTAGTTCAAGAACTTATTTTTCAATAAGTACTTCCCTCGTATTCTCCGAACAAAGATGGAGAATGAGTTTCTTAAACTGAAGCAAAAGGATGATGAATCTGTTGGTACCTATGAAGAAAATTTTACAAGACTTGCAAGGTACGCTTCTGTATTATTATCCAACCTGAGAGTAAGATCGATCGATTCTTTAGTCTCTTAAAACCAAGTCTTCGAAGGGCGTTAGCCATAAGGGACATCAATAGGTACGAGGAAATCATTTGATGTGCTATCAAAGTCTAGATGGATATTGGAGTAACCCATCAGTCACATGGGTTTGACAAGAAGAGGAAAATGGAATTCAAAGGAAAATCTAAAGAGCACACTGAAAAGAAGATGAGTTTTCCCTTATGCTTAAAGTGTGGAAAGAAACATGGAGGGAGTTGTCTTAAAGGGACAAGTAAATGTTTCAAATGTTGAAAGGAAGTTCATCGGGCATTTGAATGCCGCAATGATGAGAAGAAGATGTCTAATGATGCTAACAAAGAAAGGGATACACAGAATGAACCTACTACACTTCAATGTTCCAAGTGCAAGGAGACGGGGCATTATGCCAATCAATGCCCAAATCCAAGGGTTGATGATTATGGTCGACTTCAACAAACTCTTAAGGCTAAAGACAAAGGAAAGTCACATGCAATTTTCATCAGCGACGTGGAGTACGATAACGATGTGGTGAATGGTACACTTACCATCCACTCTAAAGTATCAAATGATTTATTTTATTCTGGATCCACCCACTCATTTATTTCTGAAGAATTTTCTAAGTATATCACCGTATTACCTCAACAATTAGATGTTGAGTTAGTTGTGACAACCCCTAATGGCACAACAGTCGCATCAAAAGTTTATAATTCTTCTCCGATTGAAGTTTGTGGGAAAGTACTTCCTGAAAATCTTGTGATCCTTCCTATAGTGGAATTTGATGTGATTCATGGCATGGATTGGATGTATTTATATGGAGCTCATATCAATTTCCAAAGAAGGGAAGTCACATTTCATATTCCAGATCAATCTATGATCGTCTATCGATGCAAGGATGAACATAACCTTCCATTGGAAATTTCTTCCATCTTATGGGTCTTGATTCCACTAAATGAAGATTATTTATCTCAAATGGTTTGTGAGAAACTCACAATTAAGAATATGCACATTTTATGGGAGTTTAATGATGTCTTTCCAGAGGAATTACTGGGTCTTCCAACAAATCGTGAAGTTGAGTTTTCAATAGAACTCGTACCGGGTGCTTTACCTATTTCAAAGACACCTTATAGAATAGCCCCAATTGAGTTGAAGGAATTGAAGAAGAAACTCCAAGAGAATCTTGATAAGGGATTCATACGCCCTAGTGCGTCACCTTGGGGAGCACTTGTTCGGTTTGTTAAGAAGAAAGACGGATCAATGAGAATCTGTATTGATTATCGAGAACATTAACAAGATCACTATCAAGAAAAATATCATCTCTCATGCATTGATGAATTATTTGACCAACTAAGAGGAGCTCAATAATTTTCCAAGATTGATCTTCATTCAGGGTATCATCAATTAAGGGTCAAAAGAGAGGATATACCAATGACGGATTTTCATACAAGGTATGGACTCTATGAATTTATAGTGATTCCGTTTGGTCTTACTAATGCCCCTGCTATCTTCATGGATCTGATGAATAGAGTCTTTATTGACTATCTTGATCAGTTTTTGGTAACCTTTATAGACGATATTCTTGTATATTCAAAGAGCAAGGAAGAACATGAAGATCACTTGAGAATTATATTGAAGACCCTGAGAAAGGAGAAGCTTTATGCCAAATTTACCATGTGTGAATTTTGGCTTCAAAAAGTTTAATTTTTGGGTCACATAATCTCAAAATAGGGGATATATGTGGATCCATAAAAAATAGAGGTTATCGAAAGATGGTCAAGACCAACAACAGTAACTGAGATCTAAAGTTTTCTTGGTTTGGCTGGATATTTTTGACGTTTTTTGAAAGATTTTTCATGATTATCTAATCCACTCCCCAGGTTGACTCGGAAAGGAGTTAAGTTTGTTTGGATGGAGGAATGTGATGAGAATTTGAAGGAGTTGAAAAGAAGGTTATCCAGTTCACCTGTGCTCACACTGTCTTGTAGTAGAGAAAGGTTTGTGATCTACAGTGATGCATCCAAGAAGGTATTGGGATGTGTTCTCATGCAAAATGATATGGTGATAGCTTATGCCTCACGACAATTGAAAATCCATGAGAACAATTACCCAACTCATGATTTGGAGTTAGCTGCAGTAATCTTTGCATTAAAGATTTGGAGGCATTATCTTTATGGAGAAACATGTGACATTTATACTGATCATAATCGGTTAAAGTATATTTTCACACAAAAGGAGCTGAATATGCGCCAAAGAAGATGGTTGGAGATGATTAAGGATTACGACTGCTCAATTAATTACCACCCTGGGAAAGCAAACAAGGAGGCAGATGTATTAAGTCGATAAGACCATGCCAGTTTATCCATGATGAGGATCACAAAAGATCCAATATTTATGGATTTACAAAGGATGGATCTTGGAATTATAATGGAGAGGGAAAAATCTTATCTTTCTTAAATGAATGTTCAACAATATATACATGTGATGATTAAAGAGGCACAGAAAGAAGATGTCGAGTTACAAAAGAAGGTGAGAAATGTGCCTGAATTCAACCTTGATTGTGATGGTATAATAAAGTATAGGAATCAGGTTTGTGTTCCTCCCATCCCCGAATTAAAGAAGGAGCTACTGGATGAGGCTCATAGTTCTTCATTCTCTATTCATCCTGGAAGCACGAAGATGTATAGGGACCTGAAATAGTACTTATGGTGGGATGGCATGAAAAGAGATGTTGCTGAATATATCTCTCGATGCTTGGTTTGTCAGCAAGTTAGAGCTGAGAGACAGAATTCCAAGGGTATGTTACAACCATTACCCATACCCGAATGGAAATGGGAAAACATCACTATGGACTATGTCACAGGACTTCCTAAAACATCCAAAGGCAATAATGTTATCTGGTTCATAGTTGATCGTCTTACAAAGTCTGCACACTTCATTACTATTAGAGACGATTTCTGTCTGGATCAGCTTGCTAGGATATATGTGAATAAAGGGGTAATATTGCATGGAGTACCACTTTCTATTATATCTGATCGGGATCCGAGGTTTACCTCAAAGTTCTGGCGAAGTCTTCAGTATACTCTGGATACAGAGTTGAGTTTCATCACTGCTTATCATCCTCAGACAGACGGTCAGTCTGAGAGAACAATTCAAACTCTAGAAGATATGTTGAGAGCTTGCTCTATGGATTTCAAAGGTGGTTGGAATCAACACCTACCTTTGGTGGAATTTTCTTATAATAATAGCTTTCACTCCAGTATTCAGATGGATCCTTATGAAGCTCTCTATGGAATGAAATGCAGGACTCCAACTTGTTGTGATGAAGTTGGGGAAAGAAAGCTATTAGGACCTGATCTTGTTGATGAAATGGCAGAAAAGGTCAGATCTATTCAACCACACATAAGAGCAGCTCAGAGTCGACAAAAAAGTTATGCCGACAACTGAAGAAAAGACCTAGAGTTTGAAGTGCGTGATAAAGTGTTATTATGAATATCTCCCTGGAAGATGGTCATGAGATTTGGAAAGAAGGTGATGTTGAGCCCTAGATATATCGGTCCTTTCAAAATACTAGATCGTGTTGGAACGGTAGCTTACCAATTGGCGCTTCAACCGAATCTCTCTCAAGTTCATGATGTGTTCCATGTATCTCTCCTGAGAAAGTACATACCTGATCCTTCACATGTACTCATCTCAGAAGTTGTACTGCTGGAACAATATCTTTCTTATGAAGATCAACCGATAGAGATTCTGGATCGTAGTGAAAAAGTCCTAAGAAACAAGACCACTCGCTTGGTCAAAGTTTTATGGAGGAACCACCAATTATAAGAACCTACATGTGAGCTTGAGGATATGATGAGGGAGAGGTATCCTTATCTGTTTGTTACAAAGTGACGAATTTCGAGGGCGAAATTCATTTTAAGGGGGGTAGAATGTAACACCCGAGACTTTTATGAGAAATATTTTGTTTTTATGTTATATAAATCATCAAGGGAATCTTTCACTACACACAACACTAGCTTGGCTTTCTTTACATGCAATCGCGACCTTCCTTGATAGCTTGCGTCGTATGCAATACTGAGTTTCACTAAACAATGATATGCTATTAAAATATTTTTAAAACTAGCCATTATGAATAGTAATAACCACTTTTTAAAATTTTATAAATTTTATTTTTCAAAATGGATTTCATTTTTGGATTCGGAATATCGAAATTAGCCTAGGGTGAAATTTTGGTATTTTTTTTTGAAAACTTTCAATTTTTGATGAATATTGAAACCACTAAGTGATAGTTAAAAAAAACTGAATTTTTCATAAAACTTAATTTTACCGCTTCTGTGAGTGGAATTTTGAAAATCCGAGAGACACGGTTAATATCAAGGACTAAAATGTGGTTCAATGAGATGAAAATAATTTTTGGTGAATAGTAACTTTTTACTTTTATTTACCACGGTTAAAAGTAAATAGGGTAATTAAGGGAAAAAATGATATTATTATTACCCTACACATATCCTAATTCTATTGGATAAGTGTAATTAGACCAAAAACAACCATATGAATAAAAAATGACCATTTAGGCCCACTTGGATTAGATTAGGACATTTATTATTAATTTATTTAAGGAAGGGTTAAAATAGGTAAAATCAATGTTTAATAAGTAAATCATTTAAATATGGGGTTATACATAAGATAAATTCAACTATAAATATTAATTAGAAAGATAAAGAAATTTCCTACATAATGGTATTTTATTTGTAATTTTTAGACCTTAAATAATTTAATTTATTTGTGACACAACACTGATGCAGTAATTATCTTAATAATGAAATATTTACATAATTGATGTTATAAATACCCAAATAAATGTAATTTGAGACTTTTTATGAATTAAAATAATTTTTTATGTTAATATGACATGTTAGTATTGAAGTAATTAATTTTTTTCGAACTAATCATTCTGTTATAATTTTCACAAAAATCAATTACCAAATAGTGTCAAAATTGACATAAAATAGTTTTTAAAACAAATATTATATTATTAATTTTTATTTTATTCTTAAAAATCTAAGGTTTGGCCAAATGACTTATATAAGGTTATATAGATTAATAATAAACAACATTGGGTTCGTTTGGCTAATTATAGTAAGTTTATTAACCTTATAGTGTAAGAACACAAGAAGACACGGTAAAAGTAAAATTATTTAACTTAATGTTAAATCTAAATGATAAGGTTAAATAGGAACCTAAACTTGTCTAAATTCTATTTGATGAGAGGATTGCGACCCATACCCACCTTAGCTTCAAAATAAATCAATTTGGAGCTATTTAAAACTGAATTTGGCTTTATAATAAAGTAATATTTTTAGTTTTTCCAATGGAGCCCCTCTCCTCCCTTATAAAAGGGCACCTCCTCCCCCTCTTCCTCACACCACTTTGAGCCTTCAAGCTCGGACAACCACGGACAATTGCTTCTCTCCACTTCCCTAGAGACATCCTAGAGGTCCTGGTATTCTTCAAAGACCAATGTTAGTGCCCTAAAAGGAGGTCTCAAAGAAGTGCTTCAAAGAAGAGGTAATGTCTGTTACCAATTCTTTCATCTTTATTTCTTCTTCCACTTATTCTTCTTTATTTGTTTCATGATGAAGTAATAACGTCAGTATCACTCATATACTGATATGTTATTATATGTATGAATCAACCCTATTTCACCATCTATCCATACTACGGAAAATTAAATCACCGCGCGTGCGTACGTACAGAATACCGTCTCCACGTCATGGTGTAATCTATTTTCCACCACCACCTTACTTGGATGGGTATAATGGTGTAAATAATGAATATATATGATTATTGTAAATATATATTGATTCCGAAATAGTATACATACACTCTAATACAATTTGACGATCATGGGAATGATATCATCGCTCGTGCGTACGTACGGAATACCGTCTCCACGATGTGATGTGACTCGTTATACATGATCTTCATTGAATAATGATCATATAAATGAATTGAGTGAATGAATATGATATATATTACTCTAATAACATTCTGGAAATGAATTATCTATAACCTAAAAAGAAAAATAATAATTTATTCGACAAAACGCGCATAAGAACAAAAAGTAATAAACACCTGAATAACAAGTAGTAATGAAATATTACTAATAAGATGCTAAGAATATGACCATATATGATATCATAAAAATATTTATGATTCTGGAATAAGTCAATAACATTATTTAGAATATTTTACAAGACGTTCGGACACTTACGATTCAAATCGGACCTAAGGTAAGGGAAATATCACAATCTCATTTTTATCCGAGATTGTTTATACTTTGAAGTTTACTGGGGTGTATTTTATCATCTACATCCATGTTTCCTCAATATGTAATATTATTTCCATCCACCTACAATTTTTTAATCCAATTTTACCCTTCAGTGAGTTTTTAGTAAATGATATGAAAGGAATCTTTTGTCGTTTTTTTTACAAGGTACTTTTTGACTTTTCCGACAAAAGTACGAGAAGAATGTTTTTTTAACTTATACGGCATGAATGGATTTTTAAAACATTATTTACAAGTTTTCAAGTTTATTTTTAATCAACTTTTTTTAGTTTAAAATTGTATGAAATGTTAAGAAAGGAAAATGTTTTTGAAGTAGAAATGATATTTTCCTCAAGAATGGAGTTCAAGTGTTTTACCAAAATTATTTTACATCTAAGATAATATAGGGTTCTGTTTCTATACCTATTATTACATTGATTTGATTATGTTGTGATGGAATTATTTTTATCAATTCTTTTATCTTATATGAATTGTTTTAGGATGTCATGTTGTTTAAGAATCCCATTTTAATTACATGGGTTATGCAATGATGTATGATTTATAATTTTGAGACACACATAAGAATGGTATCATTATGAGATGGGTGGGACCTATATCTCCCACCAATGAATTGGGTAAAGATTTTATATCTCATGAGATAGACATGGCTGGAATGGCAGGTTAAACCGGTTCAGTGAAACAAAACTGAAACGAGGAGTGAACTCCGTTCAGAAATGGACTTTGTCCACTAAGATAGTCTTGGAAATGAGTCTGGAATAATAAGAAATGATTCAATATGATTATGTGTGTATGCCACAAAGCTTCATGTTTTAAGTTATGATTATTGTGATTACATTTCACTACCATGATTTATCCCATGTTATGAAATTATGATCTCTTTTGCAGGGTAAGATTTCTAAAATGTTATGTTCTTATGAATATGATGTGATTGATATTTCTTTTGTTTACCCTTTCTGAGCATTTGAGCTCACCCTTTTGTATGTTTTCTTTCCCCAGGTCAGGGAGAATGTTATTAAGTAAGATATTCCAAAAGGGACTATAGATATGATGAAATAAATGAGAGACAGTGTAGACTCTTTATGAACCAGTTGTTTATGTTTCATAGTTTCTAAAGACACTATACCTATACAGTCCTTTCGTGGTTTTGTTATATGTTGTAATAAGTATGCTTCAATTTTGAAGTATTAAAAATGTATGTAAATTATGGGTCGTTATATTTTTGTTTTATAGTTTACCTTTATGGTTTCCATTATGGTTAAACACGATAATTTCATTTGAGGATGTGCGGACAACCACCCCCTCAATGTGATATGACTCGTGAATGCCATATGTGGGACATATAAAGGATGGAGTTAATGATATTACATATGATATTACATATGATATTATAATGGAATTATAATATACCTATGTATCGTTATGTTTTACGTCCATTAAAATAAGAAATAGAAATAAATTAGCGTTCATGCGTACGTACGACTTATCGTCTCCATCAACGGTGCATTTCATTTCCTATGTCCCAATGTTATATACTATTATAAAAACATTTATATGTTGGATGTATTATATATATGATATATAAATAATTAATATCATTATGGATATAATAGACTATTGACCACATGGACAACTTGTAAATATAAGGTGTTCATTTTTGACTCAAGTACCAAATATCAACAAAATTACCATTATTAACATAAATGATAACATAATGTTTATAATATGGAAATAAGTGATATAAAAAGAATAATAAACTTGAAAAAGGTTTTTACAAAAGTAGAAATTAACTTTACTTTGTTATTCAGGAGATTAAAGAACAATCCAGTCAAGTCGGACCCGAGGTAAGGGACTTCATCTCAATCTACTTTCATTGAGGCATATTTTCATTAATACACAACTTTCTTTTATATGGTGTATAAACCCATTTGACTTTTACTTTTATTAAAATGAAATATTTTTCTACAAAGTGTTTTACGAAATGACAAAAAGAATGTTCTTTTTAACGTAAGCGGTGACAACTTCCTTTTCAGCAACAGTGAGTATTATTTGATATTTGGATTCCTCAACAAGACGTAATGTTTTTAAAAGAAAATAAATACCATATACGCTTTTATGTATTTTGGTATTGAATTTTTTTTTGATAATGGATTTTTTATTCAAATATATTTAAGTGATATATTTTTATTGAAATGTGAAAATGTTTTCTTTCCTTTATATTTGTTTTATGTAATATGATTTTATAATGGTAATTGGACATTTTACAGGTGGTTACATGATAAACCAAATGACATGTGGTTCCGTGAATACCACGATGAGTGGTTATGTGATAACCTCTAATGCATTGGGTATGGAAGTCGGCCGTATGCCTATTCCATTTAGTGATATGTGTGGAAGTTTACCATATGGTTATTCCAATTAATTATGTTTATGTCCCAAGTTACCTTTATATGTTATGTGCTCTTTATATGGGTTTTATGGTAACCTTTTGGTTATAAAAGGGTAAGTAGTGATATTTTATTTAGTGAAGAGTATTTACTAATTCAAAAAGATAAAAAGTATTACTTATGATAAAGTATTTATGTTTTACTTGGTTTTTTGAAAAACTAATAGTTTTCCTTATTTGTGTATCCATTACTGAGCTTTTTATGCTCATCCCAAGTTTTTGAAATTTTTTTCACAGGAAATAATGTGTAATAGAGTCAACGATGAGATCAAGGAAAAGTCATGTTGTCTTAATCATGGAACTAGACATGAGTATTTTTTCAAGAGTTTATATTTTATAAAAAATACAGGAACTATGTAGAAGTGTCTACTTTGTAATCTTTTGAGATGTAATATTTATGTCTTAATTCTCTAAAATGCTAAACCTAAAAAGATCCTCAATGCTAATTATTAAGTTAATTCAAGATTATTTATGTTTTAAGGTCGGGTTTTTATAGTTGGTATCAGAGGTCGGTATAGATAACTTTAGGTGTTAGCGTAATGTTAAATTAATATCCATAAAGCAATTAATGTTAATATTGAAATCATATAGCATTTACAGATTACAATGTTTCTTTTCCAAAGATATTTCCCTTTTTAGAATGGTTTTTGCAGAGAAAAAAAGGCAGTTATTTTGGGGTGACATCAGGAGGAAGACAACGTTTCAAATCAGCAACCTGAGATGGTCGGAATCGGAACTGAACAATTTGTTGTAGTGATGGAACAATTGACTGTGGCAATAAATGGTGGTGGTATCCATGCATGAGATCAGCTAGATCAATAGCAAAGGAAAATGTCAATTGTAGAGCATTTCATGAGGCAACCTCCCCCATAATTCAGTGGATCATCTGACCCTATGCTAGCTTAATGGTGGATTAATGCACTGGAGAATATTTTTGATGTTATAGGGTGTTCAGAATATCAAAAGGTTAGTCTTGCTGTTTACCATTTAGAAGGTTAAGCTGATCAGTGGTGGTTGATGGTGAAAAATATTAGGGATAGTGAGGAGATTGATGCTCTTTATGGGGATGAATTCAAAGGTATGTTTCATGAGAAATATTTTCCTAAGGTGGTTTGTATTAGGATAGAAAAACACTTCCTTGAATTGAGGCAGGAGGATGACTCAATGGCTGCTTATGAAGCAAAGTTCACTTGACTGGCAAGGTATGCACCAAATTTCATCTTTGATCTTGATAGTAAGATAAATTGATTTTACTCTGGACTGAAGGCATGATATCGATGTATGTTAGCCTCTTTTGAATTCAAAAGTTATGAAAAACATGTTCGATGTGCGGAGAAGGTGGAAATAGAGTTTGCAGAAGATCACATGTTCTTTGAAAAATGAACATAATAAGAGGTCCAATTGGCAGTAAAAGGGAAAGAATTCATCAAAGAAGCCCAGAGGTAAGAAAATTAAATATCCAACTTGTGAGAAGTGTGGTAAAAAGCAGTCTGGATAATATTTATCAATGTCTAGAAAGTGATTCTGGTGTGGTAAGTCTGGTCATATTACTCGTAACTGTAAGGAAGATGGTCAAGAAGGAAATGAAAAGTCATCGGTAAGATGTTTTAAGTGTAATGGAATGGGTCATTATGAAAATGAGTGACCAGTGAAGAACTCAACTGAGGGAAAGTAGTCGGACTACAAGCCGAAAGGGGTGCTGAAATTATTTGCAACTACTTCAGCAGATGTTGGGCTATTGAACGAAGTAGTATCAGGTACACTGTTTGTTTGTTCAAATTATGCCAATGTGATGTTTGATTTAGGGTCTACACACTCTTTCATTTTTTAGAAGTTTTCTAGTAAATTGGGAATTCCATAATAATATATGAATACAGAACTTATAGTAAAAACACCTGTAAGAAATTTTGAGACAAAAAGAAAACATAAGAACATTCCTATCCTTGTGTGCAGAAAGAATCTACCTGCAAACCTTATGGTTTTTCCTCTAGTAGTGTTTGATGTTATTTTGGACATGGATTGGCTATCTATTTATCATGCTAAGATTTACGACAGAGCTAAAGAGGTTTCATTTTAGAAATATTTATAGTTTGTGTACAAGAAAGAACCCTTGATTTTCATAACATAATAGGAAGCTGAGAAAATAGTAAAAAATGGGAATGGAAATTATCTTGCACAAATTGTTGAAAATAAAGGAACTGTTCAGATTAATGATGTTCCAGTGGTAAATGAGTACCTTCTTGTTTTTCCTGATGAGTTTACTAGTATTATACATGATTGGAAAGTTGAATTTACTATTAACTTAGTTCTTGATGCTTAGCCAATTTCAAAACCCCCTTATCTAATGGCTCAAATTGAACTTTTAGAGTTAAAGAAGAAATTGCAAGAGTTATTAGATAATGGTTTCATTCAACCTAGCACATCACCATGGGGTGCTCTTGTATTTTTTGTAAAAAAAATTGATGGTTCAATGAGACCTTGCATTGATTATAGAGCACTTAATAACATCACTGTTAAGAATAAGTATCCTTTGCCTCATATCGATGATTTGTTAGATCAACTACAGGGGGCTCAGTGTTTTTTGAAGATTGATTTGAGGTCAGGGTACCATCAGCTGAATGTAAAGGAAGAAGACGTTTCAAAGACCATGTTTTGCACTAGATATGGTCATTATGAATTTATAGTTATGCCTTTTGGGTTAATCAATTCACCTGCAGTATTCATTGATCTTATGAATATAATTTTCCGTGAGTTCTTGGATAAGATTATGGTTGTGTTCATTGATGATATTTTGGTTTATTACAAAATTAAAGAGGAACATGAAATTCAATTAAGGGTTGTCTTGAAAACCATAAAAGAAAAGAAAGTATTTGGGAAATTCATCAACTGTGAGTTTTGGTTGAAAAAAATTTCTTTCCTTAGTCACATTGTTTCAAAAAATGGAATAAATGTTGATCCTGCTAAAACAAAAGTTTTTGAAGAATGGACAGACCTACAAATATAACCGAGATTCGTATTTTTCTTGGTTTGGAAGGTTATTACGGGAGGATTATTGAAAAGTTTGCATGGTTATCTATTCCAATGTCTAAGTTAACTTGAAAAGGTGTTAGGTTCATCTGGACAAAAGAATTTGATGATTGTTTTCAGGAATTGAAAAATAAGATTGGTCAATTATCTAGTTTTAGCACTTCCATCTAGAAATGGTGAGTTTTTTATCTATAGTGATACTTCATTGAATATACTTGGATGTGTCCTTATGCAGATTGATCAGGTAATTTCTTATGCTTCACGTCAGTTGAAACCGCATGAGTTAAATTACCCTACACTTGATTTGGAATTAGCTGCAGTTATTTTATCTTTAAAATTTTGGAGGCACCATTTTTTTGGAGTAAAGTGTGAAATATATACTGACCATAAAAGTTTAAAGTATAAATTCACTCAAAAATAATTGAACATGAGATAGAGAAGATGGATAGAATTAATCAATGATTATTATTGCACGTTCCATTACCATCCGGGAAAATAAAATAAAGTGGATGGTGTTTTGATTCAAAAAAGTAATGTTGATTAACCATGTTACATTTGGAACAAGATCATTTGGTTTTTGATTTGTTGAAGTATGGTGTAGAATTTTTTGGTGCAAGAAATTCTTTTTTTCTGTATTTGGTGTTAGTGAGATCATCTCTATCAGACAGAATAAAGAAAGCACAGAAAGAAGATTGTGAGTTATAGAAAAAGGTAGAGTTGATTCAGAAGGGTAAGTTTCCTGAATTTAACATTGATAATGATTATGTTTTGAGATTTGGAAAGAGATTATTTGTGCCATGTGATTCACAGTTGAATAATGAGTTATTATGTGAAGCTCATAGTTCTCTATTTTCAACTCATCATGGCAGTACTAAGATGTACATAGATCTTCGTGAGTATTACTGGTTGGATGGAATGAAAAGTGATAATTCTGATTTTACTATGAAGTGTTTGACTTGTCAGTAGGTTAAAGTAGAGTGATAGTTACCGAAATGGATGCTTCAGCCTTTACCGGTTCCAGAGTGGAAGTGGGAAAATATATCCAGGGACATCGTTGTGGGATTACCAAAAACATCTCAAGGTAATAATGAAATTTGGATTGTTGTTGATCGATTGAATAAATCTGATCATTTCCTTCCTATTAGAGATACTTTGTCTCTAGATCAACTTGCTCGGTTGTATGTTAAAGAGATAGTGAGGTTGCATAGTGTTCCCCTCTCCATTATATCTAACCCCAATCCCAGGTTTACTTATAACTTTTGGGAAGGCCTTCAGAAGTCGTTGGGTACTGAATTAAATTTTACTACAGCTTTTCATCCTCAATCAGACGGGCAGTCAGAACAAACTATTCAGGCCTTGGAGGATATGCTACGGGCATGTTCACTAGATTATCAGGGAATTTGGGACCAACATCGTTATTTGGTTGAATTTCCATATAATTATAGTTTTCATTCCAGTATATAGATGGCTCCATTTGAGGCATCATATGGAAAGCATTGTCGAACTCCAGATTTTTGGGATAAATTAGAAGCGAGGCAGCTGATGGGACCAAAATTGGTAGAAGACATAGCATATAAAGTTCAGTTGATTCCGAAGCACATGAGAATAGCTCAGAGTAGACAAAAAAGTTATGCAGATAATCGGAGGAAGGATCTTTCTTTTGATGTAGGTGATCATGTCATTCTCAATGTTTCTCCATGGAAAAGTGTGATACATTTTGTTAAGAAGGGAAAGTTGAGTCCAAGGTTCATTGGACCTTATGAAATTCTAGAGAAAATTGGATCAGTTTCTTATAAAGTGGATTTACCTCCATGTTTATCCAATGTAAATAATGTTTTTCATGTTTCAATGTTGAGAAAGTATATACCAGATCCATCTTATGTTTTAATCCTAGAGGTAGTTTAGTTGGAAGAGAATCTCTCTTATAAAGAAAAACCAGTCCAGAATCTTGACTGTGGAGAGCAAGTGTTGCGGAATATAGTAATTCACCAGGTAAAGGTTTTGTTAAAAGACAATATGGTTGAAGAGGCAATGTGGGAATTTGAAAATGTTATGAGGGATAAATACCCCCATTTATTTGATAAGTGAATAAAAATTGCGAGGATGCAATTTCCAAAAGGGGGGAAGGATGTAACATCCAAGGTAAATATAGAATAATAAAATTTTCATATTTATTAATATTTGGGAATTAAATATTAATTTTACTTTAAAGGGGATTCTATGTTCAATAGCGTACACGATACGCAACAACGAGTTTCTTTGAAATATTACGTTGCACACTAATAATATATTATTATAATTTAAAATGGTAGTTAACTCCTAGCCATTGTATTGGAAATAATAAACTAAACTAACTACACTATTATTATACATGTTTATTAAATATATTTACAATTATCCAATAAATGTTAGAGGCTTAAAATGTGAATGAATCTAATTTTAATCATAATTTTCATTAAATAGTCAGTTTACCGCCATTTAATGGAGAACCCTATTAAATCTAGTTTTGGTCACTTTAATATATTCTATTTGACCAAATAAAATCCTTATTTAGAATGGGGAAATCAAAATTTACTTTGTGTAAATTTTTGGAATTTTTCTTATTGAGTTCAATTTTTTAATAAATAGTGAAAAATATTGTATTTTAATTCAAAACTGTGTTTTAATCTAATTTATTTATATGGTTATATTATCTTTTTAATTGGGTTTAAAGTGTAATTATAATATATTTTTACCATTTAATCCAATGTTGGCCATTTAAATTAATTTCACTTTGAAAGTAGACATAATAGAGTGTCAATCTTTTGATATTTATTGTTTCTTAAAAACACGCTATTTGTTTTAACAACGCAAATTAATTTTAAATCAATTAATTCCACTTCTATGTTTTGAATTTATCAACTGAGACATCATTTTTGAATTCAGAATATCAAATATAGCTTAGGCTGAATTTTTGGATTTTTTTTAAAAAACTTCAATTTTTGATGAATAGTTAAACCACTTAGAAGTAGTTAAAAAACTGAATTATTCATTTTAATGAAAATTTAGCACTTTTTTGAATTGAATTTTGAAAATCCGACAAAAATGGTTGTTATTAGTAAGTAAAATTTTGTTTAATAAGATGAAAATAATTTTGGGTTAATAGTAAATTTCGACTTTTATTTACCGTCGTTAATGGTAAATAGGGTTATTCAAGATAAAAAGAATATTATAATAATTCTAAATTACCTTAACAGTTGTCCAAACCTTATTGGTTGAGTCATTTACAACCATGGACATATTTGAGTCTATTTTGGGACCCCATTGAGCAACTTGGTAGTGATAATGACAATTTAGATTAATTAATTTAATGTAAAGGAAAAAATGACATAAACAAAAATCTTTTAGAAAAATATTTATTATTTTGTGTTATATAAATAATTTTTTTGGATATAAATATTCATTAGAAATATAAAAATATTTGACACATCATGGTATTTTGTTTATAATGTTTAGAAAACAAATAAATTAAATTATTTATGGCACAATAATGATCCAGTATTTACCTCATTAATAAATGATTTAAATAAATAAGATTAAAAAAATTAAAATATTATCCAAACCAATCCAATTCCTATTGGATGATATTACTTCTACTATTAATCATATTATCTTTAACTTTAATGATTTTTGGACCTTTATAAACTGAATATAATTATGTAATAAAATAATATTTTCACACTTTCCTAAAGAACCCCTCTTATCCCTTATAAAAGGTGACCACTTCTACCAAATTTCTCACACCTATAATAACATTAGGCTCGTCCAATATCTAGGAAATTAGGATCCCTACATCCCTCTCCTTCTCCTAGAAGCCTTACCTTAGGTAGAAGGCACTTCAATAAGTCCTTTTGGTTCAAACCAAAGGAAGTTACCCAAATTAAAGGTAACAATTTTTCTTAACTTCTTTTCTATTATTTTACTTATAAAAACCCTAAAGTATTTTTTTTAATTTATTTTTTAACAACACCAGTATCCTAAATATACGGCGATGTTGTTATGAGAAGTATTAAAACTACACTTACAAACACCTTCATCTTATGGGTGAAGAATATACTGTTTATGTGGATGATAATCTAACGCCTCACGAGACGATGATTGTTCGATTATCTCCTACCACCTATCATGGTGGACATTAATATTACACTATATTTATATATGATTTTTATAGGATTTTTATGTTTTTATTATGAATATGTATTTTTCTTTTATAGTTTACCTTTATGGTTTCCATTATGGATAAGCGCGATAATTTCATTTGAGGAAGTGCATACTACTGCCCCCTCAAAGTGGTATGACACGTTAATTCCATATTTGGGACATATAAAGGATTGAGTTAATGATATCATATAAAATATTATATATGATATTATACTGGAATTATAATATTCCTATGTATCATTATGTTTTAATTCCATTAAAAAAAGAAATTGAAATAAAAGTAGCATTCATGCGTACGTACGGCTTATCATCTCCATGAACGGTGCATTACATTTCTTACCTCCAAATGTTATGTACAATTATAAATACATGTATATATTGGATATATATGATATATATGATATCTAAATAATTAATATCATTCTTTATATAATGGACTATTGACCACATGTACAACTTGTAAATATAAGTTGTTCATTTTTGACTCAAGTACCAAATATTGACAAAACGACCATTTTTAACATAAATGATTACATCATGATTATAACATGGTAATAAGTGATATAAGAGGAATAATAAACTTTAAAATGGTTCTTACGAAAATAGAAATTATCTTTAGTTTATTATTCAGGAGATTAAAGAACGATCCAGTCAAGTCGGACATTAGGTAAGGGACTTTATCTCAATCTCCTTTCATTGAGGCGTATTTTCATTAATACACAACTTTATTTTATACGTTGTATAAACCCCTTTGAATTTTAATTTTATTCAAAATGAATCTTTTTCTATGGATCGTTTTACTAAATGAAAAAAATAATGTTCCTTTTAACGTAAGCGGTGAGAATGACCTTTTCTGCTGTCGTGAGTATTATTTGATCTTTGGCTTCCACAACAAGCCGTACTATTTTTAAAAGAAAATAAGTACCATATACTATTTTATGTATTTTTTTATTGAAAATGGTTTTGATAATGGATTTGTTATGTAAATATATTTAAGTGATATATTGTTATAGAAATGTGGAAATGTTTACTTCCTTTATATTTTTTTTATATCTTATGATTTTATAATGGTACTTGGACATTTGATAGGTGGTTACATGATAAACCAAATGACAGGTGGTGCCGTGAATACCAGGAGGGGTGGTTACATTATAACCTCCAATGCATTCAGTATGGAAGTCAGCCATATGGATATTCCATTTAGTGAGATGTGTGGAAGTCGACTATATGGTTATTCTATTTAAGTATGTTTATGTCCCATGTTACCTTTATATGTTATGTGTTCTTTATATGGGTTTTATGGCAGCCTTTTGGTTACAAAAGGGTAAGTAGTGATCTTTTATATAGTGAACAGTATTTACTACTTCATAAGGTTAAAAAGTATTACTTATGTTAAAGTATTCATGGTTTACTTGTTGTTTTGAAAAACTAACAGTTTTTCTTCTTTGGGTATCCCTTACTGAGCTTTTTATGCCCATACAATGTTTTTGAAATGTTTTTCATAGGAAATATTTTGGAATAGGGTCAAGGATGGGATCAAGGAAATGTCATGATATTTTAAACATGGAACTGGACTTGAATCATTTTTTCAAGCATTTATTTTTTATGAAAAAAATTGAAACTGTGTAGAAATTTCTACTTTTTAATCTTTTGAGATGTAATAGTTATGTCCTAATTCACTAAAATTATAAACCTAAAAAGATCCTCAATGTGAATTATTAACTTAATTCAAGATTATGTATATTTTAAGTCCGGGTCCTTAGAAAACTATAGGAATTAAGTGATAAGATATTTAATAACCCTATTTTAACTCTATGGGATCCCATATTCCCACTGTTAATAAAAAAGATGGATCCAGGATTTTTTAGATTGATTACAGAAAAATAAATTCTATTACAATGAAGAACTAGTATCCTCTGCCTCAAATTGATTATTTTTTTGATCAACATCACCAAGCCCAATATTTTTCAAAGATTGAAAATCATTCTTGGTATAATCAATTGTGTTTGAGGATGGAAAATATTAGAAGAAAAAAATTTTAATATATGTATAGACATTAGGAGTTTACAATTATTTCATTTGGACAGACTAATCCACCATATATTTTTATGGATTTATCAAACATAGTGTTCAAGGAATTTCTTGAAATTTGTTTGTGGGATTTTTTATGATATCTTGATATATTTTAAATTCTATTATGACCATGATAACCCCTTAAAGGTTGTTATAGATACTATTTTAAAGAATTATTTTTATGGGATATTAAAAGGTTTGAATTATAGCTTCAAATAGATTTTTTCTTTTCCATATTGTCTCTTTGGATGGAAACTTAGTTAATCCTATGAAGAAAAAGGTAGTTCAGTAATGGAATACCCCAATTAAAATAACCAAGGTATGATGTTTCATTAGTTTAGCATGTTAATATTGGTGTTTCATTCAAAAATTTTCCTGATTAGCTAACCCGTTAACCAAGATTACTAATGAAGGGGTTAAGTTTATATGGACAAGAGAATGTCAATAATGTTTTGAATAATTGAATAAGAGATTTGTGAATGTTTTGATATTGACTCTACCAGTGGGATATTGTAGATTTGTGGTTTATAATGATGCATAAAATAAAGTAATTAGATGAGTCCTTATGTGTAATGATAGAGTTTTTTCTTATGAATCATGGCAGTTAGAAAATCAAGAAAAGGACTATCCAAATCATGATCTTGATTTAGAAACTATAATATTTTCTATGAAAATATGGGGAAACTATCTCTTTGAAAAAATATATGAGATATATACAGATCAAAAGATATTGAAATAAATATTTACATATAATTAACTCAATATGTTTCAAAGGTGATGGATCTAGATTCTCAAGGATAATGATTTTTAAATGCAATATCACCTTGGGAAGGAAAATAAGGTCGATAATGAATTGACTTGGTAAGATCATGGAGTTATAAAAATATTTTGATTGAAAGGGATCCTGTGTTTATAGATCTATTGAACATATATATGGGAATTATCAAGGGAGGTGAAATTTTTTTAATTTTTCAATTGGTTTCCCAACAATTTTTATTGTAAAAGATTAAAATTTATCATCCTGAAGATGATAATATTCATTGAAAATTTATATCTATGAATGATGGGTAGTTGTAATACATTGTGTATGAGGATTGAAATATGCAATTTGATAAGTGTACATGTGTTACCTCTACACCTAAGCTAATAATGGAGTCATTAGATGATTACTATATCTAGGATTTCTCTACACACCATAGTTGTACTAATATTTATGGATATTTGAAATAACATTTCTAGTGGTATAATATAAAGTCGGAAATTGTGGATTATGGGTAAAGATGTTTTTTTTTCAATATGTGAAGTATGAAAAACAACATATTATAAGATTCATTAAAATTATACCTATTCTTACATTTGAATGGGATGAAATTACTATAGATTTTGTTAATGTATTACCGAGGACAGTAATAATGACTCATAAATTATGGGTAATTTTTTATTGACTAACCAAATTTGAAAATTTCCACTCTATAAGAATGTATTTTCCACTAGGGTGCCTTTAAAAACTCTATATTAATTAATTTGTAAGAATTAATGGATGAACTCTTCTAATTATGTCTAATCGTGATCCATGATTTACAATGAAATTTTGGAAAATTCTTCAGAAAGATTTGGATACAAAGCTTCATTTAAGTAATTATTATCACCCTCAAACTGATGAGAAATATTAAAGGAAAATTTATAAATTGAAGGCTTGTTTAGATCATATTCACATGAAATTCTAGGTATGTGTGATCAAAATATACATTTGGTAGAGTTTTACTACAATAATTGTTTCCATTCAAGTATTCAAATGGAACCATATGATGCATTGTTAAGAAAAAGATGTCGTAAACCAACTTGTTGAGATGAAGTTGGTGAAAAGAATATTATAGGACTGGATATTGTGGAGGGAACAACAAAAAAGGTAAAATCTATTCACACCCATATCAAAGTATCTCAATGTAAGAAAAATAGCTTTATCGATAATAAAATGAAATATTTAGAGTTTTATGTGGGAGATCATATTTTTTTGAAAGTATCACAATGAAAGGGTGTCATAAGGTTCACTAGGAAAGGGATACTTATCCCTCGGTACATTGGTCATTTTGAAATTCTAGAGATAATTGGAGCTACGGCTTATCCTTTTCAAATTCTCCATAGCATTTCCCAAGTTCATGATGTGTTCCAAAATTATTTTTCATGTAAGTTCATGCCATACCCATAATATATTCCCACATATAAAGAAATATAATTAGAACCCAATTTTCCTTAATTTTAAGAGCCTATAAAAATAATTAACACTATATAATAGGTTTTGAGGAATCAGACGACACAAATGGTAAATATACTTTGAAAAAATCATAAAATTGAAGAGTTGGCATTGGAATGAGAGGAAGTTATAATAAAGAACTACCTAAATATTTTTATGAGGTGAAATTTTAGAAATTTCAATGATGATTTGTTAGTAGGAGGGGAGAATTTGACCAACTAGGATTCTATAAATGAAATTTCCATTCATATGATTTTTTCATATATTATAAATCACAAAAAAATCACTTAGAGAATAGAGTAAAAATATTATAAATTAAGAATGATTGAAATAAGTTATATATCTTGATGTTAATGAACTTATAACTTTGAAATTGTAACTTGATCTTTTGAATAGTAATATGAACCTTATGAATACTATAATTGAATAATGAATAGTATCCTCAACAAGGAAACTAAAACTAAAATTTAGGCATATTATAAATGAATTTATGAAATAATTTTATCATAGTAAAAGTAATTTTTATAAAAAAATACTAATTAAGTGTTCATATTTTTATAGGTCATAAATATTTAATTTTAATGTTATAATTAATGAAATGAGTTAAATTAAAATTTAATCTAATAGAATGTGTTCATAAATATATATTTTTTTGTCTTATGATTTTAATATAACTTTTTGAGAACTAAGTTAATTTTTCAAAGTGTTATAAAATCTGTTATAATTTTAAAATCTGTATTTCTCGAGTAAGTGATGATTTTAATTAAAAATTAAATTTCTCATATTTAAAAAATTATTTTCATAAAATTATGTTCATTTTTTTATTCTACACATTAAAAAAAGATTCGGTGAATTTTTTTAATTTTTTTGAAATACTTGAATTTTTTGTGGATTGTAAAATACCATATAAATAAATTTTAGGTTAAATAAACTATTCCTTGAGTAAGGGATGATGTAATAACCATAATCTCGAACTAACCATAATTATTTTAATATATTAGGTTATAATTCTAAAACCATTCACAGTCTTGAGGAAAAATAACAAACAAATGAATAAAACAATGAGATAAAAACCATATCTTCCACTCTAAATATAACCCTCACCACCTATTCTCCTCACACCTCTCAAGGTTTGAGACTCATCAAAATTATACTCAAAAATATTATGAATCTTATAATCCATTTCTAGGATCCATTGATATCAAAAAAATACCAAAAAACTATCCCCATAAAAAAGTTCTCAGGGAGGAGAAAAACAAGAGGTGAAAACCACTCTCTTTCCTTTTAATTTCTTTTTCATGTTCTTTTAATTTATCATTTTATCCTCACCAACCTATCCCAAAGATAAATTATATCGAAATTATATTCTATATAATATTATTTAATTTTGTCGAGGGAATGATCCCTTATCAATTTTCATCCCTCTCATTTTGGTTTAATAATGAAAACATCACCTGTGATGTGCTGATTTATCGCATTCAAGGACGAAGATATTTCTAATTCCATTAAAACCATTAAGGAAGGTCATAAAACAATTTTTATTGTTAAAAAATTAATATATATTTATTAAATCCTATTTAATATTCTGTAACCATTATATAAACATTATGTTAATTAATAAAACCCATCTAGTTTCTGATTATTGATAAACCACCAAAATAATATAAACATTCATCACTAATGTTCTATCTAATGATTCATCCTCACCATAAATAGAAAATTGAATTATATATTAATTTAATATTATGTATCTTCGTTACTATCAGATAAAATCAATTCTAGATATATATTTCCATTTTCTATGAACTTCCAGACTCATATACAAGTAAATCGAACATGAAAACCTAGGAAATGAACCCTCTTGAATGATAAAATTATATTTTATAACTCATCAGAAAGACCATAAATGAACATATAAAATTTTAAGAAATAAATTAAATGTATAAAATTTTATTTATTAAATTATTAATGAATGTAATTTAATTATCTAGAACTATATGGTCATGTCTATAACACTTTTAGACATAAGGTAAGGGTTTTATCCTTAACCTCTATTTTCCAATTGGGTTAAACATTCCCTCTCTTTAACCCTTTTTAATTCTTAATTATTATTATTTAATTATTATAAATTATTTTAATATTTCCCAAAATCATATATCCATATCATTTTATCTTTATTTTTTGGGTAAATACATGTTTTACAAGATTTCATCCACAATTATTCCTGATATGAAAACATGATTAAAGAGAACTAACAGATTTCTTACCCATTTTCATGTAACATTCATAATCTATTTCAAAACCCCATTATTTTTCTAAAATAAATAATTTTTTCATGAAAAAAATTATTTTTTCTTTTCAGGTTTTATAAAAATAATTATGGCAAATAAATATGATTTTTTTAAAATAACTCTTCATTACAATATAAAATCGGAATTTATCTCGAGATTTCCTTGATTATTTTATTAGACTATTTTCATCTATTTAAAAAACACTATTTAATTTTATTAATTATTGACATTTACCTCTTATGGTTTTCATATAAAATATTTTATTAACTGTTTTATGATAAATTTGACTTTGGATGTGCTATCTAGATACCATTTACAATACTACTCGGAATGGTTAGTGATTATGATTACAGATTGGGAAATGTTATTTAAATTTAATATGTATACATTTTTTTTAAAAACCCATTCATATATAGAATTTATTGGACTTATTATATTATATATGGGTCCCTCTATAACACTCGATTCATTTGTAGGTCTCATGTGAAAAAACAAAAATGGATGTTGGATGAGTCCTTAAAAATTTATTTTATGGTGTCTTGGACAAGGCATCGAAAATATGTTTACGATGTATATAATATGAATTTCCTCATTATTATTATATTAATTTATTATCCATTTTAATATTCTACTTGTATAATATTAACGGTTAAATATATTTCTCATGTGATTATTTATATAGAATTATTCATTCAGCTTTTATTCTTTCTATATTATGCTAGAGATTATGTTCTAATAGCTTGTGTGTTTTCTTAAATCTCCATAACTTATTATTTATATTAGTTTCACCTATATTACATACCCTTAGTAAGAATCCGACCTCACCCCTTCATTATATATTATTTTCCCCTAGTATGAAAAGATATATATTATGAATTACTGGTATGGATAATCTTAGAGTTATGGATGTTTATAATGGTGTTTTTTTTGTTTTCAAGTTGTAATATAAAAAATATGTTTGTATCTAACATTAAAAAACTAATAATCTATTTGTTCCATCAGGATATGAATTCCTTTTTTATTTAACTAATGTAATAAAGTAAGGAAATGGATCTAGGAAACATTAGTCATGGTCCTCACATTAAATTTGAGTGAAAACTATTATGGTTATGCCTAACCAAATATATTAATTTATAATCAACAAACAAAACACAATTTATGTTCCTAACAAAAAAATGAAATAAAAAATTGAGTTTCAGGGATTTTTAGGTGATACACATCATGGAGGTAAAATTATTCAACTTCTTACATGTTATGAATTTGAGAGTAATCATCCAGGAAAATATACCAAAGGAACAGGAAAATGTTAGAAAGATGGAGAATATTATAATTATGTAAATCAATGTCCTAGGATTAATTATCTTGAAGGGAATCAATAGATCATAGGAATAAAGGTTTAATAAGTTTATATGATAAAGATAATGAATTTTTGAATGATATATTTATGGTATGAGTTATTTGATTATGTTTAAATTAATGAACATTATTTGATTGATATTTATGAATATTAAGACATGATTCACATTGTTGACTCTAAGAAGTGTTAATGAATAAGATAAAAAAACATAGTTAAAGGTTTATAAATGTTGTTAAGTGATTGAAGTTTATATATATTCAGTTTTAGGAGTTATAATATATTGTTATTTTATTTAAGTGTTGATAATATTTAAGAACAATCATAAAGTGAAAAGTGTAGATACCATTTTGAGGTCTTATGTTATTGTATTGAAAATTTATTAATAAAAGTTTTGGAAATATTGATTAATTTATAAGGAATAATTAATAATAAATATATAGATAACCATATAGATTAATAAGATATTTGATGTTGAGATAATGCTTACTTCAGAAAATGGGTTATAATATTTCATGGAACATAATAAGAGTTAAATTAATTTTGAAAATTTTGGGTAATATGGGCTTTATTCAAAAGAAGTATATATTAATTCATGAATAAACATGGAGGAAAATTTTAGAGGAATATAGGATGGTATTATGGATTTATGGTTATCGAGGTTATTTATAGAAAATATTTTCAAATTTTGGTGAATATATGACAAATGAATATACACTTTTGTCTTGTGACATTATGAGTGATTGATGTTTCTTGGAGATAAATGTTTTTGAATGAATTTACAATAAAATATTTATAATATTTGGGTTTAAAATTTTAGTCTGAAATATTCTTATGATTTTAAGGTTAGATATTTATGGAATGTTTTAAGTTTATCATTAGATGTTATTATTGAGAATCTAGGGTTTAACGTAGTAGTTCAACATATGTTTTTTTATTCATATTGGATGTTATCTTATCATATTCTAACCATGATTGGTTTTTATAATATATTGAAACATGAGATATAAATTTACATCCAGTTATTCACACCATGATCTAATAAATGTAAATTTTAGTTATTTAGACATGAACAATTCATCAGGTAAATTTATCATATGAGATGAACTAGTTATGGAAAATTGCTCGAAACAAAATTAAAATAAGAAATAATTCTTATGGAATGGAATAAAATCAGGATATTATATTATATCATATTCTCTATCTCGATGGTTAAATATGTTTTTAGAGAAAAAGACAAATATATCTGGCCTTATGTGAAAAATAACACTTCAATATAAATTTATGCTTTTTAATCTATTTAACATGTATTATATTCATAATAATAAATGAATGTCTTAATAAATATATAGTAAATGAAAAGTTAAAGAGTTACAAAATTTAAATTAATGATATATTGAGTAAATAAATTTAATATTTTAAGATAAGACGTATTTCATTCATCTAATGGTTATTTTTTCAACCCACAATTATAATCAATTCCATTGTGTTAATGTTCAATTATTAGGGGTCCTATTAAATTAATAGTTTTTGAGTTATCTTCCAATCCTTGTAATTGACTCTAAAAATATTTTAATACTTTTTTATCATACATGATATTAAACTATAAGGACACAATATCTAGGGGTTAACACCCACATATTTTAGTTTATATTTTATAAATGAATTAAATGATTTAAACTGTGTTCCACACATAAAAAAGATTATAAACAATCTTTAATAACTATATAAATATTATTATTTAAATATGACCATTATAAGCTAACCATTTGATTGAAAATTATGGATAATAATAACCTTATTATGAAATATAAATATAAAATGTTTAATAATTTTATTATTTATTCATTTATTATATATTAGTACTGTATTTTTAATGATAATAGTTAAATAAATTAAGATTAAGAACTATTAAAGTTTAAAAGGGTTATACTTCTAAAAAGTGCATTTTATTTGTATATAATATATTTCATTTAAAAAATAATTTTATAAATTTTATATTTTTACATTGATAAAATTTACTAAAATTTTGAAATTATTATGTAAACATAAACATAATATAAAATTGTGTGTTTTTTATAAAAAAGACTGATTTTTATGTGAATAGTTAAAACACTGAATTTATATATACTTCCATTTTTATGACATTATCATGACATAATATTGACTTGAATGTTCATAAAAACCTTTTAATATAATAAATATATATCTAGTAAGTAATACAGTGCATTTATAAATATAATATTGAACTTAAAAATATATATTTTACATTTTTGGAAATCATGGTAATGTTTTTATGAAAATAAAAACTATTTTTGGTTCTTCTCTATTAATTAATTTTTCCAAAGGTAACTTTCATTATTAATTTAGTTTTAGAGTAAAATAGATAACCATTTATTAAAATAAATCTAATTTAGTCAATGTGAATCAACTTTATATATGATTCTGATGTACAATAGTTTTTATTCAAAAAACGTAGATTATTATAGAAAACATTATTTCATTGAATTTCATTAACATATATTTAAATGAAATTTTAACACTTCTGGGATGAAAATTCTAAAAATAGTTAATACGGTCCATTTTATTTTTCTTCATAATGAATATTATCTTTACTAAATGTTTATCATCATGGTTAATGATATAGTGGGTTAAAAATGGTTAAAACTACTTCATAAGGTCTCAAAAACTCTTAAAAATGGATTTATTTCATTTAATGAGTTTCTATCAGCAATAATCACCATTTATTTGAAAAACAATGTAATTATTTTCACTTACCTTTTATTATGACCTTTATTTTCTTTTATGTCAGGAGTGATTATGAAATGTTACTCTCTTTCACTTAATATTTAATATATTTTTTTATAGGGATAAACATTACTTTTTAATGTTTATAAATAATTATAATAATTATAAATAATTAATATTTATTATAGTAATTTTTTTAATTTTTGATGATGATATAATTACTTATAACGAATATGAATCACGAAAGAAGCACCTGTGTATGTGGGTGAAAAATCAAAGTAAAAAGTATTATAATATAGAATGTTATGTTTTATTGATATACATGGGTATTTCAAAATTATAATAGATAAAAATTAAACTTAACTAATGTTTTAAATGATAAAATTATAATTCCATTTTTTTCTTTGTAGTTTAAAAGTCAAAATACATGAATAGTAATGAAAATGACTTTTAGGAATATTTATTGAAAATAATGTCCTAAAAATTGAATTAAAAATAAAAAACAATCATGAATGAATAGTAAATTAAAATTATCTTTCTAAGAACCTATTTTCCATTTGGGATCCAATTAATTTCAAAATAACGCTTTTTTATCTATAATGGTATAATATTTAAGAAAATTTCATTAGATTTTTCCAATAAAGGGAACTCATTCTAACCTTATTAATAGATATTATACATTCTTTTTTATCTCCATAATATAAAAAATATATCCCTAACTCTATTACATATTCCCTGCGGGTATTTTTCTCACAAAAAGATCAGTCCTAGAGGGCTTATGGTGTAAGCCAGAGGATGATATTCGGGGAGGAGGTATAAGTCTTAATAGAATACATTCAAGTTCATTTCATCTTCTACCTCATTAAAATATATTCTCACCATTATAGAGTAATGAAATAATTTTATATACTATACTAAACTATTATTATTATGGTGAAACTACTATTTTTTACCTTCTATCCATTATATTGGAAGTGAAATCTTTCCTGTGTTTATGTTTAGAATACCACCTCTAAGAAATAGTGTATTTAATTTTTTATCAACACCAAACATGGTTGGTAATAAATATTTATTTGAAGGAAATATATTATATTTATTTCATTATTATTATTATGTATTTATAATAAACTCCATACCTTTTACCCTCCAATTTTCTTTAAAATAATATGGTCGCTCAGGCGTATGTGTGGACTACTATCTCCATGAAGCGATGTGATTCATTTTTAATTAACATATCACATGGATTGGTATAAGGATATAATTAAAGAAAAATATGATCCTCTTAAATTGGATATTATTAATTAAAGATAAAAAATTTCTTATATATTTATATTTAATATATTGGAAAAATGGAAATGTTTCTCATGCGTATGTACGAACTACCCTCTCTGTTATTAATGTATCTCATATTTTATTAATGGTTTACATTAATTGTTTTAAAATTTTATTTATTGGGTAGAAATGTTAATTAAATTTTTTTATGATTTTATATATTATCTAACCATGATCCATGGGATCATAGTCAACACACCAATGGTTTTTTTGACTGAATGACCCCAAAACAGCCAAAATGAACTTAACCAATTTAGTAACTAAATAGATGATAATAATAAAAGAAATTAAATGACTAATTTATTTTCAATTAACTTGAATTTTTTTATTAATAATGAAAATAATTAATATATTTTTATTATTAGAGAGTTATATTACATATACATTGAATTGGATCCTAAGGTAAGGGGTTCTCAAATAAATATCTTTTTTTATACTTATTCCATTTACACAGCATGTTTTATTATGTGTGGTGTATAAACTACGAGATGGATTAAGTTTATAATTAATTTTAAAAAATTTAATTGTTTTGAAAAAAATTTAGATCTTTTATAATTCAATGTTATTTTTATTTAAAAGATAACAAATATGTTAGGGGGTTTTCTTTGAAACCACATTTAAATGTTTTACTTCCATACTTTTTTTCTCCATATACATGTTCATCAAATTGAATCATTAATATTATTTTTTATACTTCATGGAATTTTAATTTTCATTTTAAACTTATTTTTTACTTTCATTACAATGAGTTTAAAAAGGAACTTTTTAAATATTTTCCATCGGAGTCAATTTTTAAATATTTTTTATCAATATTGAAAATAATATATTTTAAAATATATATATTGTCTTAATTTTCAATAGTAATATCCATTTTCAATTATCAAGTGTCCTCTATAACCTTCCATGTTTTGTAAATAATATTATATTCATTATCTTATGATAATTACTCTTTTAAAATATTTATAAGAGAGAAGGATATTTATTTTAATCTCATGATATGACTGAAAGTAATTTTTCTTATGAGATTAAATGCGTTTTTCAAGAGTTTTATAATTAAGAAGAAATTTCATGAATTTATTTAAGGATATGGCACTTGATAATTATAGATGATAAATTGTGAACCTAATATTTCTCATAAAGATTGGTGATCCTTATATATCTCTGAAATAAATTATGTAATGATACAGTCTCCAAAAGTAAAAATGTGGGAGATAAACAGGTTTGTTAGTCCTATAGAACTGACTATGCTGAAGATATAATAACACATGTTAAGAACACGTGAACAGTAGTTTTGAATATGATTTTATAAGATACCGATTTCATGCCTACTAGGGGTTTTAATGCAAATTTTTTTATTTCACAATGAATGAAAGTTGATTAGTTTTTAAATGTAAATGATTTTACTTTCAAGGAAGGTTTTCACAAGTTCTCTTTTCCATAAAATTACTTCCATGTTTCCTTAAAAATTATAATGGGTTTTAGAGTTTCTATTTGAGAAAATTATAATTTTAACATATAGATATGTTTCACTTATGTGATCAATGTTTTATTGGGTAAAAGGTAAATAAATTCGTGGTTTCCATGAATTTAAATGGACTAATGGTTTCAAATAGTTTTTATATCCCTTACCCATTGTTTTATACTTGTACAACATTTTTAAATGTTTTTTCATAAGATCTAAGGATGGGTAAGAACTATAGAATGGTCAATATTTTTTATATGATGCCTAATAATAATAAATGGAAAGGTTTGTTTCAAGTAATAGTTGTGTACATTTAAGAACATATTTTTTTTTAAAAAAATTCACTCTATTCGGATGTGTCCACCTTGTTAGGTAATTATTTTCCGTACCCTTTTAAAACTATAATCCTAAAAGTTATTGGGAATGTAATAATGTGAAATATTTAATATTAACCTCATAATTGTGTATTTGTTATCATATGAGGTATTATAATCTTCATGTCTGTAATTGGGATAGAGTTACAGTATTATAAGTCAACAATTATGATTTTAATTTACCAAGTGGATTGATTATAGTATTGAAGAACTGTTATTATTTTCCCACCATAGATAGAAATTTTATTTTTTATTTAGATATTATGGAATTTTTATAAATTATTATGCGCTTGAGTCCATATATATATATGAATGAAATTTTTTATGGTATCATGAATTTGTTTAACGATTTATACATTCTAGATATGATAAGTCCCCCCTATATCATTCAGAATAAGAAGTTCACGATAGTTTACAATCCCACATACCTTTAGAATTGTCACCAAAGACATATAAATGGGAAACACATACAACTACTTCATAAAGATGGATTTTTAGAAAAACATTCAATTTTAAATAATTTGATACATGTGAATGTTGTTTATTATAAAAATAGACAATGAATCATTTAGTGAAAATGGTGAAATGTGAAGAGGAAAATTAATTATAATACATAGTGATTCATGTTGAAAAAAGAATACTCAAGTACAAGTGGGTTAAGGTACTTAATTACTTCTATCCATGACTTTAGTTGGTAAATTTATGTGTCTTTGATGAGACACAGGTATGAAAATTTTGAAAGGTACAAAGTGTTTTAGAATAATGTATATAATAAAATAAGAAAAAGTATAAATATTCTTTAGTCGGATCAATGTGAATAATACTTTAACCTAGAATTCACTAACCAGCTCTAAGATTTTTTATTTTTTCAAAAAATCACACCTCATTGAATCCCATAATAAAATAGTGTTTCTTGGTGTAGGAATCAAAACATATCAAACGAGGTAAGATTGATAAATAGTTAGTGTGACCTTGTAGGGACCAAACCTTAAAAAATTACACAAAATATGACATATTCTGGTCTAGGATCTAGAGGATTATACAACCTTAAATTTTTATTAGAGTTCTTAAAGAACTGAATAGAAAAACCAAGGACAGCACATACGCTAACTTCGTAAGCAAAATTATTTCCATCAGGAACTCGAATGAACATTTGAAAAATAATTTAAAAACATAGGGTGGGTAATTAAATTACCTAGTAAGGGGGTTTAAAATAATTAGTAAATTATTTAAAAAAAATTATTTACTGTTGAATTAAAAACTGAAAAGTGGCTTTTCATAACCTAAATAAATTTAAGAAAATCATTTTTTATCAAAATAATTATAATGTAAAGAAGAATTGGAATTCTATATAGAAAATAAAAAATTTCTGGTGGGTAATTCATTATACATGGAAGACCATAATATAAACTATAACATAATGCTTATAATCATATAAAATATGGAAGAAACTTCCCTTAATACTTATGGTTTCACTCCCCATAATCTCATGTAACATTCAAGTGCCAATTTTGATAAAATTTAACATGGACCTATATTTCTCAATCCTAACCCAAAAACTATAAAAAATGAATACATTTATTTTCCTAAAAAAACTATATTACATGTCACAAACATAATCCTGAGAGTTTTTAAAGAAATTTTTTTGGAGAATCCTATGTTTAAAATAACTACCACAATTTATATGTAATAAATAAAATAGATACCAAACTATACCACCTACTTGAACTAAAATGTAACACCACGACCCCAGTTACTCAGAGTCGGTATATTATTTTAATACATTGGAATGATTATAAGGTATCAATTCCTGAAGGGCCAATTAGTTTAGCAATCTGGGAAAGTAAATTATATATGTGGACGTTACATTACAATTTCTAAAATAAAACCCAACATATATAATCCATTCGGAATTCCATTATTCCCCTAGCTTAACCCTACATATCAAACATAACACACTTCTTCACATCCTGGAAAAAATAAAACATAAGAAAGGTGTTAGCTCAGATGCTCACTAAGGATAACAATATAACAGAAACAAACATAAAAAAGCATAAACATTTAAGGCAATGTATAAGACTAAAACAAATTCCTTTCAAACATAATATTCAGCATAACATTGAATAGATAAATCAAATAATTCCATTTACTCATTCACATGGATATTCTACTTATAACGACCCATACATTACATACATTGTTATTACATCAGAATTCAAGCATACTTATTACAACATATAACAAAACCACAAAAGGAACGTATATGTATAGTGTCTTTAGAAACTGGGAAACATAAACAACTGGTTCATAAAGCATCTACATTGTCACCCATTTATTTCATTATATCTAGAGTCCCTTTTGGAATATCCTACTTAATAACCATCTTCCTGACCTGGGGGAAAGAAAACATACAAAAGGGTGAGCTCAAATTCTCAGTAAGGGTAAACAAAACAAAAATCAATCACATCATATTCATAAGAACATAACATTTTTGAAATCTTAATCGGAAAAAGAAATCTTAATTTCATAACATGGGATAAATCATGGAAGTGAAACGTAATCACAATAATCATAACTTAAAACATGAAGCTTTGTGGCTTACACACATAATCATAGAGAATCATTTCTTATTAGTCAAGACTCAATTCCAAGACTATCTTAGTGGACAAAGTCCATTTCTGAACAGAGTTCATTCCTTGTTTCAGTCCAATTTCACTGAACCGGTTTACCCTGCCATTCCATCCATGTCTATCTCATGAGATATAAAATCTTTACCTAATGCATTGGAGGGAGATATAGGTCCCACCCATCTCATAATGATACTATTCTTATGTGTGCCACAAAATCATAAATCATACATCATTGCATAACCCATGTAATAAAAATGGGATTCTTAAACAACATGACATCATAAAAAAATTCATATAAGATAAAGGATTTCATAAAAATAATTCCATCACAACATAATCAAATCATTGTAATAATAGGGATAGAAACAGAACCCTATATTATCTTAGATGGAAAATAATTTTGATATAACACTTAAACTCCATTATTGAGGAAAATATCCTTTCTACTCCAAAAACACTTTTCCTTTCTTAACATGTCGTACAATTATAAACTAAAAGAAGTTGATTAAAATTTAACTTGAAAACTTATAAGGGAAGCTTCTTGGAAATAATTTTTTAAAAACCCATTCATGCCGTATAAGTTAAAAGAAAACATTCTTCTCGTACTTTGGTCGGAAAATTCAAAAAGTACCTCGTACGAAAAACGACAAAAGATTCCTTACATATCTTTTACTAAAAACTCATCGAAGGGTAAAATTGGATATAAACTATTTTATAATGATGTAAATATTACATATTGAGGAAAAACGGATGTGGATGATAAAATGAACCCCAGTAAATTCCAAAGTATAAACAATCTCAGATAAAAATGAGATTGTCATATTTACCTTACCTTAGGTCCAATTTGCTTCGTAAGTGTCCGAAACTCCTGTATAATGATTTAAATAATGTTATTGACTTATTCCAGAATCATACTTATTTTTATGATATCATATATGGTCATATTCTTAGCTTATTATTAGTAATATTTCATTGCTACTTGTTATTCGGGTGTTTATTAATTTTTTGTTCTTATGTGTGTTTTGTCGAATAAATTCTTATTTTTCTTTTTAGGTTATAGATACCTCATTTACAGAATGGTATTATTGTAATATATATCATGTTAATTCATTCAATTCATTTATATAATCATTATGCATTGAAGATCATGTAGAACGAGTCGCATCACATCGTGGAGACGGTATTCCGTACGTACGCACGAGCCATGATATCGTTCCCATAATTGTAGAATTGTATTGGAATGTATATATACTATTTCATAATCAATATCAATTTACAATAATCATATATAGTCATTATTTACACCATTATACCCATCCAAGTAAGGTGGTGGTGGAAAATAGATTACACCACGGCGTAGAGACGATATTCCGTACGTACGCACACGCGGTGATTTTTTTTCCGTAGGATGGATAGATGGTTAAATAGGGTTATTTCGTACTAATAATAACATATCAATATATGGGAGATACTGATGTTATTACTCCATAATGAAACAACTAAAGAAGAAGAAGTGGAAGAAGAAATGAAGATGAAAGAATCGGTAACAGACATTACCTCTTATTTGAAGCGCTTCTTTGAGACCTCCTTTTAGGGCACTAAAATTGGTCTTTGAATAAGACCAGGACCTCTAGGATGTCTCTAGGGAAGTGTAGAGAAGAAATTGGCAGGGGTTGGCCGAGATTGAATGCTCAAAGTGGTGTGAGGAAGAGAGGGAGGAGGTGCCCTTTTTTAAGGGAGGAGAGGGGCACCTTTGGAATAACTAAAAATATTATTTTATTATAAAGTCAAATTCGGTTTTTAATTGCTCCAAATTGATATATTTTGAAGATAAGGTGGGTATGGGTCGAAATAATCTAATAAAATAGAATTTAGAAAATTTTAGGTATCAATTTTAACCTTATCATTTAGATTTAACTTTAAGTTAGATAATTTAACTTTTATCGTGTCTTCTTGTTTTCATACACTATAAGGTTAATAAACTTACTATATCAAGACAAACGAACCCCAAGTTGTTTATTATTAATATATATAACCTTATATAAGTCATTTGGCATAACCTTAGATTTTTAGGAATAAAATAACAATTAATAATATAATATTTGTTTTAAAAACTATTTTATGTTAATTTTGACACTATTTGGTAATTGCTTTTTTTGAAACTCATAACAGAATTATTAGTTCGTAAAAATTTAATTAAATCAATACTAACTTGTCATATTAACATATAAAATTATTTTAATTCATAAAAAGTCTCAAATTACATTTATTTGGGTATTTATAACATCAATTATGTCAATATTTCATTAATAAGATAATTACTGCATCATTATTGAATCATAAATAAAATAAATTATTTTATTTTTAAAAATTAAAAATAAAATAACATTATGTAGGAAATATTTTTAGATTTCTAATTAATATTTATAGTTGAATTTATCTTATGTATAACCCGATATTCAAAATGATTTACTTATTAAACTTTGATTTTAGCTATTTTAACCCTTCTTTAAATAAATTAATAATAAATGTCCTAATCTAATCCAAGTGGGCCTAAATGGTCATATTTTAGTCCTAAGGTTTTTTTTGTCGAATTAAACTTATCCAATAGAATTAGGACATGTGTTAGGGTAATATTAATAACACTTTTACCCTTAATTACACTATTTACTTTTAACCGTGGTAAAAAAAGTAAAAAGTTACTATTCAACAAAAATTATTTTCATCTCATTGAACCACATTTTAGTCCTTGATATTAACCGTGTCTCTCATATTTTCAAAATTCCACTCACAGAAGCATTAAAATTAAGTTTTATGAAAAATTCAGTTTTTTTAACTACCACTTAGTGGTTTCACTATTCATCAAAAATTGGAAGTTTTCAGAAAAATAACAAAATTTCACCCTAGGCTAATTTCGATATTCCAAATCCAAAAATGAATTCCATTTTAAAAAATAAAAATTATAAAATTTAAAAAAGTGGTTATTACTATTCATAACGGCTAGTTTTAATAATATTTTAATAGCATATCGTTGTTTAGTGAAACTCAGTATTGCGTATGACACAAGCTATTGAGGAAGGCCGCGGTTGTGTGTAAAGCAATCCAAGCTAGTGTTGTGTGTAGTGAAAGATTCCTTTGTTGATTTATATAACATAAAAACAAAATATTTCTCATAAAAGTCTCGGGTGTTACATTCTACCCCCCTTAAAATGAATTTCGCCCTCGAAATTTGTCACTTTGTAACAAACAGATGTGGATACCTTTCCCTCATTATATCCTCAAGCTCCCATGTAGCTTCTTCTAACTAGTGGTTCCTCCATAAAACTTTCACCAAGCGAGTGGTCTTGTTCTGTAGGACTTTTTCGCTGTGACCCAGAATCTCTATCGGTTGTTCTTCATAAGAAAGATCTTGCTCCAGCGGTACAACTTCTGAGCTGAGTACATGTGAAGGATCAGGTATGTGATTTCTCAAGATAGATACATGGAACACATCGTGAACATGAGAGAGATTTGGTGGAAGCACCAACTGGTAAGCTACCTTTCCAACACGATCCAATATTTCGAAAGGACTGATATATCTAGGGCTCAACTTCCCCTTCTTTCCAAATCTCATGACCCTCTTACAGGGAGATATTCGTAAGAACACTTTATCACCCACTTCAAACTCTAGGTCTTTTCTTCGGTTGTCAGCATAACTTTTCTGTCAAATCTGAGCTGCTCTTATGTGTTGTTGAATAGATCGGACCTTTTCTGCCATCTCATCAACAAGATCAGGTCCTAATAGCTTTCTTTCCCCAACTTCATCCCAGCAAGTTGTAGTCCTGCATTTCTTTCCATGGAGAGCTTCATAAGGATCCATCTGAATACTGGAGTGAATGCTATTATTATAAGAAAATTCTACCAATGGTAGTTGTTGATCCCAACCACCTTTGAAATCCATAGAGCAAGCTCTCAACATATCTTCTAGAGTTTGAATTGTTCTCTCCGACTGACCGTCTGTCTGAGGATGATAAGCAGTGCTGAAACTCAACTCAATATCCAGAGTATGCTGAAGACTTTGCCATAACTTCGAGGTAAATCTCGGATCCGGATCAGATATAATAGAAAGTGGTACTCCATGCAATCTTACCACTTCCTTTATATATATCCTGGAAAGCTGATCCAGAGAGAAATCCTCTCTAATAGCAATGAAGTGTGCAGACTTTGTAAGATGATCAACTATGAGCTAGATAGAATTATTGCCTTTAGATGTTTTAGGAAGTCCTGTGACAAAGTCCATAGTGATGTTTTCCCATTTCCATTCGGGTATGGGTAATGGTTGTAACATCCCCTTAGACTTCTGTCTCTCAGCTTTAACTTGCTGACAAACCAATCATCGAGAGACATATTCAGCAACATCTCTTTTCATGTCATCCCACCAGAAGTATTCTTTCAGGTCCCTATACATCTTCGTGGTTCTAGGATGAATAGAGAATGAAGAACTATGAGCCTCATCCAATAGCTCCTTCTTTAATTCGGGGATGGGAGGAACACAAACCCGATTCCTAAACTTTATTATCCCATCATAATCAAGGTTGAATTCAGGAATATTTCTCACCTTCTTTTGTAACTCTACATCTTCTTTCTGCACATCTTTAATCTTCACATGTATAGATGGTTGAACATTCATTTGAGAAAGATACGATTTCCCCCCTTCTATTATAATTCCAAGATCCATCCTTTGTAAATCCATAAATATTGGATCTTTTGTGATCCTCATCATGGATAAACTGGCATGGTATTGTCAACTTAATGCATCTTCCACCTTGTTTTCGTTCCCCAGGTGGTAATGAATTGAGCAGTCGTAATCCTTAATTAGCTCTAACCATCTTCTTTGGTGCATATTCAGCTCCTTTTGTGTGAAAATATAATTTAAACTTTTATGATCATTATAAATGTCACACCTTTCTCCATAAAGATAATGCCTCCAAATCTTTAATGCAAAGATTACCGTAGCTAACTCCAAAGCATGTGTTGGGTAATTTCGCTCATGGATTTTCAACTGCCATGAGGCATAAGCTATCACCATATCATTTTGCATGAGAACACATCCCAGTCCCTTCTTGGATGCATCACTGTAGATCACAAACCTTTCTCCACTACAAGGAAGTGTGTGTATAGGTTCACTAGATAACCTTCTTTTCAACTCCTTGAAATTATCTTCACATTCATCCGTCCACATGAACTTAACTCCTTTTCGAGTCAACCTAGTGAGTGGATTAGATAATCGTGAAAAATCTTCACAAAACGTGGATAATATACTGCCAAACCAAGAAAACTTCAGATCTCAGTTACTATTGTTGGTCTCGACCATCTTTCGATAACCTCTGTTTCTGCTGGATCCACAGATATCCCCTCTTTTGAGATTATGTGACCAAAAAATGCAACTTTTTTAAGCCAAAATTCACATTTGGTAAATTTGGCATAAAGCTTCTCCTTTCTCAGGGTCTTCAATATAATTCTCAAGTGATCATTATGTTCTTCCCTTCTCTTTGAATAGACAAGAATATCGTCTATAAAGACTACCACAAATTGATCAATGTAATCTCTAAAGACTCTATTCATCAGATCCATGAAGATAACAGGGGCATTAGTAAGACCAAATGGAATCACTATAAATTCATAATGTACATACCTTGTACGGAAATCCGTCTTTGTTATATCCTCCCTTTTGATCCTTAATTGATGATAACCTGAATGAAGATCAATCTTGGAAAAGTATTGAGCTCCGCGTAGTTGGTCAAATAAGTCATCAATGCGTGGGAGAGGATATTTGTTCTTGATAGTGATCTTGTTAAGTTCTCAATAATCAATGCAGAGTTTCATTGATCCATCTTTCTTCTTAACAAACAGAACAGGTGCTCCCCAAGGTGACGCACTAGGGTGTATGAATCCCTTATCAAGATTTTCTTGGAGTTTCTTCTTCAATTCCGGCAACTCAATTGGGGCTATTGTATAAGGTGTCTTTGAAATAGGCAAAGCACCCGGTACAAGTTCTATTGAAAACTCAACATCACAATTTGGTGGAAGACCTGGGAATTCCTCTGGAAAGACATCATCAAACTCCCATACAATGGGCATATTCTTAATTTTTAGTTTCTCACCAACCATTTGAGATAAATAACCCTCATTTAGTGGAATCAATACCCATAAGTTGGAAGAAATTTCCACTGGAAGGTTATGTTCATCCTTGCATCGATAGACGATCATATATTGATCTGGAATATGAAATGTGACTTCCCTTATTTGGAAATTGATATGAGATCCATATAGAGAAATCCAATCCATGCCAAGTATCCCATCAAATTCCACTATAGGAAGGATCACAAGATTTGCAAGAAGCACTTTCCCACAAACTTTAATCGGGGAAGAATTATAAACTTTTGATGTGACTGTTGTGCCATTAGGTGTTTTCACAGCTAACTCAACATCTAATTGTTGAGTTAATACGGTGATACCCTTAGAAAAATCTTCAGAAATAAAAGAGTGGGTGGATCCAGAATCAAATAAAACATTTTCTACTTTAGAGTGGATGGTAAGTGTACCTTTCACCACATCATTATCGTACTCCACCTCGCTGATAGAAATTGAATGTGACTTTCCTTTGTCTTTAGCCTTAAGATTTTTTTGATGTCGATCATCATCAATAACCCTTGGATTAGGGCATTTATTGGCATAATGCCCCATCTCCTTGCACTTGAAACATTGAAGTGTAGTAGGTTCATTCTATGTGTCCCTTCCTTTGTTTTCATCATTAGACATCTTCTTCCCATCATTGCGGCATTCAAATGCCTGATGACCTTCCTTTCCACATTTGAAACATTTACTTGTCCCTTTAAGAAAACTCCCTCCATGTTTCTTTCCACACTTTGAGCATAAGGGAAAGTTCATCTTCTTTTCAGTGTGATCTTTAGATTTTCCTTTGAATTCCATTTTCCTCTTCTTATCAAACCCATATGACTGATGGGTTACTCCATTCTACATCTCAACTTTGAGAGCACATCGAACGATTCCTCATAGCTATTGAAGTCCCTTATGGCTAAGGCCCTTCGAAGACTTGGTTTTAAGCCACTAAAGAATTGATCGATCTTACTCTCAGGTTAGATAATAATACCAGAAGCGTACCTTGCAAGTCTTGTAAAATTTGCTTCATAGGTACCAACAGATTCATCATCCTTTTTCTTCAGTTCAAGAAACTCTTTCTCCATCTTTTTTCGAAGAATACGAGGGAAGTACTTATTGAAAAATATGTTCTTGAAATCATCCCATTCCTTGGACTCAATTTCATCTCTTTGCCTCGTATTCTTAACAAGATTCCACCATTGATCAGCATCTCCTTCCCAACGATACACTACTAGGATGACTTTATCATGTTTAGAACATTGTAGAACTGAAAATATCTTTTCAGTAGTACTGATCCATTGTTTAGAAACTAATGGATCAGTAGACCCGCTGAATGAAGGTGGACGATGCCTCATGAAGGATTCAACAGAATGTTTCTCCTTCCTTTGCTCGTTTGGAAGTCCTGTATGATTCATAGCTTGAGAAAGTTGTGTGAGCATGGATACAAGATTTTTCATTCCAGCTCCCATAACGTTTGGTTGCTCAGGGGGACAATCATTGCATTTCCCATCGCATTCAGCATTAACACGGTTCCTTCAAGTTCCAGCCATTGACCAAAACTAAGAAGAATAGTGTGAGAAATCCTAATTATAATAGGAAAAACACATAATAAAGAATAAAATTTCACACTTAAGGATTGTCCTAGGTTATTCATGGTCATTTCTAAAACACTAAGATTGTGTTCTATGCTTAGAATTATCCTTAGGGTTCTTACTAAGGCTTTCACATCCTAGTTTACAAAGGTTGAATATACCTATCCTCTGATACCAACTATAACGACCCATACTTTACATACATTGTTATTAAATCAGAATTGATTCATACTTATTACAACATATAACAAAACCACGAAAGGACCATATAGGTATTGTGTCTTTAGAAACTGGGAAACATAAACAACTGGTTCATAAAGCATCTACATTGTCACCCATTTATTTCATCATATCTAGAGTCCCTTTTGGCATATCCTACTTAATAACCTTCTTCCTGACCTGGGGGAAAGAAAACATACAAAATGGTGAGCTCAAATTCTCATTAAGGGTAAACAAAACAAAAATCAATCACATCATATTCATAAGAACATAACATTTTTGAAATCATAACCTGTAAAAGAAATATTAATTTCATAACATGGGATAAATCATGCCAGTGAAATGTAATCACAATAATCATAACTTAAAACATGAATCTTTGTGGCTTACACACATAATCATAGATAATTATTTCTTATTATTCAAGACTCATTGCCAAGACTATCTTAGTGGACAAAGTCCATTTCTGAACCGAGTTCATTCCTCGTTTCAGCCTTGTTTCACTGAACCGGTTTAACCTACCATTCCGGCCATGTCTATCTCATGAGATATAAAATATTTACCCAATGCATTTGAGGTAGATATATGTCCCACCCATATCATAATGATACCATTCTTATGTGTGCCACAAAATCAAAAATCATACATCATTGCATAACCCATGTAATAAAAATGGGATTCTTAAACAACATGACATGATAAAATAATTCATATAAGATAAAGGATTTCATAGAAATAATTCCATCACAACATAATCAAATCAATGTAACAATAGGAATAGAAACAGAACCCTATATTATCTTAGATGGAAAATAATTTTGATATAACACTTGAACTCCATTCTTGAGGAAAATATCCTTTCTACTTCAAAAACACTTTTCCTTTCTTAACATGTCATACAATTCTAAACTAAATGAAGTTGATTAAAATTAAAATTGAAAATTTGTAATGTAATATTCTTGGAAATAATGTTTTAAAAATCCATTCATGCCGTATAAGTTAAAAGAAAACATTCTTCTCGTACTTTGGTCAGAAAAGTCAAAAAGTACCTCGTACGAAAAACGACAAAAGATTCCTTTCATATCTTTTACAAAAAAACTCACTGAAGGGTAAAATTGGATATAAACTATTGTATAATTATGTAAATATTACATATTGAGGAAACATGTATGTGGATGATAAAATGCACCCCAGTAAATTCCAAAGTATAAACAATATCGGATAAAAATGAGATTGTGATATTTCCTTTACCTTAGGTCCAATTTGCTTTGTAAGTGTCCGAAACTCCTGTATAATGATTTAAATAATGTTATTGAATTATTCCAGAATCATACTTATTTTTATGATATCATATATGGTCATATTCTTAGCTTATTATTAGTAATATTTCATTGCTACTTGTTATTCTGGTGTTTATTACTTTTTTGTTCTTATGCGTGTTTTGTCGAATAAATTCTTATTTTTCATTTTAGGTTATGGATACCTCATTTAAAGAATGGTATTATTGTAATATATATCATATTCATTCATTCAATTCATTTATATAATCATTATTCAATGAAGATCATGTAGAACGAGTCGCATCACATCGTGGAGACGATATTCTGTACGTACGCACGAGCGATGATATCGTTCCCATGATTGTGGAATTGTATTGGAGTGTGTATATACTATTTCAGAATCAATATCACTTTAAAATAATCATATATAGTCATTATTTACACCATTATACCCATCCAAGTAAGGTGGTGGTGGAAAATAGATTACACCACGGCATGGAGACGGTATTCCGTACGTACGCACGCGCGGTGATTTCGTTTTCTGTAGGATGGATGGATGGTGAAATAGGGTTGTTTCATAATTATAATAACATATAAGTATATGGGTGATACTGATGTTATTACTCCATAATGAAATAACTAAATAATAAGAAGTGGAAGAAGAAATGAAGATGAAAGAATCGGTAATGGACATTACCTCTTCTTTGAAGCGCTTCTTTGAGACCTCCTTTTAGGGCCCTATAATTAGTCTTTGAAGAAGACCAGGACCTCTAGGATGTCTCTAGGGAAGTGGAGAGAATAAATTTTCAGGGGTTTTCCAAGCTTGACGGCTAAAAGTGGTGTGAGGAATAGAGGGAGGAGGTGCCCTTTTATAAGGGAGGAGAGGGGCACCTTTGGAATAGCTAAAAATATAATTTTATTATAAAGTCAAATTCGGTTTTTAATAGCTCCAAATTGATATATTTAGAATATAAGGTGGGTATGGGTAGAAATAATCTCATCCAATATAATTTAGACAAGTTTAGGTATCAATTTAAACCTTATCATTTAGATTTAACTTTAAGTTAGATAATTTAACTTTTACCGTGTCTTCTTATTTTCTTACACTATAATGTTAATAAACTTACTATATCAAGACAAACTAACCCCAAGTTGTTTATTATTAATATATATAACCTTATCTAAGTAATTTTGCCTAACCTTAGATTTTTAGGAATAAAATATAAATTAATAATATAATATTTGTTTTAAAAACTATTTTATGTCAATTTTGACACTATTTGATAATTGATTTTTGTGAAAATCATAACAGAATAATTAGTTCGAAAACATTTAATTAACTCAATACTAACTTGTCATATTAACATATAAAATTATTATAATTCATAAAAAGTCTCAAATTACATTTATTTGGGTATTTATAACATCAATGATGTCAATATTTCATTAATAAGATAATTACTGCATCATCATTGTATCATAAATAAATTAAATTATTTTAAGTTTAAAAATTAAAAATAAAATAAAATTATGTAGGAAATAGTTTTAGCTTTCTAATTAATATTTATAGTCGAATTTATGTTATGTATAACCCAATATTAAAAATGATTTACTTATTAAACTTTGAGTTTAACTATTTTAACCCTTCTTTAAATAAATTAATAATAAATGTCCTAATCTAATCCTAGTGGGCCTAAATGGTCATATATTATTACTAAGGTTGTTTTTGGTCGAATTAGACTTATCCAATAGAATTAGGACATGTGTTAGGGTAATATTAATAACACTTTTACCCTTAATTACCCTATTTAATTTTAACCGTGGTAAAAAAAAGTAAAAGTTACTATTCACCAAAAATTATTTGCATATCATTGAACCACATTTTAGTCCTTGATATTAACAGTGTCTCTCGGATTTTCGAAATTCCACTCACAGAAGTGGTAAAATTAAGTTTTATGAAAAATTCAGCATTTTTAACTACCACTTAGTAGTTTCACTATTCATCAAAAATTGAAAGTTTTCAGAAAAATACCAAAATTTCACCCTAGGCTAATTTCGATATTCCGAATCCAAAAATGAAGTCCATTTTAAAAAACAAAAATTATAAAATTTCAAAAAGTGGTTATTACTATTCATAATGGCTAGTTTTAATAATATTTTAATAGCATATCGTTGTTTAGTGAAACTCGGTATTGCGTACGACGCAAGCTATTGAGGAAGGCCGATATTGCATGTAAAGAAAGCCAAGCTAGTGTTGTGTGTAGTGAAATATTCCTTTGATGATTTATATAACATAAAAAAAATATTTCTCATAAAATTCTTGGGTGTTACACTACTAGTCGAATAACCACATGTAATATCAATAACTAATTTCATAACGATTGAATACATAATTTCATACATCATAAATAAATAGTCAAGGCATCGTGCCAAGACTACAAATAAAAAAATTTCCAAGGCCTTGTGCCAAGACACTAGTTTGTCTCTTGTGACCTACCGATGCATCGGGGAGCTATAATGGGCTCTACCTGTCACTTATAATGTCCAATGCATTCCTCATATGAAAAATTTGAAACATAACATAAACATTCGTATTAAAACTAGCATAAAAAATGTCAATACATTAACCATAAACCATTAATGGTATAAAAACAACACATATATAGTCAAACATATCATGACTCATTCAATAAAATATAGAACATTGTATTAAAAATAAATAAACCTAAATCATGAATAATATCCATTAAAGGATGGGGAATAATTTAAAATGATCAGTAAAAATCTTTGAGAGAAATATCAAATTTTCATGTAATAATTTTAATGTCTCACAATTTAGAAAAGAATAAATTTAAAAGACATTTTTGAGACAATGTGTCCCATACCACTTTGAAACTTTTGAGAGGAATTAACATTTTAAAACATTCATGTCCATATAAATAAATCCTTAAAACCATTTTCAAAACATGTACATTAATGATAATGATTTAGGAGAATATATATTTAAACCCTTTAAAATGACTTTTTAGTTAAATAGTCTCTTAAAAATAATACTTTTAAAAACTCTTTTATGAAACATGTACATGGATAATAAATATGTCCCAGTAAAAACTTACACATAAACAATCTCTGATAATAATGAGATTGAAGAATTAGCCCTTAACTTGAAATTTTCCGTATTTGAGGGTAAGTTAACCTACTATATAAAAGTTAAATCATTGTTATTAAATTATACAAGAACCACATACATAAATATGATATCATTTATGATCTTCTAATATTTCTTTATTAAAGATATTTCAGTAGTATCACTATTTTGGGTGTTAACTGAATCATTTTACTTTATATGTTTGTTTTTGATAGTCATGTTTTTTATGGATACGAGGTATTTCATTAATATCTAGAATGAAATTAAGTTTTTAAAAATTATTTTTAATCGTAAAATGAAAATTATTCTTGAATTTTTACGATGGGGAATGAATCTTATCGCGTTCGTGGAGACGGTAATCCGTACGTACGCATGAGCCACAATATCATTCTATTTATAGTGAAATAGTATGTAATTGGATATTATATCATATATAAAGAATCATTAACATGTTATATTTATTATTTACATCAATTATATTTGTTATTATACCCATCTAAATAATGAATTGTTGAATAACAAACTACACCATGACGTGGAGACAGTAGGTTGTACGTACACACGTATGGTGACTTTTCCATTCACATGATGGATAAAATAATGAATATGGTTGTGCCCTATTTATAATAACATAAAAATATTTATAAGGTACTGGTGATATTATTTTTGTATGGAAACAACAAAGAAAGTGGAAGTGGAAGAAAAAAGTACTTTGAAAGATGTGATGAAATTATTACCTCTTTTTTGGGTGCTTCCTTTTGATTTCTTCAAATGGCTCCTTAGGATGGAGTTTGGATCAATATAATTCATCTAGTTTGAAGTGAGGGTATTTGGGAGGATATTACATCTGGTTTTGGCTATGATAATTGGCTTTGGAGGTGTGATTTTGAGAGAATGGGAAGTACCCTTTTATAAGAGAGGTGAGGGTCACATTAGAAAATGTTTGAAATATTATTATATTATAAAATATTTTCGGTTTCTAATGGATACAAAAGGATTTATTTCTAGGATAAGGTGGGGATGGGTAAACATCCTTTCAAAAAATAGGTTTTAGATATATTTATCTCACCATATTAACCTTATCCTTTAGATTTAACTCTTCGTTAAATAGCTTACCTTTTACCATGTATTATGGTATTATTAAAATAAATTGTTAATAAACTTACTAAAAAAAGCCAAGATAACCCCATGTGGTTATTTATTGACATATATTACCTTACCTATGTTATTTTCCCATACATTATATTTTTAGGAAAAATATATTATTTAATAATATTTTATTTTTTAAAAAACTCATTTATGTCAATTTTGACACTATTTGGTATTTTGTTTATGTGAAATCCATAAAAACATTATCACTTCGAAAAAAATTATTTAATAAACCCTAAAATGTCATATTAAACTATAAAATTATTGGAATGCCTCAAAAGTCTCAATTTACATTTATTTGGATATGTATAATATCAATTTTTTTTATTAATATTTCCTTAATAAGGTAATTACTGCATCATTATTGTGTCATAAATAAATTTAATTATATAATTTTTAAAAATGATAAATAAAATTAAATTATTTGGGAAAATTTTTTATCTTTCTAATGAATATTTATAGTCGAATTTATGTTATGTATAATGCTATATTGAAAATGTATTAGTTATTAAACATTGAATTCAACACTTTTGACAGTTCTTTAAATTAAATAATAATAAAAGTCCTAATCTAATCCAAGTATATCAAAGAGGATCATATTTTATTCTTAAGGTTGATTTTGGTCCAAAAAAACATATTCCATAGAATTAGGACATGTGTTAGGCTAATTATAATATCATTTTTACCTTTAATTAAGCTATTTACTTATAACTGTGGTATATAAAATTCAAAAGTGACTATTCAAAAAAAATTACTTTCATCCTATTGTACCAAATTTTACTTAATTACATCAACCGTGTCTCTCTTATTTTTAAATTCAATTCCCAGAAGCTATAAAATTACATTTTATGAAAATTTTCAAATTTGCCTAGAATGTGGGTAAAAGGCGTCAAAATGTTCAATAAAATTTTATATATCTAATATTATTATAAAATGACTCCAATTAATAAAATTGAACAAATATAGGTATTAGGTATCAATTTTTGATTTAAAATAAATTTAAATAAAAATAATAATTATTTAAATAAAAGTTGGTTTTAAACAGTAACACATTGTTTTCACTATTCATCAAAAATTTAATGTTTTCAGAAAATAAAAAAAATTTACCCAAAGTTAATTTTGATATTCCAAATTGAAAAATTATTTCTATTTTACAAAATTCAAAACATAGGATTTTCATTAATTAATTTTACAATAATTCATTTTGTCAAAACTAGAAAGCGGGTTTTTCAGAAGTAAAAACTATCAAAAGATTGATATGTGTTTATGTCCAATTTAAATGTGAAAATACTACCAAAGAATAATATTTGATTAAATTCTAAAAATAAAATATAATTATACTTCAAAACCATTACAATATATAATTGAACAATATAAATTATATTGATTAGAAAAAGTTGTTTTCAATTAAAATTTAGTGTCTTTCACTATTCATCAAAATATGAATGTAATTATAAAAACACAAAAAATTTATCCAAACAAAATTTTAATGTCCCACTTCTAAAGAAGAAGTATATTTTTTCATTTTGAATATATAAAAGTTGTAAATATTGGATTTAAAAATGGTTCACCATTAAAGGGTGGTAAAATTTCATTTTTTGAAAAATTCTTATATTATATCAAAAATTGAATGTGTTATTATATTATGTATAAGAAACACATAACATAGATTTTAAAATTATATAGAGTATATAAAATTTAAAATGCAATTAATATTATTCATAACTTTTTTTGAAAGGCATGTTTAGTAAGTCGTGGTGCGTTCGAACTCGGTATTGCAGGTAGCGCAAACTATTGAATTACTTTAAAGAGATAACGTACTGTGAAATATTGGGGTGTTACATTCTACCCTCCTTCAATAAATGGCTCTGTTGTAATTTGAAATTGTTCATCGAAAATAAAAGGTTAAAAATATAAAATACCTTTGTGGAAAACCAACTTCAGTGTTAGGTTTAATAAAATTAAGTGTTAATAATAGGGAAATGGAAATGAAAAAGTCACCACAAAATTAGGATTTCGAATAGGAGAACATGGGTGGAAATTTGAGACATATAATTGAAGGAAAAACATAAATATTTATAGGGGTGGTTGAGGTCATCAATCAGAAACAATAGAAAATTGAGGGTCCCAAAGACAAAAATCTATGATGACTTAAAATATTATCGGTTCATCAAAACATAAGGTATTTGGATAACACATTTTTTGTTTTAATATCCTTTATCTAATGTTTAAGTATTAATTTCTACATAGAATAAGAAAAAAAATTACTTGATAAGTAGAGTTCCATCCTTTAACTAATTTCTATCCCAAAATCATCTTTCACTCCCAAAAGATAACAGAACTAAAAAAATATTCAATTTATCCTAATCATATAGGGTTCAAAAAAAATAATTTATAATTCATCTTCTAGACCTTTAAAAAAACTACATTATATAATCCAGAAAATCACATAGGAATGTGGTAGGTGATGCACCCTTGTCTCCCTTCAGTTATGGGTTCATGTCTCGCAGCCTGGACGGACGCGACGGGTTGTCATCTGACCTCTGGGTTGTCCATTTTATAAAAATCCAAAAATAATCTTATGAAACATTTTATCCTTATAAAATAGTATCCAATTTCCAACATAATTCATTCCATCCTTTAGGCTTATCCATGATACTTTTTTCCAAACTCACAGTCCAAAATTTTTATGGATGGAAAACATAATAAAGATTTATTTTTCCACGTAATAACATGTCAATACCTTCATCATGTATTCTCTTGAAACATGGTAACACCTAGAGTTACTATAAAACCTTATTGATTACATTCGTGCTCACTTATTACTTATAGAATACTAGATATATTTCTTATATGAATTTTTTTAATACTCCAACAATGTTTGAATAAACAAACCATTAATCAGTTCCAACATAGTCAAGACTATCCAATATAATTTATCCATATCAACCATATATTATTACAAAATCACTACCTCAGTATCATGATCATATTATGGTTTATCATTCCTTCAACCATGTTTTTTCCAAAAAGTTTAACTTTCTGTTGAGACACTTTTCTTAGTACCATATAATCTCAAATCCTCAATCAAATAGTACTACAATACAATCCATATTTATTTCCATAATTAATATAACCAATACATCATTGATACAACATTAAAATGACATAATTCATTAATAAAAATATAAGAACACAAATTATTCCTCTTTATCTTCAGTAGTATTAATACAAGATTATTATCCAATAGCATCATTTGGGGTATACATTGATGATTGGGGCATTGATTTTCCTAGTGTCCCAATTCTGTGGAGATGAAGCATTATACATTTGAAAATATTTTATTCGCTTGTAATCACATACCTGGTGTCATTTTTCTTCAATCTTATAACAAACTCCCATTCCCTTCATTCACTTACCAAGGTGAATCTTTCAACAGTTATCACATATGGGAGAATCATTTTTTCCCTTCTTCACTTTATCCATATTTCTCTCTACCATCCTTTTCTTCTCTGGATACCCTTCAAGTCCATAAGACTCGGAGAATTATTTACTTATCTTATTAACACATGATACTATTTTTTCATATGATGAGAATTCATGGGAGACAATTTCACTTTTAAATGTTGCATTAAGGCCATTAATGATATGATCCTTCTTACACTTTGGATCATGTGTATTGTGGGAGTTCTCATTCCTTCTACTAGGAAACATTTCTAAATAGTGGCATACACTAAGTTAGTTTATGAAATGCAAAGCATAATTCCAAACTTATAAAATACCTAACATAAATTGAACAGTTTATACATATAATCCTTAATCATAAAAAAGTTTTTTGTGATAAAGTTTTTACATATAAATCCTTCATCATGGCTTGTAAATAAAATGTTAATTATCCTAAGCATATACCACAGGAGTGTCATAACTAATACTACATCAAGGCCCATTTTCATTTACCAGGATACCCGGGTTCAAACCCAAAACTCCTTGTCATAGTTTTTAGTCATAGGTACATCTGTGCCAGAGCTGCCTCTACCTTCTCGTATCCAGAAAAGAATGTATTGTTTATTAAATTCACAAAATCTCTACATTACCAAAATTCTAAGAAACTCTTCTATACTAATCCCCATAATTTATCTTAGGGTAATGTCCTCCAATCAGAGTTTTTCTAAATCTAGTTTCCAAGGTTTGTACTAAACTTCCTCTAATACCAACTGTAATGCTCCGACCCCATTTACCCTGAGTAGGTGAATTATTTTAATACATTATCATGATTATAAGGAATCAAGTCCCAAAGGACTGATCAATTTATCAGTTTTGAAAAATATATTACATATATGAACGTTACATTACAATTTCCAAAATAAAACACAACATAAATAATCCTTTGAGAACACCATTATTCCCCTAGCATAAACCTTCAAATAAAATGGCACACACTTCCTCGCATCTTGGGTAAAATCAACCATAAGAATGGGGTGATCTCATATGCCCAGTAAGGAAAACAAGATTGTGGAAACTATCATAAATAAACATAAACATTTAACGATTTGTATAAGACCAAAACAAAATCCATTTAAACATAAACTTCAGCATAATATGGAAAAGTTAAATCAAATAATTCCATTTAGTTATTCAAATGGAAATTCTAATAGTCTAATAATCACATGTAATATCAATAGCTAATTACATAATGATGGAATTAATAATGCCATACATCATAACCACATAGTATAAGAATTGTGCCAAGTCTAAAAATAAAAATTTTCCAAGGCCCTGTGCCAATAAACTAATTTGTCTCATTAGACCAACTGATGCATCCAGGAGCTATAGCGGGATCCACCTGTCACTCAATTTTTCCAATGGATTCCTTATATGAAAAGTTAGAAACATAACATAAACATTCATATTAAAACTATCATACAAATTGTCAATAATTTAATAATAAACCATGAATGGTATAAAAACAACACATCCATAGTCAAAAAGATCCTAAATCATTCAATACAATATAGAATGTTGTATTGAAATAAATGAACCTCAATCATGAATAATATTCAGCAAATGATGTTGACATAGTTTAAAATGATTAGTAAAACTCTTTGAGAGAAATATCACTTTTATATGTAATCATTTAATAGTCACAAAATTTAGGAAAGAAGACATTTAAATGGAATTTCTGAATCAAAGTTTCCCATAATACTTTGAAACTTTTCAGACCATAAAGTAGCCCAATTAACACAGAGTATGCCCCAGAAGAGGATCAGTGCAACAAAAATAGCAGTCACCAGAAATTGAGCTAATCGTATTGGAAGAATGAGAGAGTATGGAAACCGCTATCAAGACCAGGAACCGTGCATCTTTGTATGGGGAAATTCTAGCTGATCAGAAATTCAAGGTGGGGAGCTAGGTGATCAATTATTCAGAAGCTTGGGAGTGGAGTTCCAGTGGGTTGGGCCTACAGGTCATGTATTGCATGTCATGTCGGGCCTTGTGCCTTGTTCTTACGGGTCATGTATGGGTTCCCCTTCAACCATTAAAAGGGGTATTATTCATAATAAAATAAAAATAAGGCCTTTGGACCATTCAGGAATTGTTATTAAATTATAAAATAACAATATACTTAAATATGATATTATGTATGATATTTTAATATTTCTTGGTTAATGACATTTCAGTAGTATCATTGTTTCGGGTGTTAACTGATTCATTTTCATTCATATATTTTGTTATGTAAGTCATGTTTTCTATGGATAGGATTCATTTTATTCATACCCAGAATTATATTAAGTTCTTAAAAATTATTTTTAATAATAAAATTAAAATTATTCTGGAATGGTTACGATGGGGAATGAATCTCATCGTGTTTATGGAGATGGTAATCCATACATACGCATGAGTGAAAATATCATTCTACTGATGGTGAAATAGTATTTAATTGGATGTTATATTATACATAAAGAATCATTAAAATGTTTTATTTATTATTTACATCAATTATACTCCTTATTATATCCATCCAAACAATGAAGTGTTGAATAACAAACTACACCACGACGTGGAGACTGTAGGCCGTACACACGCACGTATTGTGACATTGTCATTCATAGGATTCATAGAATAATTAATATGTTTGTAACATATTTATAATAACATCAAAGTATGTATAATTTAATATATTTATTATTTTTTTATCGAAACAACAATGAAAAAGTGGAAGGAAAAAAGAACTTGGAAAGAGGTGATGAAATTATTACCTCTTCTTCAGGTGCTTCCTTTGGATTTGATAAAAAGGGATCTTATGGATTTATGATCACATTAAATCCTCAAGGTTGAATTTATGTTAGTTTGGAGGAGATTTTAGCAGGGGTTGGCCAAGACAAATGGCTTTGGAGGTGTGATTTTGAAATAAGGGGATGTACCCTTTTATAAGAGAGTTGAGGGTCACTTTAGGAAAACAGGAAATATTATTTTATAATAAAATAATTTTCAGTTTCTAATGGCTCCAAAAGGATTTATTTCGATTATAAGGTTGGGATGGGTCTAAAATCTATTAAACTATTGGTTTTAGAGAGGTTTATGTCACTATATTAACCTTATCTTTTAGATTTAACTCTTAGCTAAATAGTTTAACTTTTACCATGTATTCTTGTATTATTATAATAAATGGTTAATAAACATGCTATAAAAATCCATGATAACTCCAAGTGGTTCATTATTTACATATGTGACCTTATATAAGTCCTTTAGCCAAAAAATATTTTTTTTGTATATTATATCATTCAAAATATTGTATTTTTTCAACTCATTTATGTCAATTTTGAAACTATTTTGTATATTGGTTATGTGAAAGTCATAACAACTATATCACTGCGAACAAAATTTATTTAATCAACCCTAACAAGTTATATAAAACAATAAAAATATTTTAATGCATCAAAAGTCTCAATTTAAATTTATTTGGATATTTATAATATCAATTATTTTAATCTTTTATTAATAAGGTAATTATTGCATTATCATTGTGTCGTAAATAAATTTAATTATTTAATGTCTAAAATTTATAAATAAAATACCATTATGTATGAATTTTTGTTATATTTCTATTTAATGTTTATAGTCTAATTTATCTTATGTATAACCATATATTAAAAATTATTTAGTTATTAAACTTTGAATTTAACGCTTTTAACTCTTCTTTAAATAAAATAATAATAAATTAACAAATCTAATCCAAGTGGATAAAAGAGGATCATATTTTATTCATAAGGTTTATTTTGGTATAAAAAAACTTATCCAATAGAATTATGACATGTGTTAGGGTAATTATAATATCATTTTTACCTTTAATTATGCTATTTACTTTTAACCATGGTAAATAAAATTAAAATGATACGATTCAAAAAAACATATTTTCATCCTATGGAACCTCATTTTACTTAATGATGTCTATCATGTCTCTCGGATTTTTTAAATTAAATTCACAGAAGTGGTAAAATTACTTTTTATGCAAATTTTCAAATGAGCCTTGAAAGTGGGTAAAAGATGTTAAAATGTTCAATAAAATTTTATACATCTAATCTAATAAAAAAATTACTCCAATGAATTAAATTGAACTAATTTTGGTATTATATATCTATTTTATCTACAAAAAAATTAAATAATAATAATTATTATTTAAATAAAAGTTGGATTTAAACAATAACATATTGTTTTTCACTATTCATAAAAAATTTAATGTTTTCAGAAAGATTCCAAAAAATAACCCAAATTAAATTTTGATATTACAAATTCATAAATGATATCTATTTTAAGAAATTGAAAACATAAAAGTTAAATTAATTAATATAAAATTAATTCCCTTTGTCAAAACCAGAAAGCAGGTTTTTGAGATGTAAAAACAATCAAAAAATTGATATGTGTTTATGTCCAATTTAAATGTGAAATTACTTCCAATGACCAATATTAGATTAAATTATAAAAATATAATCTAATTATACTCCAAAACTATTCATATTTAAATTGAACACTATAAATTATTTTGATTAAAAAAATTTGTTTTCAATTAAAAATTATTATCTATCACTATTCATTAAAATATGAAAGCTATCATAAAACACTAAAATTTATCCCAACTATTTTTTATGTCCTGATTCTAATGAAGAATTTTATTTTTTCATGTTGAATACTTAAAAGTTTCAAATATTGGATTTAAAAAGGGTTCGCAGTAAAAGGCGGTAAAATTGTATTTTTTGAAAAATACATATTTTATCTCAAAAATTGAATTTGTTATTATATTATCTCTAAGAAACACATAATATATATGTTAAAATTATATGGAGTATATAAAATTAAAAATTAAGGTAATACTATTTATAACTGCTTTTTGAATTGCTAGTTAGGTAAGGCGTGGTGTCTTCGAACTGGGGGTTGCATGTAGCACAAGATATTGAATTACTTTAAAGAGATAATGTAATATGAAATACAGGGGTGTTACATTATATCCTCCTTCAATAAGTTGTGTCCTTGTAATTTGAAATTGTTTGTTGAAAATAAAATTTTTAAAATAGAAAATACCTTTGTAGAAAACCCACATCAGAAATAGGGTTAATAAAAGTAAGTCTTAATAAGTGGGAAAGGTAAATGAAAAAGTCACCAACAAATTAGGATTTATAGTAAGAGAAAATTGATGGAAATTTTAGACACATAATTGGAGGAAAAATTTATATATTTAGAGGGAATGATTGAGGTCATCAATCACTAATAATAGAAAATGGAGAACCTCAAATCCCTAAATCTATGATGACTTAAAATATTATTGGTTCATCAAAACATAAGGTATTAGGATAAAAAATTTAGGTTTTAAGATCCATTAGATAATGTTTATGTATTAATTTCTTCATAGAAAAAGAAAAAAAATACTTGAAAATTAGAGGTCCAATCATTACCTAATTTTTGTCAAAACGCATCTTTCACTCCAAAAGATAACAGAACTAATAAATATTATCTGTATCCTAATAATATAGGAATAAAAAAAGAATTTATTATTCATCTATCATAACTTTTAAAAAACTTCATTATACAATCCAAGACATCACATAGGCCAGTGGTATGTGATTTACCCTTTTCACCCTTCGGTTACCGGTTCATGTCTTACAGCATTGTCGGACGTGAAAAGTTGTCACCCAACCTCCGGGATTTCCTTTTTATAACTATCCAAAAATAATCTTAAAAAAATTTTATCCATATAAAATAGTATCAAATTTACAAATTAATTCATTCCAACATTTATACTTATCCAAGATACATTTTTCCAAACTCATAGTCCAAAATTTTCAATGAAGTTATTAATAATGGAGATCTATTTTTCCATGTAATAACTTGTGAATACCTTAATCATATAGTCTCTTAAAATGTGGGAACACATTGAAGAACAATAAAAAATTATTTATTACATTCATTCTCCCTTATTCCTTATATAATACTAGAAATATTCTTTATATCCAAAAATTTTGAATACTCCAACAATGATGAAATAAACAAACCATTAATCAGTTCCACAGTAGTCAATAATATCCAATATAATTTATCAAAATAAACCAACTGTTAATAAAAATTATTTACCTCAGTATCATGACCATATTAAGGTTTATTTTTTCCTTCAACCATGTATTTTATAAAATGTTAACTTGCTATTGAGTCACTTTTCTTAGTACCATATAATCTCAAATCCTCAATCAAATAGTACTGGAGTGCAATCCTTATTTATTTCCATATTTAATATAACTAGTAAATCATTGATACAAAACTCAAATGATATAATTCATTAATAAAAATATAAGAACACTAATTATTCCCCTTTGTCTACAGAAGTATCATAACTTGATTACTTTCCAAAAGAATCATTTGGTGTATACTCTAATTATTGGGGAATTGATTCACATAGTGACCCAACTCCATGTAGATGATGCATGGTATATTTGAAAACTTTTTCTTACCCTTACAATCATGTACATGGAAACCTTTTTCTCTACACTTATAAAAAACTCTCATTCCCTTCAAGAATTTACCAAGGCGATTTTTTCCACACTTATCACATATGGGAAACTCCTTTTTTCCTTCTTCCCTTTATCCATATTTCTCTCTTCCATACTTTTCTTCACTGGCTTCCCATAAATTCCTTTATAATTAGTGAATTATTTACTTATATTAATAAAACATGATACTATTTCTTCATCTGAAGAGAATACATGGGAGAAAATTTCCCTTTTAAATATTGGATTAAAACAAAGAACGATATGATATTTCTTACTCTTTGGATCATGTGTATTGCTGGAGTTCTCATTCCTTCTACTGGGAACTATTTCTAAAAAATGGAATACATTTGGTTAGTTTATGAATCACAATGCAAAATTCCAAACATTTAAAAGACCTAACGTTAATTGAACAATTTATGCATATAATACATAATTATAAAAATGTTTTTATTAAGGTAATATTTTATCTTAAATCCTTCATACTGGATTTTAAATAAAATGTGAATTATCCTAAGAATATACCCTGAGAGTGTCATAACCACAAGTGAAGCAATGCCCATTGTCGTGTACCTGGATACCCATAGTCAAGCCTAAAACTCATTGTAGGAATTTTCACTCGTAGGTATATCTGTGCCTGAGCTGGAACTACATGCTAGTATCCAGACATTGATTTATTTTGTGGAAAATTCACAAATTCTCTTAATTACCAAAATTATACGAAGTTCATCTATATTAATCCTCATATTCTATCATTGGGTAATGTTCTCTAATCAGATATTTTCTAAATCTAGTTTCCTTGATTTGTACAAAACTTTCTCTGATATCGACTATAATTCCTCGAACTCAGTTACCCAAAGTCGGTGCATTATTTTAATTCATTTTAATGATTACAAGGAATCATGTCCTGAAGGAACGAGCAGTTTAGTAGCCTTGTATGTAATGACCCGAAAAATTCAATGAAATTTTTTTCTTAATTTTCTTGGAAATTTTTACAAGAACGCAGTTTCTGACGGCACCTGATTCCAAGGCCCGGTGTGCCCGGAATATTTTTCTGAATTTTAGCTCAGGTATGTTCGGTGAACAAAAAAGTGGGATTTTCTAACTTTTGAACTGGTGCTTGGAATCAAATTCTGAGGGCACTGATGGAATCGCAGCGCCAGTATTTGCTTAGAAACACCTCTTCTGGAGTTGTTTTTGCCCGGGTGTGGATTTTAATTTTTTTGGGGTTAAGTTAAGAAATAAAATAGAAGTGGTACAACCGATTTTTATTTTATTTTAACTTAAGTTAAGTGGATGATGTGGGACCCACAATATCCTACACTCTTGGTAGGATATCTGTGAGGTGGGGCCCACACGAGCCCCACCATTTCTTTTCTTCTAAGTAACGCACCCACACCCCCCTTTTAAATGAAGTCAAATCTTACGTTTAATCTGGATATTAAATGCCCCAATTAATTGGGCGGATTAAAACACCTCAATTAATTATTCATTTCTTTTCTTTTGAAATTCAAACGTTGGATTGTGCGTTAATAAAATAAGACAACTCTTATTTTAATTTGGTTGGGACTTGTTGCTTGAGAGGTTTGGGAGAAAAGCTAAGGGAGGCTTGAATATCTTCATCTTCTTCGTCGAAGAACACGAAGAATGCGAAGAACGCGAAGAATGCACCGATCTCCAACGAAGAATGTCGAATCCTTGGAGATCGACTACGCAATGTCGTGTACAGCGACGCCAACGACGCCTTCTTCCATGACGATTCTCCTTTCGCGACACCTCCTTCCGCGACGGTTATTTCTGCGATGAACCTCTGTTCAAGCTACGCTCGAGGTAGGGATTTATTTTATTGTTGATGATATTCGTGTTTTCATCCGTCATCATTCCTCGTACTTTTGGACCACCTGTTACCAGTTAACGGGAGGATGCCGGACCGCACAAACACGACCGACCCTCCTCCCCTTTTTATCTTGTCTTCCTTGTGGTGGAATGAAACGAGGATGGCGCGGTGCCGTCGCACCGTGCGGGGTCATGCGGCAAGGTATGTGTAGCGCCATCACGCCACGCCTTTGAATCGAACAAGAACGCGGTGCCGTCGTGCCCCGCCTTTGAATCGAACAAGAACGTGGTGCCGTCGCGCCACGCCGGAGAACCCCGAAGGCACCGCGGCTAGAGCAGGGCCACAGTGGAGGGGCGCGGCGCCGGACGGTCCAAGGCCGTGGCAGAGCAGGGGAACCGGCGGCCAAAATCGGGCCGCTAGCGTCGGAGCAGGGGGGACAGGCCTTGCCAGTCCCGTGGCGGCAGAAGCCGGCCGGCAGGAGCTGGCCGGCCGGAAAGTGGAAGAGTCGGGGGTTCAAAACCCATGGCTGGCCAAATGTTAGTGGCCCCCATTATAGGGCCTCATTTACAACAAGCGGGGGGCAGCCCCCCCCCCCTCGCCCCACATCCCGAACGACTTGGTCGTTCGGCCGAGCCACCCGGCCAGCACGCCGGGTCGCGCCTAGGCCGGGACGCGCTGCGCCGGCAGGGCCGGGCAGTGCCCAAGAGGGCCAGACCCGGACCCGGGTTGGGTAGACCCGGTTCGGTCCGGCCTAGGGGGTCTCGGGCCGGGTCGGTCTGGGCCCAAAACCCCCACTTTCGGACCTCTCACGGTCTTTTTCCCATAACTTGGGCTGCTGACCTCCGATCGACGAACCGTCAGCGAAGATGCGATCCTTGGAATGAGATGGTCGTTCCGATATATTACACTCAAGGTTTCAGAGTACTTTGGGTTCAGCCGGGTTGGTTCGTACACAAAACCAACCCGGCCCTCGGAGCGGAAATGCTTATAACATGAGTTCCGGACGTCCAATTGACGTGTCGTCGACTTTGTTAGATTCCTCTTAGTGAGACGGAACATTTTGCTTACTTCGATCGAGGTTTGGATGTAGTTGGAGTATGGTCGGGTTGGTTTTGACTTAAAAACCAACCGGGGCCCTGGGACAAAAAGGCCAATAACTCTCAGACTAGGCGTCTGATTGACGCGCTGTCTGTGACGTTGAGTTCCTGTTGACGATACGGAACTTTTGGATACATCAACTTCGGACTACGTGTCAGTTGATGTATCAGCCCCTTGGCTCATGGAGCGGACCCTCGTGAATGAGCTTGCTGTCTGTGAGAACCCTAGAGTTGGTTGTGACTACGACGACAATGACGACTGTGAAGAATTCCTCCGTAGATTCGACGGCGATGACTACAGCACTCAGCGAACCTACGTGGATCAGTGCCACTGATCCTGTGTGGGTCAGCGGTCAGCGGTCCTCTGTGGGTCAGCGCCTACAGATCCTGTGTGGGTCCGATCCTATGTGGGTCATTGCGAGGGTAAGTTACATATCAATCCTGTGCATGTCAGATCCTTTGTGGGTCATTGCGGGGGTCAGTACCTATCGATCCTTTGTGGGTATGATGTCTTAGATGAATCAGTGGAAATATCTGATCATCTCTATCGTCATACGAAGAAGTATACATGTGTGAGCTGAATCCTGTTTTTCTTTCCTATGTAGATTGTGTTATTCTATCCTGTGTGGATTACATTTTGTTATCCTATGTGGACTAGGTTGTAATTTCCTGTGTGGACTGGGATGCACTTCAACTCGGATGTTGGAGCCGAACTAGAATTGATAACTTAGGTATATGTATGGGAATATACCTAAATAGTGTCAGATGTTACTTCGTGATTGTATCTTTCCTTTGTGGAATATCCTTTGGGGATTCTGGGAGACCTTCGGGGGTCTCGGGGTCCCTACTGAGTAGCTTATACTCACCCCTTCATGGGCTATGCCCGCACTATGTTGTGTTGGTTGTAGACGACGGATAGCGCTGATCGTGGTTGAGGCTTGTAGAGTAGGACAGTAACTGGAGGTGGACCACTGGGTGGGACATACTCGGAACGGATGGCTGGACCCGAAGAGCTGTGGCGGCTATCTGTACTCACCCTTCAGGTGGGAATTTCAGTGGACGGCTAGACTTTGATACTTTACTTTCAGTTGTTGTTTTCCCTTTCTAGTTGTACTTTACTTTCAGTTTGGGTTTGCATTCTGACCCACTTACTTTTCCGCACTTACTGTTGTACCCAGTTTTTACATAGTGTTTACTTCGGCTTGCTATCTTTGTGGTGTTTATTTACTTTACAAAGGCAATGTCTTCCCTTTTTATCCGGAATTATACCTTGGTTCTATTCACCAGCCCCTGACCTATGGAAGGTGGGCTTGGATTAGTCACGGCACGGGCCCCGAGGACGGGTCGTGACAAATTGGTATCAGAGGAGTTCGGTTCTACCGTAGAACTTCGGAATCTGATCTTTTTCTATATGAAGCAATAGTGTTAAGAGTATTAAGTGTGGTTATCAGTCCAGGGAGTCCAGTGTTGGTGCGGCGGCCGACGTATCCGTACACCAGGACCCTGACTTCTAATTTTCGACTTAATGCACAAAAACATTGATTGCATGTGTGTTTCATGTATTTTTGTGATTACTTTATGTCAGCTCACCAGGTATACTGTTTGACCGTGGTACACCTATTTCTTTTTAGGATGGCCCCACGATGGCAGCCAGCTAGGGTTCCGAGAGTTGTGCGTGACGACAGCCCACCGAGCGATGAGGCCTCAGTACAGGGCCCTTTGACAGCAGAGGCACCGTCGGTACCGCTACCCGCCGAGCCACCGATGCTACAAGCCCCAGCCGTTGACGATGCACGTCACATTAGTTCACTGCATGAGTTTCAGCGCCAGCGACCATCCATTTTCCACAGGGAGACGGACCCCCAGGCAGCCAAGGATTGGATGGAGGCAGTTGTACAGGTTTTCATGTTAGTGAGGACACCAGCAGACCTCATGGTGATCCTCGTAGCGAGCCTCCTGCACGCGGCAGCAGGCAGATGGTGGAGCTTGATTCTCCAGGTGCACGATGAGGCATCTCTCCTCTGGATGGACTTTGAGAGCCTCTTCCTCTCGGAGTTCGTCCCAACCACCCTTCGTGCGGTGCGCATCCAGGAGCTTCTACAGCTACGGCAGGGCATCTTGACGGTCGCCCAGTACTCGGCGAGATTTACCGATCTCTCACGCTACTCGACAAACATGGTACGGGACCCATTCTTTCGGGACCAGACCTTCGAGCAGGGATTGGGGCAGGAGATCAGGGCATCACTGATCTCTCTCAGCATTCCGACACAGGAAGGGGTACTGGAATGAGCACTTATGATCGAGAGCTTCCTTGTAGAGCCTGCATCAGCAACGAGACCTACCTCAAGGCGGCACATAGCAGAGTCCTCTGCAGCAGGAAGTTGATGGATAAATCATGGGTCCAGGCAGAACAGACCCTCTGGCAAACGACCTCATGACACTGGCTCAGCAGTGCGGGGCACACAGCACGGAGCCATTCTTTCGAGAGGCAGACAGTGCTACGCATGCGGTGGGAAGGTCCACATGGCTCGTGACTTCCCGACCCGTCGTGTCGTGGAGCAGCAGACGGTTGAGGGGCCACCCAGGCAGAGGTAGAGGGTCGACTGTGGCGGTCCGCATGGATCGGGAGGACGTGGAAGAGGAGATGGCTGAGCAGCAGGTGCTGGGAGACGCTTTGAGGCTCTACCACCACCACCACCAGGAGGTCCACCCCGACCACGGGGAGCTATCGGGCAGAGACATGCACAGCTCCAGGCAGCGGAGGCCTATGACCACGGAACACCCAAAATGATTCGAGGTACTATCTATGTCTATTCCACCCTTGCTTTAGTTCTTATAGACATAGGAGCGAGTCATTCTTTCATATCCACTTCCCTTGTTCGGAGCTCGGAGATTCCGACAGAGCCGTTGGCTCGATCCTTAGGGCTAGAGACTCCTACAGGAGCAGACTCGACGATTACGCACTGGTGCTGGTAGTGTGAGCTTACTCTAGGAGGCGAGATCTTTGGCTGGGATCTTTTTGTAGCGGCGTTTATGCCTTATGATGTCATCTTGGTCATGGATTGGTTATCTACAGTCCATGCTCAGATTGATAGTATTAGGCGCAAGGTGCGGTGTGTACGCACCGACGGGAGCAGGTTCACCTTCACCGGCGAGAAGGGAGCCTTTGCAGCACAGGGTGGACTCTCGCAGAGGAGAGGACATCCGATCACTTATCAGTTGGCTAGCCTCATCCTAGGAGAAGTTGACGTGCAGAGTCCTAGTTTTCCTACAGTGGTGGATCAGTATGCGGAAATTTTCCCCGATGACGTCCCACGGCTACCTCCTCGTATAGAGGTAGACTTTTATATTGACCTGTACCCCGGGATAGCTCGGATATCCACCCCAGAATATCGGATGGCACCCGCCGAGCTTCGGGAGCTACGGGTACAGTTGGAGGACTTCCAGGTCAAGGGATTCATCCGACCGAGTGTTTCACCCTGTGATTCCCCGATTTTGTTCGCCAAGAAGGCGGACAGGAGCTTGCGACTTTGTGTCGACTATCGTTGCCTGAACCAGGTGACAGTGAGGAACAAGTATCCTTTACCGAGGATTGATGACCTCTTCGATCATCTCAAGGGAGCACGGTGGTTCTCAAAGATAGACCTCAGGTCAGGTGATCGTCGACTCAGAGTTCAGGATGAGGACGTGCATAAGACATGTCGGTATGGCCAGTATGAGTTCTTGGTTATGCCATTCGGCATAACCAGTGATCCAGTAGTGTTTATGGGCCTCATGAACAGGATATTTCAGCCATACCTCGATCGATTTGTCATGGTCTTCCTCGACGACATTTTGATATACTTGACAACCTATGAGGAGCACGCCTACCACTTGCGGGTTGTACTAGACACACTCTGAGAGCATCGGCTTTATGGTAAGCTCTCGAAGTGTCAGTTTTGGATACACGAGGTCCACTTCTTGGGACACGTCATCTCTGAGTCGGGAGTTGCAGTGGATCCTGTGATAATCGAGGCAGTGCTAGCTTGGGAGCCACCCAGGAGCGTGATAGAGGTGTAGAGTTTCTTGGGACTAGCTGGGTACTACAAGAGATTTGTGGCAGACTTCTCCAGAGTTGCGGCACCACTCTCAGCTTTGACAAAGAAGGGGAAACCCTTTGTGTGGTCAGACAAATGTTAGCAAAGCTTCCAGGAGCTGAGACAGAGATTGACTAGCGTGCCTATCTTGAGGTTTCCGGAGGAGGGAGTAGGGTACGTAGTTTACTACGATGCATCAGGGACCGGACTCGAATGTGTCCTGATGCAAGAGCGGGTAGTGATCGCCTATGGATCACGACATTTGAGGTTGCATTAGCATAACTATGATACCCATGACCTGGATTTTGTAGCAGTGGTCTTTGCTATGAAGGCATGGCGACACAATCTGATGGGCGAGCGCTTTATAGTCTATCCTGACCATCAGAGTCTCAGGTACATCTTCTCACAGAAGGACCTGAACCTGAGACAGCGGTGATGGCTCGAGTTCCTATAGGACTATGACTTTGAGATAGTATATACTCCTGTAAAGGGGGACGTAGTAGTCGATGACCTCAGCAGGAGGACAGACATTTAGCTACTTGGGGAGGTGAAAAAGTAGCTAGACGCTTTGCAGATATCCTTCATGGATAGAGATGGAGCATCCTTCCTTCAGTCACACACAATCACTCCTCCACTACTATAGTGGGTCAGAGAGGAACAGCGTGGGGACGCCGACTATGAGACGCGGCGTGCACAAATATCCTCAGGACAGGCACCTGATGGATTCTCCGTGGGAGAAGAGTACGATGTCCTTTTTAGAGGACATACCTTGGTACCAGTTGCTTTATGAGAGGATGTGCTTAGAGAGTTTCACACTTCCCCTTTGGTGGAACATCCTGGAATGGTGAAGATGTACCGGGACCTCAGACGACAACACTGGTGGTCGGGCATGAAGAAGGCTGTGACATAGTTCGTTTCTCGATGCCTCACCTGCCATCAGGTGAAGGCAGAGCACCAGGTACCAGCAGGCTTGGTACATCCCTTGAAGGTCCCGGAGTGGAAGTGGGAAGGGATATCTATGGACTTCGTGACTGGACTTCCACGCACTTCCAGAGGTCACAACTCCATTTGGGTGATTGTCGACCGACTCAACAAGTCGGCTCACTTCTTACCCATCAGAGAGTAGGGCTCAGTGGAGAGCTTGGGACGTCTCTACGTTCAGGAGATTGTACGGCTTCACGGTGTTCCATCATCTATCATCTCCAATCAAGATTCTCACTTTACTTCCAGGCTTTGGAAGGGGTAACATGAGGCATTTAGGATACAACTACGTCTGAGCACTGCCATTCACCCTCAGACAGATGGTCAGACATAGAGGACCATTCAGACTCTCAAGGACATGCTTTGTGCATGTGTCCTCGACTTTGGTCGCAGCTGGGAGGACCACCTACCCTTGGTGGAGTTTTCATAAAACAATAGATACCGCTCCACCATCAAGATGGCACCATACAAGGCGTTGTACGACCGACCTTGCAGATCACCGCTGTGTTAGACAGACCGTGGGGAGTCAGCACTTGTGGGACCGAAGATGGTCCAGGCCACGATGAAGAAGGTCCAGGTCATCCAGGAGTGGATGAGGATAGCTCAGAGCCGGCAAAAGTCTTATGCTGATATGAGGCGGAGGCCACTGGAGTTCGAGGATGGTGACCACATCTTCTTGCAGGTCTCACCTCGATGTGGATTATGGAGATTTGGCCGAGGTGGAAAGTTGTCTCCACGCTTCATCGGACCATTCCAGGTCCTCAGCAGGATTGGCGAGGTGGATTATCGCCTGGCTCTACCACCTCAGTTGCACCGGGTGCATGACGTCTTCCACGTATCTCAGCTGAGGAGATACGTGCATGACCCGACACATATCATTGACCATGGGTAGCTAGATGTTGATGATGGGGTGACTTTTGCGGAGGTCCCGGTGGAGATCGAGGATCGACAGGAGCGGGTCCTATGTGGATGATTGATTCCTCTAGTGCACATCAGATGGCAGCACGGGAACCTCCAGGAGAGCACTTGAGAGCGGGAGGCACAGATGCGTGCTCCGTACCCACTTTTGTTTCCCTAGTTTTTGATGTATCATTATGGGGATATAAAGCCCTGAGGTGGGAGTGGTGTAAAGACCCAAAACATTCAATGAATTTTTTTTCTTAATTTTCATGGAAATTTTTACAATAACACAGTTTCTAACGGCACCAGATTCCATGGCCCAATATGCCCAGAATCTTTTTCCGAAGTTTAGCTCGGGTGCGTTCAGTGAATGAACGAGCAGGTTTTTCTAACTTTTGAACCGGGGCTCGGAAACAAATTCTGAGGGCACCGATGGAATCACAGTTCCAGTATTTGCTTAGAAACACCTCTTCTGGAGTTGCGTTTGCTCAGGTGTGGATTTTGATTTTTATTGGGGTTAGGTTAAGAAATAAAATAAAAGTGGTACAACTGATTTTTATTTTATTTTAACTTAAGTTAAGTGGATTATGTGGGACCCACAATATCATACCCTCTTGGTAGGATATTTGTGAGGTGGGTCCCACATGAGCCCCACCGTTTCTTTTCTTCTAAGTAACGCACCTGCACCACCCTTTAAATGAAGTCAACTCTTACGTTTAATCTGGATATTAAACGCCCCAATTAATTGGGCGGTTTAAAACTCCTCAATTAATTATTCGTTTCGTTTCTTTTGAAATTCAAACGTTGGCTTGTGCATTAATAAAATAAGACAACTCTTATTTTATTTTGGTTGGGACTAGTTGCTTGAGAGGTTTGGGAGAAAAGCTAAGGGAGGCTTGAATATCTTCATCTTCTTCGTCGAGAAACACGAAGAATGAAAAGAACACAAAAAACGCACCGATCTCCGACGAAAAATGAAGAATCCTCGGAGATCGACTATGCGACGTCGTGTACCACGATGCAAAAGATGCCTTCTTCTGCGACGATTCTCCTTTCGCGATGCCTCCTTCCGCGACGGTTATTTCCGCGATGAACCTCCGTTCAAGCTATGCTCGATGTAGGGATTTCTTTTATTGTTGATGATATTTGTGTTTTCATCCGTCATCATTCCTCATACTTTTGGACCACCTGTTAGCAGTTAACGGGAGGAGGCCGGACTGCACAAACATGGCCAACCCTCGTCCCATTTTTATCTTTTCTTCCTGGTGGTGGAATGGAACGAGGATAGAGCGGTGTCATCACATCGCGCGGGGTCATGCGGCAAGGTAAGCATGGCCCCGTCGCGCCGCGCCATTGAATCGATCAAGAACGTGGCGTCGTCGCGCCGCGCCTTTGAAATGAACAAGAACGTGGCACCGTCGTGCCACGTCGGAGAACCCCGAAGGCACCGCGGCCAGAGCGGGGCCGCGGCGGAGGGGCGCGGCGCCGTTGGGCCGCGTCGGACGGTCCAAGGCCGCGGCATAGGCCGCGGAGGAGCAGGGGAACCGGTGGCCAGAATCGGGCCGCCGGCGTCGGAGCAGGGGGGACTGGCCTTGCCGGTCCCGTGGCGGCAGAAGCCGGCCGGCCGGACAGTGGAATAGCCGGGGGTTCGAAACCCCCGACTGGCCAGATGTGAGTGGCCCTCATTATGGGGCTGCGGTTACAACAAGAGGGGGGCAGTGCCCCCCCCCCCCCCTGCATCCCGAACGGCTCGGCCATTCGGCCGAGCCACCTGGCCAGCACGCCGGGCTGGGCCGCGCCATCCGGGCCTAGCCGCGCCCAAGAGGGCCGAACCCGGACCCAGTTCGGGTCGACTCGGTTCGGGCCGGCCCAGGGGGTCTCGAGCCTGGTCGGTCCGGGCCCGAAACCCCCACTTACGGACCTCTCACGTACTTTTGCCCATAACTTGGTTTGTGGACCTCCAATCGACGCACTGTCAATGGCGATACTATCCTTGGAACAAGACGGTCGTTTCGATATATTACACTCAAGGTTTCAGAATATTTCGGATTCGGCCAGGTTGGTTCGTACATTAAACCAACCGGGCCCTCGGAGCGGAAACACTTATAACTTGAGTTCCGGGCGTCCGATTGACGTGCCGTCGACTTTGTTGGTTTCCTCTTAGTAAGACAGACATTGTTTCTTACTACTATCGAGTTTTGGACGCAGTTGGAGTATGGTCGGGTTGGTTTTGACTTAAAAACCAACCGGGACCCTGGGACGAAAAGGCCAATAACTCTCAGACCAGGCGTCTGATTGACGCGCCGTCTATGACGTTGAGTTCCTGTTGACAATACGGAACTTTTTGATACATCATCTTTGGACTACTTGTCAGTTTATGTATCAGCCCCTCGGCTCGTGGAGCGGACCCTCCCGAATGAGTTTGTTGTGTGCGGGAACCCTAGAGCTGGTTGTGACTGCGACGACGATGACGACTGTGCAGAAATCCTCCGTGGATTCGACGACAATGACTATAGCACTCAGCGATCCTACGTGGATCAGTGCCACCGATCCTGTGTGGGTCAGATCCTGTGTGGGTCAGCGCTCATCAGTCTTGTGTGGGCCAGCGCCTACAGATCCTGTGTGGGTTCAATCCTGTGTGGGTCATTGCGGGGGTTAGTTACCTATCGATCCTGTGTGGGTCAGATCCTTTGTGGGTCATTGCGGGGGTTAGTACCTATTGATCCTTTGTGGGTCCGATGACTTAGATGAATCAGTGGCAATATCTGATCATCTCTATTGTCATACGAAGAAGTATACATGTGTGAGCTGAATCATGTTTTGCTTTCTTATGTGGATTGTGTTGTGATATCCTGTGTGGATTACGTTTTGCTTTCCTGTGTGGACTGGGTTGTAATTTCCTGTGTGGATTGGGTTGTACTTGAGCTCGGATGTTGGAGCCGAACTAGAATTGATGACTTAGGTACATGTATTGGCATATACCTAAGTAGTGTCAGATGTTACTTCGTGATTGTATCTTTCCTTTGTGGATTATCCTTTGTGGATTCTGGGAGACCTTCGGGGGTCTCGGGGTCCCTACTGAGTAGCATATACTCACCCCTGCATGGGCTATGCCCGCACTACATTGTGTTGGTTGCAGACGATGGACAGAGCTGATCGTGGTTGAGGCTTGCAGAGAAGGATGGTACCTGGAGGTGGACCACTAGGCGGGACGTACTCGGAGCGGACGGCTGGACCCAAGGAGCTGTGGAGGCTATTTGTACTCACCCTTCATGTGGGACTTCCAGTGGACGGCTCGACGTTGTGGATTTACTTTCAGTTGTTGTTTTCCCTTTCCATTTTTACTTTACTTTTAGTTTGGGTTTGTATTCTGGCCCACTTACTTTTCCGCACTTACTGTTGTACCCAGTTTTTACTTAGTATTTACTTCTTCTTGCTTTCTCTATGGTGTTTATTTACGTTACAAAGGCAATATCTTCCCTTTTTATCGGGAATTATGTCTTGGTGCTAGTCGCCAGCCCCTGGCCTATAAAAGGTGGGCTTGGGGTAGTCACGGCACGGGCCCTAAGGACGGGTCGTGACATTGGAAATATATTACATTTATGAACATTAAATTACAATTTATAAAACAAAACATAACATAAATAATCCTTTTAGAATTCCATTATTCCCTTAGCTTAACCCTTCTTATCATACATAACACACTATTTTTCATCCTAGAAAAAATAAAACATAAGAATGGGGTGAGATCAGATGCTCAATAAGGATAAAAATATTTCGGAAACTATAATAAATAAGCATAAAAAGTTATGAAAATTTATATGACTAAAACACAAGCTCTTTAAACATAAACATTAGAATACTATGGAAAAGATAAATCAAATAATTCCATTTATTTATTTTATGGAAATTCTTCTAGTCTAATAATCACCTGTAACATCAATAGATAATTTCATAATGATGGAATGCGTAACGCCCGACATCATAACCAAATAGTCAAGGCCTCATGCCAAGACTAAAAATTATTTTTTTTTTCATGGCCTTGGTCCAAGACACTAATTGGTCTCATGATACCTATAGATGCATCGAGGATCTATAACGGGCTCCACCCATCACTTACTAAGCCTAATTCATTCTTTATATGAAAAGTTCGAAACATAACATAAACATTTGTATTAAAAGTAGCACAAGAAATTTAAATAATTTAACCATAAACCATTAATGGTATAAAAACAACACATCCATATTATAATATATCATATTTCATTCAATACAATATAGAACATTGTATTAAAATAAACAAACCTCAATCATAAATAATATTCAGTAAAGGATGTTGATAGAGTAGAAAATGATCAGTAAAACTCTTTGATATAAATATCCATTTTTCCTTAAATCATTTAAAAGTCAAACAATTTAAAAAATAATACATTTAAAATACATTTTGGAATCATAGTCTCCTATAACACTTTAAAAATTTTGAAGGAATTAACATTTTAAAACATTCATGTCCATATAAATAAATCCTTAAGACCATTTTGAAAACAAGGACATTAATGAGAATGATTTATAAGAATAAATATATAAACCAATTAAAAATATGTTTTAGTTATAGAGTCCCTTAAAAATAATACTTCTGAAAACTCTTTTATGAAACATGGACTTAGATAATAAATATGTCCCAGTAAAAACATACAAATAAACAATCTCATATAATAATGAGATTGAGAAATTAACCCTTACCTTATACTTTTCTTTAGTAGAGGTTGCATTAACCTATTGTATAATAGATAATTCATTTTTATTAAATTACACAAGAAACACATATATAAATATGATATCATATATGATCTTTTAATATTTCATAGTTTATGATATTTCAGTAGTATCATTGTTTCGGGTGTCAACTGATTAGTTTTACTTTATATGTTTTATTACATAAGTAATGCTTTTTATAGACAGGATGTATTTGATTCATATCCATAATTATATTAAGTTCAATTTTTTTTTGAATTATAAAATAAAAATTATTCTTGAACTGTTACGATGGAGAATGAATCTCATCGAGTTCGTGGAGATGGTAATCCATACGTACACACGAGCGACAATATCATTATATTGATGATGGAATATTTTGTAATTTGATGGTATATCATATATAAAAAGTCATTAACCTGTTATATTTATTATTTACATAATTTATAATCATTATTATACCCATCCAAGTAATAAAGTGTTGAATAACAAACTACACCATGACGTGAAGACGGTAGGCCGTACATACGCACGTATGGTGAGTTAGTCATTCATAGGATGGATAGAATAATGAATATGGTTGTACCATATTTATAACAACATCCCATTATGGATAAGGATTTGGAGTTATTATTTTTGTATGGAAACAAAAAATAAAGAGGAAGTGGAAGAAGTAAAGAACTTTGAAAGAGGTGTTGAAATTATTACCTCTTCTCCAGGTGCTTCCTTTTGATTTGGTCAAAAAGGATCCTTGGGTATGCTTTATGATCAATGTAAGGACTATAGGTTAAATTGAGGGTAGTTATGAGTAGATTTTAGTAGGGTTTTTCAATTAAAAATGACCTTGGAGGATTGATTTTGAGAGACGGGGAAGTACCCTTTTATAAGAGAGGTGATGGTCACTTTAGGGAAATCTTGAAATATTATTTTATTACAAAATAATTTTATATTTATAGTGGCTCAAAAAGGATTTATTTCAAGTGTATGTTGGGTATGGATCAACAAACCATCAACCAATACGTTTTAGATAGGTCAATAACACCATATTAACCATATCTTTTAGATTTTACTCTTAGTTAAATAGTCTAACTTTTACAATGTATTATGGTATTATTATAATAAATGGTTAATAAACATACTATAAAAATCCAAGAGAACCCCAAGTGGTTAACTTTTTAATATCTAACCTTATATAATTATTTTTGATGAAAATTAGGTTTTTAAGAATATTATATCATTTAATAATATTCTATTTGTTTTAAAAACTCATTTTTGTCAACTTTTACAATATTTTGTATTTTGTTTTTGTGAAAGTTATAAAAACATTATCACTTTGAAATAAAATTATTTAATCAACCCTAAAATGTAATATTTACCAATAAAATTAGTGTAATGCATCAAAAGTCTAAATTTATAATTACTTTGATATTTATAATATCAATTATTTTAATCTTTCATTAATAAGGTAATTACTACATAATCATTATGTCTAAATAAATTTAATTATTTAATGTATAAAATTATAAATAGACTAAAAATATCTAGGAAATCGGATTATACTTCTAATTAATATTTATAGTCGAATTTATCTTATATATAACCCTGTAATAAAAATGAGTTAATTATTAAAATTTCAATTTAACACTTTTAACTCTTCTTTAAATAAAATAATAATAAATGTACTAATCTAATCCAAGTGGATCAGAGAGGATAATATTTTATTCCTAATGATTATTTTGGTCAAAAAAACTTATCCAATAGAATTAGAACATGTTTTAGGGTAATTATAATATCATTTATACCTTTAATTACACTATTTACTTTTAACTGTGGTAAATAAAATTCAAAACTTACTATTCACAAGATATTATTTTCATCCCACTGAACCACATTTAACTTAATTTTGTCAACCATGTCTCTCAGATTTTTTAAATTCAATTCATAGAATCGGTAAAATTATGTTTTATGAAAATTTGCAAATGTGCCTAGAAGGTGGGTAAAAGACGTTAAAAAGTTCAATAATTTTTTTACATCTAAACATATTATATAATGACTCCAATTAATTAAATATAACTAATATAGGTATTATGAATCTATTTTGTCTTTAAAATAAATTTAAATAAAAATAATAATTATTTTAAAAAAGTTGGTTTTAAACAATAACACAGTGTTTTCCACTATTCATCAAAAATTGAAAGTTTTCAGAAAAATACTAAAAATTCACCCAAAGCTAATTTTGATATTCCAAATTCAAAAATGATGTCTATTTTAAAAAATTCAAAAAATAGGTGTTTAATTTATTAATTTAAAATTAATTCCTGTTGTCAAAACCACAAAGCGGGTTTTTGATAAAATAAAAACTATCAAAAGTTTGATATGGGTTTATGTCCAATTTAAACGAAAAATTACTTCCAGTGACCATTATTGGATGAAATGATAAATATATAATCAAAATATACATAAAACCCATTCAAATTTATAATTAAAGTCTTTATTTTTTTGATTAAAAAAGTTGTTTTCAATTAAAATTTAGTATCTTTCACTATTCATTAAAATATGAATGTTTTCATAAAAACAACAAAAATTTATCCAAAATAAATTTTTATTCCCCGATTCCGAAGAAGATGTTTATATTGTCAAGTTGAATATATAAAAGTTTCAAATATTGGATTTAAAAATGGTTCACCATTAAAATGTGGTAAAATTGCATTTTTTGAAAAATACTTATTTTATCTCAAAAATTGAATTTGTTATTATATTATGTATAACAAACACGTAATATAGATGTTAAAATTATATGGAGTATATAAAATTTAAAATGCAGTTAAAACAATTGATAAATACTTTTTGAATGGGAAGTTTATTAAGTCTTGGTGAATTCGAATTTTCTGTTGCATGTAGCACAAGGTATTGAATTACTTTAAAGAGATAACATATTATGAAATCATGGGGTGTAACATAAAATGCGTAAGATGTCATTTATATTTTATTTTATTGAAATAACTAATTATTAATGACATACCAAGAGGTATAGATTCAATTGTTCACATAAAATGATAGCTTCCACACATAAAATAATAGTTTATTTGGTTTTTCACATAAAATTATAACAATTACCATTTAGAATAGGGATACACATAAATATAAAACACATATTGGTAAAATAAAGATAATATAACTTTGTACATAGATTTTGGAAATAAATAATAAACCTCATTAATAAGTAAATTTAAATTCTTTTGTGTTCATATATAAATATATATATATACATATACCATACTCAAAGAATTCTGTTTTTGAAAACACAAGAATACCCTTTGATAAATGAGTTATCTTTCAAAATATTAGCTTAGAGATAAAATTTAAAACAAAACCATTAATTAATAAAATCTCAAATATATAAATATATACACTGACATATATATATATATATATATATATTTGTGTGTGTGTGTGTGTATTTTATTATAGTCAACCGAAATTAACCATTAATATAACTAAATTCATGCTAGACACAAACTAATAATTAAAATTTAGATCAAAACCCTTATCATTTATTTTCTGAAAACAAGTAATTATTCATAAATATATATATATATACATATTTATAAAACAAACATAATTTTGATTTCAAAAATTAATTAAATCCTTATATAAATCCTTAGGAATGATTGATTTATTAAAAATTCCATAAAACATAAATTTAAGGTGAAAATTTATCATCAAAACTTATAATGTGAAAGAGGAATACATATATATAAATGTGTGTGTGTTTGTGTGTGTGTGTAAACTTATATAAAAATATATATAGAGTTTTGTATAAACATATATATATATATATATAAGAATTGATAAAATAAAACATAAACAAATTAGATCCCTTAAAACCTAAATTTGAAAAAAAAAGATCTTTCATAAAAAATTATTAAACTAATCAAGATAGGTATATATGTATATATTTGTTTATATGCATATATATTAGTATGTATTTAAAAAATAAACATAAATTGAACCCTTACAAAATCAATTAGAAATAGTACAATATCTTACATGACACTGGGAAACCGAAGAGGGAGGAAATTCCTACCTTTAGGATGAACTTGAATCAAAGGAGGGGTTTTGTTCGGAACATTTGACCATAGAGTTGGGGTTCTACCGAGTCCTAATTATTTATAAACAAATTACGGTTTCTGTAAGCTTCTTAGAGAAGCTTTTAAATGTTTATTATTTTATTTTAAACAAAACTAAATAACGACCCTTATTCAGAGACCATTACTTTATTATTATTTCTACTTATCATTTGGTTTTTCTAACTTCCCCTGGGTATTATCTTCTAACGAAATATTTTTTTCACTTTTTTGAATTTTGTTATAGCATATCACACCTCCCTTATGATATATATATATATATATATATATATATATATATATTATCATCAATTTTATTAAATTGTTTTAGTGACTATTTTTAAACTCATGTTTTTCTTTGTTCCACCACTCATCACATCTATCATTCCACTCACATTCACTTTTTTACTCAACATGTAATTATAATAATAATATATTTCTTATTATTTGATTCCATTATTAAAATTTTCAAAATACTTAAACATAATTTTTTTTAAACATTATGTGTTGTTTTTTTACAAATCACATAAAAACATTTTGAATATAAAATAATATATATAATAAAATATTGATATATATTTATAAAATATATATATATATATATCTTAAATTAAATAACACAGATATATATAATGATAATTATATGTATTTATAAACATATACTTCAAATCACATATAATATATATAAAAAATGTAAAACATAAAAATAAAATATATTTATATATTTATAAAATAAATTAACATCAAAATAATAATTCTATGAAAAATATGCCTCTCCTTAACAATTGTTATTATTATTATTATTTATTTATACTTTTTTAATTAAAAAAAATATTTCTTTTATATTATATCAAAACTAAAAATTGATATTTGAAATTTTTGGGGTGTTATATTATTCCCCATCAAAAGAATTGCATCCTCACAAAGTGTTCTTCAGACTAAAAGAATTCTGAATTTCTATCCTCAAAACTATGAAAACTAGGACCTCTAAACTCTAAACTATACCACTTAGACATCATCTAGTCTCCAAATTTTTATAGACCACTCCTCTAATACCGACTGTAAGGACCCAACCATAAAACATTACACAAAATAGGAACTTTTTTTGTCTTGGTTTTGTTGGACTATACAACCTTATATTTTTATCAGAGTTGTACATGAATATAATAAAACAAAAAAATACACTGCTATCACTAACTTTATAAGTGTATAGAACACCATCAAGAACTCAAATAAACCTGTGAAAATTAATTTAATAACATTGGGTGAGAAATTAAATTTAATAGTAAGGTGTTTTAAAACAATTATTAAATTATTTTAGAAATACATTTTTAAAGTGAACTTACATACATAAATGTGGACATTCATAATATAAATAAATTTAGGAAAACAATTATTTTATCAAAATAATTATAATTTTAATAACATTGGGATTTCACCATTGAAAATATTAATTTTATGGAGGGTCATTCATGAAACTTGTAAGACCATAATAAAAACCATAATGCCAGGATTCTAGACATGTCACATATGAAGAAACGTTCAATTAAGACTTATGGGTTCAATCCTCATAACATCACATAAAATTCTAGTGACAATTTTGATATGATTTAACATGGACATGTATTTCTCAGTCCAAACCCAAAAAATTACAAATATATATACAATAATTTATTCAAAAAGAAAGTATTCTATGATTTCACAAACAAATGGTTGATAGTTTTATAATTTTTTTTGGAGAATCCCATGTTTAAAATAACATCCACTATTTATAACTCCTAAATAAAATTGATAAACAACTATAATGAATAATTGATCTAAAATGTGTGAGATTTCATTTATATTTTAGTTCATGAACATAAGTAATTATTCATGGCATACCAAGAGGATTAGATACAATTGGACAGATAAAATTATAGCTTGAACTCATAAAATAATAGTTTTTTATGTTTTCACATAAAATGATATCTATTATCATTTAGAACAAGGCTACGCATAAACATATACCATATATTGGTAAATTAAGAATAATATAACTTTGTATATATATTTTGGAAACAATGATTAACCCTCATTAATAAGTAATGTTAAATGTATATGTTTTTATACACACACTCACACAAATACAAACACACACATATATCATACACATAGAATGTTGTCTTTGAAAATACAACCAAACCCTTTAATAAAAGAGTTATCTTTCAAAATATTATCTTAGAGATAAATTTTAAAGAACCTTTAATTAGTAAAATATAAAATATAGAAATATATACACATACATACATACATATATACATACATATATACTTATATATATGTATTTTATTATAATCAACAAAAAATGACTTATAATAAACCAAAATTCATGCAAGCCATAGAATTAGAATTAAAATTTAGATCAAAAACCTTATCATTTATTTTTAAAAATGAGTTAATTATATATATATATATGTGTACATATTTTTAAAACAAAAACAATTTTGATTGCATAAATTAATTAAATCCTTACATAAATCCTTAGAAATGAGGGATTTATTAAGAATTTCAAAAAACAAAAACTAAAAATAAATATTTATCATCTACAATTCATAAGTTAAATAAGTTTGTATATATATTTGTGTATACACTTATATATATAAATATATATAATTTTTTATACACACACATATATATATATATATGTGTGTGTGTGTGTGTTGATGAAATCAAACCTAATAAAATTGGATCCCTTAAAAGATGAAATTTAAAGAAAGACCTTTCATGAAAAATTCATCAAAAAATAATGATAGTTATATATATATACACATGTATATATGAATATTTTTAAATAAGTCTTAGAAAATAAATAATAAATTTCACCCTTACCAAATCAATTGAGAAAAATACAATCCATTACATGACACTGGAAACTCGAAGAGGGAAGGAAACTCAAACATGCTGGATGAACGTGAACCAAAGGATGGGTTTTGTTTGGGACTTGTGACCAGGGTAGAGGGGTTCTCCCAAGAGTCCCTTATTTATAAATTTTTTATGTTGTTGTAATCTTCTTAGATGATCTTAGTAATTATTATTATTTTATCTAAAACAAAACAAAATAAAGACCCTTATTTTTGGGTCATAACTTTCTTATTATTTCTATTTAAAATATTCTGTATAAGTTCACGTGGGTATTGTATTCTTCCCCTTTTTTCAATTTTTGACTTTTTTTCCAATATTTCACGCCTCCTTCATGATATTATATATTATTATCATAATTTTTTTTGAATTTTTTATTCTCCCTTTTTAAACTCACATTTTTTATTGTTCCACCACTTGTCACATCTATATCTCCACTCATATTCAATTTTATTTTAGTAAAAATATTAGTATAAAAATATATTACTTATTTTTTGATTCAATCATTACAATTTTTATAATACTTAAATGTATTTAAAAATAAAATATGTGTTTGTTTTCAAAAATCATAAAAACGTTTAAAATAATAATAAAATATATATATATAATAAAATAATGATATATATTTACAAACACACATACACACATACACACATATATATATATATAATGATAATTATATGTATTTATAAACATATACTTTAAATAACATATAATTTCTAAAAAAATGTAAAACATAAACATAATATAAATTTATATATTTATAAAATATATTAGTATAAAAATAATAATTCTCCTAAAAATATGTGTCACGTTAAATATTATTATTATTATTATTATTTTAAACAATTTATTTATATAATATAATTCTTTTAAATTATAAACAAAATATAAAATAACTATTTGAATTTATTGAGTTGTCACATACCTTCTTATTAAATCATCGAGTAAATATTTGGAAAATTCTATATTCTAATGAAATTTCATTCCATATAATTAATTAATAAATGAACCACATCAGATATGAAATTACAATAATTAAAATATATATTTTATATGGATTTGGGGTTATAATGAATATGTATGCCATTTAGATTCTAAGAAATACATATGAAATTATAGAAATTATTATCTATTAGTAATCCCAAAGAGACTCTGGGATATTACTTTTATAATATTACTATAAAAAAGGTTTTTATTTTATAATTTAATTGATAATTAACACATAAGTCTAGGACTATATGGTAGGAAATTTTAACTTATTAAAGTTTACTACCAACAAATAGGAAGAATTAAATAGGTGGATGTTATCCCAGTACCACAAATAGTTTTCGAATAAGAAGCTGCTCAGGTGACACATAACCATCGAAGGTATGGTAGGATTCATGAGGAACCTGGGAGATAACAACTTCTTGTTAAAAATTATGGTTCTATAATGTCTATAATATATGAAACTAATACCTAATAGGGGTAAATTGAGAGTCATAATTTCATGAAATCTTTAAAATATATTGAATCCAAAATAGTCTTGTTGTAAAGTAACCAAGTTTGGAACACAGTGGATGCTCATGAATGGTTGAAGCCTATAAGATATAAGAAGTTTTTATAAGAATTATGGAATGAATAATATGTCGGAACCATGGTCTTCTATGCATAAATTGGAGTATGGTTTGTGTTTGTTTCCAATCCTCAGTGGAAGTTCAGAATGTGCACCAACAAAGTGATCATACAGTTCAAGCTGACAACAGTGTTGATGGTGGCACTATTTCCCAATGTTTGCCAAATTTTTGGGCCTGAAAATCAACAAATGGAGAAAAGTGTTTTTGGAAAAGAGACTTGCACGCTGTGTACTTGACGGAGAGGAAACATGCGCACCATATGATTTTCAAGATCAGAACATGGAAAAATGGCAAAGGGCAGAGGGTCACGCAAGTGTTGGGTTGGTCGTGCAAGTGACCTGCACGCCGTGAAGAGACCTGCATGCCAATACCTAGAAGGATTGAAAATGTGTGCGCCTATTGTTTTTCAAGATCAAAACATCATAATATGTAAAATAAAAGAAGGCCGCACAAGTGACTATCGCGATAGGGGCTAAGGAGGATGAGTTGCGCGCCGGAACCTGCGTGTCGAGGGAAGACTTGCGCGCCACCACGCAGGGGGTCTAGTTTGCCTATAAATAGTGGGTCACCCCTCTTCATTTGAAACAAAGTTTGAGACATATAGATTTTTCAACCTCTTGTCATGCAAGTGGTTGAGTCGCGCAAGTGGTTGTTGGGTCTCACAAGTAGAGGTTGCGCGCCAGCTATTGGCTGTACTTCCAAAGTGGTTTGGGATTTAGAGGCGCTGAGTCGAGCAAGTTTGGAGTTCAAAGAGGCAGTGTCGCGCAAGTTTTTTGGATTCACCTGTGCGCCGAGTTTGTAATGCGCAAGTGACTTACACTCCATTCTTGAAACATGCGTGCTGGAGCATGGAGAAGCGCACCAGGGTTGATGAAGTAAATCCATCCTTTTGAAGCTACACGAAAGCTGGAGGATCATCCGGTACCCCCAACACAAAGTGAGATTCATATTTAGGTGAGAGTTGGACTTAAACAGAGAATATACATATAACAGAGGATGCATTCTTATGAAATGATGAAGAGACCTTCATCTCTATAAACTAAGTGTGGCTTCACCAAGGGCAGTGAGCCAGGGGGACTCAACGGGAGTGACCCGAGGGAAGCAATGAGCTATCCCTGAACCTTTGTAAAGGAAGTGAGGCTGGGATAGAGTGATTGTGCCTGAACCTTTGTAATTCATAGCTAGTGAAGATTTGTGGAATTTGGTATGACCGACAACTTGTCGGCGTATGCTCCTTGGACGTAACCCTTAGTGGTGAACCAAGTAAAAAGTGTTGTGTCTTCTCTGTGCATGTGAATGTTTTCTTTCTGATCATATTCATGATACAAGTTCAACAAGTTCCTACCAACGTGGGAACAATATCCATCACATTAAAAGAAAAAGTTGTCACCCTGATTCACCCCTCCCCTCTCAGGGTGTCCCGGGGTCCTTCAAGTGGTATTATAGGGAAGTTGCTGGTGTTGATTATGTCCTTTATAATCATGTAGAATGCAATCAATGTTAGGGGAGTCCCTCACTTCGATGGAATTAATTTCCAGATCTGGAAGAACATAATGAGATCTCATCTAAGATCTCTTGGAATGGAAGTTCTCTTTTCTACTGTGCAAGTAATACAAGTCACTGATCCAACAGGACTGGCTATGACTGAAACAGACAAGAAAATTCTTGATGTAGATGCTAAAGCACAAATTACACTCATTGTAGCCCTTTCTGATCAGATCTACCTAAAGGTGATGAATTGCACCACCAAAAAATCCATGTGGGATAAACTCGAGAATATTTATGAAGGAGATATAAAAGTGAAGGAGGCGAAACTGTAAGTATTGCATAATCGGTTTGATGATCTGAAGATGCATCCAGACAAGAATGCAGACTCATTCTTCAATCTAATTACTGAAGTGGTTGGAGAAATTTGGGGCCTAGGAGAAGAAGTAAAAGATGTTGACATTGAGAATAAAATACTGAGAAGACTTCCACCCATGTACAATGCAAAGGTGTCAGTCCTTAAGGAAAGAGATCTTTCGAAACTTTATCTAGATTATCTTCTGAGCATCTTGGTAGCATATGAAATGAGAGTCAAACCAGAAGATTATACGACTCGTGTGAGCAAGGAAATGGTATTCAAGGCCATGGATAAACTAAAAATTTCAAAAGTTAGTAGTGGTGAAGATGAAAAAGAAAAAGAAATACTTTCTTTCATTGCAATGAAATTCCATAAGGGAAAAGGGATGTTCAAAGGGAAGTAACATCTTTCTTGTTTTCATTGTGGTAAAGTCGGGCACATTTCTTCTTAGTGCTTAAGAAAGGTAGATGATGATGTTAGCAATTATGAAAGCTTCGAGAAGCCTCAGAGAAGTTTTTCAAAAAGGGATACTTCAAATCTGGAAATAAAATGCAACAGAAGAGTTTTGTCTGTGAAGAGGAAGAATATGATAATGAGTTCTGTGATGAAGAAAAATCAAAATTCAAAACTGGGAACCATGCTTCCATGATGGTCACTGTTGAAAAGTCAGAAGATACTGGTGGAGAAAAATAGTTGAAAACTTGTGCAGATATCGAGATGCAACTTAAGGATGCTGTTAGTAATCTTAAGACTAAATGTAAGAGTTGCAATAAGTGGAAATAAATTGTAGAGGAATAAACTGAATACGTTGATCAAATTGAATCTGAAATTGAACGACTGGAAGAATTTGTGAAGGTAGAGTCTAAAATAATTGAATGCAATGATGATGTCGTTGATCTGAAGCTGAGAATTGAAGAGTAGGCACAGGTCATCAATGACCTCACCTCCAGACTAGAAGAAAAATCCAAGAATGCTGAGGGTCTTGAGGTGGAAGTTGTTACTCTTATGAGTAAACTTAATGATGAATCAATTTTAAAAGAATCAATCAATAAATTACAGTTTGGAAGATTCTCATAAGAGGAATTTCTGGCAAGAGCCAAGTGTGGTTCATATGGGATTGGAAAAATCTTGAGTGATCAAAGACCCTCTTGCATGGGAAAGAGTGGAATTGGCTATAAAGCCGAGACATCAACTAATGGATGCGAAAAGATCCAAAAGTAAGATAAGATGAAAGTTGAACATGTTGAAACATTACCTAAAGTGCTAAAAATGGAACCCTCAATCCAAACTAAAAGGAGAACTGAATATTATCCTCACACATTCAGAAATTACAAGCAGTCTAAATATTATCCCATGGAAGAAGGTATGAGGAGAAATTCAAGTGAGATGATATTTCCTGTCATGAAGTGTCAGTTCTATGGATATCTGGGCCATACCATGTCTTATTGCGAAGAGGCAAGAAGCTATCTAAATGGAGAAGATATAGGAGTTCAACAAAGGAGAAAAAATTCATATAATAATTCTTATAGAAGAAACAATTTATATGGATATTGTTTTCGTTGTTCTAACTTTGGTCATAAGGCTTCTAATTGCAGGTAGAGAAGGGACATGGACACCCCATACCAAAGTTCAAGACAAGTCAAGTCACGTCAGCAAGACAATGTTTCTCTTTCAAACAGGTTTTCTCCTCTCAAAGAAGATTTCGACTATGAAGAACTTGGATACGTGGAAGAAATAATTGAAAGGCCATAATTGCGCTATACTCAATCCAATGTCTCATGGAAGGAAAGGAAGAAGTTTGAGAAATACAAACTTTTAGAAGTTTCCCTAAAAGCTACAAAGAACAACAGTACCTGGATTCTGGATAGCAATTGTTCATCTTATATGATAGGTAAAGTTGGCTTGTTAACAGATTTCAAAAGGAATGTTAATGGTACAGTACGATTTGGTAATGATGGAGCTCTGAAAATCAAAGTGAGTGGAAGTACCAAATTAGCTAATGGAGAATTAAAGAAGACTAAAGTCCTTTACGTAGATGGCCTACGTCATAATCTAGTCAGCGTGAGTCAACTCTGTGACTCAGGATTTATAGTTACTTTTAATCAGAAAGGCTGCACCATCAAGGGAAAGAAAAGAAATTCACTTATGAAGGGATGTAGAACAGAAGGAAACTTGTATCAGGTTGATAGTGAAGAAAATGTCTGTTACATGACTGTTGAGGAAGAAAACGATTTATGGCATCAGAGACTGGGACAAATTAATCAACAATACATGGAGAAAATATAAAAATTGAGAATTTTCGTGGACATTCCCAACCTGAAGCGTGAGCGTGAAAAATCTTGTGATTCTTGCATTCGTGGGAAGTTGGTCTGCAATTCATATCGGCCAAAGAAGAAAAGGGCATCTCACCTTCTTAATCTGATTCATACAGATGTATGTGGGCCAATAAATGTTGCTGGAACTCATGGAGAAAGGTAGTTTGTCCTTTTCATAGATGATTACAATAGAATGGCATGTGTGATGGTCATTCACAGGAAATGAAAAGTCCTTGACTGCATGAAAACATATCGGCGAATCACCGAGAATGATTCCGGAAGAACAATAAAAGTATTGCGATCTGACAATGGAGTAGAATACACATCCATTGAATTTGAAAATCATCTGGAGAAGCATGGGATACAACATGAGGTAGCTGCTGTGAGAACTCCATAAAAAAATGGAGTTTTTGAACGTATGAATCGACAGGTGAACAACATGGCACGAACTATGCTAATTGAGAGTCGTTTTCCACACCATTACTAGAAAGACGCTGTTCAAGCTGCAGTGTATATTCAGAATCGAACAGGACATTATATGGGTGAGATGAAGACACCATATGAATTGTGGCATGGGCGGAAGCCATCATTGAAATAATTTCATAACTTTAGAAGTAAATGCTTCATCAGGAACAAAGAAGGAAATCAAGGTAAGTATGGCGATAATACAGATAAAGGAATTTTCCTCGGTTACTCAATGAATAGCAAAGCCTACAAATGTTTCAAAAAGAATTCAGGAAGGATTGTGGAAAGTTGTGATGTTATGATAATTGAAGAGAAAACCACAAATGCTTCATGGACATCATATGCTGATGTGATAGAAAGTGAGGAATAAAGTGAACATGGAGAAAATAAGAATGCAGAAATAGAGGATGTTGTACAAAACACTCAGCAGCCACATCATGATGTTGACTCAGATGAAGAATCTGAAGAAGAAATTGTGACTGAAGAGAATGCAACTGAACCTCGGAAGAGAAATCAAAGAGCTGAGATTGATCCATCCAACATAATTGGGGATAGGAGTGCACCCACTTAATCATGAAGGATGAGAAATAACACGCAATCAGTATTTCTGTCAGTTGTGGAGCCATCCTCATTTGAAGAAGCTGTAAAGGATGAATCCTGGGTGAAAGCTATGAATGAAGAGTTAGATTATATTGACAAGAATTAGACATGGTATCTTGTCCAGAGACCCAATGGTCACAATGTTATTGGAACAAAATGGATATTCAAGAACAAGTTTTATGAGCATGGAAGTGTTATCAGAAACAAGGCTCGACTGGTATGTAAAGGGTATTATCAGATTAAAGGTGTTGATGTTGAAGAAAATTTTTCTCCAGTGACTAGACTGGAGTCAATCAGGTTGTTCCTTGCCATGGATCTCCAAATAGGATATAAATTATATCAAATGGATGTCAAGACAACATTCTTAAATGGTGTACTCGAAGAAGACGTCTACATTGAATAACCAGCGGGTTTTCTTCTTAGTGCTGATGAATCAATGGTCTAAAAGCTAAAGAAAGAACTTTATGGCTTGAAACGGGCACCACGGGCATGGTACTATAGACTGGATTCTTATCTCAAGAAGTTGGAATTCAAAAGAGGAGGATTAGATCACAATCTCTATGTGAATAATTCTCTGAAAGATCAGTTCATGGTTCTCGTTTACATCGATGACATTATATTTGGTGGTAGCAGGCAGAAATCAGTGGATAAATTTTCCAATCATATGAAATCAGAATTTGAAATGTCAATGATTGGGGAGTTCACATATTTCTTGGGACAACAAGTGACTCAAGGGAAAGGCTTCACTTTTATCTCTTAGGAAATGAATGAAAGAGAGTTGCTGAAGAAGTTTAATATGAAATAATCCAAACCAATGTCAACTCTGATTGCAGTTGGAACCAAACTTGGAAAGCATAAGGATGGGACATCTGTGGATCCCACCATGTATAGGAGGATCATTGGGAGCTTACTATAACTGACAGTGACACAGTAAGATATTTTCTATGCCACATGTCTTGCATCCCACTTTCAGAGTAATCCAAAGGAGGAAGATATGGAAACAGTAAAAAGAATCATGAGGTATATTCAAGGTAATCACAATTGTGGCCTATACTTTGCTGCAGGAAGGGACAATGAATTATCAGCATTTTCTGATGCTGACTGGGCTAGTGATGTTGTGGAAAGAAAGTCCACCAGTGGTGGAGCATTCTTTATTGGAAATAACTGTGTCGGCTGGTTGAGCAAGAAACAAGAAAGTACTTCTCTTAGTACTGATGAGGCTGAGTATATCTCTGCTAGAAATGCATGCACTCAACTGCTATGGATGAAGCAGAAATTGACAGATATTGGTGATGAGGTGAAGCAACCAATGGTGATTTACTGTGATAATAAGAGCACAATTGATCTTACGAAGAATCATGTTCAGAATTCTCGTACAAAACATATTGAAATCAGGTATCATTTTATCAAAGAGAATGTTGACCAAGGCACGATTAGAATGGATCATGTGGGAATGGATGAGAAAGTGGATGATATCCTGACTGTGCCACTACCTGTGGTTGTGTTTGAGAATCATCGGTTGAACCTCGATGTTCAGCCACCTGTTAGTGCATAAGGAGTTTACACAATACCCCTCTCCCCATTTATGATAAAAAATTTTATCTATTTTTGGGTGTGATGCAGGTTTATTGGGGAGATACTACCCAGGGGGAGAATGGTTTGAGTTGAATTTTTAACAAATTACCGGTCTTTGGATTTATTGTCAATGGGGGAGAAAGGAATAAATTCAGGCATGTTCAGAGTTCAGACATGCAATTCAGTGTCAATGCGTCATTGAGAATTCTAAAACACTGGAACCCAATTCAAGTCTTCTCTCTTGTTTTCTACACCGAGTATTGCTCATGTAGACTTAGAGTGTTGGCTGAGTTGATTCTTGCATTTTTGGTTAACACATGTATGGGGATCTATTGAATTTATTTTCTGATTTCCAACAAACCCAAAGGGGGAGATTGTTGTAACCATGGTCTTCTATTCCTAAATTGTAATATGGTTTGTGTTTTTTTCAATCCTTAGTGGAAGTTCAGAATCTGCACCAGCAAAGTGATCATACAGTTCAAGCTGACAACAATGTTGAAGGTGGCGCTGTTTCCAAGTGTTTGCCAAATTTTTGGGCCTGAAAATCGACTAATGGAGAAAAGTGTTTTTGGAAAAGAGACTTGCACGTCGTGCGCTTGATCGAGAGGAAACATACGCACCATATGATTTTCAAGATCATAACATGGAAAAATGGAAAAGGGCAGAGGGTCGCGCAAGTGTTGGGTTGGTCACGCAAGTGACCTGCGTGCCGTGAAGAGACCTGTGCGCCAATTCCTAGAAGGATTGAAAACTTTTGCGCCTATTGTTTTTCAAGATCAAAACTTCAAAATATGGAAAATAAAAGAAGTCCACGCAAGTATTAGTTGGGTCGTGCAAGTGACTAGCGCGATAGAGGCTAGAGAGGGTGAGCTGCGCGCCGGAACTTGCGTGCCAAGAGAAGACTTGTGCGCCACCGCGTAGGGTGTCCAGTTTGCCTATAAATATAGGACCACCCCTCCTCATTTGCAAATAAGTTTGAGACTTAGAGATTTTTTGAGCTCTCGTCGTGAAAGTGGTTGAGTCGCGCAAGTGGTTGTTGGGTCGCACAAGTAGAGGTTACACCCCGGCTGTTGGCTGCACATCCAAAGTGGTTTGGGATTTAGAGGTGCTGAGTCGTGAAAGTTTGGAGTTCAAAGAGGCAGTGTCACTCATATTGTTTGGATTCACCTGCATGTCGAGTTTGTAACGTGCAAGTGACTTGCGCTCCATTCCGGAAACTTTCGCACTAGAGCTTGGAGAAGCACGTCGGGGTTGTTAAATTACATCCGTCCTTTTGAAGCTGTATGAAAGCTGGAGGATCATCTGGTACCCTCAGCGAAAAGTGAGATTCATCTTCAGGTGAGATTCAGACTTTAGCAGAGCATCTACATACAACAGTGGATGCATTCTTATGCAATTATGAAGAGACCTTCACGTCTATAAACTGAGTGTGGCTTCCCCAAGGGCAGTGAGCTAGGGGAGTCAACGGGAGTGACCTGAGGGAAGAAATGATCTATCCCTAAACCTTTGTAAAGGTATTGAGCCTGGGATAGAGTGATTGTGCCCAAACCGTTGTAATCCATAGCTAGTGAAGATTAGTAGAATTTGGTATGACCGAAAACTTGTCGGCGTATGCTCCTTGGACGTAGCCCTTAGTGGTGAACCAAGTAAAAAGTGTTGTGTCTTTTCTATGCATGTGAATGTTTTCTTTCTAATCATATTCATCATACAGGTTCAACAAGTTCCTACCAACATGGGAACAAGATCCATCACATTAAAAGAAAAAGTTGTCACCCTGATTCACCCCTCCCCTATCAGGGTGTCCCAGGGTCCTTCATAATACATTTTCCTACTATAAATCACACACGATGGAAAAATGTTACATGAAAATTCATTATATTTACTTCATATAATCCTTTTTACTCATTGTGATGACAAAGTTGATTATGATATATCATTCTATAAATGGTCATTTTTATTAATATATATATCAAATAGATATCAAAATGGGAATTAATTCAAGTAATTGAACATGATTCCTGCCTAAGGTTTTGATCTTCTAAACGATCCTTATAAGGTTTGAATGTTATAACATCCATATATGTATTAAATTTATATTCTAATAGTTGTAATATATATTTTTATAACATGATAAAAGAGTTTTGTTTCATAAAAAACATGGATTAATCCTATTTATATAATTGGATCTGTGGGATTATTTTAGTGTTTTTTATATTCTATGTGAATGACATAATTGTTATCAAAAATAAAATCTCAACATTGCAGTAATTTAATTTGGGGTTGATGAAATTCTTATCTATGAAGGAAATAGGCGAAGTAGCCTATGTGTAGAGTATAATGATCTATAGAGATAAAACTAAGTGGTTTGTTGGATGTAGTTAGGAAACATACATTAGTAAAGTGTTAAATAGGATAAATATGAAGAACTATAAAATTGGTGCTTATGTGGGTTTTATATCCAAAATCCTAGGAAGACTAAGGATCTTTATAGTGATTTATAAAATATTGATATAATTACCTATGAATTTTCCATAGTATCTATCATGTATTATATGATTTTTACTTGACCTAATTCCATCTATTCCCTTATAATTAATATTAGACACTAATCCAATCTGGGATAGAGTCATAGATTACTATGAATAAAAACATTATCTACTTTTCAAGGATTAAGAATATATTCTAGTCCATTAGATGATATGATGATATCTTTATGAAGGTATATACAGAAACAAGATTCCACTTTGATAATGATTATATACATTCTCAATAAGTTATTTTTTTCTTGAATAGTGGATTTTTCAGCTGGAGGAATTATATATAGGTCATAATGGAATACATGAAAAAATAGGTAGAGTACATCACTACATCAGATACTATGAAGGAATCGATTTTGATCTAGAAGATAATTTATGAACTTGAGGTGGCTCCCAGAGTTAATTAGGAAATCATGATTTACAATGAAACAAATAGATCCATTACTTAGGCCAAGAAACTATAGTATCAAAAAAGGAACAAAAACATCCTCCACAAATGATATCTCATAATATAAATCACAAAGAAGGCTGATGTTATGATCCATTGGGTGGCTAAAAAAGAATAATGTAACAAATACATTGAAGATTCTATTATTATAATAGAAGCACGAGGGGTATCTTGAGTGTCATGGTGTATTATATTCAATAGAATGATGTAACAGTTGAATAAATTATCATGAATTTATAATAAAATACAACCTCTATTTATTAGTCATTCGTGTGTGCTGATATTTGTATTACATGATATAAGGATTGATAATATCCCCTTAAAGAAAAAATTTAATATTTTTATAATATATGATCATGATAGATTATTATGGGTTTTTATGGAATGATAATATTCACATGGGAAGTGTAATCAAGTGATAATAAATAGAGACTTATTATTTGTGATAAACGTCCAAAGTATATCTCATAGAATGAAATATTTTCATTGATTTACTTAGGGGCCTATGATTATTTAAAAAACATTACCTATGGTTTGTTGTTTTTATAGAATTATGACATTCATAATTCAAAAAATTTGTCACAAAATCATTGCTTCATATATAATTACAGGTATTTGGGTATGTTACATATCATTTCATTGATTAGATCTCAAAAAATATGGATTTTTTCACTCACTAGTTGTGAAAATACATATTTCCCTTGGTTTAATTAGTCCATAGAAATTAATGGTCATTCTTAGTTGATTTATATATTATTTGTTCAACCATTTCAAAGAGGTAAATGTGATGTGATCATATACTAGATAAATGATATGTGATTTATTCACTCACTAGGTCAGTCTTTTTTAATGAATCAAGAATGTTTGAGATGGACTATACAAAGTTGACATTGTTACTTGTGTAGTGGTCAATCAATGTCATTGAATGAGGGATAATATTTTTATAACAATGATTTATATGATACATTTTATGGTGTATATTTTCATATGGAGATATGGGTTTGTTTAATTGAGATCACAGAAGACACCTTAGTAGATTGGGTAGTAATAAGGCTTTTCTAGTAGTAACTTTTTACACACATCTCTGAAGGTGATATTTCATATTTTCATTCAATGACACTATGTTTTGCATGGAGTAATATTTAATCCACTGGATGATGATTATGATCTGTATAAATTATTAATTCTAATAAAAATATATTTTGACAAACCATAGCCAAAATAGTTTTGGACGATTCTCAAAAGTTATGAACTTTTCCATTATGTACTAATATAATTTATTTAAGTTGGATATTTTTATAAATTAACAAAACTATTGATATTAAAATTTACAATATCCATGTATCATTAGGAGTAAATATGTTTATAAAGATTCATATGGTGTAGAATATGATACACTACCATTGTATATTACGAAAGGCAAGTGATATGAAATAGTAAACATATTCATTTTACATCTATTATCATATGGTTACTCTTGTATAAATTAAGGGGATTTATTTATTTATTGATTTATATAGCAATTAAATTCATTTAATTGATTAATAAATGGTTTCTACAATGGGAAGTAATGATCAAATTATATGATATGGTTGAGAATGCTCTACGAACTCTTCATTTAATGTAGATTGGATATAAAAGGGGATGTGATCCCACTTGTTGGTTTTCTCTCAACACATAAGAAGTTTTCTAATAATATATTAGATATAATGTAATAATTTCTCTTCAGAATATTGTTCTAGCACCCCTTATGTGATTGTGAATCCTCAAGATATGATTTTGGATCCATTAGTCGACATACCACTTTTTGAGAAGATATTTGTTATCACATTAGGGGTTCAATTAAGTTTATTTAATTGAGATGATGAGATATAGGATACTAGTTTTATGTTCTTTGGGTTTTACTTGTTGAAATATTAAATATAGATAAATAATTCACATGGTTTGTTTCTTCGATGTTTCATCATGTGATGATCCGATAAAACCCATAAGATACATCTTAATGAAATTGTTAGAATCATATATAATGATCTCCAGAACAATTAATGAGTATCATTTCAAGGTAGCATCAAACAACCAACCTTTGAAAAATAGAAACATACATGTATACATACTACAGTTCATCGATGAATTGGAAAACATAAATCATTGAATTTCCTTAAGAATAATTGCACTGATAAACCCAAATTGATTTCTATATTCTATAACAAAATCCCATTCCTCTATCTTACATCAACTAAAATTGATAATGTAGGGACTCAAATAATCAAACCATCCTTATTCTCAAATAGTAAAAATACATTTTTTAGAATTAGTGTATGTGATCTTATAAGTTCCTAGATCTACACATTGATTTTTTGAAACATTGAACCAATTACCTAAAATCGTCATTGATTATATTAGTATAATATAAACTACTATTAGGAAATAAATATACAATAGATAACCACATTGCATATAGTAATAATGAAATAAAATAACATCCAACACCAAATTCTCAATTTTACGGTATTGTTAACCTTTCCCTCTTAATAAAATATATTTTTCTATTCCAAATAGTATCTTGAGTGAATCAGTTGAAATGAAAAGGGATCGATGATTAATATTATTTTACTGATTGATCAAATGGTTGGAAACAAATTAATATATTCTATTAGGATTTCTAGTGGTTTATTTAAATTGATCCATTTCATATTATCCAACTCGACATGAATATATGTGTTAAATTACAAACATCAAACTAAAAAATATGCCACCATTATTAATATATAAATTTATTGAATATGAAATACAATTCCTATAAATAAAAAATAAAAATCATAATCAAACCATTAAAATTTAAATAAAATTATTATTTAAAAATATGATTTCAAATTATTTTGGACATAAAAACACATATATTTTTTGAGGAAATTGAAAGAATATTTTTTAATTTGAAAAAATAGATTGAATGTGTATTTTTATCATTTAAATTCATAAATAAGTCCAAAATAACTTATTCATCTGAAAACATTAAAAACGAGAAAATGTGATTTACACCTAGAATATTAAAATTAAATAAGGTGTTAAAATTGTTAATTAAATAATAAATATATAATAAATCCATGATTTATCACTCCCCACATATATTTTTTCACGCATTGGTTTAATAAACATCAAATCCATTATAAAAAATAAAATAAAAAGATTAAATTCATCAAATATTCTTAATAGTTAATCCATCAAGATTTAGTCATGTTTATTTCCATTTTCTAATTTTTTTCAAATAAAATTAATTTCAACCACCTTTTTCACACATTAGTATTTTCCAATTACCTTATTAGATTACTTTCTTTCACACTAAGAGGAACAATATGAAATGGATATTTTCCCAGTCTTGAAAACAAGTGAACATTTCATACATTTTTTATACTTCACATTTATATAGTCCCATGGGAATAAAATGAAAAATCAAAATTAAATTGAAATTGTATATTTTTGAGATTTTGATAGATGTTTTAGCATTACAAAATAAAGGATTGAAAATGAATATTAAGAATTTTAAGTGAAATAGATAAATAAATTATTTAAATGATCATTGTATTATTCTCCAAAAATAGCCTTTAATGTCTCTAACTTATCAATAGTTATCTTATATGGTTAGTTAACACACTAGTTATTGATAGGAATAACGTTTCATCAATAAATATTTTTATTTCATTTTTTGTCAATTTTTAAATATTTTTAAATCGTGTGGGATCAAATTATTTTCTCTAATTAGTGTGAACAACTATTAAATTTTTTTGTAATATACTAATAATTTCCCCCTAACAATGAAGTTTTATTAAGGGAAATTTAAAGTCTAAATATAGTGAAATAATAAATCTAAAGAAACATACATCTTATAATTTGTATATATGTTTTTAATGAATATAAATGGTGAAAAAATAGAAATATCTTCCAATGGTTAATTTTGAATGATGATTATTTTCACATGAATTTGACCGAGATCACTAAGAATTAGCCAAAAGACTCCTTCCTCTATAGGTATCCATAAATTATTTATAAGTTACAACTACTAGTAACATTAAGATTTTTAATATTTAACATTTAAAAATTTATTTGGGATATTAAAAATACTTATAATCATTATCTTATGATGAATGCAATAGATCATGATATCTTAGTGTTGTAGATTATAACTAGAACATCAGTTATCACAAAATGAGAAAATATTCATATACAACAACACAACATACCAACCCCCACTATACTGTGGTCTTTAGCAACATAGAACATGATGTGGTTTAGACCACTATTCCATGGTGATGCTTTTAGTGTATAATTCCAATAGTCTACCACTTACACTAAAATCTATATCGAACTAGTGAAATTTTACCTTCGTTTACATCTTATATGGCTACTAATGAAACTATTTTCAAAACTCCATTTTGAGAATCTATCCATCATTATGAAAAAATATTTTATCATATATTATAAAATATGAATGTCTATTAAGAATCTATTTCTGATATCCTACAAAAAGCTTATGAGGATTCTCTTAAATATTTATAAAACATATTCGCATTCAAATACCCATAATGTGTGAATCAATGAGCCATTAAATCATTGAAAAAATATGAATTCTTTAATCAATAAATGTAATAAAATATAATCCTCTAGAAAATCATCAATACTACTTGATATATAAAAATATCTTGGTGACCTCCTTTACAAACATGTATCTCTATATCTATGTCCACTATCAAAATCATATGAATGTATGTATAATCATATATTCTCTTTCTCTAAGACATTGAGTGACCATAGGAAATTTAATATATTAATCCCATACATCCTCATATTAGTTCAGGATTCTAGAAGTATGGACTGACCAGGTCAATGAATACATCACATGTCAATATTCTTAGTGGATGAGTAAATCATATTCCCATCATCCAAAAAATACAAGAACATCATATATAATATCTATTTTATCTCTTAAAATTCCAAGTCTATCTCAATCCAAGGACCATATTCCTTAATCATTACAATATAGAAAAAAAAATCCCATATTGGTTAAGCTGCAATCAATCTAATGATTGACATCATACCTAACCACCCCTGATTAGATAAGACTCAAGGATTGTATAGAAAATGTACCAACATATAATGGTTATCATGTTAGGTATCTCAAAAAAATCAGGTATAAAGAAACAATATGAAATATACTTCCCTAGTATAATCAAGACATAATGTATGGTAATGCATGTGGTATATACTGGGGGGTTGTATGAAATGAAGCACACGAAACGTATTTTGTCTATCGTGAGAATATTCTCTATCCTAATACAATACATTTCACATGAAAACCCTAACATCTCATGAAAACCTATAATTCTTGATGATATAAATAGTTTAGGGGAAACTCAACTTTTTTATCGGTTAATTATCATTTCACAATATGAAGTATATACAACCAATATGAAAGATTGATAATTTTGAGTCTTATTTTTATATGACATGACACATTTTATATTCTTAAAGTATTTTTATAATGTATAAAAAACTATACCTAAAACCATATCCAATTATATTACATTTTATATACTTCTAGGTCATCCTTATATTAGCTATACTGTTTAGGCTTTGTTAAACACATTTTATCAAAATGAAATTTTTTCCGCATCTCTATGTGATCATATGAAAAAACCCTCTTACTAAACACTTTTACAGAGTATTGTTTGATTAATAGTGAGAATTAGAAATCATAAAAATAATGTTAAATTATTGAACAAGTATACAAGCACCATTACATCACAACTTTAAATGATATGATGTTAATAAACTTTTTTGTCCACTTGGATGTTTTCTATGTTCATCATTATCATCATTAATGGAAAAATTTTATTAAAAAATTTATTTGAGAACATTTGGGAAATAAATATAGATCTTTATATTCTTTTCCAACACATACTAAATTATTTTGGGATTTAATGAGACATTCACTTTGTTATAGTAACAAAATATAACACTATAAATTTATCTTTTCAATCATAATATAAACACTTTTAGGATATCAGATGAAATTAAAAATAAAATTTTATTTGAAAAATATTTTTTTTAATAATTTTGAACTACTATATGTCCAAAACATACACCCACTACAATCTTATAAAAAATACTCTCTCTAAATTACCATGATAAGAAATAGAAACTTTGTTTTATTTAGTAAATAAAATTTATATCCTTCTAATAGATATATCTGAAAAATAAATTATTATCTACCATATCTCATATAGTAATATATATTTTTAGATAATTTTTTTAAAAAGAAGACATTATTTTCTAAAATATTCCACAGTTGGGTGGTGAGAACTCTATCACTCATATTTAAATTAATATATCAAATACAATATTTTATCATATATACAACACCTTATATACTTATCTTTATTTTAAATCATGTTAGATAATACAATTAATCATAAACCAAGTGTATTAGATTCGTCATCTCATATTTTTCCTCACAACTAATTGTTAATAAAAAACATCCCTTATAATATTAGTGAATGATATGAAAATAAAAATATTTTATTAAGATCTATTTGAGATTTACTTATTCGTTTTTATTCAAACCATGATTCAGAAAACCATTTCCTCACCATTTTTATAAAAACTACAATATTTAATAATGTTAATCCTGATTTTGAACATCAATATACAAAAAATATGTAAGGTATAAATATGGATTCACAAAACTTTTTAGATTCAATTAATTGATTTATATATCACTGATCCCTAACATAGAAAATCCATGGAGTTTTAAAAAGCACCATAGGTCCTCTAGACAATTCCATTTATAAAAATAATGCTCCTAACCCATGAAATTAATTTTAGGATTCAATGATTAAGGCTCACTACAAGACTATAAAATTTATTATTTGGGATTGAAAAATTATCCTTTAACATTATCTATAAAATATTAGATCGTATACATCCTATATCATTCTATTAAATCCTTAACACTTCGAGAAAATATAGAAAACATTTATTGAACTCATTGACATTGTTAGAAAATTTCTAATAATTATTGTAGAATTATTTCCATGTAAAGATTATGCCTTATTGGATACCACTTTTTTTACCCAATCATTGAAAAACATAATCATTTTGAATATATTAGTAGTGAAAAAATCATATTAATCATTTTTTAATTAAAAAATTCCCCTCAAGACATAATTTAATTATTATACTCTCCCTATAAGAATCTATATTACCTTGTTGAATATCTTTAATACTGGGTTACTAAGTAATCAATTGATCAGACACATAGTATTTTGTTATTAATGTATATGAATCATTTTTAATCTTCATACCACATTAAGAATTTTCTTAAACTATTCTTATATTGTATCAAGGATTGACTTCAAATGTATGCATTATGATGATGATTCCATAAATAAATAAAAAACCCTTTATCATATATCTATCCACAATCCATTTTCTTATTTTATTGAAAATCCACTTTGAGGACAAGTGAGAACCAGCATAATCCTTCAATATCCAGTCAAAACATCCCAAAACACACATTACATTATTTAAAGATCAAAATGATAAAAAAGAACAAAAAAATCACACCATGAAAATCAACACCCCTGTTTTATAATTCAATCCATCATCACGACAAATCACGCAAATCCCATAAGCTGACTGAGGAACAAAATCGACTGCATTAAGGAAAGTCCTATCCCGTCTACATTTTGTTACCATCATTCCATCACCATTCCCTCTTCACCAGCATCCACCACCACAAACAGTAACAAAAAATACCAAACTATCATCGATGTCCATCAACGTCATCATCTTCACCGATTAAACCAAGGTTGGAGACACCTGATCACCAAAAACCATCATCAAAACCATAACCGAACACCATATAAATAGTGAAATAAAACCAAACACATCAAACTTAAATCACTAAAACTCCAGTGGCTTGAAGCTCTTCGAACGCTGAACCACATATCTAAAAACCACGTAGCTACCTCTGCGCTTGATCCAACTAGGAGAGGCGCATAGGTACTTGGGGTCAGAGTAGGTTGAGTGGCCAAGGAGCTCTTTAGCACAGAACTGTCATCGGGCCCAAGAAACCAACATCAAAATAGTCTTCACCATCACCAAAGGGAACCAAAGTTCGATCTAAGACAAGCGGGTGGAGCAGGAAAAAAAGAGGAGACAAAAACTGAGAAAAAAGAAAACACCATTCCAATACCCGAGTAGCTGAAGATCCATACCAGCACTCCACCATCACCATCGTAATCCGTCTAGGGAACCAAAATATTGGACCAAGATGGGGTATTAATATGATGGGAACGATGGAAAGGGAATAGGAGGAGGAAACAAGAAACATGGGCCACACGAGGGAAGAAACAAAGGCCGATCGACGAGAAGGAAATTTCCATAAGAGAAGAACCGCAAAAACCAGGGTGAGGGAAACACAAGAGAGCCGAAAACAAGGATAAGAAGGAACAAGCTTTTTATCTCTAGAGAAGGCAGTAGAAGAGGAAATCGCAGGGGAAAGAGAGCGGCTCTCGTGGGGTTAAGGAAGAGAGAGCTGGGAGAGAAAGGGTCTCACCGTAATCCTCTGAGAAAGGGTTTGAGGGTAGAGGGAGCAGGGGCGGAGAAGGGCCTCAAACCGCGATAGGATGACAAGAGGTAGGGAGCGACGACGCTGGGAAACCCTAGCATGAGATATGTAAACCTAGAGTCTTGGGAGCCATCATCTGGAGGAGAGTCCCAAAAAACTTATCAGATACCAATCATATCATATATTTATTTAATAAACTTTTTAAAATGTTAACCCACTGAAATAATTATCCCTTTTAAGATTCATCATATATATCAGTAGACCACAATCCATATTTCTTCATGAATTATCTCATTCAGGATCATTACATAATCAATTATTATATCTAGTAGAAGGCCATGTCAATCATATCACATATGAATCTTGGATAATTGAGTGGATACTTCCATAACAAATCTATCATATAGATTTTGTCAAATATACCCCATTGGTATCCAAACATCTAGGATTTCCCTACTAAATGTTACTCTAATAATATGCTAAAAACAAGGTACCTAACAATTTGGTTCACATAATGTCTTTATTTCCTTATCAAATATAATCCATGGGAACCCATATTTAGATTAAATCTACTTCGTTGAGTGAAAATGTCTTAAAAATTGAAACATTTGATGTAATATAAAGAATTTTTTTAAATGGAATTTAATCTCACTATCTAATCTCATGTTTTCCCTTATAGATGCATAAATTTATTAATTTTTTTTGGAATCATATTCCTTCAACCGAATCAATATGTTCAAACCATATTCAAATATAACTCTTAACAAAACTCATTGCTCATATTGTTAACCCAAATTCAAAGTGAACTATATGTATACAAATCCAAATGAATATTATGAATAATTTATCATAAACTATTTCATATAAAAGTTTACAATTATATTTTAACAATGATCCACACAAGAGTAATCTTAGAGAGATAGGTATTTAACCATCACTTTTATATAAAATGAACTTTCCTCCAAGCAAGTGGATAGTATAATCCAAAGTCCCTAATACTTGAGACACATTAATAAATAGATATTTTTCTATTATAACTAATTTAACATGTGATACATATAAAATATAATAATCCACTTCATTTATGTTCATAGCCTATAAAAAAGATAAATTCATGGTAGAATGATACAAAATTATTTATCACCCCTGATATGTAACACCTTATTTTCACATTTGATATTATAGAACCATTTAAACTCTTTAAAAAACATACATCAAAATTAATGATATTACACTTATAACTAAGCATATATAAGGGAATAAAATCTATAAATTAATTATTCAGTTATTTAAACATCATATGAAAAATTTATGAACAATTGATAAATGAATTATAAACACTATATAATTTAGGTATAGATAAACTTGAATTATTCAATTTTATTCAATATATAAATTTCATCATACTATTTTAATGTTTTTATATAAACAAATTCATAATCAAATTATGTTATATTTTATAAACAATTTTCTAACAAATCATAAAAATTTAATATATTATATAAATTTTTTTGAAAAATTAAATATCTCACATTAGATTTTATCAAAACCATTTTTTTCCATCATCCTAAAATAACTTTAGAATGACTCAAATAAATTTTAAAAATAATCCATTAATATAAACATTATATATTTACATAAATAAATAAAAATTGTTTTATATTTTCACTTATTTAATTTATAATTATTTTAAAAATTATTTATCATGTCAAAAAGTAAGTCCATGTTAAAATTTACTAAAACAATTAAGTATGGTTTAAAACCTCACATCAGTAAAGGTTTTTTTTGAATTTAAAAAAAATCCATTTAAATTTTATAAAAAATGGATTACAAAACAGAGTAACGAAATCCATTTTGGTGTAACTTGGGACTAGTTTAATCATTGTTAAGGGTTACCTTAAAATTTTTATACATTCTACTTCATGGTATATGACTATTTAGAACGAATCTATAATTAGTTAGCCTACAAGTATGGAAAATTACTTGTCCATCCCTATTATGCCTTATATGTGCTTGTTTTGAAGGCCGCCAAGACCCATTGATCAGGATACAATAATGTAAAATATTAAAATAATATGATTTTTTGTATAAAACCATGAATCCAACCACACTAATTTCTCTTTCACCACATCATGTTCCTTTAAATTTCTTAATAACCCTGACTATTTCACATAATGTTTATGATTTGGTATATAAAATACAAGTTTCTAAGTGGTATTTCATATATTACCTGACATGGTTCAAATGAAAATAATATTTTATAGATTATTTATTGATTAAAAAATCTAGAAAAAAAAATTTATTAACTAACTCAGATATGAATAATGAGTTTTGAATAGAAGTCTAACATGTAAACACAATGGAAAAATAACTTCCAAACCCCATAAAACAAATAATAAATTTATTCATATGGAATAAATATGATTGAATAATGTGGATATTGTATCGTAGACAAGTCTATTTTACTAATTTTATCTTTTCACATGTGTTTTATCATAATTACAAAGTGTTAGTTAAAATAATACTTCATTAGTAGGTATCCATGGATCATTAGTAGCAACAAATGATTGGGTATGACCTTTCCCAACACCATGATCTAATTGAACCTTTATTAATGATGTGAGTTGTAACACCCAGGACCTCGTTACCCAGATTCGGTGCATTATTACACAACATTGGCATGATCACAAGGAAATCATGTCTCGAATGACCGATCGGTTTAGTAGCCTTGGAAACAACATTCATACATATGTTCAAATTTACAGCTAGAAGAGTAATACAACACAAATATATTTCATTATAAACATCCAAGCCTCCTAGATTATGCCTGCAGGTCACTCATAACTAACTTCATCATATCCTGGGAAAATAGAACATAAGAAAAGGGGTGAGCTCAAATGCTCAGTAAGGGTTAGTAATACGGCGGAAAATGAAATAGATATTAAGCATGGTAAATAATTGAAAACCACATGCCTTTACCAATAATAAACATGAATATGTTTATGGAAAAAATATAATCTGAGTAAATAATGTCATAATAAAACATAATCATGGGTATTATACTAGTCGAATGACCACATGAACGATCAATATTATTTCCATAATGAGGGAATGTATAATGCCGGAAATTCTGAAACATTTTGTCAAGGCCTCAGCCAAAACCATAAATCAAATTGGGAAAGGGCCTTGGCCAATTCCACGTCTAGTTGTCTCAAGAGACCTACCAATGCATCGAGGAGCTATAGCGGGCACTACCCGTTACTTACTAAGTCCAATACATTCCTCATATGAAAAGGTTTAAACATATCATAAACATTCGTATTAAAACTAGCATACAAAATGTCAATATATTAACCATAAGCCATTAATGGTATAAAAATAGTACATCCACAGTCAAATATATCACAAAAACATCAATACAATATGGAAGTTTTGTATCATAATAAATCAACTTCAAATAAACTTAAAATCCATCAATAGATGTTGACATATATGAAATCAAATTTTTTTAGAGAAATATATCTTTATATTTTGAAATAATTTAAGAGTAACATAAAGAAAACATATATTTTGAAAATATTCTGATAAGATTGTAAGGGAAGCTTTGACGATTTTATAATGGCAGAAAACAGCCACACCCGCCGTATAAGTTAAAAAACATTCATAACTTAATTTTGTCGTAATGGTTAAAAGGACCTTGTTTGGAAAATGACAGAAAGATTCCTTTATAAACCTCTTGTAAAAAGTCTAACAAGGGAATAAATAACATTAACCCATATTCTATAAAATAGTACGAATGTTTCGAAATAAATTTTTAAGAAACATGGATGTGGATGATAAAGAGGTCCCAGTAGATAATTACGTATAAACAACCTCGGATAATGAAGAGATTGTGAAATAACCCTTACCAATTTGTTAACATACGAAACAGACAAACCTTGAAAGAGGTATCATACAATGAATATGTAAATACACATAAATTAAAGTTTATTACACAAATAATACAATTATGGGAAGTACATACACCACAAAAAAAGGTAATAGTGGCAATATGATATGAATCTCATGAGAATAAGGAGTGAGATGAAAACCCCATACCTTGTACATTTCCTGGGTTGAGGGTAGGTTAACCTCTTGTATAATGGTGAAATAATTGTTATTAAATTATACCAGAATCATATAAATTAATATGATATCATATATTATCTTTTAACATTTCTTTGTTAATAATATCTTAGTATTATCGTCGTTTCAGGTGTTAACTTACTCATTTTCTTTTATATGTTTTGTGAAATAAGTCATGTTTATTATGGATAGGTTGTATATTATTCATTTACAGAATGATATCAAGTCCTTAACCATTATTTTTAATCATCAAATGAGAATTATACTTGAATGGATACGATGGAGAATGAATCTCGTCACGTTCATGGAGACAGTAGTCCGTACGTACGCACGAGCGACAATATCATTCTTTTGATATAAAAATAATATATATTTGGATGTTATATCATATATACATAATCATTATCATTTTATACTTATTATTTATATGAATTACACATCATTATTATACCCATCCAAATAATAGTGTATTGAATAACAATTACACCACGGCGTGGAGACGGCAAGTCGTACGTACATACCTATAGTGACATGTCATTCAAAGGATGGATAGAATACTGAATATGGTTGTAACATATTTATAATAACATCAAAATACATAGTAGATACTGGAGTTATTATTTTAGAATAGAAATAACAGAGAAAGAAGAAGTTGAAGAAGAAAGGAACTTGAAAGAGGTTGGTGAAATCATTACCTCTTCTACAGGTTCTTCCTTTTTATTTGATCAAAATGGATCCATAGGATGGATTTAGGATCAAACTAAGGCCTCTACGTTGAAGTGAGGGAAGTTTAGAGAGTATTTGGTTAGGTTTTTGCCGAACCAAAAGGCTTTTACGGTTTGACAAATTGGTTATAAGTGGTGTCCTTTTATAAGGGGGGAGGGGATGTTTAGGAAAAACATAAAGTATTAATTTATAATAAATTCATATTCAGTTTCTAATGGATACAAAGTGGATTATTCAAATTCTAAGGTGGGTATGGGTAGAAATACTTTCAACCAATAGATTTTAGACAGGTTTGGGTCATTATATTAACCTTATCAATTCACCCTTACTAATGTGCCAAATATTTACTATGGTTACTATTCATAAAGACAAAATTGAAAAGGAGTTATTTTAAAATTTTGAACCACAAAATCCCAAATATGGGATCCATTTTATAAAATTAAATTCACATAGTTAGAAAAAATTTAATTTAAAATTTATACCCACAAAACATGATGAAAAATGATTTTTCAGACAAATGACTTTTTTAAGCATAAAAATGTTTTTATATTAAATTCAAGTATAATATTTATTATAATAAAATTTATTATATTATGTTTAATAAAAATGCACTAATAAAATTTTAAAGATAATATAGAATTGATTGTGAATTTATAAATACTTGAATCGAAATGACAGGTTTCATTAAAAATCAGTATTTTTTACTATTTATTGAAAAATAAAACTTTCCATAAAATTCTTAAAAAATAATCATAAGATTATTTTAACATGATGATTTCAAAAAAAATGTTACTTTTTTCGAATTATAATTCTATAATTTTTAAATCAGTATTTTAAATAAAATCATATAACGTGTTAAAACCCCATTTATTTAGAAATAAATCATTTTCCTTTTAACAAAAAAATTATATAATATTTTTATAATGAATATAACTCTATAAAATCTAATTAAATGATATTAACGAGACATGAAAATGATTTATATTAACATTACCTGGGTCATTACGCATTGTGTAAAGTGGATTATATAGAGTTATAATAACTCTATAAAGTATTAATTTATAATAAATTCATATTCGGTTTCTAATGGCTCCAAAGTGGGTTATTCAAAGTCTAAGGTGGGGATGGGTAGAAATACTTTCAACCAATATATTTTAGATAGGTTTGGGTCATTATATTAATAATTTATTTTTGTTAAAGTCTTAAAAACTTTATTAATTCAAAAAAAAATTAATATAAGAAATCCTAAATGTCATATTAACCAATAAAATTCATGTATGGAATCAATACTTTCAATTTATATTTATATTAAAATTTATAATACAAATTATTTGATTCTTTCATTAATAAAGAAAATACTGCATCATTATTGTGTAATAAATAAATTTAATTATTAAATGTCTAAAAATTATAAATAAAATACCATTATGTATTAAATCGTTTTATATTTTTAATGAATATTTATTGTCGAAAATATAACTTATATAACCCTATGAAAAAATTATTTTTCTAAAAGATTTATGCTTATGCCATTTTTTGTATTTACTTTAACTTAATTAATATAAAGTGTCATTATCACTTACAAGTGGATCCATGGGGTCCTAAAATTGACCCAAAGATTCCCATGGTCGAACATGTTTCAAAAAATAGGGTTAAAACACATTTTAGGGTAAATTATTATTATTATAATAATATTTTTTACCCTTATTTACCGGATTTACCTTTTAACCATGGTAAATAAAATATTTACCGAAGTAATTATTCAAAATGTTTAAAAATAAAAGTTACCTATTTACTAAATTTGGAAATCATGATTCCAAATATGGAGTCCATTTTTTCCAAATTCAAAACACATAAGTGAAAGAAATTACCATAAAATTAATTCCCGTTGTTAAAACAAAAAGTGTGTTTTTAAAAGATAATAACTATCAAAAGATTGACATTTGTTTATGTCCGCTTTAAATGTGAAATTTTTTCCAATGAACAACATTGTATTAAATTGTAAAAATATATTTTAAATATACTTGAAAAACATTCAAATTCATAATTTATCACAATTAATTATTTTGACTAAAAAAATTGTTTTTAATTAAAATTTAGTAATTTTCACTATTCATCAAAATATAAAAGTTATCCAAAAGGTACCAAAATTTCTTCCAAGGATATTTTCGGTATTCCGAATCAAAAAATGAAGTCCATTTTGAGAGATAAAATTTCTAAAATTTCAAAAAGTGGGTATTACTATTTAGAATGACTACTTTGATTGGTTGTGGTGTGTGTTAGAACTCAAAGTTGCGTACAACACACACGACTGTATTATTCAAAGAGAAGCGTACCATAGAATCTTGGGGTATTACATTCTACTAAACTTCAATAAATTTCATCCTCGCAATTTGAAATTGTTTTTCAAAAATAAAATGTTGAAAATAGAAAATATCTTTGTGGGAAAACCCACATCGGAAATTGGGTTAATAAAATTTAGTCTTAATAAGAGGAAAATATAAAAGAAAGGGTCACCACCAAATTATGATCTCAATTAGGAGAACATTGGTGGAAATTAGAGACATATAATTGGAGGAAAATCATAAATATTTATAGGTATTTATAGAGGTCATCAATCACAAACATGTGTAAAATTGAGGTCCTTAAATTCATCAATCTATGATGATTTAAAATTCCATTGGTTTAACAAAACATAAGGTATTAGGATAACACATTTTTGGTTTTAAGATCCCTTTAATAAAGTATAAGAATTAATTTATTCATAGAATAATATATATATATATATACTTGACAAGGAGTGTTTCATCCTTCAACTAATTTCTACCACAAACTTATCTTTCACTCTAAAAGATAATAGAACTCAAAAATATTACATTTATCCTAATTGTATAAGGATTAAAATATTAATTTATAATTCATCTATTAGAAATGTAAAAAATACATTATATACTCCAGGGACTTCACGTAGTCCAGTGGTAGGCGATAAATCCCAATCGCACTATGGTTGTGGGTTCGATTCCCATAGTTTTGTCTGACGCGACGAGTTGTCACACGGTCTGCGTGTTGTCCTTTTTCTAAATATCCAAAAATAATTTCAAAATAGAATTATCCAAAATACTTTTGTCCAAGTACACAATTTATAAGGAAGGTAAACACAATGAAGATTCTTTTTTTCGCGTAATAACATGTGAACACCTTCATCGTGTATTATTTTAAAACACTGCAACATCCTGAATTACCCTAAAACCTTATTGATTACATTCATGATCACTTATTCCATATAGAAAACTGGATATACTCCTTCTACTCAAAAATTTTGTAAACACCAACAATTATGGAATATAAAAATCATTAATTAGTTTCAAGGTATTCAAGGATATCCAATATAATTTATCCAAATCAATTATGTATCATTCAAAAATCACTACCTCATTATCAGGACCATATTAAGGATTAAATTTCCTTAAACCATGTATTTTACAAAAAGTGTAGCTTACTATTAAGTCACTTATCTTAGAACCATATAACCTCATGTCCTCAATAAAATAGTACTACAGTACAATCCTTATATACATCACATTATTCTTATTACCAGAATATAGTTCCTAAATCCAAAAACACAAATAAAATAATTATTCAACTTCAAATGTAGTAACATCATAAGCTTGGCCTTCCTCTCTTGGCCTTTTATGAGTTACGTTTTCTTGGAGATTAGGAAATTCATTTTCATAATGCCCCATTTCTCTACAATTATAGAATTTCAACATCGGTAGTATCTTACTTTCTTTTACAATTACCAGCTTGATGGCCCTTATGTCCACATTTGTAGCACACTCCTTTTCCTTTTAGACAGGAACCTGGGTGCTTCCTTCCATAATTGTCACAGGGTAGAAATTCAATTATTCCCTTCTTCCCTATTTCCTTATTTCCTTTCCCATATTGTTCAGCATATCTCTTCTTATCTTGCATTGATTTAAAGTCACAATACTTAGAGTATTCCTTTTCTGTCTTGATTGCACATGAGACAATATCTTTGTATGATGAGAAGGACTGTGATACTAATGATCGATGAAGAAATGGTCTTTACCCATCAAATAAATGATAAATAGTACTTCTTGGGTTACGTATATAATATGCATCATACCTCGCTAACCTTGTAAAGTTAGCCTCATAATTTGCGACATTCTCATCCTCTTTTTTCCTCAGACTCAGAAACTTCCTTTCCATATCTGCTCGATGGTCACGAGGAAAGTATTTTTCTAGGAAAATATCTTTAAATTCCCTCCATTCCATATTTGATACTTCATCAAATTTCTTTGTATTTTGAATCAAGGACCACCATTGGTCACTATCTCCAATAAGGCGGTAAACTGCCATGAAAACTTTTTCCCTTTCACTACTCTCCAAATTATGGAATATTTTCTCTAAGGAGTTTATCCATTGCTCAGCCACTAATGGATTTTTACTCCCATTGAATTTCGGTGGTTGTTTCCTCATGAATAGATCTAACATAGATCCTCCATGTTGTGGATCAGGGTGCTCCATATGGGTAATGTTATTATTAATAACCTGAGTGAGTTGTCCCAGTATGGTGATTAGCTGATCAGCACCAGTTGCATCACCTGCTCCACTATAATTTTCTTGAGTAGGAGGTAAATCCCTACATGGAGTACGTGCATTGATATGAATTCCATTCCTTCCAATAGGTTCCATTTCTAAACAATGGCATAAACTATATTATTTTATGAATCAAAATACATAATTCCAAAATTGTAAAATACTTAACTTAAATTGAACAGTTTATAGATATAATCCATAATCATAAAAATGTTTTCTTTGAGGAAGTATATACTCACAAACCTTCATAATTGTTTGTAAAGAAAATGATAATTATCCTAAGCATATCCCCCTATAGTGTCGTAACCAAGAGTGCAGTTAGGCCCGTTGTTGTGCCCCAGTTCCCGTTCGAGTCTAGCTCAAAGCGGTGTTTTTGGGTTTTAACCCTAGGTACATCTGTGCCAAATCCGCCTCTACCTGCTCGTATCCAGAAAGGGATATATTTCTTAGAAAACTCACAAAATCTATACAGTACCAAAATTCTAGGAAGTTCTTCTATACTAATCCTCAAAGTCCATCTTTGGTCTATGTGCTCTAATCAGAGTTTATCTAAATCTAGTTTCCAAGGGTTGTACTAAACTTCCTCTGATACCAACTGTAACACCTCGAACCTAGTTACCCAGAGTCGGTGCATTATTACATAACATTGGAATGATCACAAGGAAATCATGTCTCGAAAGACCGATCAGTTTAGCATCCTTGGAAACAAGATTCATACATAAGTTCAACTTTACAGCTTGAAGAGGAATACAACACAAATATATTTCATTAAAAACATCCAAGCCTCCTAGATTATTCCTGCATGTCACTCATAACTAACTTCTTCATATCCTGGGAAAATAAAACATAAGAAAAGGGGTGAGGTCAAACGCTCAGTAAGGGTAAGTAATACAACAGAAAATGACATAAATATTAATCATGGTAAATAATTGAAAACCACATGCCTTTACCAATAATAAACATGAATAATTATATGGAAATAATATGAGATAAGTAAATAATGAATAATAAAACATAATCATGGGAATTATGATTGTCGAATTACCACACAAACCATCAATATTATTTCCATAAGGAGGGAATGTATAATGCTGGACATTCTGAAACATTTATTCATGGCCTCAACCAAGACGTCTAAAAATGATTAAGGCCTCAGCCAAAAATATAAATCAAATTGGGAAAGGGCCTCTTCCAATTACATGTTTAGTTGTATCATGAGACCTACCAATGCATCGACGATCTATAGTGGGCTCCACCCATCACTTACTAAGTCCAATACATTTCTCATATGAAAAGGTTTAAACATATCATAAATATTCATATTAAAACTAGCATACGAAATGTCAATACTTTAACCATAAGCCATGAATGGTATAAAAATACCACATCCGCAGTAAAATATATCACAAAAACTTCAATACAATATCGATGTTTTGTATCATAATAAATCAACTTCAAATAATCTTAAAATCCATCAAAGGACGATGACATAGATGAAATCAAAACATTTTTTTAGAGACATATCTCTTTATATTTTGAAATCATTTAAGAGTCACATAAAGAAAACATTTATTCTGAAAATATTCTTATAAGCTTGTAAGGGAAGCTTTGACGATTTTATAACGGCGGAAAATATCCACACCAGCCGTATAAGTTAACAAAAATATTCTTACCTTAATTTTATCGAAAAGGTTCAAAAGGACCTTGTTTGGAAAACGACGGAAAGATTCCTTTATAAACATCTTGTAAAAAGAAGAACAATGGTATAAATAACTTGAACACATATTCTATAAAATATTAAGAATGTTTTGAAATACATTTTTAAGAAACGTGGATGTGAATGATAAAGAGGTCCCAGTAGATAATTACGTATAAACAACCTCAGATAATGAAGAGATTGTGAAGTAACCCTTACCAATTTGTTAACTTATGAAAAATAAACAACTTGAAATAGGTATCATACAATGAATATGTAAATACACATAAATTCAAGTCTATTACACAAAGAATACAATTATGGGTAGTACATACACAACAGAAAAGGTAATAGTGGCAATATGGCATGAATCGCACGGGAATAAGGAGTGAGATGAAAACCCCTTATCTTTTACGTTTCTTGGGTTGGGGGTAAGTTAACATCCTTTATAATGGTGAAATAATTGTTATTAAATTATACAAGAATCATATACATTAATATGATATCATATATGATCTTTTAACATGGATTTGTTAATAATATCTTAGTATTATCATCATTTCGGGTACTCGTTTTATTTTATATGTTTTGTGACATAAGTCATGTTTATTATGGATAGGTTGTATCGTATTTATAACGAGAATTATATAAAGTTCTTAAACATTATTTTTAATCATCAAATGAGAATTAATCTCATTGCGTTCATGGAGACGGTAGTCTGTACGTACGCACGAGCGACAATATCATTCTTTTGATATTAAAATAATATATAATTGGATTGTATATCAAATATAAAGAATCATTATAATTTTATATTTATTATTTATATTAATTAAACATCCTTATTATACCTATCCAAATAATAGTGTATTGAATAACAATTACACCACGACGTGGAGACGGTAAGTCGTACGTACACATGTATGGTGACATGTCATTAAAAGGATGGATAGAATACTGAATATGGTTGAAAAATATTTATAATAACATCACAGTATATAGTATATACTGGAGTTATTATTTTAGAATATAAATAACAAATAAAGAAGAAGTTGAAGAAGAAAGGGACTTGAAAGAGGGTGGTGAAAACATTACCTCTTCTTCGGGTTATTCCTTTTGATTTGATCAAAAGGGATCATTAAGATGGATTTATGATCAAAATAATGCCTATAGGTTTAATTGAAGGACGTTTATAGAGTATTTGGGCAGGTTTTGGCCTAACCAAAAGGCTTTTAACATGAGAAAAATGGTTTAGAAGTGGTGTCCTTTTATAAGGGGGGGTGTGGCTCTTTAGGAAAAACTTAAAGTATTAATTTATAAAAATTTTATATTCGGATTATAATGGCACAAAAGTTGATTATTAAAAGAATAAGGTGGGTAGGGGTTGAAATAATTTCAACATATAGATTTTAGACAGGTTTGGGTCAATACATTAACCTTATCTTTTTGTTTTAACTCTTAGATAATTAGTTTGACAGTTACCATGTCACATTGTATTTTTATATTATATAGTTAATAAAATTACTATATACATCCAATAGACCCCCAATTGGTCCATTAATGATACACCTATCATTATATAAGTCCTTTGGTCGAACCTTATATTTTTAAGAATTGAATATCAATTAATAATATAATATTTCTTTTAAAAACTCATTTATGTCAATTTTGATAATATTTAATAATTAATTTTTGTTAAAGGCATAATAAATTTATTAATTCGAAAAAAATTCATATAAGCAATCCTAAACTGTCATTTTAACCAATAAAATTTGTGTATGTCATCAAAAATTTCAATTTATATTTATATTAACATTTATAGTACTAAAAATTTGATTCTTTCATTAATAAGGAAAATACTGCATCATTATTATGTCATAAATAAATTTATATATTAAATGTCTAAAAATTATAACTAAAATACCATTATGTGGGAAATCATTTTATCTTTCTAATAAATATTTATAGTCGAAAATATAACATATATAACTCTATGTAAAAATTGTTTTTCTATAAGATATTTGCTTACATCATTTTTGTATTTAATTTAACTTAATTAATATAAAGTGTCATTATCACTTACTAGTGGATCCCTGGGGTCCCAAAATAGACCCAAAGATGCCCATGGTCGGAAATTGTTCAACCAATAGTGTTAAGACACTTTTTAGGGTAATTTATTATTATTATAATATTACTTTTTACCCTTATTTAGCGGATTTACCCTTTAACAATGGTAAATAAAATAATTACCGAAGTAATTAATCAAAATGTCTAAAAATAAAAGCTTTATATTTAAAAAATTTGTACATAATGATTTCAAATATGGAGTCCATTTTTCCAAATTCAAAACACATAATTGGCAGAAATTAATTTAAAATTAATTCCCATTGTTAAAACAAAAAGCGTGTTTTTAAGAGATAATAACTATCAAAAGATTGACACTTGTTTATGTTCGGTTTAAATGTGAAATTATGTCCAATAACCAAAATTGTATTAAATGGTAGGAATATATTATAAATATACTTCAAAACCATTAAAATTCAGAATTTATCACTATTAATTATTTTGATTAAAAAAAACTTTTTTAATTAAAAATTAGTAATTTTCACTATTCATCAAAATATAAAAGATATCCGAAAAGTACAAAAATTTCACCCTAGGATATTTTCGACCTTCCAAATCCAAAAATGATGTCCATTTAGAGAGATAAAATTTATAAAATTTCAAAAAGTGGGTATTACTATTTATAATGGCTACTTTGATTGGTTGTGGTGGGTGTTAGAACTCGAAGTTGCGTACAACACACGCTACTGTATTATTCAAAGAGAAGCGTACCGTAGAATCTTGGGGTGTTAAATGAGTTAAGTGATAGCTAGTGAGAATAATGTTTGCAGAGGTAATATGGTCTAATCATCTAAACACAACCCTAACATAGAGACTTCTTATACAGTACATCCATGGAGCATCCTTGGATGTTCAATATTCAACATAATTAATTAAACATTTGAAAAATTGTTCATATGTTATAACTTCTTAAAACCTAAAAAACATTAATTTTTAACACTTAACAATTTTTTTTATTTTTAAACTCTTCATAATCATCATATTATGATTATTAAAACCAATCATGGTATATAAGAGTAAGAAATTATAGTTGGGACATGAATTATCATATAACACAATAATTACTATTCACAACCCCACAACATAGTGACCCTCACTATCTAATTGTTGATATTAGTATAGATCGGGAAATGGTTTAAAATATCACACCATGATGATAAGTTTTGTGTATAATAACAACGAACCTTACACAGCCTCCTAAGAATCCAGAAAAATTGATTTTCTCCCCCACACCAATCACTCGCAATCAACATTTTATTTAACTCAAAATTATAGTCAATTGGGAGTATAGTATGTCATGTGAAACTCAATAAGTATAATCATTTTTAATAAGTCATCAATGAAGGAGAAATATAAGGAGGTATATTTAGGTATAAAAATGTTTAATCATGATAATTATTACCTTAATCATTTTAAATTTTAAAAACTCCTAGAGTCTTAGAAAAGAATCTATGAATAGTTCTATATTTTAAAAATATGTATCAAAATTAATCAAGAATTAACATAACTATAAAAAATATAACAAATAGGTTTCAAATCCTCTTTTTTTTAATTTGAAATTAGGTAATAATAACATTAATGGGTTACACAGTTGATTAAAAATCCATTATATTCCAAAATTGATATAATGGTTTGGAAATTACAAAAATCATTTTATTATTATAATAATAATTATTTTTATTTTTATATTAGATATTATATATATATATATATATATAAGTGAGGTTATTTCATATGAAGAGATTTTCCTAAAAACATAAAAAAAATAAGACCCAAAAAAACACTATCGTCTCTCCCCCCTACACTGATTTCAAGAATTTTTCATTATGTATTTAAAAATAATATATCCATTTAAAAATAAAATAGAACTAATAAAATTTAAAAAATAGGTTGGTAAAGGTAAAAATTTACATTAATTTGGAAAATAGATATATTATTAATTTAATATTTAGTTTGATAAAAATTATAGTGTCCTTATTTTTATAATGAATTACATAATATTTTTTAAAACTAAACAATAAAAAATAACTGCATTACTTATATCATGAATTGAAAAATAGATTCTAATAATCTCCAATGTATTAAATGGACTATTTATTATTTATTTACTTTTAAGGAAGATAGAAAGCAATTACTAATAAAAAATAAAAAATAGACCCAAGTGTTGATTCCAAAAGTGAATAACAATGATTAGATATTTCCAATGAAGTTAGTAGTTATTATCCTCATTAAAATAATAAAAACAAAAAAATATTTATTAATGTAAAAAATAAAATATTAATTTATAAAATTAATAAAACATTTTTGGATAATACTCCTAATTGGAAATTGTAGCATTGAATGAACATAACATGATAGTGTTAAATTTTAATCCCCAGTTCGAAAGGGAATGGGGTTATTTCCATAAGATCCACCAAAATTTAGTAATTTTATTATTTATATATAAAAAACATAGATAAATACTTTTATATCTCTCTTATAGTCCTCATCATTAGAATGGTAGTAATTCTATTTTGGTAAAATCTCGAGTAGTATATAAGGGTTCTATCTCTGTTCTTCATCTATTGGAATGGTGTCTATTGGTTGTTAAAATTTCAATTGAGGATATTATTCTTCCAATGGAAAGGGTTTTCTATAAATATTATTTAATGTATCAAATATCTCATAAGATACATAATAATCTATTGTTTTCTAAATAAATCATTTTTAATGAAGGATCCATGAAAATTTCATCTTATACATCACGCGGCATTTAATTGGGGTTTCTCAAATTGGCATAAATATAAATAAATTATATGAAATCTTCTCCAAAATCCTACATAAAAAAATATATCCCTAATTTATTACCTTAATATTGAGTACCACAATTTTTTTTTAAATTGAAGTCCATATATATAGTTATCTCTAATATAGATATGATAAACTAAATTCAAAGATAACAACATTAATTTTTGTACTAATTTCGGGTTTTATGTTCTATAAACACCCTGACGTGCAAGGGAAAGGGTGAATCACAATGTTCTTTAACGACAATTTCCCTTTTAAAAAAATTAATTAAAAAATGTATAATCTTGTTAGTAGTAACACTTATTTAATGTTTTGATAAATATAAAGAATATACTAATATAAAATATAAATAATGTAATGATAATGACACAAAAATTTTACATGGTTCACTTAAACTAGATACATCCATGGAGTATATAATAGAGAGTGTAACAGTGTAAAATATTCACTAGCCCCCAAAAAAATAAAAGACTTAGGATATTTTTACTCAATAATAAGTCTTAGTTCCAATATAATAGTATTAGTAATTTCTCACATCCCACATAAGAGTCACTATATCTATTGATCTCTGTAGTACCACTAGCTTCCACAGTACACTTCTCTTTGAATAATACAATAGCCTGCGTTGTACGTAACTTCGAGTTCTAGCACACCACGACCAATAAAACTATACTTTATGAATAGTAATACCCACATATTTAAATTTTCTAAATTTAATTTTTCAAAATGGACTTCATTTTTGGATTCAGAATATCAAAATTAACTTAGGGTTATTTTTTTGTATTTTTATGAAAACTTACAATTTTTTATGAATACTGAAAAACACTACGTTTTTGTTTAAAACCGACTTTTTATATAAGTACATATTTATTTTATTTAAATTTATTTTAATCCAAAATAGATACAAAATACCTATATATTTTCAATGTAACTCATTGGAGTAATTTTATAATAAAAATAGATGTATAAATTTTGTTGAACTTTTTAATGTCTTCTACCCACCTTCTAGGAACTTTTGAAAATTTGCATAAAACATAATTTTACCATTATTGTGAATTAAATTTAAAAAATACAAGAGATATGGTTGACACCAGTAAGTACAATGTGGTTCAATAGGATGAAAGTAAATTTTGGTGAATAGTAACTTTTGAATTTTATTTACCACGGTTTAAAGTAAATAGAATATTTAAAGGTAAAAATTATATTATAATTACCCTAACCCATGTCTTAATTTTATTAGATATGTTTTTTTCAACGAAAATAAACCTCAAAAATATAATATGAACCTCTTTGATACACATGGATTAGATTATGACATTTATTATTATTTTATTTAAAGAAAAGTGAAAAGTGTTAAATTCAAATTTTCATAACTAAAAATTTTTATTATAGGGGTAAACATATGATAAATTTGACTATAAATATTCATTAGAAATATAAAAATATTTCCTACATAATTTTATTTTATTTATCATTTTTAGACATTAAATAATTAAATTTATTTATAACACAATGATAATGCAGTAATTACCTTATTAGTTAATGATTAAAATAATTGATATTATAAATATAAAAATAAATATAAATTGAGACTTCAGATGCATTAGAAAAAAAATTTAGGTTAATATGACATGTTAGCATTGATTTAATGTAAATTTTTTTGAAGTAATCATGTTCTGTTGACTTTCACGAAAACAAAATTCAAAATTGTTTCAAAATTGACATAAATGAGTTTTTAAACAAATACTATATTATTAAATGATATAATATTCCCAAAAATATATTTTTTGTCCAAAGGACGTACATAATGATATATATGTCATTAAGGAACCACTTTTTTTCTCTTGTAATTTTATAGAATATTTATTAATCATGTAATATAAAAATAAAAGTAGACATTATAAAAGTTATACTGTATAACTAAGAGTTAAATATAAAAGATAAGGTTAATATGGTGACCTAAACCTGTTTAAAACCTATTTAATTATAGGTTTTAGAACCATTCCCATCATATCCTGGAAATAAATTCTTTTGGAGACATTATAAATCAAAAAAAAATTTATAATAAAATAATATTTCAATCTTTTCCTAAAGTGACCATCACATCTCTTATAAAAGGGTACTTCTTCTTCACCCAAAATCAAACCTCCAAAGCCATTTGCCTCGGCCAAAACCTGATAAAAAATCTTCCCAACTTTTCTCACTTCATCCTAGAGGTATTACTTTGATCAAAAATCCATCCTATGGAGGCATTTTTTTCAAATCAACAGGAAGAACTCGAAGAAGAAGTAATAATTTCATCACCTCTTTCAAAGTTCTTTTCTTCTTCCACTTCTTCTTTCTTTGTTGTTTCCATATCAAAGTAATAAATGAATTACATTCTATATACTGCAATGTTATTATAAATATGTTATAACAATATTCATTTTTCTATCCATCCTATAAAGGACAATGTCACCATATGTGCATACGTACGGCTTACCGTCTCCACGTCGTGGTGTAGTTTATGATTCAACACTTCATTATTTGGATATGTATAATAATGAGTAGAATTTATGTAAATATTAAATATAAAATTTTAATGATTATGTATATATAATATACCATCCATCTTCATACTATCTCACTATCAATAGAGTGATATTGTTGCTCGTGCGTACGTACAGATACAGTATCCACAAACGCGATGAGATTCATTCCCCATTGTAACAAATCAAGAAAAATTTTCATTTTATGGTTAAAAATAATGTTTATGAACATAAAATAATTCAGTATATGAATCATGTAAATCCTATCCATAAAAAACATGACATATATGACAAAACATATTAAGAAAAATGAATCAGTTAACAACCAAAACTGTTATACCATTGAAATATTATTAACAAAGCCATATTAAAGGATTATATATGATATCATATTTGTGTATACAGTTGTTTTATAATTTAATAAAAATTATTTAACTCTTATATAGGAGGTTAAATTACCCTCGACCAAGGAAAATTACAATTTAATGGTTAATTTTACAATCTCTTTATTATCTGAGGTTGTTTATACGTGAGTATCTGCGGCGACCTCTTTATCATCCACATATGTGTTTCTTAAAACATTATTTCCAAAAAAAATTACTATTTACTAGACTATGAGTTAATGTCATTTATATAATTTTTTTATTTTTATAAAATGATTTTAAAGGAATCTTTCAGTCATTTTCCACAGAAGGTCATTTATGACCTTTTCGAAAAAATTAAGGAAAGAATGTTTTTTAATATTATACAGCAAGTGCAGCTATATTTCACCATTATAACACCTTAGAACCATCCCTTATAATCTTATAAGAATATTCTAAAAATAAATGTTTTCTTTTATAATTATTATACATTTATAAGATTTCAAAATAGAAAGATATATTTCTCTCAAATAGTTTTGATTTCATCTATGTCAACATCCTTTGAAGGATTTTACAATTGTTTGAATTTGATTTATTAAGAAACAATATTCCATATTGTATATAAGGTTTTGTGATATGTTTGACTGTGGATGTGATACTTTTATTCAATTCATGGTTTATGGTTAAAGTATTAACATTTCTAATGATAATTTTATTATGAATGTTAATGTTATGTTTCAACCATTTCATATAAATAATGTATTGGACTTAGTAAGTGACATTTGGATCCTGCTATAGCTCCTTGATGAATCAGTAGGTCTCCAGAGACAAACTAATGTCTTGGAACACGGCCTTGAAAAAATCTTATTTGTAGTCCTGACACGAGGTCGTGACTATGTTGTTATGATTTCCAGCATTATGCATTCCATCATTATGAAATTTGCTATTGATATTACATGTTATTATTAGACTAGTAGATATCCATGTGAATAAGTAAATGTCATTATTTTATTTAACTTTTCAATATTATGTTGAAGTTTATGTTTAAAAGTCTTGTGTTTTTTCTTATACACTGCCTTTAATGTTTATATTTATTTATGATAGTTTCCTCTATATTATTATCCTTAATGAGCATCTGAGATCACCCTATTTATATTTTATTTTTCCCAGGATGCGATGAAGTATATTATGATTAATCTGTAGGGATAAGATAAAAGATATTAGTGAGTTCGAAGGGGAAACAATGTTGTTTTTTTATTTCCTGATGTAATTTCAAACTCATGTATGTATCTAGTACTTCCAAGGATACTAAACTAATATGTACTTAGAGACATGAACTCTTGAAATCATGAAATTATTAGGTAATAATGCATTGACTCTAGCTAACTATGGTCGGGACATTACAGTTGGTATCAGAAGATGTTTAGTACAATCCTTGGAAACATGATTTAGAAAAAAAACTAATTAGAGAACATTACCGAAAGATAGACTATGAGTATTAGTATAGAAGAACTTCCTAGAATTTATGTAATATATAGATTTTGTGTATTTTCCAAGAAATACATCCCTATCTGGATATGAGCAGGAATAGGTGTCTATGACACAAATTTACCTAGGATTGAAAACTCCAACAAGGAGTTTCAGCATTCTCCCGAGGTATCCTGGTACATGAAAAAGGGCCTTGTTTCACTCTTTGTTACGACACTCTTGGGGGATATGCTTAGGATAATTTACATTTTCATTGAAAACCATTATGAAGGATTAATGGGTAAATACCTCCTCAGAGAAAACATTTTTTTATGATTATGGATTTTTTTCATAATCTGTTCTATTTATGTTAGGTATTTTACTAGTATGGAGTTATGTATTATGATTTATAAAATAATCAAGTATATTCCATTATTTAGAAATGGAATCTAGTGGATGAAATGTAAAACATATCAGCACACGTAATCCTTGTAGGGATTTCCCTCCAACTCATGATAATTATCGTGGTGTTGGGTATGCAACTGGTGATAAACAACTTATAACCATACCGGGAAAACTCACTCAGGTTATGAATAACAAAATTACCCATACATAGCACCATTATCCACAATGTGGATGATCAGTGGTTGACCTCTTCATGAGGATACAACAACCAAAATTCAAAAGGACTAAAAATCCATTTGTAACTAAGAAATGGATAAGTTCCATAGAGAAAATATTTCACGCTTTGGGGTGTAGAGAAAGGGAAAAATTTGACATGGAAGTTTATTGCTTCATAGGATATGTAGATAAATGGTGTTAATTAGTTCGAAACAAAACAGAGGATGAAGAAGTCTTAAATATAGAATGAAGGGAGTTTAAAGAACATTTCTTAGAAAAATAATTTCCTTCTGACCATCAAGCAGATATGGGAAGACAATTTCTGAGTTTGAGGCAAAAGGAGGATGAGAATGTTGCAATTTATGAGGCTAAAATTACAAGGATAGAAAGGCATGAAAAAAAATTATATACGTAACCCAAGAAGTAATATTTATCGATTCATTTAGGGGTTAAAACCATTTCTACATCGAACATTATTCTCGCAATATTTCTTATCGTACGAAGATATTGTCTCATTAGCTATCAAGACATAAAAAGAATTCTTTAAGTCTTACAAATTTAAAGTAATTAAAGATAATAAGGGATCTATTGAACACTCTAGAAATGGAAATTTTCTGAAGAATAGAAAATTTGAATTTCCATTATGTAGTAAATGTAGGAAGAAACACCCTGGTACTTTCCTAAAGGGAATGGGTGTCTGGTACATGTGTGGTGAAAAAGGCCATCATTCTCGTGATTGCAAGGGAAATAAAGTTGTTGTAAATTATTAATTCTACAATTGTAGAGAAATGAGGAATTATAAAAATGAATATCCAAATTGCCTAGAAAACATACCTAAGAAAAGGACATGGGATCAAGGCCACGATTATGTGATCACTACAGCTGAGGTTGAAGCTCCGAATGATGTGGTGTCAGGTAATTTAATGGTTTCCTCAAATTTTTTCAGTGCTTTATTTGATTCTGGATCATCGAATTGTTTCATATCTTCCCAGTTTGGTAAGAAAATTTAATACTTCCAATTTGATTTAACTAGGGAGTTTTCAGTCAAAACTTTTAAGGGAAATATCACTGCAATAATTTTTTCAATTAGTTTCAATTAGGGCATACAATCATGCTTTATCTACTGATATCACCATCATACCTAGGATGTAATTATATATAATCCTTCATATATATTGTATTTTGGACCATGTTGTGAAAATTTACTTTAATAGGAAGGAGGTTACAATTTTCAATGATGATAAAGATTATCTTATCTTTTGAGAAGAAACGTCACCATCTGATTCTTATCTAGATCCACCCCCAGTAGCTCTTCTATATTCAATTATTTAAGAGGAAGAGAGTGAAATAACTATGGGTGAGGAAAGGAATGTTCAAATATAGGACTTACATATTGTAAATGAATATGTTGATGTGTTTCTAGAGGATATACTGGGACATCCTACAGAATGAGAAATTGAGTTTCCCATTGATTAAATTCAGGGATCAATGCCTATATCAATGACACCATATACAATAGACACAGTGGAATTATTGGAACTAAAGACAAAACAAGAAGAATTGATTAATAAAGGATTTATTCAACCTAGTTTTTCTCTATGGGGATCCCTTGTTATTTTTTAATTAGAAAGATGGATCTATGTGGTTGTTAATTGATTATAGGGAGATCAATGTTATAACAATAAAGAACAAGTATCCTCTACCTCACATTGATGATTTATTCGACCAACTTCATAGAGCTCAATATTTTTCAAATATTGACCTTCGATTTGGATATAATGAGTTATTTTCAAAGAAGGAAGACATTCCAAAGACAACAATTTGTACTGGGTTTGGGAATTATAAGTTTACAGTATTTCATTTTGGACTAACTAATGCACCCTCTGTCTTCATGGATCAAATGAATAGTTTTTTGAAGTAATATCTTGATGAATTTGTAGTGTTATTTTTTGATGATATCTTAGTTTACTCGAAAATATATTAAGATCATGAAAATCACATGTGAACAATTATAAAGACTATTAGAAGAAATTAATTATATGGTAAGTTTATCAAGTGTGAATTCTGGCTTCCGGAGATTTATTTTCATGGCCATATTATCTATAAGGATGGAATCTCTGTTGACCCTTCAAAGATAAGATTAGTACAAGATGGCTAGCTCTGACTGCTATAACTGAGGTCTGCAGTTTTATTGGTTCAGTAGGTCATTATCGGCATTTTTTCCAAAAATTTTCCCGATTGGCTAACCCATTATCCAAGATCACACGTAAAGTTGTCAAATTAGTTTGGACAAAAGAGTGTGAAGAATGTTTTGAATAATTCAAGAAAATATTTATCAATAGTCCTATATGGAATTTACCATTATAGAATGATGGGTTTGTTATTTATAATGATGCATCAAAGAAAATACTAGATTGTGTCCTTATGCAAAATGATAGTTTCATTGTCGATGCATCACGACAACTAAAAATTCAGGACAAAAACTATCCCAATCATGATATTGAGTTAGAAGCTATAAGTTTTTCTTTTAGTATAGAGAGATACTATCTCTGTGGTGAAAATTTTGAGATACATACCGATCACAAGAGTTTGATGTATATTTTCTCACAGAAAGAAATCAACATCAGGTAAAGACGATGGCTTGAACTACTCACAGATTATGATTTCACTATACACTACCACCCGAGGAAGGAAAATATGGTGGAAGATGCTTTGAGCATAAAATATCATGGAGTTTTGAACTATATGAGAGTATAAAGGGATCCAATGTTCAGGGATCCAGTATATATATATATATATGAGAATAATCAGGGAATTTAAAACAAAAATACATTTTTTAATGATTTCCAAAACACATTTACTTGAAAGGATAATAAGTTCTCATACTGATGATGATGAGTTTTAATAGAAAATTAAAAATATGAATGATGGGAGATTTATTGACTTCATATATGAAGATATATTTTTGAAATTTGGGAAGAGACTTTGAGCTCGTGACATACCTGATCTGAAAAGGGAATTGTTGGATGATGCTCATAGCTCCAATTTCTCTATACACCCTAGTAGCACTATGATGAATAGAGATTTGAAAGATCATTTTTGGTGGGACAACATGAATAGGGACATTGTTGATTATGTGTCAAGATGTATGGTTTTTCAAAAGGTGAAGGTTGGAAGACAACATCCAAGAGAAGTCATGTAACCTCTTCCCATACTTGAGTGTAAATGGGATGATATTATGATGGAATTTTTCACGGGACTATCAAAGACTCCTAGAAGGAATGATGAAATATGGGTCATTGTTGATCGTCTTACCATGTCATCAAAGTTTCTTTCTATAATAGAAGATTTACCACTTGAACTTTTAACAAGAATATATATTAATGATGTTGAAAAACATCATGGTGTACCACTAATGATTATTTCTAATCGTGATCCCTATTTTACATGAAGATTCTAGAATATTCTTTAGAGATCCCTAGATATTGAACATCAATTAAGCACTACCTACCACCCTCAAATTGATGGACCATCAGATCAGACAATTAAAACCTTAGAAGACATGTTGAGATCTTTCTCACATGACTTTCAAGGTATGTGGGATCAATATTTACCTCTGGTCGAATTTTCCTATAACAATATCTTCCATTCATGTATTCAGATAGTATCATATGAAGTGTTATTTGGAATGATATGTCACACACCAACTTTTTGGGTTGATGTTGGTGAAGGAAAACTCAAAGGCCCAGAACTTGTCGAGGAAACAATGGAAAAGGTGAAGATTATCCAAACCCACATCGAAGCTGCTCAAATTAGGAAAACAAGATTTATCGATAGCCAAAGTAGGGTTTTGGAATTTCAAGTAGGAGATCATTTTTTCTTGAAGGGATATCTATAGAACAGTGTTATACATTTCGGTAGGAAGAATACATTAGGTCCCATATACATTGAACCATTCAAAATTCTAAATAGAATTGGATTTGTATCTTACAATTTTATAATGCCTCCAAGTCTATCCAAAGTTCATGATGTGTTCCATGTATCACTGTTGAGAAAATACATGGATGACCCAATGCTAGTACTTGCCTATTAAGAATTAGAACTAGAACCCGATATGTCTGATTGTAAAGAGCCTATCAAGATTCTTGATATCAGAGAATAAGTGCTGAGAAACTGGATGACTCAACTGGTAAAATATCTATGGAGAAACCATAAAATGGAATTGGTAACTTGGGAACTCAAGGAACATATGATGAAGAACCACCCATATATTTTTATGCAGTATTATTCTTGGAATTTTGAGGAAGAAATTATTTTAAGGAGGAAAGAATGTAACACCCCAAGCACCCACGGTACGCTTCTATTTGAATAGTACAATTGCTTGTGTTTTACGCAACTTCGAGTTCTACCACACCACAGAAAATCAATCTAGTATTTTTGAATTTTAATACCCAATTTTTCAATTTTATAAATTTTATTTTTCAAATTGGACTTCATTTTTGGATTCATAATATCAAAATTAGATTAGGGTTAATTTTCTATATTTTTCTGAAAACTTTCAATTTTTGATTAAAATTGAAAAACACTGCGTTACTATTTAAAACCGACTTTTTATTTAAATAATTATTTATTTTATTTAAATTTATTTTAAGTCAAAATAGATACATAATACCTATATATGTTAAATTTAATTCATTTGAGTCATGTTATAATAAAATTAGATGTATGAAATTTTATTTAACGTTTTAACGTCTTTTAACCAACTTCTTGACACAATTTCAAATTTGCATGAAATCTAATTTTACCACTTATGTGAATTGAATTTAAAAAATCTGAGATAAATGGCTGATATTATAAAGTAAAATTTGGTTCAATAGATTAAAATAATTTTTGTGGAATAGTAAGTTTTGAATTTTATTTACCACGGTTAAAAGTAAATAGGGTAATTAAAGGTAAAAATGATATTATAATTACCCTTACAAATGTCCATATTCAGTTGTATAAGTGTTTTTCAAGTAAAATCAACCTTTGGAATATAATATGATCCTTTTTGACCCACTTTAATTAGATTAGGACATTTATTATTCTTTTATTTAAAGAAGAGATAAAAATGTTAAATTCAAATTTTCATTACTAAGACATTTTTAATATACTGTTATACATATGATAAATTTGACTATAAATAAAAATTAGAAATATAAGAAGATTTAATACGTAATTGTATTTTAATTATAAATTTTTGACATTATGTAATTAAATTTATTTACGACACAATGACGATGTAGCAATTATCTTAATAATGAATGATTAAAATAATTGATATTATAAATATAACAATAAATGTAAATTTAAAACTGTTGATACATTCCATTAATTTTATATGTTAATATGACATGTTATGATATATTAAATTTATTTTTTTGAAGTAAGAATGTTTTTTTGACGTTCAAAAAACCAAATATTAAATAGTGTCAAAACTGACATAAATGAGTTTTTAAAACAAATACTATATTATTAAATTATATGTTATTCCAAAAAATATATGGTTCATCCAAAGGAAATAAATAATGATATATATGTAATTAATGAAACACTTGGGTTTATCTTGAGATTTTATAGTATATTTTTTAACCATGTAATATAAAAATACAAGAAAACATTGTAAAAGTTAAACTATTTAACTAAGAGTTAATTCTAAAAGATAATTTAATTTGGTGACCAAAAACTCCCTAAAACCTATTAAAAAATTACTAAAATATTATTAACAATAGAATATTATAATATCAATTATGATATCATATTTTTGTATATGGTTCTTGTATAATTTAATAAAAATTATTTAACTATTATACAAGAGGTGAACGTACCCTCGACCAAGGAAAAGTACAAGGTAAGAGTTAATTTTACAATATTTTTATTATATGAGGTTGTTTATATGTGAGTATCTACTGGGACCTCATTATCATCAACATCTATGTTTCATTAAAATGTATTTCAAAACATTTTATAATTTCCTAGACTATAGGTTAAATTAATTTATACACTTTTTTTGACTTTTTATAAAATGTTTATAAAAGAATCTTTTCGTCGTTTTCCAAATAAGGTCCTTTATGACCTTTTCAACAAAATTATGGAAAGAATTTTTTTAACTTATATAGAGAGTGCTGCTATTTTCCACCATTATAACTCCATAGAAGATTCCTTTACATGAATAAAAAAATGTTTTCAAAATAAATGTTTTCTTATAATTATTTGACTTTTAAATGATTTCAAAATAGAAAGTGATATTTCTCTCAAATAGTTTTGATTTCATCTATGTCAACATCCTTTGAAGGATTTTACCATTATTTTAAGTTTATTTATTATGATACAATCTTCCATATTGTATTGATGGTTTTGTGATATGTTTGATTGTGGATATGTTATATTTATACCATTCATGGTTTATGGTTAAAGTATTAACATTTCATATGTTAGTTTTAATACGAATGTTTATTTTATGTTTCAACCTTCTCATACGAGGAATTCATCGGAGTTAATAAGTGATGGGTGGAGCCCGATATAGCTCCTTGATGCATCGGTAGGTCTCATGAGACAAACAAGTGTCTCGGCATAAGGTCTTGAAAAAATATTATTTGTAGTCCTGGCACGAGGCCTTGACTATGTGGTTATGATTTCTGGGATTATGCTTTCCATAATTATGAAATTAGAAATTTATATTACATGTGATTAATCAACTTTTAGAATATCCATGTGAAAATTTAAATGGAATTATTTTATTTATCTTTGTATATTATGTTGAGGTTTATGTTTAAAAGGCTTGTGTTTTATACTTATACATTGTCTTAAATTTTTATGCTTATTTTTTATTATTTCTTCTATATTGTTATCCTTACTGAGCATCTGAGCTCACCCGCTTCTATATTTTATTTTTTACAGGATGCGAAGAAGTATATTATTATTAACCTATAGGGATAGGCTAAAGAATATGAGTGTGTTAAAAGGGGACTTAATGTTTTTTTATTTCTTATTTCAATGTAAAACTCTTATATATATCTAGTACATCCAAGGCTACTAAACTAATAGGCCTTTTGAGAATTGATCTCTTGTGATCATGCCAATTAATGTAACAAGTCACCAACTCTGGGTAACTAGGTTTAGGGCGTTACAATATCTTTACTCATTTCATTGAGGAGTGAAATTAATGAGTTTATAAACATCATTTTATCCTTTCAATTATCATATAAAAACTGATATTATATACTCTAAAACTCTATATATGATCTTCAAATATCTCTACTTTACTATTTCAATATTCAATAGTCAAAATGAAAACACTAATGAATTTTAAATTTAATTATCTCCATGTGAAAACACCTTTAATATATTCTTGATATTATCAAATCAATGAGAAGATATTTAATAAAATATTATTCCCAAGTATACACACCAACATCACCTTTATAAAAAAACCCAAATTGAATAACTCTTTGTTAATTAAATTGATCTTTCGTGTCTTCAAACAATATATTATTTCAATAGATATATTGATGACACAAAATTCATCATATATATTTATTTTTCACTTTATGTTTTAATTATATATTTATCATCTATTCCTCATCAAATTGTTTCTTTTATATATATATATATATATAAGTCGTCTAGTTTTCTGTAAATCTTATAAAATAATCCTTATATTCAGATATAATTATTTCATATATATATATAAATATAAATATATATACAATAAATTTAGATTATATGTTTCAATTTATAAGACAAATCCCAAGTATTATAAATTTAAAATATATAAAAAATATCCATTCAACCCCTATAAAATATAAAATAATTATTTTTTAAATATTTATTCTTTTTCCATTTAGATTTCCCATAAAATTAATTTCGGAATATTTGAATAGATTCATTAAATTTTATAAGAAAGAAGTTACATATCTTAACTCATATAGATCTTTAATTCATAGGTTATTGAAATATCAATTCAATTATATATTTTTAGTTAAAACTTATGACCATTATTATATGGATAATTTATTTTTTAACTATAAATATATAGTTAAACATTGATATATCAATTACAAAGCTAGTTATAATTCCATTTAAATCTTAAATGAGAAGTTATTACTTCAATTTAATATTATTATATTGGTAAATTTGTTTGTTTAATTATTTATCTCTATTTTATACATGAGATATAACTCATATAGAATGTTAAAATTTTATGTATGACATAAAAAACTATAATCCAATCTTAAATATCCCATTGATTACTAGTACATCAAATTTTATCACCATGTTTTTTTATAAAACCAATTTAATGATATAAATATTTTGTTCTTAAAACTTTTAATCTCTCTCTCTAATATTTTTTTTAATTCATAGGATTTAACATTCAAGGGTTTAGTTGGAACCCTAACAGAGAAAAAAGGTTATAGAAAATTATACAATCAATAAATAAATAAAAAACCAATAAACAAGTATCATAACTATTTATGCCATGTGATAAAGACAATATTTACAAGATACATCCTTGATATCAAGGTCTAGATAATGCATTAGTTTATCTTATATAATATAATTTTTTATGTCTCTGACTATAAGGTAGTCATCAAGGAAGAAAATATTGGGTTCTAATTCATGTAAAATAACATCAAATTACATGTTAAAACATTAAAAGTGACCATTATTTAGGTATTAAGGTAATATCCCCATCTTTGGTTTCATTATATCCTCTAGTGTCATCTTGATATCAATTATCTTAGATTCAATTAATTTTTTAATTGATGACATTACAAACATATCTTATACGGCCCCTATATATTCGAAAAAATATGTGGGATATCTGAATTCTTCATAGACATAACTGTATCATCATTCAATTACAATGTCCATTACTAGACTATCAGGATTTGGTAGTAATGGTTTATCTTGGACCAGATATTCTTTATGTACTATCCTAATTCTGTGATAGGGATACATAAAAGTTTCCTCCATAGGATCATTAAAATTTTTTGGATCGGGTACCTAAGTGTCAATGATCTTTCCCACTAATCTTGTCATCGTTGGGTTGGGTATATTAGAGTAATATTTATGATGTTTTTTTATCATCATTTTAGTTATCTAAATATAATCAATTTCATAAATAAATTTCTTCATTCATTATATAAAGTGGAAATATTATTCAACCATTACTTATTGTTTTTTACTCTGAAAAAGATTGATATGTACGATCTATTGAAACATCAATTTCAACATCTATTATTTACTTTGTTTATTAACCAGACACAAAGTATATATCCTAGATAAGATTCATCATCCTCTCTATCCATACTAATTTCCATCACTACCTCTCTTGGTCCATAAATTACTCATTGAATTCCTAAAAATTATTTTCAATTTCTATGCGAGGGTGAGTTCTCTACTTTGAAATCCATTATTTTTCCCATACTCCAGAAGGCTTGAAGAAAATCCTTATACCTTCATCTAAATTCTCACATTCTCAACTAGACTCTTCCTATGGTATACTCTATTTCATGATGAGTTTATCTCATATAGATTAAAAAAATAGTGACAAATTGATTAGGGTAAAATTTGTTTTATTTTATTTATCTAGAACAAAAGTCTAGTTCATCCACAAAATCTTGTACCTCTTATAACTGAGCACTGCTAGAATTTTTAGAGGGGAAATAAAATAAGTGAATATAGATGTCCTTACATTATATTCAATATTCCTAAATTTAACGTAGGAAATAACATTCATGACCATTAGATGAAATTCGAATACTTAGTAAAGCATAAACAGTAGACACATAAGATTGTTACTCAGTTATTGGTAGAACATTCCCTACTAAAGTAGAAACTCCATGATAAAAAAATTTAATATAGGACTTAGATACACTATCATATTTTCTGTAATTAACTTTTCTATGTATCCAACTAAATTAGAAACACTCTCTTCCAAATATTTGTCTATATTTGACATACTTGAATGAGAAGGAGGAGATAATTCCATATTAGTATTTGATCATTTTGATATGCTATGTAGGTCAGTAGAAACCTGAGAATAAATTTTTTTTATTATCTAAACTATGAAAATAGACCTATTAGAGTAGGACTTATTGGTTCCAAGAGGATCATAAATTGACTATATATTTAAAGATATATTTCTTCCAAATATTTTATTCCTCAATACATATTATGAGGAAATCTATTTAGGTTTTTTATAGAAATATAAGAGGGGATATGGGATGTAAAATGGATTTAGTCTTATAGTTTGAATGAAAATAGTGACTGACCGTATCCCCTAAAATTATGAGGATTAATATATTTTCATATGGGTGGGGCATGATTGGGGAGAAAATCCCATATCTCTTAATCATGAATAATTTTTTGTGTTCTGGCTCCATTATACAAGTAATAATGTAAGACAACATATGGAGATTTCATACCGACCAATGAAGGTTGGATGAGTGTATGTGGGTTATCATTAATTCATATGGTTTGAATGATTATGGTTTTAATTTTAATAAAGAGTATGTATGATAGTTCATAGAGTATATGTATGAACCATAATGATGAAAAATTATAGATCAATGTGATAAGTAAGTAGTTTTGTCATATTAATTATGAAGTAGAAGCATTAAGTTTAATGAGTTAGAAGTGTAATGATCATTATTGAGTGATGGATATATTCCCTACCACTTATATCATATATGACTATATATTGTGTCATAGGTTATGACATAAACGAATCTAAATAAAATTTTAATTGTTATTGTAGGGAACATCATAATGCATGATATGAGATATCATAAAACTATCTTATTCTATGTAATTTTATATGATATGAAAATATCATAATTTTTTTATATGTGTGAATTATACCATATTATTATGTTAGGAATGTAAAAATTGAATTTTAATGTTTCAAAAATAATATCCTTAAATATATAAATAATCATTAACATTTCCTATGATTAATAATTTGGAGAATCAAATGCATTTAATTTTTAAACGTATAACCTAGCCAAATGGAATACAAACATTATAGATGATATACTAATTTTACATTATATAAAATATTACTAAATACATAGAGGTTATATAAACATCATGGAGTTAGATATGCAAAGGTTAAAGGCTATGTAAATGAAATCCAATCCTTATATTGATTCTCCCTAGAAAAAGACATCTTTGAATTTCATTGTTTACATCCGAAGTTACTAACACATAATGGGGTGAAGGAGAATCTCACCCAAATATTGTTTGATACAGATTGGATAGTAGATACACTATATTGGAACGAATAATTTGGCTACTTCTTATGGATATTAATAATAGTTGTGATCGAATACAAGATGATCATCCATATTTATGGTAAGTTACACATTTTCAATCATTTTATATTATACTTGTTATCAGTGTCATAGAATTAAGCTCATATGTTAGAGTTTCATTATGTGTTCCAATTTTTTAATAATTGATATTTGTTCCTTAAGAATCCATTATAGATATTATAATAGTAATATTAAGGCTATAGAAAGTTATTTTTATAAATGAATGATTAAGGTACATGAATACAATATCTCAAGAATGGGTTTGTTAATATAACATAAAAAACATTTGAATGCGGATCAATTTATAGTTAGTGGTGGTGGTTATTATGGAAAGTGATAACTATATAGTACCGTGAACAACTAATATGGACTGCATAACACCAGATGTTTTTTTTCGAAAGTGCATCTTGTGTTAGAGTATTCTGAAGGAGTGGAGGAAACTACTATTTGTGAAGTTTATAAAGGTATATTCATGACATCACTATGTAAAACAATATAGATGAAATAGTTTTTTAACTCCTTCATAGAAAATCATATAACAGTAAAACACATTTATTTCTCAATACAATATATTAATGTGATGGGTGTTCTTAGATATATATTTATACATGAAATATTTTTATATATAATTACAATTACTTGGAACAAATTCTATGTTCCGTTATTTCAAATAATTAGTGAATGTATTTAAAGTGATGGTAAAAGTTAAACAAACCATAGTCTGTAATATAATAATTACACATATCTGGGCCAGTGATAGGATAAAACTACCCATGTTTGAAAAAAAGTAAATGATTTAAGGAAACATATGTCTTGGAATACTGAAGGGTGATCAATATTCAATAAATAGAGTAAATTTCATTTCAAGGTCCCGGGGAAATTTTAACATTAATTGTAGCCTAGGAAACTATAAGGCACAATTTTTGGCCAGATAAATTTTTGAGATAAACATGGATTAATTAAATTTTATTGAACTAAATCATGGATCATTGATGAATAATTTGTGATAAGTTTCTCACATGAATGTAGTTATATAAGTGAAGGGGAATAAAATAATCTTTATACAGGCTATTTAGTTTCACATAAGGTAATGTTATAACCGAATGATATAGGGTCTAATAATTCATATTTATGAAAAATTAAATGATAAGTATATATTAACAAAGTTAATACTTTTTTAGAAGGAATTTAATGATAATAAAAATATTTAGTTGGATATAAAAAAAATCTAGAAAAATCTATTTCATTCTGATTACTTGAAATGTTAGTTAATCTATATGTAATGATCCTATATGAAAGGGGATTCAAAAATAAATATGATGGTAAATAACATTAAAACCATATAGGTTTAAGAAAAATAAAATGAATAATTTTTAATTTTTTTTCATATAATAGATAGAGAGGAAGTTATATTTCATACATACTACCTAAATTTAAAAATGAAAGAAGAGGAAGAATAAGAAAATGTTTATACAATAATTCATAGTACACATGTTATAATTTTGGATAATGATAGATTTGGCCCAATAATGTTTTCATCCAAGGGGAGATAATATAGATTACCATACTAGGATGATTGTTTTTTATCTTAACTGGTATTATTATGAGAATGTGTTTCAATCATACTTATATTATATATGGTTGTTAAAAAAAGTGGGGGTGATCCATAAATATTTTAATGTAGTAACCATCAAGAGGATTGAAATTATATTACTAGAATTAGATTAATGATTAAATGTATTACAAGTATAAATTTACAATGACAATCACATTTCCATTAGATTAAGTAATTTTTGGTGACCAAAGTAATGCACTTTGTGTTTCATTTATATTTTTATTTTTGTAAGAGAATTGGGATGCTCATGAGTGAGTCTGTATGAAAATAATAACTAGATAATAGATAACAGATATAATATTTTCCTTACTAAAGTATGTATTATGAAACGAACATACTTTGAGAGGTATAATTAAATAATTAATTTGAATAGTTGTATAGTCTTTATACCCTGATTCCCTCTCTCTTAATTAAACTCATAATATCTAACTCAGACATAATAATTGGTATTAGATCCCTAGGTTTTCTTTGGTTGATTCTTAATATACAATAGTCAGCCTTTTACATATATGAATGGTTTTAAATTTTTTAATATATTTTTTGAAACTGATTTCATAATACTAAAATACTATTAATGGTTTTTATTCTACTTTTTTAATCCTACTAATTTTGTCTTTCATTAACTTTAATGCACTATTATTTAATGGCTATAATTTCAATACATGGAATGAAATTTTTAACTGAAATTTATTATAATTTTATTAATTTTTAATATACAAATATTGTTAAAGGTTTTTTTATTCAAAATACATGAGTAGTATATTTTTATTAAAAAAATACAAGGGTAAGGATGTTTTATTCCAATTTAAATAAGGCATTAAAGGCTATAATTGTAGACATGTTTTGTAGATGAATTTATTATTATAAAATTTACAAATAGATATTTTAAATTTTAAATATGTTTTATATAATATATTTTATATCAGAGGAAAGAAAATAAATTGTATTTAAAAATATATTAAAAATGAAGAGAAAATATATAAAAAGAATGAATTAACTATGCACTGTATGTAATAAAAATATTATTGAAAATTTTGAAATTTACCCATCCATGAATTGATTGGTTATAATAAATGTCGTGAATATAATTTTTATCTCATAAAATTCAAAAATATCTTCTAAGAAATTAATTTAATATAATTCTAAATATAATAAATAAATATATTATCACACATTCAGTTGGTAGTCAATAATAAATAAGATTAATAAAACATAATGTTAAAAACCATATTTTTTCCAGAAAAAACGGTGATCTATATATTTAAGTGCATAAATTAGATGTTAATTATTCTATAATTTAGAAATTAAAATTTTTTAAATAGTAGTTATTTTTAGGTTCATTAACCCCAAATTTGGGAATATGGGTTATTTTAAATTTTTATTATAAAATAAATTACTTAGTTAAAAACTAGTTACCAATGTTAAAATGAAATAGAAACAATGAAGAAACATAATGGTAATTTATTTAAAAAAATTTAAAATGATATTTAGAGTATTTATAAAATTTATACCACCAAAAAATACATTTTTATAACTTTGGATCCATTAATACCTAAATAGTGGAATTCTATTGTCAAAAAACAATGGGTGTTCAAAAAGTGCCCTTTTCTTCTCATAAAAAAGTGGAACAATTTTAACACTTCAAACAACAACTCTCAATTAGAATTTCAGCATGATTTTTTTATTTTATCTTATTAAAATACTCTATCATGCTAATAAGCATTCAATCTCAATTATTTAACCATGACCACTTCATTTCAATGGAGACATTCAAGAGAAATTTTAATGCCCCTACATGAGTATTACTTAATCCTTATCCTTTTATTGTTAAATTTTCATTTACGAACCTATCTTAACCACATTAGTATTATAAACCAAATATATTTATTATTCTGATGTTTTGTTATATTAATTCAACATCAATTATTTATTCCATCCCATCCACTTTAAAAAATAAATGAATGTTTCTCATGCATTATGAATACTACCACATCATTGAAGCAAGATATTCATTTTTTAACACAATATCTATTCGTTCATTAAAATGATTTTACTAGAGAGTAAATTTGATATATATAAAATAATAGTTATTATTACATGACTAATTATAACCCACCTTCTTTACCTCTCATTATTTAAGAAATTAAAATGTTAACCATGTGTTGTGTGGACTACCGAATCTACAAAGGAACTTCATTCATTTTTTATCTAGATTTTCATTATTTATAAAAAAATTATAATTTTATTCAAAAACATAATAAATTAAGTAATGTATTTATTATTCTATTATAATGATTTTATTTTCTACATTAACCATTACCCACCTGTCGAGTTATAGTGGGTTATTATTTGGGACAATTGAATAACATATAAAAACTATACTATAAAACCCAATCATAGATGACTATGATAAAATAAATATTAATATTATTATATCATTGTGTAAATATAATGATTTTTTATAGTTTATTACAGGTTATATTAATTATATGATTAATTATAAAAATACAATATTTGGTTGCTAAAACTACCAAAATAATCCAACATTGAATCAATTGTCATCCAAAATAACAAACATATTAAAAATAAATAAAATAAATAAATATCATATGATAATAAATAGTACTAAAAAAATTAGTCATATATAAATTATTTACCAAATAAGGTGTCTAATAAACATAATTTCATTATTCATAAAGTGAGGTGCATTCTTAGATTGAATTAAGACCACAGTAAAGGTTTTTGGTCTTAAATTTGCATCCCTTGAAACATATTTCTCATTATACACCATTTAATATTTGTATTAGTGAATTTAATTTACCATTATTTTTAATAATGATCTTATAATTATTAATAGTGTTTAAAATTTCATTTTAAATCATATACTTTAAGGTTTTTTTATTCCAAATTTTTACGGTAGTTTGGGGGATCATTGTCTCAATATAATTTCTTGAGTAATATTTATTATTGTGCAATAAAATATTTTTTATATTGTTTCAAAAATTACTAATGAATATATTTTACCATATTAATTTAAGTCATGGAGTGTGAATCACTATATCTTGTTATTTCATTAAATTTCTTTTGATTCAAACGATACCTTGGATATAAGTGCCTTTTTTTACCCATCTCTCTTTGGTTAGTTAGAATTATTATTATTGAAATTATTTCATCCAATTTTGATTATTTATTCACTATGGTTTTATTTATTTTTAATTTATCTTATTCAATCAGGAAAAAAAATTATTCAAATCTCTTACTTTATTGAATTTATTTCAAGTAGAATTAATACATTATTATGTAAAATTTCCAAACCATTTAACGATGATTTTCCTTTTATGATCGTTTTTTATCTTCTTAAAAATTTTATCCTTTATATTTGGAATCAAAATTATGTGTTATTCCATTTTACCATCATATATATATTACAACTTTTAAAAATTGAATATTTCTTAATTTTTTATGATGAGGGTTTTATAATGGAATTTCAAATATTTTTTTCATCCTTTCATAAAAAATGTTTTATCTTCCACTGAATCATTATTTTGATAAAATTAATTTCATTTAAAGGATCTATTATTAATGATTATTTTTAAAAAATATGTGTTTTGTAATTATTTTAGTCAAGATTTTAGAATTGTTATTTATTTTTCATGTCATTTTTATTTGAGATTGTTTTTTAAGAGTAAAATTTAAAAATGTTTTGACAACACTTTTTGAAACCTTTATGTAATTTTTGAGTTTACATTATTGATGATTATTTTTCAAAATAAGTATGAGTTTCCATGATATTTTAAAATAATTTTTTTCTAATAATTATAAAATTTTCATGTCTTAACTATTAATGTTATTTTAAAGTAATGTTTTTATTAATTTTCGACAAAATCATTTTAAATATAAGGACTTAATGTGACTATAACATCATATTTTATTCTATTGATAAAATATATTTTCTAAAAAAACTATTTTAGGTTTTTTCATTCATTTATTTCTTTGTCTCTAAAGTATTTATATCCTTGTAATTTATTTTTCATGTATCACCCTATAAATTCTTTTATAAAATTCTCTATTGGGGTGAATGAGTTGTGGGCATCAACTATTTACATTCATGTTGTCATTTTTTGGATACCATTTTTAACTTTAATGAAAACAAAATTTACTTCCAAAGCTATTTTATGATGAGATGAATGTAGCCCATTTTATCCCATGGTCTTTCATGATATAGTGAATAATTATATTCAATTGAACTCATATGAATGGATGATTAGTGGGTGGGGTCTAATATCAACCTCTAATGCATTGGAAGAGGATTTATATCTCATGATAAATGGGTTTTATGTTTTTTTGTTCGCAACATGATTCATGAGAATTATTTTATTCACAACAGGAAGCATGGATATTTTTTTTATTTACAAAAATAAGTGAACTATTTTTTGGGTTCACAGCATGAACTAATGATATTTTTTTGTTCACAATGTTATAATCTATATATGATAATATTTTCACCCATGTTCCTAGTTATTATATATTATCTTATTAATTAAAATTTATTTTGAAGTAATTTATTTATAAATATACCCTACTATCCAATAAATGTTATTATAATTATGTATAACCTATTCACTCTCATTTTGATCATCACATAAGTTGTTACTATAACAAAAGTTTGAAAAGTATTTCTCTCTCCTCATTTCCATTCTAGTACTCCTTTTATGTTATTTCAATTAAATTAAATTTTATTTTTTTGGGATATGTTATTACATATTCAAATTACATTAAATTTAATGTATAAATAATGAGATCCACTTCTCACCCTCATTAAGCCTCCCATGATCATCTATGTACACCGGTTTCCATGCCAATATTTCATAAGGGATCTTATCTTCTCTCCCCTTTATTGAAGTATCTTATTTACCATATGTCATTTATATTAATTCTACAATTATGGGATATGTTATTACATATCCCCTTATAATCCAATTAAGATACAAATTTTGAAAGACCCATTTCCTCCCATAAATAGATTTAATTATTTTTTTTGCAAACCCATTATGCTACCGAAATTTGACCGCGATTTTCCATGCCAAAAATATTTTGTGTTAAATAACATACCCATTTGTATATCAAATGTATTCACCATTATGAACCTAAAATTATTGATTGGTTAAATAAATATATGTTTCCCCCAGTCCTTTATCCTGAAATAAATTATTATTATAAATGAATTCATTTTTTATGATCTCTGTTGCACACTTAAGCATGGAAATGAAATGAATATGATGAGTGAACCCAGATATCGCTCCAATGAATTAGGAAATATTTAATATCATGATACATCACATTATGAAAGGGACTAAAACTGGTTCTTTTATTGAAAGTTTTTAACCATTAAGCCTTGTTTGGTTTAGAATCGACCAATGTTTATGAATTAATGTTTTATGTTGTTGCCACATTTTCCATGTTATGATTATCATGATATACCATTCCTTATTATTCATGTTCCATTTATATCTCATTGATATGTCTATTTTCCAACATAGATAACTTATTCTATTCTTATTACCTTATTAAGATTTATATCTCACAACTTTATTATGTACGTCCCTAGGTTATCTCATGAATTTTAGGATTTAAGTAGTATTTTGAGTGTGTTAAAGATGTTTTCGATAAATCTTTTGTATTTTTGATTTTATATTGTAAGTTAATGTACCTAATTCCAAAATACACTAGAATTATCCGTCATCTGAGTTATATTATGTGTTTTCTTATGTAATAAATCATGTATTAAAGTGAAATAAAGAGTAGGTTATTATAAACAAAACAAAGGTATCAACATGTTTGGCATGTGAAAATTAAAATCTTCTTCATGTTGTTTAGTGGATTAATGATAAGTTGATTTTTGAATTGGGAGACCTTATTTATAATGTTTTTTATTTTAATATTTTATAGCTATTATAAGGATAACAATTTATGAAGTTTTTATGGTGGACTATGGATGAGGTTCTAGAGACTAATGAATTATCACATCATATAAATATATATCCTTATAAGATAAATTGTGCTTACCATTTTGTGTTTTGATGGTAAATATATATATAATGGATGAATTATCATTCCTTTATTGATGTTATGATCCTTTAGTTATTCGAGAAATAAAAAGATTCATCGACATTTTTTGGAAAAAGGGATGAAGTTGAAATTGATCAAGTCCCAACCAAAATATAAAATTATGGTTAATAAAAGAAAATATATAAACTGAATTTTAATATATTCACAGTCTAGATGGAAACAAATTCCCCCACATTAGTAAAAGAATCATTAAATAATTTTTTTCTTCTATAATTATTTTTTTGATATCAATGAACTTTTTCAAACCTCTTGGTTTTATGGATTTATTGTCCTTATATTTATCCTAACCATGTTCTCTATCACTCTCCATTAGTATTTGGGTGTTAGTTTTATTCTTTATGTCCATTTTTACTTCACACCAATGATCTAAATTTTTGAAACCTAGTATATAATATTTTATATTATTTTATAACATCCCTTTTTGTTTTTAAAGAGGATATTTTATTTACTTTTTTTATTATGTGGGTTTCTATGAAGAAATTTTCAAATTTTAAACGTTTGATGATTGATAAGAATTTTGAGAGTGAAATAAATTTTTAGGGGGGGAGGGGGAAAATATAACACCTTAAGATTTTGTGAAATATTATTTTCTAATGAATTTAAACTTTTTAATAATTTTTATTGCACACAGAACTGAGTTTATCCTGCATTATGTGAAACATAGATTTTAGCTTGTGTTAAACAAAACACTTAGTTTATCTGAAACATGAACTACTATTAAAAATTATTATTTAATATAATAGTTATAAAAATTCAATTAGAATGTAATTAATGAATAATATCAACTAAATTATAGAAATATAATACCTAAATATTCCTAAAAAAGTAATTAATTCATGTACAATTAATTAAAAAAAATAATAACGATTTAAAAATAAAGGCATTTAATGAAAAACTAGTTTTATTCAACCAAATTTGTTTCACCTCAATAAATTAAACAAAAAATTTTGGTGAATGATTTTAATTATATATTATATATTATCTGTTATATATTATATATTATATTTAATAATCATATTATGTGTTTCATAAAAAAGATTCAATAATAAATTAAAATTTATTCAAAAATCCTTATTTTTCTAAAAAATAGCTTTATTGCCAATTACATTCTTATATAAAATTAAATTTTTAAAATTTTAAAAAAAAATTATATCGAAAAATAATGCTTATTTTCTAATCATAATATCAATATTAACAGAGTATTATTTTTCTATATTTTCTAAAAATTTATTTTTTGGATGACTTGGGAAAAATACTAAATTTTAATTGAAAAAGGTATTTTTGTTTAAAATATTTATAAAGATAAATTATATTTTAAATCCATTTCAAATTAATATGAATTTAATTATACATATATTAGTCCAATTTATTTCATTTTAATAATTTTTATTTTTAATTTTGATATAAAAACCATGTAATCTTTTCAACATTTTCTATTTGAAAACTAACATTCCCAATACATTTCTGAGATTACATTTAAATTAAAAATTTGTAATTATATGAATGGAATTTAAAAATATTGATTTAAATTTTTTTAATAAGAATAATTTTTATAATATAATATGTAAAAATATATTATTTACCATAATTAATGGTAGAAAAAGATAAAATGCTTTTCTGCAGTTAAGGTAAAAAAGGGTTTACCGGGGCGTTAAAATGCAATGATAAGGGTCAAAATGAACAATAAACTTTTATAAAAACTATTTTATGGATGTATTTATAACCTATAATTTCTATTTATTAATTCTAATCCATTTTTATCCTTTTATTAGGAAAATTGTGGGTACACCTTTTTCATTAAAAAGATATATTTGTGTTCCTATAACATCACTAATAAAAGTCCACCCATTACAATATATTATCCACACATTAAACCCACTTTGGTTAAACAAATTACTGAAAAAATAACATAACAAAATAACCCTCTCATATTATAATACATTAATTGGTAATAAATACAATATAGTAAGGCTTTTGGTGAAAACCTAAGAGGGTTACCCGAAAAAGAGGTTACATTCTTCAATTACTATTTTTATTTACTTTCCTCTACCACATAATTCAATAATTATTATACAAGAGTTATATAATATAATAATTATATTTAGTATTATAAGATCATTTTATGTTGTGGTAATTTCCTATAACCTTATCCTCTTCCATCAAATGAGTTATGAAATCATCAATCATGTGTACTACAGACTACCGCTTCATGAACTGATTTAATTCATTTTTCTATTTTTGTATCTCATGGTTGGGTATGATGATGTGTATCGAATATATATATATATATTATTCATAACATAATTATAATTATAGAGTCATTATATCATGTATAACTTTTTATTTTCTTGTCTCTAGGCGATAAGATAATGTTACTCATGTGTATGGTGGACTACCGCCTCATAAAGCGATGTGATTAATATTCACTAATGCATTACATGGATATTGATAAGTATTTAGGTAATGAATATATGTGATATAGATAAAATAATTATTATATAAATGGAATATTTATTATTCTTAAAATTCAATATAATATTTTATTTCTTACCTTTTCATTCACCGAATGAGTATAACGTCGGTTGTGTACATGTGGACTTCCACGTCCACAAAGCGATGTGACTCCATCTTTCCAGAAACACACCACATGGATTATATTTATAAGTATAGTTAAATAAATTTTATATTATTTATTATATTATAATCATTATGTAATGATAAAAAATTTATTAGCTCTTTTCCATAATGGTTGTTGAAAAATGGAAATATTATTCTTGTGTATATTCGATCTACCGACACCATGATCATAACATATATCATTTGTCAAATAGTATACATGATTATCCAAAATCATTTAATTAATTTATAAATATGATAATTATGTCATTATAAATATTTTATAAATTTTTTAAACGCGATCATTGTAAAAAGGCTGAAAACAACAAATCAGAACATATTTGAAAAATAAAGTGCTTAGTACACACAACATTATTTTAAGAAGGAATTGTTAAATAATGGTATCAAATCATCATAAATAATTAATATATTTTGTAATATATATAATTATGGTTATATGATTTACATATATTAAATATATATTTATTATACTGGAGTTTCAAATGTGTATAAAGGATGTCAAAACTTAATAAAAGGGATTTCCATCTAAATTTTTACTTCTTTGAGGCACATGTTCTAATCACCACCAATTTATTTTATGTGGTGTAATAGATAAAAATAATGATTTATATGATTAATCACCTTAAAATTATTTTGATTTACATATCCATTTGACAATCCCATTTTCAAGAGGACTGTGGTTTAAAATTTACCAATATTGTATTTAATTTTTGTATGAATTTTCCTTCTTTGAGACATTTGTTATTTTATAAACAGGTCCTCATTAATGAGGTGAATATATAGACAACATGACATTTAATATCATGAATTTATTTATTATCATGATATTATATGTTTCATTTGATGATATTACTTCATGGAGCTTACAATCTGATGTTACCAATGTGGTAATGCTTTTACCACACAATTACCTCATTTTTCAGGATTGTATATGATTATAATTTAAATCATTAAATTTTATGATCTATGTCTCAATAAACTCATTATTTTGTTTCCTATGTTTATTTATTTAGAATTATTTTTGTTCATTTTCATCACGTAGTGTACTCAATTTCTAAATATCACGTTCTTAATAAAAATGTTGTTATTTATATCTTCAATATAAACCCCCTTTTCTTCCGAATACATGATTTCAATAAATTTTTTCTATTTTTTTATCATTATTAAAAAAAATTAATAAATGTTTCCCCATTTTGTAATTATTTTAGTTTTTTTAAAGCAATATTTGTGTCCTTTTCTAAATAATGTTTGTTTGTCTTTTACCAATAATCTAAAAGAATCATTATTGTAATGTGAATTCTAGGAATATAATTTATTACCATAATGAAAATTATTTTATTTGATTATCAATATAAAATTTCAAGGTTATTTTCAATGAAAGTATTTTCAAAAAATTTATGACTGTATAGTTTTAAAAATTTATTTTTAGATAAAAGCTTTTTTATTCAATAAGTTTCCCAACTGATCTTTCAAAATCATTCTCTATATAAGATTATATCTTTTGTGGTAACTTAATTTTTTTTGAGGATATGAACAAAGGATACCATTCATATTATTTATTTGGTTAGTCATGAAAATATGAATGGGTCCATAAGTTTTTGTGAGGGTCTGACTTCACGTCCTTAACATAACGATTGAACTAGCCTCTATTTGTACCTATTAAAAATGCCATAAGCTTATGTGTACCTGAAAAATATATTTCTTGTGAAAATGTTATGATCTCATGTGTTACATCATGTTACTATTTTTAGGTATTCTTAAATCCCAATTTTACCATGGTTTGGTTGGGTTTTCATTAATGGTTATTTGGTTGAATAATTTGAAATTTGGAATTTTTCTAAGATATGGTGTGGTTAGTGCGTGGTTTTCCCAATTCATTAAAAATAATGAAGTGGTGTTTTTCACAGTTGGCACACATTTTTTTTCAGACAATGCACCCTATTATAAGAAATTGTGTAGACCATTAAAGGGGTGCATAGTTAGTCTGTAGGGGTTTTCAAATCGTGTAGTTCTACCAAAAAAACATGCATATTTTTTTTTAAATCCTATTTTTTTTAAAAATCTTGAACAAGGTTTTAGGTCCCCAATGGATTTGTATAACCAAGAACTGGTTTCTTCTTCCTTGGTGGCTCTAAAGACCAATTATTAGACTCTCAAAACCCTCCTAGAAGTAATGTCATGTTAGATGAACACTGTTCATTCTCCTCCTGATTAGATTCCCCTCCCTAATCATTATCTCCCACAATCTCTCTTCTCCTCCCCAGGGTTCAGTGGGTTCCCATGTATCATTTTGGATCTAATAACCTCAATTTTGAGATATTAGACCTATTTTTGACCCTATTTCCCCAATTTCTTGATAAACATTCTTCATTGAAATTTCTTATTACTGTTTGGTGAATCATGATATTGTGACCCTCAGGTTGGTGGTTCTGTCATGATACTTAAATTTTATACACCCTAAATTGCTTCATTTAATTTCAATTGTTTGAATTAAATGAAAATTCTTTATTTTTTTTAAATTGATTACAATTTTATTGTTTTAAAAATTACCAATTTCATTTAATTGGGGTTTTAAAATTGGATTTTGGCCTGAAATTGGGTAAATAGAAAATTCCATATAATTTGGTAGTGTTTGTGGAAATTAGAGAAATTTAAATTGTTTAATTTAAATTGTGGAATGGGATTGATTGAAAAATTATGAAAAACACCAATTCCATTGAATTTGGAGTTTGTTGTAAAATTTATGTAATTTCATTAAAATTATATTATTGAAGTTAATTGTGAATGTGAATTGTCAAGTCGATTTTTAATTCATTTCAAATTATTATTTGTGAAAAAAGAGATTAAAATGGTTTTGATAGAAACCTTAGGGTTTTATCCTTGAAAAAGGCTTCTTATTGATTAAAAAACCATATTGGTTTTTACATGGAAAATTGGAATATTTGAAATAGATAATGGATGAATTTTATTTTCAGGATTCGTAAAATTATTTTCCCATCATTTTTAGAGTATATGCGAGACATATGTAATTAGTGAGTAAATGGACAACCCACTATGATTTAAAATATTCTAAAACATTAATCTTTTATATAAAATACCTGATAAGATTGTGATAAAGTATCCTTTTTCCATTCCAAATGTGATTGTGTATACACATAATTCCAGGTCACCATGAGTATGTGGGGTCCCTTATCCTGGAACTGTCAAATATTGTTTAGAATATGACCATGTTCCTTGCCTTTTTGTATTTGAAATGTATATTTACCATTTTGTAAACTTTTTTACATGCCTTGTGAATTTATATAAATGGTTTTATTTGAATGTGTTTTATTAAGCCATTTGTTTTGAAATATTCAAAAATTGAAAATGTGAAGCTGGTTTTTAATGTTTTTACAACACTTGATATGTAAGTAATTTTTTTTAAATAGAATTTTGAAATGAAAAAACCATTGATTTGAAAATTGAATGAAATTTATTTTGTTAATTTGATATTGGAATATTGTAATGGAATCTTTTGTGAGGCTGTACGTGCATTTTATCTCACAACCTACCTATTCCTTCTAGTGGTTGTAGATTATATCATTCTAGGGTGGATATGGGTTAAATAACAATTCATAGGTGGTTCTAGTTGTTGATCTATGGATTTGGAGATTTGTTTCCATTGGGACTTGTGCTATTTTTATTCCTAGTTTAGTGGTAATTTTTTGTAGTACTTTGGGTTTTCATATCTGTTTAACTTCTCCCTGTAGATTTTTATTTTTCATGCATATTGATTTTTTGGATTGGATCCAAATTATATGTGGAAAAATAATTCTCAAATTAATTTTTTTATGATTCAAGGTGCAATTTTCGTACCTGTGGGGATTAAGAATTCCCCTCTGATACAAATTTGTCATGAACTGGACCAGACATCATGGTAACCAAACACCTTCCACTGTGTGAAAAAATGGATATGGGTCCAATGACCGTGAGAGGGACCAACATTATATCATCATCATAAGTGACAATATTATTTGTTAATTCCTCATCTCATTCATTTATATCAACCAGTACTATTATTATTCTTAGTCATCATAAGAAGATTTTACCTTATGTGATGGATATTACTATACCCCTTAGTAAAAATATAGAGTAGTTTTTTTGGAGTCCATCTTGTGTATTCTCTCTATTAGATGTCAATAATTCATGGAGTTTTCTAGTTATAAACTTTAAACTGATTGAAATCATATTTTGGATGAATTGGATAAATTCTAATAGAGTACAGAATGATTATTATCTTTGATGGGTCTCCTTCACTAAACTGAATGGTGTGTGCCATTATTTCTAGGAGAATGGATCCCATGGTTGAGCATGGATGAAAATTATTATCCAGAGTTAGGGAAAGTAAAATCAATGTTTTCCTTTTATATAGAGTTGTAATCATTGAGTTCTGAGCTCCCCCAAATTTTCATTAGGTTTTTCTATCTGTTTCTTTCTGATATCTTGAGGTTGCCTATGGTTAGGGAGGTATAGTTTTATATCAATTTAGTGCCTGTTACTCAACCTGTATCTATTCCTCCTTACCTTATAGATCAAACTGAACCGATAGATTTGAAGAATCTTTTGGATGATATTCTAGAGGAAGTCTCTCTACGCCTAAGTATATCACCTTGTGCAAAACCAATTATATTTGATTTTAATGATGATAGTCCAATTCACCAATGTGGTGATTACCAAAATCCAAATTGAGTGACAATAAGGAACAAGTATCTATTGCCATGGATTGATGATCTATTTGATTATTTTAAAAGGGAAAAGTGGTTCTTGAAGATTGAATATCGATATGGTCTCCATATGTGGATGGTAAAGGAATATGATATTCAAAAAACCACATTTCAAATCAATTACAACTATTAGGATTACCTTGTTTTTCCCTTTTGTCAAACCAATTCTCATAAATTTCTTATGGTTTTAATGAATATGATTTTCCATGAGTATCTAGAAATCTTCATGGTGGTATTTTTTTATGGAATCCTCAGTTACACTATATATGAGGTGGAACATGTGAATTATATGAGAACAGTTATGGATTTTTTGAGAAATTACTAAATTTATACCAAGATTCCAAAATTTTATTTTTGGATTTGGGAAGTGAAATTCTTGGGACACATGGTATCAGAACAACTTATTTTATTTGATATTGAAAAGGTGAAAACTATTATGACATGGGATGAACCATAGAATGTTTTAAACATTTATAGATTTCTGGTTATAATGGGGTATTATCACTAGTAAGTTAAAGAATTCTCCAAATTGTTTTCATAGATGACTGCTCTGACTCTAAAGGGAGTAAATTTAGCTTGAGATGATAAATATTAGGGTTCATTTGATGATATGAAACATCTTTTTAGGATTACTCCAATGTTGAATCTTCTATAGTAAGGGTAGGGCTATATGGTCTTTTATGATTCATTTTGTTCAGGGTTGGGATGTGTTCTTATGAAATGTGATCATGTCACTTCTTATATATCTTTTTATCATTAGGATGAATGAGAAGAATTGTGAAACCAACGACCTTGATCATTTAACTGTGATGCTTTTTCTTAATAGTTAGTGGAAGTAACATTATATAGAATAGTTTACTATGTTTTTTTACTACAAGATATTGAGTAATATCTTCTCTAAAAAGTATTTGAATCTCCTCTAGAGGTTTTTAGAGGACTACCTAAAATATTTCAACATTTACAACTCATATACCTTGGTAGTAATTGGATTGTTGTCACAGATGATTTGAGAATGAATCTTCCAACACATGCCAAGAAATAATCTTTGGAAGAGTGGAACATGATGGATCTTTATGAAAATTTTCATATCCGAGTTAATGAATCAGGGGACATGGTTTCTTTTGCCAATGTTCAGTTGAAATCTTCTTATGTTGGGATAATTCTTCTAGAATAACTGTTTGATGATGTGTTCGTTAGCATTAGAGACTCTCTTTATAGTGGGGTTACAGTTTCTGAGTGTTTATTCTCCAAAGAGGGATTTCTATGATATCATCATATATTTTATGTGTCATTAGAAGTTAGGAAATATGTGATGGGAGAATTTCATAATTACTAGGGGTCCATGTTTCCTGGGACCACTAAGATGTTATATAATTGAAGACGTCAATTCTAGTGTCTAGGTATGAGATGGGGCATTGAGGAATTTTTCACTCATTATTATACATTCCAAATAATTATGGTCATTCCCCAGAATACTTTATGTTTCCACTATCCACATCTAGTCCTTCCATGGAAGTGGGGCGAGATCTCTAAGGAATTGGTATTTGGGATTCCATGTACCAAGAGAAAAAGAATGCGATATGGGTTGTGATCGACATACAAATCATGTTGACTCACTTTATACCAATTGATGATACAAACAAATTTGAGGTGTTGGGAAATCTCTATGATAAATATATCATTAATTCTCAAGAAGTGACATTATTTATTGTCCCCAATAGGGATCCTTGGTTCACTTATCCTTTTTGGTGAGGCCTTCAGTAGGCATTAGGTTCTAAAATGCATTTGAGTATGAAATACAATATACAGTCAAATGGATATAAAGAAAGTGTTTGAGGCATTGTACAGTCAGCCTAGAAGATCTCCATTGTGTTGGTCATATATTGGTGAAAGTTATTTAGTTGGAGAAAGTTTGGTTCAAGATACAACAAAAGCAATTCCATTTACTCATAATAGAAATTTTATGGTTAAAAGTTTTTATAAGTATTATGCTGATCTTCATCATAGGTCGTTGGAGTTTTCAGTTGGTGGAAAGGTGTTCTTGAATGTTTCACCCTGGTTGGGTCATTGAAGGTTTGATAGGTAAAGGAAACTTGATCCCCATTTTTTGAGACCTTTTTTGGATTTTGATTAAGTGGGAAATGTGTCTTAACTTTTATCACATCTATCATATCAAATTTTTATACACAACTTGTTCTATGTATCTCATCTATGAATATATCTATATGATCCATCTCAGGTTTCGAGATGGTGTGATCGTGAAGTTGAAACTGACTTCTCCATGACGAAATGGATAGTGATGATATTTGATTCTGAAACCAAGGGACCAATGTGGAGGATTATACATTTGGTTTGAGTGATATGGAATCACAATTCTGATAATCATGAGAGGTTGGAGTGGGAGGAAATGATGAGAGATCATTGGCCTCATCTTTTTTGGGATGGATGCTTCTAAGTTAGAATTATGGGGACAGAAAGTTTCTATGGTGGGGAGGTTGTAAAATCATGTTACTATTTTTAGTTATTCCTAAACCCATAATTTTACAATTCCTTATTTGGGTTTCATTTAAGGGAAATTGGGGTGATAACATTGAAATTTTTAAAGTTTATGGGCTAGTGTATGATTGGAACATGATTTTACCAAACTATGCACCCACTAGAGCCGAACCATGAAAACCCGGGTAGTGGGGTTTTTTCATAGTTTGCACACAATTTTTCATACCATTTTAACTATTTGTAGAAATTGTTTAGCCCATTAAAATGGGGGCACTCTTAGTCATCGTGATTTGTTAAATTATCCAGCTCTGCCCAGGAAACTATGTGTATGTGTTTTTTTAATGAGATTTTATGTTTTTAACGCATAATCCCTCATTTTTAGGTCCCTGATGGATTTATATAACCCCAAACCAATTTATCTATCATTTATGTCTCTCAATTAGAATTCATGGCCCCTCAGAACTGTTCCAAAAGTGATTCGATGCTGGAAGAACATCATTCGATCTCTTCTTAGTTAGTTTCCTCACCCCGATATCTATCTGTTGTGATATATATTATCCTCCCTAGGGTTATATGGGTTCCCAGGTTTTTTTGTGGAACTAATACCCTCTGTTTTGGGATCTTAATCCATGGATTGATCCTTTTTTCCCAGATTTCATGATGGTCATTATTCATTGAGGATTTCTGATTAGTGTTTTGTGAATCGAGATCCTTTGACCCTTAGGTAGGTGGTTCGATCATGATTAACAAATTTTTTAACCATAAATGGTTTATTTAATTTTTTTTAAATTAGATGATATTTTTTAATTTATATTAAATTCAATTTAAATGTTTTTTTTGGAAAAATATCAATTCCATTGAATTTTGTTTTGAAATGAGATTTTGTCATGAAATTGGGAAAACCCAAAATTCCATTGAATTGTAGTGTGTTTATGGAAATTAGAGAAATTAAAATTGAATAATTCATAATGTGGAATGGTTTTGATGAATAAATTTTGAAAAAACTCCAATTTTATTTAATTGGGTTTTTTTGTGTGAAATTGAAGGAATTTGTTTGAAATTAAATTGTGAAAGTGAATTGTGAATTGATTTCAAATTATTATTTATGAAAGTTGTCTTCAACTGGTTTTGATTGAATACTTAGGGTTTTATCTTGGATAATGAAATTTTGTTGATTAAAAACCCATTTTGGTAATTAATTAGAATGCTGGCCTTTTTTAATTGGAGAATGGGATAAATTGTATTTTGAAAATTCTTAAAAAAAACTCCCATTGTTGTTTGTTATTAGAGAATATGAATGTAGTGGGTCGTTACTGAGGTATTATATAGAAATATATGATTTAAAATGTTCTAAAACATAAATGTATAATTTCACATCCCTGATAGGATGGTGATGGGGTCAACATTGTCTATACCAAAGGGAAATGTTTATTCACATAATTCAATGGCACCTTGCGTATGTAGAGTCCCATAGACTGGAACTATCATACATTCTTATTCATATGACCATGTTGCTTAATTTTTTGAATATTAAATGTCCATATTTCTCTTTTATAAACTATTTTATAGGACTTCTAAATTTATAAAATCTTTTTTAAATAAAAGTGTTTTATAAAGCCTTTTTTTTAAATAATCCATCATTGAAAATTTTAATCATTATTTTAAAGTTTTTTAATCATTCAAAATGTAAAGAATTATTTTTTAAAAAATGATTTTGAGATTCCAAAATGTTCTTCTTGAAAATTTTATGAACATTATTTGGTTGATTTGATATTGGAATATTTTTATGGAATCCTTGGTGAGACCTTAATAGGATTTTATCTCACACCCAACCGGTTCCTTTGGGTGTCTGTACATTATCTCCATCCATGATTGAGCATGGGTAAACCACCAATTGGAGGTGGTTTAAGCTATTGATCTGTGGACTTGGAGATATTTTTCATTGGTACTTGAGTTGTTCGTCATCCGATTTTACTAGTACTTTGCTGTAATATATTGGTATTTCATTCCTGTTTGATTATGGTACACTTATCTTATTGGCATTTCTTTTCTATGCATACTTATTTTTTGTATTGTTTCCATATTATTATTGGAAAAACCATTCCCACTTTCACTTTGTATGATGGCAGGTGCTAGTCACCAAATCGTGGGGATCTCGAACACCCTTCAGTCCATGTCAAAATCAGTCTGAGTGTCAAGTTACTAGGCTACCCCGGAAGGTTCTTAACATCATGGATCATATTTTTTGATTCCCATATGATTCATATCATATAAAATTACATTATTTATTTTGATACTGAATAATATATTCATTGATATGTAGGGTATTATTTTCGAATGTCATGCTCATGTCCTCATACACTTATCTTCAAGTTATTATTAGTTATCTTAATTTTTTACCCCTTTTCTAATGCCTCAAACCTAGTTAACCAGAATCTAAGCATTATTACATAACATTGGCATGATACAAGGAATCATGTCCTGAAAGACAGATCAGTTTAGTAGCCTTAGAAGTACTAGATGCATACATAAGTTTTACATAACATCATGAAATAAAAAATACAACATTGTGTCCCCTTTGAACACTCTTATATCACTTATCATATTCCTAATGGTTAATCCTAATATACTTATTTGCATCCAGGAAAAAATAAAACATAAGAAAGGGGTGATCTCAGATGCTTAGTAAGGATAACAATATAACAAAAACTTTCATAAATAAGAATAAACATTTAAGGAAATGTATAAGACTAAAACACTATCCTTTTAAACTTAAACTTTAGCATAATAGGGTAAAGATAAATCAAATAATTCCATTTAATTATTCACATGGATATTATACTAGTAGAATAATCACATTAAATATTAATATCCAATTTCATAATTATTGAATGCATAATGCTGGACATCATACCCACATAGTCAAGGCCTCATTCCAAGACTACAAATAATATTTTTTCAAGGCCTTGTGACAAGACAATAGTTTGTATCATAAGACCTACTGATGCATTGAAGAGCTATAGTAGGCTCCACCCGTCACTTACTAAGTCCAACGCATTCCTCATATGAAAATGTTGAAACATAATCTAAACATTCGAATAAAAATTAGCATAAAAAATGTTGATATTTTAACTACAAACCATGAATGGTAGAAAAGTAGAACATCCACAGTCAAACCTAACTCATTAAATAGAATATGGAAGATTTTATCAACATAAATCAAGAATAATGAAGGATATTTACATACATAAAAATAACCAGTAAAACTATAAGGGAGAAAAATCACCTTTTTCTTGAAAACATTTAAAATTCTAACAATTTATCAAGAATCTGTTAAAAATAGATTACTGAATAAAAGTTTCCCATTCCACTTTGAAACTTTTAAAATAAATTTTCATTCTAAATCATTCATGTCAATATAAATAAATCCTTAAAACCATTTTTAAATCATTTACATTAATGAGAATGGTTTAGAAGAATAAATTTTTAAAACATTTTAAATGATATTTTCGTTAGAGTTCCTTACCAAATGATAGACGCTTGAAAAAAAATTAATTGAGGAAATGAAAACCTTATAATTTCATGAGAATAAAGGTATTCATGATATACTATGTCAAAGTACAGTATATACACCAAATAAAAGTGAATTGACGCATAACAACAAAGAAATCTCAATGAAATGCTAATTGAGATGAAATCCCTTATGAAGACTATATCCTTTGATTAAGGATGAATCAATGAAATAATTATATGTGAAGAATAAAAATACACTAAATATGATTTGATATTCAGTGTAAATCAATAATAGGACATTCACACATATTCTTGTAAAAACAAAACCAATGACTTGGATGTTTATCTCAACGAATGGAAATTGAGTTAAGATTACCCTTATCAAGTTCATATCAATGACTTGAGAATTTATTAGAGGTGTGATTATTTGTATCAAAATTATATCCACACAAAGGGGAGTGGGAATTAAAATATGAGTAAATAAATAGTGATTTCACACTTAATCATGGAGTAAAATAATCAATGAAGTTTGCATAAAACCCAATAAGTGGAAATTGAGATTATAAATTCCTTTACAGATTGAGTAATGTATGAAACATACACCCCATGAAAGAAGGATCATACAATTAAGTTGTAAGTACCCATAAATTAAATTGTATTACTAAACAAGTGAAATCATGGGAAGTACATACACTACACAAAAGAAAATAGTGGAAAATATAGCATGAATCTCATGAGAATACAAAGTGAGATGAAAACCCCTTACCTTGTACATTTCCATAATTGATGGTACATTAACTTCCTGTATAATGTTGAAATAATTTTTATTAAATTATATGCAATCCATATACAAAAATATGATATCATATATGATTTGTTAATATTGCTCTGTTAATAATATTTCAATAGTATCATTGTTTTGGGTGTTAACTGATTCGTTTTTTTATATGTTGTGTTACGTAAGTCATGTATGTTATGGATAGATTGTATTTGATTCATATCCAGAATTATATAATGATATTAAACACAATTTTTTAATCATAAAATTATATTTATTCTTCAATGGTTACGATGGGGAATGAATCTTATCACGTTTTGGGAGATGGTAATACATATATACGCACGAGCGCAAATATCATTCACTGGAAGGTGGGATCGTATATAATTGGATTTTATATAATATAGAGAGAATTATTAACATTTTATATTAATTATATACATCAATTATACATCAATATTATACCCATCCAAAAAATGAAGTGTGGAATAATAATTACACCATGACTTGGAGACGGTAAGTCGTACGTACGCACTTATGGTGACTTTTTCATTCATAGTATAGATAGAATAATGAATATGGTTGTAACGTATTTGTAATAACATCATATAATGATGAAGGTAATGGAGTTATTATTTTGGAATTTAAGAAACAAAGAAAGAGGAAGTGGAAGAAGAAGATAACTTTGAAAGAGGGGATGAAATTATTAAATCTTCTTTGGGTGCTTCCTTTTGATTTGATCAAAAGTGCTCCTAATGTTGGATTTATGATAAAATAAAGGCCTATATAATGTATTGAATGTAGTTGGGAGGATATATTGGTAGTGTTTGGAAGAGGAAAATGGCTATGGAGGTCTGAAATTAAGAGAAGGGGAAGTACCCTTTTATAAGAGAAGTGAGGGTAACTTTAAGAAAACCTAGAAATATTATTTTATAATAAATTAATTTTCAGTTTCTATTGGATCCAAATGAATTTATTTAGATTTTAAGGTGGGGATGGATCATAATCCTCTCACCAAATAGGTTTTAGATAGGATTAGGTCACTATATTAACCTTATCTTTTAGATTTAACTCTTTATTTAATAGTTTAACAGTTTAACTTTTACAATGTATTCTTGTATTATTATCATAAACGGTTAATAAAATTACTCTAAAAATCCAATAGAACACCAAGTGGTTAATTATTGATATAACTATCCTTCTCTAATTCCTTTTTCTGATCCATATATTTTTAGGAATATTATATTAATTAATATTATAGTATTTGTTTTAAAAACTCATTTATGTAAATGTTGACACTATTTGGTATTTGTTTTTTTGTTAAAGTAGTAACAACACGATTAAATCAAATAAAATTTATTTAATCAACCCTAATATGTCATATTAACCTAAAAAATTAGTTTAATTCATTATATTATCCATTTACATTTATTTAGGTATTTAAAAGAACAATTATTTTAATATTTCATTCATATGGAAATTACTACATCATCATTGTGTCATAATTAAATTTAATTATTTAATGTCTAAAAATTATAAATAAAATACCATTAAGTAAGAAATATTTTAATATTTCAATGAATATTTATAGTCAAATTTATCTTATGTATAACCCAATATTAAAAATGTTTTTGTTATTAAACATTGAATTTAACACTTTTAACTCTTATTTAATTAAAATAATAATAAATGTCTTAATCTAATCCATGTGAGACAAGGAGGATAATATTTTATTCCTAAGTTTGATTTTTTTCAAAAAAAAACTTATCCAATAGCATTAGGACATGTGTTAGAATAATTATAATATCATTTTTACCTTTAATTACTCTATTTACTTTTAATCGTGGTAAATAAAATTCAAAAGCAACTTTTCACCAAAAAATATTTTTATCTTATTGAAAAAAATTTCACTAACCGATATCAACTATGTCTCTTAGAATTTTTAAATTTAATCCATATAAGCAGTAAAAATAGGTTTTATAAAAAATTACAAAATGTGCCTAGAAGGTAGGTAAAAGACATTAAAAAGTTCAATAAATTTTTTTATATATAATCATATTATAAAATGACTCCAATGAATTTCATTGAATTTATATAGGTAATATATATCTAGTTTTAATTAAAATAAATTTAAATAAAATAAATAATTATTTAACTAAGAAGTTGGTTTTAAATAAGAATACAGTGTTTTTCACTATTCATCAAAAATCAAAAGATTTCAGGAAAATACCAAAAATTAACTCTAAGATAATTCTGATATTTAAAATTAATATATGATGTCTATTTAACTGAATAAAAACATATAAGTTGTATTAATGAATTTATTTTTTTTCCTGTAGTCAAATCCAAAATGGGGATTTTTGAGAAGTAAAAACTATGAAAAGATTTTAATGTGTTTATGTCCAATTTAAATGTAAAGTTACTTCAAATGACAAAAATTTGATTAAATGATAAAAATATAGTCTAATTATACCTCAAAATAATTCAAATATATAATTAAACACAATAAATTATTTTTATTAAAAAAGTTGTTTTCAATTAAAATTTAGTATTTTTCACTATTCACCAAAATATGAAAGTTATCAGAAAAACACCAATAATTTATCAAAACTAAATTTTTATGTCTAGATTATATATATGAAGTTTATTTTGTCAAATTTAATATATAAAAGTGTCGAATATTAGATTTAAAAAGGGTTCTCAATTAAAAGGCTGTAAAATTGCATTTTCTGAAAAATACTTCCTTTATCTGAAAAATTGAATTTGTTCATATATTATGTATTAGAAACACATAATATGGATGTTAAAATTTTATAGAGTATATGAAATTTAAAATACAGTTAATACTATTCATAAACACTTTTTGAATGTCCAGTTTGTCAAGACGTGGTGCGCTCGAACTCGGTGTTGCGTGTAGTGCAAGATATTGAATTTCATTAAAGAAAAAAAACTAACTATGAAATCATGGTGTGTTTTATTCTTCCCCTATTTTGGAAATTTCATCCTAAAAATTTTAATATTGGATTTTTAAACTTCATTGAAATCCCCAAATCAGAAAAAGAGTCAATAAAACTATCACTTTAAAAGAATGAGAGAGATGTACAAAGGTCACCCGAGATAACCCATACTATGATTCCATATAGGAAAACATCGATATGGAAGATAAACTAAGTGTAATGTTCTGATGGAGAGTGATAGTAAACATGATCAGGATAATTATAACAATAAGAAAACCACAATATTGTGATGGGATAAATCGTCATTAGTTTCTAATAGGAAAAGTAAACGAACAACGTTTTTTGTTTTAAGATCTATTTCGAAAAGTTGAGGAATTTATTTATGAGATTGACTAAGAACATAAATAGATACATCTAATTTTTATGTATAGTTTCATCATTTAATAAATTTATACCACTAACACATCTTTTTTCCAAATGATGTGTATTTAGGATGACTTGGTCACACCTAATGTGCTAGAATCAACTTCTAGAGAATAATATGATCCATAAAGGATAAAATATATATTTCCTTGCCTTTAGTGATTATCTAAAACCAAAATGGTTAGTAAAATATCCGATGATCCCAAAAGAGGATAATCCTTTAGAGAAATAAATACTAATATTAATTTCTAAAATTAAATATACAATTCACAAAGTTCAAAAAAAACATTCAATTAATAAATTGTCCTTAAAATTCTTCAGTATGATCAAAACTAATATTTAAAAGCAATACACAGAAGAATTTGATTATGTAGTCTTACATGTTAAATTGTATCTCCAAATAACATTGATTACTCTTAAAGTCATATACTTAAATTTAATTAACCTAATCACATATTCTCTATGATAGGCTAATAATTTCCATAAATAATCCAAATCGCTATTAAACCACAATAATAACATCGATAAAAATCCACCATTACTCCTAATTTAAATCCCATAGTATTCTATTTTCCATAGGCATATAGTGTTCCCAACAAAGTGAATGTCTTCAAAAATAATATTTATCACTTAATCACCAAATCATTTTCCTATAAAAGGTATATCTATTAGATAAGACATAAGATTCCAAATCAACTTATTATTGATCAATAAAATCATTTAACTAAAAAGAATTAGTCACACTAACTAGGGACTTCACATAGTCTAGTTGTAGGAAATAAATCTCAATCACACTCTAGTTCTGGGTTTAATTCCCACAGTTTTGTCTGACGTGATTGGTTTTCACATGGTCTATGTGTTGTCCTTTTTCAAAAAATATAATTTATAACATTCCCAAATGAGAAATATTTTTCAAAATGACCATTACATAATTTAACCGCAAATGTTATGTCATACATCACATTTTCATCCTATAAGATAATAACTTGCAATTTCCTCAAATTCAAGGATCATATAAACCCAAATAGTTATTTATAACTATATCCACAAAATAAAATATAATTATTCCTAAAAGAGCATTTTCCCATAAAAAACTGCTTGGTTACTCATACAAGAGAACTTTCCTCAAAAGTAATCTCATAGATAGAGATCATTAATACTTTTAAATATTTCTCCATCCATTTATTTCCACAGAGGGTCTTCCTTGACCAAGAGGTTATCTTATAGACTAGGGCATTGACTCGGGTAATGCCAATGTCCCTTACATTTATTGCAAATTACTGTAAATGGATTCTTGGTTTCATTTTTATTTTTTTCCTATTGTACTCTTCATTTTTCTTCGGAAAGTCTTTACTTTATGACCTTCAATCCCACGCATAAAGCATTTCTTTTTCCCATTCAAACACTTTACTAAGTGACTCCTTCCAAATTTCTTGTATGATGGAAATTTTATTTCTTTTCACCATGGCCTCCACTACTAGAGATATTATCATTCACCGCCTTTCTCTTCATTTTTGAGTTTGGGAGTTGGTTAATATATATGTTGTTGAATATATTTTTGGAAAACTGATTCGAAATGAACATGATATCTTTTAACCCTGTCAACATTCTATTTTGGTGCTCATTTCCACAATTGTTCCCACCTTGTACATCATGGTCAATGTTACAATGACTTCCTTGGAATATAGCCATTTACTAAAACCAAAAAGCATTGTGTGAGTAACAATAGTCATAAAATCATTTAGAGAACATCAAGACACCTTATTTTCAATCTAAAACATCGTAGGATTAACCTAGGTTATTTATTCTCATCTTACATTAATATTCTTAAAATCGATTTGTAATGAAAATTTGAATTATCCTAAGCATATCCCCCAGGAGTGTTATAACCAAGAGTACTGCAAGGCCTGTTGTCATGCCCCATTTCCCGTTCGAGTCTAGCTCAACGCTGTGTTTTTGGGATTTACCCCTTTCTACATCTACGATAGAGCCGCTTCTACCTGCTCGTATCCAGATAGGGATGTATTTCTTCAAAAAACCACATAATATTTTCAATAATAACTTTTTTGGATGTTCTTATATACTAATCCCCAAATTCTATCTTAGGGTAATGTTCTCTAATCAGAGTTTTTCTTAATCTAGTTTCCAAGGATTGTACCAAACATTATCGGATACCAACTATAATGCCCCAAACCCAGTGAACAGGAATTGGTACATTATTACATAATATTGGCATGATACAAAGAATCATGTCCCAAAAGATAGATCAGTTTAATATCCTTAGAAGTACTATATACATACATAAGTTTTACATTACTTCATGGAATAAAAAAACAACATTGTTTCCCCTTTGAATAGTCTTATATCCCTAATCTTATTCCTGTAGATTAATTGTAATATACTTCCTTACATCTAGGAAAAAATAAAACATAAGAAATGGGTGAGCTCAGATGCTCAATAAGGATAACAATATAGTGGAAACTATCATAAATAGGAATAAACATTTAAGATAATGTATAAGACTAAAACACAAGCCTTTTAAACATAAACATCAACATAATATGGAAAAGATAAATAGAATAATGTCATTTACTTATTCAAATAAATATTCTACAAGTCAAATATTCATATGTAATATCAATAGACAATTTCTTAATGATGGAATTCATAATTCCAGACATCATAACCACATAGTCATGGACTCTTGGAAAGACTACAAATAATATTTTGTATAGGCCTTGTGCTGAGACACTAGTTTGTCTCATGGGACATACAGATGCATCAAGGAGATATAACAGGCTCTACCCATTACTTACTATGTCCAATTCATTCCTCATATCAAATGGTTGAAACACAATCTAAAAATTCATATTAAAACTAGCATATGAAATGTCAATATTTTGACCACAAATAATGAATGGTATGAAAATTGAACATCCATAGTAAAACATAACTCATTCAATAAAATATATAAGATTGTATCAACCTTAATCATGAATAATGAAGGATATTGACATAGTTTAAACTAATCAAAAAAACTATTTAAAATAAATATACCCTTTTTCTTGAAAAATTTAAAATTTTAACTATTTATCAAGAAGCTGTTAAAAATAGAATTTTGAATCATATTTTCCCATACTACATTGAAAATTTTAAAATTAATTTTAATTTTAATACATTCATTACCATATAAATAAATTATTAAAAACATTTTTAACACATTGACATTATTGAGAATGATTTAGAAGAATAAATTTTTAAAACATTTTAAATGATATTTTAGTTAGAGTTCCTAACCAAATGAGAGACACTTAAATCCAAATAATTGAGGTAAATAAAACCTTATAATATCATGAGAATAATTGGATTCATGATATACTATGTCACAGTATAGTATATACACCAAATAAAAGTGAATTGGTGCATGACAACAAAGTAATCTCAATGGAATGAATATTGAGATGAAATCCCTTAGAAAGACTATATCTTTAGATTATGGATGAATAAATGAAATAATTATCTGTGATAAATATTAATACACTAAGTATGATTGGATATTCATTGTAAATAAATAATAGGTCATTCACACATATTCTTGTAAAAACAAAACCAATGACTAGGATGTTTAACTAACAGAAGGAAAATTGACTTTAGATTACCCTTATCAAGTTCCAATCAATTACATGAGAATTTATCAATGGATTTATTAAGTGTATCAAAAGTATATATACACAAATGGGAGTGGAAATTACCATAGAAGTAAATAATTAGTGATTCCCCACATAATCTTGGAGTAAAATTATCAATGATGTTTCTGTAAAACCCAATGAGTAGAAATTGATATTAGATATTCTTTTATCGATTTTATAACTTACAAAACAAAAACCCCATGAAAGAAGGATAATACAATTAATTTTTAAATAAACATAAATTATTGTATATTAATCATTGTGTATGATCATGGGAAATACATACATTACACAAAATGAGATAGTGGAAAATATATCATCAATCTCATAGGAATAAAAAGTGAGATGAAAACCCCATACCTTGTACTTTTCCTTAGTTAAGGGTTCTTTAACCTCCTATATAATGGTGCAATAATTGTTATTAAATTATACAGGAATAATATACATAAATAGGATATCATATATGATCTTTTAATACTGCTTTGTTAAAAATAATTCAGTAGTATCATTGTTTCGGGTGTTAACTGATTTGTTTATCTTTATATGTTCTATTATGTAAGTAATGTTTTTTATGTATGGGATGTATTTGATTAAAATAAATAATGATATGATGTTCATAAAAACAATCATTTAATCATAAAATGATTTTTATTCTTGAATGGTTATGACGGGAAATGAATCTCATCGCGTTTGTGGAGACGGTAATCCATACGTACGTATGAGCGACAATATCATTCAATTGAAGGTGAGATTTTATATAATTGGATTTTATATAATATATACAGAATAATTAACATGTTATATTTATTATTTACATCAATTATACATGATTATTATAAACATCTAAGTAATTAAGTGTTGAATAATAATTACACTACGACGTGGAGACGGTAAGCCGTACGTACGCACGTATGTTGACATTGTCATTCATAGGATAGATAGAATAATGAATATGGTTATAACATATTAAAAATAATATCATTGTATTCATAGGTTACTATAGTTATTATTTTGGTATGGAATCAACAAAGAAATTAGAAGTGTAATAAGAAGATAACTTTGAAAGAGGTGATGAAATTTTAACCTCTTGACCGGGTGCTTCCATTTTATTTGATCAAAAGGGCTCCATACGTTGTCTTTCTGATCAAAGAAAGGCCTCTAGGATGTAGAAACAGTAGTTTGGAGGATATTTGGGTTGGTTTTGGCTGAGTGAAATGGATTTGGATGTGCGAAATTAAGAGAAGGGGAATTTCCCTTTTATAAAATAGGTGAGGGTCACTTTTGGAAAACCATGAAATATTATTTTATTATAATTTTTTGTCGGCTTCTAATAGAACCAAATGGACTCATTTCAAGAATAAGGTGGGTATTGGTTGAAAACCACTAATCCAATAGGTTTTCGATAATTTTAGTTCACTATATTAACCTTATCTTTTAGATTTAACTCTTATTTATATATTTTTACTTTTACCAAGTATTCTAGTATTATTATAATAAATGGTTAATAAACATAAAATAAAAATACAAGAAAACACAAGTGGTTCATTATTCATATATATAACCTTATCTATGTACTTTTTCCAATAATTATTTTTTATGAAAATTATATCAATTAATAATATAGTATTTGTTTTAATAACACATTTATGTCAATTTTGACACTATTTGGTATTTGATTTTTGTTAAAGTCCTAAAAACTTGATTACATCAAATAAATTTTATTTAATCAACCCTAACATGAATTATTAACATAGAAAATTAGTTTAATTCATAAAAAGTCTCAATTTAAAATTATTTGGATATTTATAATATCAATTATTTTAATAGTTTATAAATAAGTTAATTACTGTATCATCATTGTGTCATAATTAAATTTAATTATTTAATTTATAAAAAAATATATAAAATTCCATTATGTAGGAATTTTTTTAGCTTTATAATGAATATTTATAGTATAATTTATCTTCTTAATATTCCTACATTAAAAATGATTTAGTTATTAATCATTGAATTTAGCACTTTTAACTCTTCTTTAAATAAAATGATTATAAGTGTCCCTATATAATACATGTGGACCAAAAAAGATCTTATTTTATTACTAAGGCTGATTTTGGTCGAAAACAACCTATCTAATGGAGTTAGAACATGTGTTAGGGTAATTATAATATCATTTTTACCTTTAATTACCTTTTTTTTATTTTAATCGTGGTAAATAAAAGTCAAAAGTTACTATTTTCAGAAATTATTTTCATCTTATTGAACCAAATTTTACTTAATGATGTCAATTGTGTCTCTTGGATTTTTGAAATTCAATCCACAAATTTGGTAAAATTATGTTTTAGGAAAATATGTAAATGTGTCTAGAAGGTGGGTAAAAGAAGGTAAAAGGTTCAATAAAATTTTATACATCTAATGTTTTTATAAAATGACTCTAATGAATTGAATTGAATTTATATAGTTATTATGTATCTATTTTGACTTAAAATAAATTTGAATAAAATAAATAATTATTTAAATAGAAAGTCGGTTTTAAACAATAACACATTGTTTTTCACTATTCATCAAAAATCAAAAGGTTTCAAAAATATACCACAAATTCACTCTAGGATAATTTTGATATTTAAAATTAAAATATTATTTCTATCTAACTGAATTAAAAACATACAAGTTGTATTAATTAATTTAAAAAAATATTCACAATGTCAAAACTAGAAAGCAGGTTTTCGAGAAATAAACTATCAAAATATTGATATATGTTTTTATCCAATTTAAATGTAAAATTAATTACATTGACCAACATTGGATTAAATCATAAAAATATATTTAATTATTCCTCAAAACCATTCAAATTTTTAATTTAACATAATAATATTTTTATACTAAAAAATTTGTTTTCAAATAAAATTTAGTATTTTCACTATTCACCAAAATATGAATGTTATCAGAAAAACATCAAAAATTTATGAAAACTAAATTTTTATGTCCTAATTCTAAAGAAGAGGTATATTTTTAAAAAAATTAATATACCAAAGTTTCAAATACTGGATTTAAAAATAGTTCTCCATTAAAAGGTGGTAGAAATGCATTTTCTAAAAAATAAATTATTTATCTGAAAAATTGAATTTGTTCTTATATTATGTCTAATAAACACATAATATGGATGTTAACATTATATGTAGTATATAAAAATCAAAATAAAGTTAATACTATTCATAACCTCTTTTTGAACGGCTACTTTGGTAAGTCGTGGTGTGCTTGAACTCGGTGTGGCGTGTAGCGCAAGCTGTAGAATTACTTTAATGAAAATAACTTTCAATACAATCTTGGGGTGTTACAAATTCTATAAATCTAATGTTTTACTTTATTATTTTTACATTACCAAGGTTAGGAAAAAAGGATTTATGTAGGGTTTTCTTGTGAAGTGTACTAATGGGGAAGATATTTATGGGATATGTTGAGAATCTTTCATCAAATTAGAAAAATGTGTTCCAAGTATTCAAATAAACTAAAATATTAAAGTACTTGTGCATGTGTTTTTTTTATGTATTGTGTATTCATATAAAATAATGGGATTTATTTATATGGGAATCTTGAGACAATTTAGTTGGTATCTGAGGAATGTTTTAGTTAACCTTTCGAAACTAGGTTGAGATATCATTAGTGATATCCGTAGGGAAATTTTTAAAGAAATATCACGGGATGTCTCTAAGGGTAATTATATGTGTGAGTCAAATTGTAGGTAAATGTATTATAATATTGGTAAAGGATATATAAAGCGAGTTTCATAAAATTAAATACCTATCAAGATACAATATGTTGATGTGGCTCTGACACAGAGGCACCGTGGGGTAATTTCTCCAAAATGGGCATAATGATCTTGGCTTGATCGTCACATAGATCATAATAAGGGGACTTAATTATCACATGGTTTAACAATCCTAGGGGGATATAATTTGGAAACTAACAAAATCTTTACCATCTAACATACAGGATTAAAATAAATAATTATAATGAATGACCAAGAATAAACTTATGTTTCTATAGATTTTATAGAAGCTTCCATGATTTATACATACAATAAGTGATTTTTCAAAATTATTTGGTTCCTAATATGATTATTTCTAGTCACAATATAATTTTATGGTTTCTATAAATTGTGATAACTTGTAATAAATGGGTTAACATTGAGTTTGATGGTCAATATTATGATGAACAATCAAATTGGATGATTTTGGGATTAATTGATGTTGTGATTATGACTAATCATCAATAAGGAAGCATTATTAAAAATGGACACCCTAACAAACTCTTGGACTAATCAAAGAAGATAATAATATAGTTAACTAAGATTTTGGGTAGTGGAGACCATTAAGGAAATAATATTTAGTTTCTTATATGTCTAAAATGATGGAAGAACCACTGAAGGGAATGTCACTGAGGAAAAAAACATGTGTTCGGTTTGGAAAATATGTATACAATGAAAGTAACAGAAAAGTAAAAAAATGAAAATTTCATTTAACACAAATGTAACATCACATTACATATTCTGTTATCTTATGATGTCTCTAAGTACCTTTGTTTTGATGTAATGAATTGGGGTGCGTTTGGGTGAACTTTTAAGGAAAACTAAGGGGCATTGGGTTGTGCTTGGGTGGTGCATGGTTTTTCAAACAGTCTAGCCAAACCGTGCGAGAAGGGAGGCTGAGGTAGTAGCTTCCACACAGACAGTGCATGATTTGTCTAATCGTGTGGCCAAACTGTGCGAGAAGGGTGGTCGAGGCAGAATCTAACACACGACTAGCGCACGGTTTGTCAAACCATGCGAACTAACCGTGCGACCACTTAAATGAGATCCTTAAATTGTGGATCTCCCTCGGTTTGGCCTCTAAGTGCCTCGTTTGTCCTCCTAAGAGGCCCTAACTCGGGATTTGTCTTCTCCTAAGGTCATATAAGGCTCTCCCATTATTCCAAAGGAGATCCAAAGGCTCTACTTGGTGAATCGAAGCTGGATTCTTGAGGTAAGTGATCGTTCTTCATCGTTCATGATCAGTTTCATAGATCTACTTAGATATACTTCTCCTCTTCTCTCGGTTTCGTAGATCTACACCCGTTATGGGTAGATCTAAGTTTGTGGTACCAAATAAGATGATATTTGGTCTTGATATTTCTAGGAGAAGATATCTAAGGTGGTTTCATGAAGAAGCAACCTAGTTTTCGTGAGCGTTCTCGACCATTGTGGTTTTGGTCAAAACCATCGAGATAGGTGGTTCTATCCCGACTTTCCAAATTGATTATCATTTTATTTTCTTGATTTATTTCAATTGTTGATTTAAATTAAATTACTTCATTTTTCTTTCAATTGAATTGATAAAAACTCAATTCCATTGAATTGTGATATTTGAAATGCTTTTGGCATATAAATTTAGGAAAACCCCAAATCCATTGAATTGGATGTGTTTATGGATAATTGGTCAATTTAAATTTTTTAATTTAATTTGGGGATTTGATAGAAATGTTTTCAATTAAATTGTTGAATTTAATTGTGGAAATGAAATTTGTAATGATTGAATTGGTTTTTAATGGATTTCAATCTTATAAAAATGGATTAAAATGATTTGATAGAATCCCATTGGTTTTTTCTTGTAAAAAAGGCATGTTTTTGAATAAAACCCGTTATTGTTTTAAATGGAATGAAGTTGGAACTTTTGAAATAGAAGAATGGGATTGATCGTATTTTAAGCATTCCTAAAATAGTTCGCTCATCTTGTAAGAGCGCATGCAGGCTGTAGGTAGTTAGTGAGTTATTTGTATACACTCTATGCTACGACAATGTTCTAAAACAAACATTTGGGGGGCACATCCACGACGGGTTGGTGATGAGTCTCCTTTGGCCAGGTTCATAGGGATGTGTGTATACACATTTTTTTTATTTCACATAGAGAGTGCGGAATCCTATAACTGGTTAATACTATCATACCTTTTGGCAGATGACCATGTTGCTCTCTTGTTTATTTATATTTGAGATATAAATGTATGGAAATGCTTTTTAACTGCTTTACATGCCTACATAATTTATATAAACTATTTTATATAAATTCTTTTCTTAAGTAATTATTTTATAAATATTCAATCATTGTAAAGCCATTGCTTAAAGTAATTTTTCAATCATTTGAAAATGTATATCATGTTTTGTTAAAAATGTTCTTTTGAACTACCAAACCTGTTTATTTGAAAATTGGATGCTTTTCCTTGGATAATCTATACTTGGAATTTGTTATGGAATCTTTGGTGGAATCCTACCAGGCTTAGTCTCACACCCTACTTTTGCATTATTTTGTTTGTAGACTTTCTCCTTCCAAGTTCGAGCAAAGGGAAGGGATTTCTTGGAGGTGGATCCAGTTGTTGATCTTTCGACTTGGTGAGTTGTGTACTTAGGGACCTTTGGACTCTTTTCCCTTTTGGTACATGGGTTGTAGTACTTTGGCTTATTATGCCTCTTTGTATTTTGGTACATTACTCTCAGTGGAGTTTCTTTGGATTTGCATACTGTCTTGTTTCTGCTGCTTCCGCATTCTTGTGGAAAAAATGTTCCTACTTGCATGTTGTGTGATTCCAGGTGCTAGTCGCCGACCCATGGGGATCATGAACGCCCTTCAGGCTATGTCAGAGCTGTCTCAGTTATCAAGTTACCAGGGTACCCCAGCTGGTTCGTGATAAAGTGGTATCAGATCCAGTCTAACCATCTTTCCTTGATGACAGTATGCATTGGAGTTTTCTTGTCGGGACTTGGGAGGTAGTTCTGATTGAGTTCCATTCCCACTCCCACCATAATGAACCTTAAGTCACCATGGTTTGTTAAGGAAATACGACTTGTGGATTAGTTCTAGTATTTTCCCTATTTTAATTTGGATAGAGTGGAATCCAAATCTTGTTAATCCCTTCCATTAAGAGGAATATTCCTTGTTACTCAGTTTGAGTGTTAATGAAATTTACTTTTGTGTTGTGTAGCAACATGCCTCTGAGAAGATGGGAGAATAGGTTCCAAAAAGAGGCTGCTGCTGAATCTCAGCAAGAAAGTCCTACTGTGGATCTGAATCTGGTTGATGTTATTGTTCGCACTGTCTAAGCTCTAGGACATGCACCACCTCCACTTCTTGTTCAGACTGTGGCTATAGATCCCCATAGTGATATTCTCCGAAGTCGTTCCCAAGGGTTCCTATACCAGAAACCACCATTTTTCAAAGGCTCCACATACCCTAAACATGCTGAGGAATGGTTGAGTATGATTGAACGTCTGTTTGGGTCCTTGGAGACACCTTAAGTGATCTAGGTGAGTTCTTCCACCTTCGTACTAGAGGGACCAAGTAGGAGATTGTGGGACACAATGGTGATGGCTGGGAAACATGAGGGTTTGGAGTGGAAAGACCTTAGGTTTATTTTCACTAACCAGTTCAATCCAGAATCAATGGTGTTGGCCAAGGCTGTGGAGTTTTTCAAACTTGAGAAGGCCAAAAAAACCATGACTGAGTAATAAAATCGATTTTCTAAGCTGGTACAATTTTCTCCTAAGATTGTATCTAATTAGAGGATGAAGGCTTGACGATTTGAGTTGGGAAATCGATCATATATCCATTATCAGGTTTTCATACTGAAGCTACCCACTTATACTGATGTGCTGGATGGGGTGATGATGGTTGAGATGGACTTGGCAGGAAAGTCAGGGTTGAAGGAGGTACTTTTCCCTCCTAGTGGCAGTGTGGGTTCCTTTGAAGGAAAACAGAAGTGTGAATTTTCTCATGATAGATCTGGGCAGAAGAGTCATCCCAGACCTCCGGTAGCACTAGGAGGGGCTTCTTTGACTATCTATCAGTGTGGGAAGCTAGGATATTATAAGAGGGTTTTCAATGAGGCACCCAAGAACTGTAGCTCTTGGAAACATTTAGGGCACATACAGAGATTTTTCCATCACTTCTCTACTCCATGTGGTGGAAAAAGATCATCAGCACCTCAAGAAACTTCGGGGCAATCAAATGATTCACATGAAAAAGGTTTCTAGCCATAGGCATCCAAAACTAAGATTCTTCACGCAGTGGAAGAGTCGCTAGAGGTAGCTGATGTAGGTCCTGCAACTGTGAGAGGTACCATTACGAAAGTTTCGTCTTTAGTGAAAACTCTCTTTGATACTGGTGCATCTCACTCTTTTATTTCAACCCATCTTGTTAATCTTCTTAATCTACCAATGGAACTTGTATCTTGTGTGATGGATATTACAACACCCCTTGGTACAATGAGAGAGAAGGGTCTCTGTAGTCCTTCTTATGTCTTCTCTCTATCAAATGTTGGTCATGCTTGGAGATTTTTGGTTCTCGACATGAAATCTTTTAACGTCATATTTGGGATGGATTGGCTCATTGCCAATAAATCCCGGACAGATTGTTATCTTCAATGGGTCTACCTTACTACACCTAGTGGTGTGCCTTTTTTTCAAGGAGAATGGGACCCAAGGTCAAGAAGAGCTGGACCCTCTTATCCAGAGTTGGGGATAGTTATATCAGTGTTTGCTTTTGATCTGGAGGGAGATTCAATGAGTGGAGATCTTTCTCCCATTGTCGCTAAGTTTCCCGACGTGTTCCCTTCGTACTTCTCTAGTTTTCCACTAGTAAGAGTGGGTTACTTTTCTATTGAATTGTTACCCGGAGATCGACCAGTTTTTATTTCCTCTTATCGAATGGATCCAGAAGAACAAAAAATTACTGAAGTCTCAGTTAGATGACTTTCTTGAGAAAGGTTTTATACACCCGAGTGTGTCACCTTGGGCAACACCAGTTATCTTCACCAAGATGGCTGATGTCTCTCTTTGCTTATGTGTTGATTATCAAAAACTCAATTGAGTTACGATAAAGAACAAATATCCGTTACCACAAATTGATGATTTTTTTGATCAATTGAAAGGAGAGAAGTGGTTTTCAAAAATTTATCTTTGATCTGGTTACCATCAGTTGAGGATAAAAGAATATGACATTCATAAGACCACATTTCAGAGTAGGTATGGCCATTATGAGTACCTTGTTATGCCCTTCGGCCTAAAAAATTCTCCTACAATTTTAATGGCTTTGATGAAAAGGGTTTTCCATGAGTATCTAGATTCTTTTATGGTAGTCTTTGTGGATGACATTCTTGTTTACTCAAAGTCTGAGGAGGATCACGTGCATCATCTAAGAATAGTTCCGATTATTCTAAGGAATCACTGACTTTATGCTAAGATTTCAAAGTGTGATTTCTGGATTCGGGAAGTGAAATTATTGGGAAATGTCATGTCAGAACATAGAATACCAGTTGATCCTAAAAATGTGAAGGATTTCATGACTTGGGAACAACCATGAAATGTTTTTGAGATTCATAGCTTATTGGGCTTAGCAGGATATTATCATCGGTTGTTTAAATACTTCTCAAAGTTAGTTTCCCCAATGACTTCTCTGACTCGAAAGGGAGTGGTGTTTTCCTGGAATGATAGATGTCAGAGTTATTTTGTTCAGATAAAGTGTCTCTTAACTATTTCACCAGTGTTAACTTTTCCTGAGGCTGGGATAGGTTATGTGGTCTTCTATGATGCATCAGGTTCTGGTTTGGGATGTTTACTCATGCAGGGTAATCATGTTGTTGCCTATGGGTCTCGTCAGCTTAAGCCTCATGAGAAGAACTATCCTACCCATGACCTTGAACATGCAGTTGTAATGCATGAACTTAAGTGTTGGAGACATTACCTTTATGGAGAAGGTTTACTGTGTATTCATACCACAAGAGCTTGAGTTATATCTTCTCTCAAAAAGATTTGAATCTTCACCAAAGGCGTTGGGTGGAGTACCTGAAATCTTTCGACATTGACACTACCACTACCCCGAGGAAAGGGAATGTAGTTTCAGATTCATTAAGCAGGAAACTTCCATCACAGGCTGTGAAAGAATCATCAGAAGAGTGGGGTTTGATGGCTCTTTTTTCTCAGTTGCATATTGGAGTTCAGTGGAAGGGGAATGAAGATTGTTTAGCCAGTGTTAGGTTGACTTCTGCTCTCCTCGAGTTAATTAATCAGAAACAACAACATGATGATGAATTCCATAGAATTAGGATCTCACTTTATGGTGGGGAGACTGAAACTCTATGGTCATTATCCAAAGAGGGTGTTTTGTGTTATCGAAATCGTTACATTTTTCCATTTGCGGCATGGAAGAATGTGATGGGGGGTTTCCATAACTCTCAGTATTTTGCATACCCCGGAACCACGAAGATGTTCTATGACATGCAGCGACAGTTCTGGTGTCCAGGTATGAGATGAGAAATTGATGAGTTTGTCTCTCGTTGCTATACATTCCAGCAGGTGAAAGCGGAGCACCAGAAACCTTTGGGTTTGCTACAACCACTTCCAGTCCCTACATGGAAGTGGGATGAAATCTCTATGGACTTTGTGGTTGGGTTACCTCAAACCCAGAGGAAGAAGAACACAAAATGGGTTTTGATCGATAGGCTGACCAAGTCTCCTAACTTTATACCTATTCGAAATACAACAAATGTTGAGGAGTTGAGAAAAATCTATGTGAAAGAAGTTGTTCGTTTTCACGGAGTTCAGTCTGCTATAGTCTATGATAGGGATCCTCGGTTTACTTCTCGCATTTGTAGAGGCCTTCATGAGGCACTTGGATTTCAGGTCCATTTGAGCACGACCTACCATCCACAGTCATATGGCTAGACAGAGAGATCTATTCAGATCCTTGAGGATATGCTCTGTGCATGTGTTCTCAACTTTGGTGGGTTTTGGGATGATCATATGAGGCTAGTTGAGTTTTCTTATAACAACAGTTATCAGTCTGCGATCAAAATGGCTTCTTTTGAGGCATTATATATATGTCCTTGTAAATATCCTTTATGTTGGTCGGAGATTGGTGAAATTTATTTGGTAGGACTGAGTTTGGTCCAGGAGATGATAGCTATGATCCAGTTTATTTATCAGATAATATTGACAACACAGAGTCGGTAAAAGTATTATGATGATCATCGCTATAAACCTTTAGAGTTCTCAATTGGTGACCAGGAGTTCTATAACATTTCACCCCAGTTAGGTCATCGATGGCTTGGGAGGCAAGGGAAGCTTGCTCCTCGTTTTGTGGGACCTTTCGAAGTTGTTGGTCATGTATGGAATGTTTCTTACCGTCTAGCTCTTCGACCGTAATTGATGTAGATACATAACATGTTCCATGTATCACAGCTATGAAAGTATCTCTCTGATCCATCTCATTTCGTGAGATGGAGTGATCTTGAGATTGAACCAGATTTATCTGTTACTGAATGACCGGTTAGGGTTGTTGATTCTGAGACCAAGGTACTTCATAGGAAAATGATACCCTTGGTCTATGTACTTTGGCAGAATGGTTCTAATTCTCATGAGACATGGGAAAGGGATGTACTTATGATAGAGCAGTGGCCTCATCTTTTTGACATGGAGGTTTTTTCATAGGCTTTCTGGAGGCAGAAAGATCTTATGGTGGGGAGGTTGTAACATCACTTTACATTTTCATGTATCTTATGATATATTTAAGTACCTCTGTTTTGAAGCAAAGACTTCGGGTGCGTTTGGGTGAACTTTTATGGAAAAATAAGGGGCTTTGGGTTTTGCACGGGTGGCACATGGTTTGTCAAACCGTGCAGCCAAACTGTGCGAGAAGGGACGTTGAGGCAGTAGCTTCTGCATGGGCAGTGCACAGTTTTTCTAACAATGTGGGAAAACCATGTGAGAAGGGTGGTCGAGGAAGAAGCTAACGCACTTCTAGCGCATGTTTTGTCAAACCGTGCAAACTAACCATACAACCACTTAAATGAGATCATTAAATTTTGGATATCACTCAGTTTTGCCTCTAGGTTCCTTGTTTGTCCTCCTAAGCAGCCCTAACTCATGATTTGTCTTCTCCTAACGTCATAGAAGGCTCTCCCATTGTTACGGAGGTGATCTAAATTCTCCTATTGGTGAATCAAATCCGGATTCTTGAGTTAAGTGATTATTCGTCATCGTTCTTGATCAGTTTCTTAGATCTACTTAGATCTACTTCTCCTCTTCTCTCGGGTTCTTAAATCTATGCCCATTATGGGTAGATCTAAGTGTTTGGTACAAAATATGATGATATTTGGTCTTGATCTTGATAGTTGAGGAGATCTAAGGTGGGTTCTTGAAGAAGAAACCAGGTTTTCTTGATTGTTCTCGACCGTTGAGGTTTTGGTCAAAACCATCGAGGTAGGTGGTTCCATCCCGACGTTCCAAATTGTTTATCAATGTATTTTCTTTATTTATTTCAATTGTTGATTTAAATTTAATTGCTCATTTTTTCTTTCAATTGAATTGATAAAAACTCGATTCCATTGAATTGAGATATTTGGAATGGTTTTGGCATAGAAATTTGGGATAACCTCAATTCCATTGAATTGGGTGTGTTTATGGAAAATTGGTTGATTTAAATTGTTTAATTTAAATTTTGGATTTGATGGAAATGTTTTCAATTAAATTGTTGAATTTAATTGTGGAAATAAAATGTGTAATGATGGGATTGGTATTGAGTGGATTTCAAAATTATGAAAATTGAATAAAATGATTTGATAGAAACCCATTGGTTTTATCTTGTGAAAAAGGAATGTTTTTTAATAAAACATGTTATGGTTTTAAATGGAATGAAGTTGGCACTTTTTAAATGAAAGAATTGGATTGATCGTATTTTAAGCATTCTTAAAATAGTTCTCCAATCATGTAAGATCACATGCATTCCTTAGGTAGTTAGTGAGTTATTTGGATACACTCTACGCTACAAAAATGTTTTAAAACAAAATTGTGGCGGGTCACATCCCCGACGGGTTGGTGATGGGTCTCCTTTGGCCAGTGTCATTGGGACGTGTGAATACACATTTTTCTAAGTTCACATAGAGAGTACGAAATCCTATAACTGGTTAATACTATCATACCTTTTGGCAGATGACCATGCTGCTCACTTTTTTATTTATATTTGAGATATAAATGTATGCCAATGCTTTTGAACTACTTTACATGCCTGCTGAATTTATATAAACTATTTTATATAAATTATTTGCTTAATCCATTGTTTTATAAATATTCCATCATTGTAAAGCCTTTGCTTAATTTAAATTTTACATCATTTGAAAATGTATAGCATGTTTTGTTAAAAATGTGATTTTGAACTGCCAAACCTATTTATTTGAAAAATGGAAGATTTTCCTTGGATAATCTATACTTTTCATCTGTTATAAAATCATTGATGGTATCCTTCTGGGCTTAGGATCACACTCTACGTTTTCTTTCAGGTGATTGTAGACTTTCTCCTTTCAGGTTCGAGCAAAGGGAAGGGATTTACTGGAGGTGGATCTAGTTGTTGATCTTTGGAATTGTTGAGTTGTGTCCTTAGAGACCTTGGGACTGTTTTCCCTTTGGTACATAGGTTGTATTACTTTGTCTTATTGTGCCTCTTTGTATTCTGGAACATTACTCCCAATTAACTTTCTTTTGGTTTGCATACTGTCTTGTTTCGGTTGCTTCTGCATTCTTGTGGAAAAATCATTCCTACTTGCATGTTGTGTGATGCAAGGTGCTAGTCGTCGACCCTTGGGGATAGGGAACACCCTTCGGGCTATGTCAGGTCCGGATTAGTTATCATATTACCCTATTACTCAGGATGGTTCATGAAAACAATGGATGAGAAAAATGTTCTTCATAAGGTATAATTGACTATTGGATTTTTTAGATGTGTAAATTATGGGAATTAGGAAAATTAATGTTCTAAAGGGAAATTTTGGGAAGAGAATTAGGAAGGTTATATGCATAATGGTTATATTAATGGGGAAAATGATATTAAAAATGAAATATTAGTAGAAGGAAGTGTTAATTAATAAGAGAAAAATCAGAGTTAATTTTTTGAGAAGAAAGTGGGATTATTGAAGCGATTATGTATTGGAAATCAAAATATATGTTATATGAATCATGAAATATATAATGATTGTTCACTATAAATTTTTCATTAAGGGTATACAAGAATATGTTTAATAATATTAATTAACTAGAAATGTGATTTATTTTAAAGGGAATATTTTATAGAAAACACAATATTAAGGGATAATAATACATAATATGTTCCTGAGGTTGAGAAAAAGTTGTTTAGTTGGGATAAAGATATAATTGATATGGATAAAGTAAATTGGAATATATTGATGATAGTAGAACTTAATAAAGGATTTGTTGACATAGAGAAATATGTTTTCCTTGATTGAGTTTAAAACAATAATGGATCAATGGAAAATGATCAACAATATATTTTTTCATTTAAGGAATAAGCAATAATGCTTGTTTTTGTTGAGGTTTTATGGTAATTTTGTGTATTACAGTGTTTCAAGAGAATACATGAGTAATCTATTCACATGTTTGGTATATTAAAATTAATAACCACTTCATTATTTTTGGTGGATTAATGATAATATTGTTTTTTAATTTATTGAACATATTTTTAATTTTTTGGACTATAATAATTTACAAGGTTTATAGGGTTAACAATTTATGAAATAGTTCAGGTTTAACGTTTCATGTTTTTCTAGAGACTGAGGAATTATTTCATCATATAAGGATTTTCCTTATTGGATAACTTGTACTAATAATTTTTTAATGATATATAGATATAGGAGGAATGAATTATCATTGTTTTATAGATTTTAATCTTAACTTGTGTTTCAAGAATTAAAAAATCATATTCATTTATTGGAGTAAGATATAAAGTGAAAATTGATCAAGTAACAACCAAACGATGAAATAATTATTTCAAAATGAAATGGTATCATGTATGTAAATTTTCATATCTTCACAGTCTATATGGAAAAGGAATTCCCAAACATTAGGAAACATATATTAAGGTAACTATGAGTCCTTGTATGAAAAATTTAATGACATCAATGATCATTTTTTATACATCTTTGGCTAATGGATTTGTGGCAATTAACTTTCCTCTAACCATGTTCTTAGTCATTCTCTATCGGTATTTGGGTGTTAGTTTTATCTTATATGCACATGATTTAACTTACCAGATATGTTATCTTATTTGGAAACCTTCTATGGGTTGTTATAGATGATTTTTTCAGAACACTTTCTCTTTTTCAATTGGATGTTTTATTGTCCCTTTTTACGATGTGGTTTTTATGATGAAATTTTGAAATGATAAACCTTAAAAAACTTAGATGAATTATTATGAAGCAATTCATTTTAATGGAATATTATGTAAAAACATGGTATTTTGTGAAATATATTTTTTAAATTAGTGTAGTCATTTCTATATTTTACATTACATGGAAGAATAATTTTATCTTGTGTTACGTATAACATTGAGTTTAGATTGTGTTACACGTAAAATCGAGTATAAATAAAACATAAAATATTATTAAACAATTATTATTAAATGTAATATTTGTTAATTGTCAATAGTAATTGAAATTATTAATAGGATTAAATAAATACTAAAAATACATGGATTAATAATCTATATAAAATTATTTATTTTTTCAATTAATTAAAAATAAAAATAAAAAATATTATAAAATAAAGTAAATCTTTTATTGAAATTTTTTCTTATGAAAAAAATGTGTTACCTCAATTTGTTAAAAAACCAATTTTATTAAGTTATTATAATGAAATTTATATATTATATATAAAATAAATTATTTAATAAGATTATTTTATATTTTCTATACAAGAGAGGAGAATAAATCCAATTTTATGCATAAAAACGATATTTCTCTAAAAATCAGTTTTGTCACTTTGTGAAAAATTAATTATAAATTGATTTTGAACCATTTAAAAAATGATTTTGAAAAATAAATTGTAATTTTTTAATAATAATTTCATAATTATATAAGGGAGAAAATTTGATAATTTTTAAAAAAGGTCATCATTTTTTTTAATAGTGAAAATACTGAATTTTAATTAAAAACTTCCTTTTTAAAGATATTTATAGAGATAAATTACATTATAAATTGGGTTTATATAAAAATTTGTTCAATTATACATTTATTAATTAAATTTAAGTCATTGTAATCATTTTCATTTTTAATTTCAATATAAAAAACCCTCTAAAACTTTTTACATTTTCACTTTGGAAACCCACTTTCGCCTCGTATTTTTGAGATTAATTTTAATTTTAAGATTTTAACTTATATGAATAGAATAAATAAAAAATAATTACATATTTTTAATTAGACCATTTTTAATCTATTAATTAAAAATTAATTTTTTACCTTAATTAATTGTAAAAATAGTAAAACTTATTTTCCATGGTTAAGGAAAAATTGTTTTAGTATGGGTTAAAATAAACAAATAAGGGTTTAAATGAAATATGAAATCATAAAAAAAACAATTTCATCAACATATTTAGTCCCTTAAATGTATATTGATCTAGAATAATCCATTTTTATCCTTTCTTATGTGAAAACCATGTGTACCCCAATTTCTTTTTGAAAACTTATAAGTGTTTATTTCACCTCACTTACAAAAGGACACCCGTTATACTCTCTTCATCACACATTAATAAAATTATGGATCTAAAAATACCTACCCAAACCACCTTTAAAAACATCTCCTCATAATATAATCCTTATTTAGGCCAAAAATCTATCCGATAAAGTCTTTTAGTGAAAACCTAAGGAGGTTACCTGAAGAAGAGGTCATGTTCTTCAACGTGCGTTTTTGTTTTAATTTTAGCATCCACCACCAAAAAATATTATTAAAAGATTATTATGTAATTAACTAAGAATATTAAAATTAATTAGTTTTTGTTATGTTAAATTTATTACCTAAAAATTTCATCTTTGAAAAATGTGTTACGAAATCATCATTCTTCTGTACGGTAGACTACTACCTCACAAACTGATGTCATTTATTTATCAATTGCCACCTATAACAGTTGAATTTTATGATCATTATAATATATATATAATATTTATTAGATAATAATACCTTTGGTTTTATTATATCATATGTAATTTTTTACACTCCATTTCGTAGGGGATATGATAATGTCTCTCCTTTGTAGGGAGGACTACCACCCTATGAAGCAAAGTGATTCGTTGTCATTAATTCATTACATGGAAAATAATGAGGTTAACATTAACGACTATTTGTGTTATAAATGACATAATTATTAAATTAATGAAATATTTATCATTATCAAATGATAATATATCATTTTTTTCTTATATTTTCACTTATAGAAAGAAGATAAGATCGTTCGTTTATGTGTGGACTACCGCCTTAATGAAGCAATTCGACACTCTTTTCATCACCATAACTCGTGAATGATATGAATAAGTATATTAAAATATATTATATATTTTTTATTTTGTTATAAAAGTTATTTAATGAGAAAATACCCCAAAACTCTTTTCAATATTAATCATTGAAAAATGGAAATGGTAATCATGCATACGCAATACCTACCATCTCCATGATCATAACATACATAATTTGTCAAAACTATCACATATTGTTGGTCAGAAAAGAATAATTTATGCATAAATTATATATTTATTTCATGATTATTTTTCTGGGAATTATTTAACCATTATCAATGTTAAACGAATGGAAATAAAAAATCAAAACATATACAAAAAAGTGGTTATTACTCGAAATGTGATTTTAACAAATAATTAGTAATAATCGGGTAATAAATGGTCATAAGTAAAAAATATATGGTAGTATATATAAGTATTGTTATATCATATATTTATATTAAACATATATTTATTATAATATATTTTCTTATGTTTATGAAGAAGTCGAGACTTAAGATATGGGATTTCCATGTCACTTTTTTCTTCCATGAGACACATGACTTATTCACCACCAATTTATTTTAGGGGTGTCAAAAATTACCATGATAGTATTATATTATTTTTATACTAGAAGTTAATATTATTTACATATAAATTTTATTACCTCTCTTTCCTGGAATTTATGTTTCAAAATTAACCGACGAAGTAATTGAATTTTGTCTCTATTTTCCTTGTTTGAGACACATGTTATGTTATGCACAAATATTATTTAATTATGTGCATATACATGCGGTTAGAAATTTATATCATGAATTTATTTACTATCTTGATATTAAATTTTTTATTTAAAATTATCCATTCATGTGACTTAAAATTTAATATCATCAATATGGAAATTGTATTTTGGACACAATCTAGTTGTTTATCAGAAATTTTATGATTATTCTTCCAATGAGTAGATATTATAATATTTCTCTAAAAAAATCCTGAATTTTATTCTCCTTTAGAAATGTCATGATAATACATATTTTTCCTTTATTTTACTCCTTTTAGGTAATTAAGATTACAATAAAATATTATTAAAAGAAAAACATCGTTATTTTTCATTTCAGTCGAAAAAGTCTTTTTATAAAAATAAAATGTTTTCAAAAAATATTTTCATTTTTTAGAATTATTCAAATGATTTGTCAATGAAATTTTAATCCATGTTTTATTTTCTTCAAAAAAAATTTAATGGAATCTTCATGTAGTTTTTGAAATAATTTCCATTTAGATTTTTTATAAAATTGTGATAGGAATAATTGTTTTGACATGTACGATATGAATAAAAATTTACACTATCATGACCAGTACATTTTTTAATGCAAAAATTATAATTTTTCATAGTTATTTCCAAAAATTATAATTTTCAAAAGGTATTATGAATTTCAAGTTTTAAGAAGTGATTTTAAAGTTAAATTTATTTTCGTTAAGAAATGTTCAATGTGATCTTTAAAATTATTTATCTTTCTAAGAAGATATACAATGAGGTAACTTATTCTTTTCTGTGTATATGAACCAAAGATACCATTATTATTTTTTTACCTGAATGGTTTATCATGAAATGATTTTTATGAAACCTATTTCTCTTACATGGTTTATGCCATGATGAAATTATTATAAAACCTAGTTATTCTTACACTGGTTATGCTATGATGAAATGTTGACATGATTATGAAGCTTATGTCTTTTCTATAGGTTATAACATGATGAAATGTTTATGAAACCTATTTTATTAAATTAGTTATTTTATGAAGAATGGCTTATGATAATCTGTAAAAAATACATATGATTATCATTATGTGATGGGTGGGACCTATATCTCCCTCAAATGCATTGATAAATGATAGTTAACTCAGGAGTAAATATGTTTTTTATGAAATTTATTACATGGTCATAATGTTTTATGTCAACCTGATTATATGTTTACTATATTATGTGTAAAACTGATTACATGTTTACAGTGTTATGCTTGGAACTGTATCTCATGGAGAAAATGTTATTTATGGACATAGTTTCATGTCCATAATTTAATGAGAGGGCCGAATTTTATTTATTTAAATTAATGAGTGAGACTGTATCATTTTATATATGTTCACAATGTTATAATGTGATATGTATGCCACAAATCTATGTCTCATGCCAATATTTTGATATTAAAGAACATTTTTTTATTCCCCTGTTCTTTATTTCTTATTAAATTCCAATAATTATTCCATGAAACAATATTACGATATTTGATATATAGGGTATGTTTTTTAAAAGATGTGTTCATGTTGTCGTACACTTTACTTCATGTTATTCTTATATATTTTACTTTTTTTAACTCACCGAGCATATGAATTTACCCTTTATTATGTTTCATTTCCCCAGGTTATAAAGAAATATTTTAAATAGGGTATGTTTGTGAAGTATACCAAAATGGAAGATCTTTATTGTAGATATTGAATAGCTTTCACCAAATTAGAAGATTGTATACATAGTCTCTAAAGACACTAAAAATTTACATTCCTCATGTATGTGTTTGGGTAATTTATTTAATATTCATCTAAAAATTTATAATATTAACACAATATAATCCTAGTTTTTTATTTGGATCATCTCAATTTGATTCAAATTCATTAATTTTTTTCTCTCGGTAGAAAATTTTGAGTTTGGGGTGCCTAATATATTATTAAATTCAATGAATGTATATGTTACTTTTTTGATGCATGAATACATTTTTTGGTGATGAAAATTCCTAGACTTCACATATTTTTAAAAAACCATAAACATTGATAATTGTCTAAAATTTTTAATGTTCGATAAGATATTATTATTATTGAAGGATTGATATATGGAAAATGGGAACCTTTATACAATTCATTTGTTTTATAAATAATTTTTAGGTTTAACTACTATGGTTTTGAGAAAATTTTCTATGTAAAAACCCTTCATAATATAATATATTTCATTTTTTGAGAATAATATGAGATTTTTGTAATGAAAATTTTTAAATAAGATATTTTACAATAATGACATTGTCTTATTGTTCAATGTCTCAAATATCATGATTGATATTATTATCATGACTCAAGATATTGGTTTCAATTTTAAATACTGAAGATGAGATTGATATTAAATTTAAAGAAGGAAGGTATTCCACAATGTTGACTATGGGAAGATAAGATAACGATGGATCTGAAGTTTTAGATATATTTTAGCCTTAGGAATAATTCAACAGTTTAAGGCCATGTGGATTAGAATTTTCAAAACTAATCATAAAAACTTATAGCCAATACAGCTATACTCAAATATGTAAGATCATGAATTTTTAAAATAATTAATGCAGTGAATTGTTTTATGGTCATTATAAAAATTATGGATAATTAGTAGAATAAAATTTCATAGTTATTATTTTTTATTTCCAGAGATTAAAATATGGGAGTTATTTTAGGTTATAACAAATAATAGGTTGGATAAATAACTGTGTAACTATAATAAATACATCATGATAATGATATTAGATAAGCATTATCATATTCCAAATGTAGAAATTATATGACATGATCATTTATATGAATCTATAACAAGAGATGAAGAATAAGATACGGGGAATAGAACATGCATCTATATGATATACCTCTATGTTTATGGAGAGGATGAGAGATAGAAACACTAAAATAACCAATTCTGTTGATATGAAAATAATAATAGTTTTATTAATATACAATAGGTAGAAGAAATATTTCAATATCAAATTAATTTGAAAAATTAAGGGTATTTATAAGAAAATACATGAAAAAAATTCATTATTGAATTTCTAATATATATTAATGTAAAATGAATTACTATTTTTTATAATGGAAACAAGTAGAGACAAAATTTGACCTTATTGGAGAGCCTATTAATTAATAATAATAGTGTTATACAAGATGAATCATGGAATATAGATGACATTATTTGAAGATATGTTCATAACTGACCTATAATGGAGTATATCATGAAGATAAAAGTCACCACTCTATTTCCAGGGAAAGATAAATTTGGTTAAGTTATTTGGTTTTGACCCACATGAAGACTTATCTTTTTTTGGTATTTGAAGAAAGAGAAATGTTCTAGGGATTATCCCTTTGTTGGTAGTGAGATAAAACTAAAACTTATAATGGGAGATACCCATGTTTTATAATTTCTCTTGCCTAAAAACACTTACAAACAATGAGTTTATTAGATTCTGGTGCATCGATGCATTATTGATTTCATGATCCTTAGATTAGAATAGTTTATGTGATCCATATAAAAATACTTGTGTCTTATCCATAGGGTTTTCTTATAATTTACTGTATATAACATATTTATTTTGGGATAAGAAATCTATTATTAAATATATTATAAGTATGGCTAAGTCAAAAAACAATAGGATCACCATTAAAAGATAAGTTAAGTGTCAACATAATAATTAATATTCCATGATCATCTAGGGAAGTGAGACTTTAAATGGAAAATCATTTAAATTGGAATAATTCTATACCCTGGTTCACCCCATCTCTCAAGGAATATCTCACTAAAGTCCAATATAGGCCAAAACATTTATATCAGATCAACAGATCATGAGTTGGATTGAGTTTTCTATGAAGTGATCTAATTGGGTAATGTTGTTAAATTTTATTCTACCCATATATTATTGTATTTGTATGATAATGGGAATAAATTTTATTATTATGTGGAAGTCCGATGATATTTTATAATATGGAACATTTTTTTGGAAAAGTATGATTCAAATAGAAGTCTCAACAAACATTGAAATTAAAGGCATGGATGACTCTAGCTGTGAATTAATTAATTCATTCAATGAATATATGGTATTAAAAGAGGAGGTATAAATTCTAAGTGATATTGGATCTACTAATATTGTGAAGATCCTTTCAAATCCAAAGGTATAATAAGTCCATTTAATAGAGGATCTAGATTGGAACCTATAAAAGAAGAACAAAAAGTTTATAGAAGATAATAAGTATCATTGATATAGGTTAATACGATTAATATTGATGTTTAAAAATTAAAAATATTTATTATGTGATTTGTTTAAATCGATATTGATCAAATGGGGAATAATGAATCCCAGATCAAGGAATAAGAAAAGATGTATTCTAAGGTTCGTGAGTGTAAAGTAGTTCAAAGAATGACCCTGGTTCAAAATAAATTTAAAAATTAAGGTGAAATAAGTAAGAACCAATTCCAAAGATGGGTGAATTGGGAAAATATAAACAAACATTTAAGAATGAAAAAATGATAATATTGTACAATACTCAGATGTAATCCAAGATGAAAGAACAAAGTGACACACTATACATTCCTTCCCAAGGATTAGAAGCTGAATTTTATAAGGATAATTTTCATAATACCTTGATACTCAATTTTCATGAAGAATAAAAAAGTAATAAAAACTTAAAGAATATTATTTCATGGATAATAAGTAGTTATATAATTCTAATGCCAAGGGAAAGATAATTCATAAAAATGATTTACATTTACTATATTTTATCCATTAACAGTGATAAAGAAATAATTAATAATGATGCTATTTTAGATGAGTGAAATGAAATTTTTTACTTGTCACAAAGGTCGTTTTCCTTGGGAAACCAAAACATTTCCATGATTGAATGTCTTCGACACATGAGATACATAGAGTTAGGGTAGTTACCAATAAAATAAAAATAGTGGAATATATAAGAACACATTTAATAAATTCCCTATAAGGGGTAATGAAAAATAGATGATTCCCATAATAAAGTATGGAGAACATTGATTAAATTATATTATTAATTTAAATATTTCAATATTTTTATAATTATTTAGAATATATAATCTTTTTTTATGTTGATGGATGTTTTTTAAACATATTTTACTAACCATTGTGGAAAAGGTATAGGAGTTATTCCAATAATTATTATTATGATAATAATGTCTCTATATAATGTATTATGATATTTTTACATGGAATTAATGGAGAAAACACTGATATATTAAATAATAAATATGTTCTATTGAGAAAAAACTTTAGGGTATGGTTGATGAAAATTTGAATGCAAAATATTATAGGAAAATGTATTCCAAATATACTTTTAGAACAAAAAGTTATTAAATAAAAAAGAATAATATTATGAAAATATATGATTGTGCACATGTTATAGACTGTGTTGAGTTCCATTTCAAAAAATTTCCCTGGGGTATATTATGTGATGATAAATCCTATTAAACATATAGAGAAAACAAATGTGAAAATAATATTTGGAAAAGAAATTTAAAAATAGTGATGTCTCAATAGATCCTTATTAGAAAGAGTAACCAAGGAAGAATATTTTTTAAGTTAGAAAATTATGAATATAATGAGTATATCAATGTTTAAAATAATAATAATTCTATTAAAAATATTTCTGTGCTAAAGAGAGACTCCAAAAAAACAATGAAGGAAAAAACAGTGGGAAATAAGGACTCACTATATTCCAAAATTTTACGAAGTCAGATGTTTTTTATAACCCTAACTATTTATATTCTATAATTTATATTTAACTGATTCATTTTTTGGGAAGGATTCAATCCTTAGGGTGGTTTTATCGAAATTCTAAAGTTTTATTTTTACTTTCTGTGAAGTCCTAATTGATAATTAGATTTGTACAAGTAGAATCCTATTGAATTTGGACCTCCATTCACATGAATATTACAAGAAGTATCTGAGTATTAAGAAGTGGTATCACAATGGGTATCATGTTATAGTTTGAGTGTCAGTTTTAAATCTCATATTATCATTTGGTACTAAATATTGACGATGAATGAAGATACTTTGAAACATAAATATAATAAATTTAAAGATTTATTTATTTTGATATAATATTTGATTTCATCTCACTATTTTCACGATATCATAAAATTATAGATGGATTTCATCTTTGTTGGAGAATAATTATAAATTTGTTAATTAAGATAAATAATTTAGGGGTATTTTAGGGAGAAATAACCAAATGTGGTATCCTTATCAACCAATGAATGCCACTTGAAGAAGCAAGTGAAATAATTTTATGTTAAAAAGTAATATTAATATGATTTTAAAAATTTATCTATATATTATGGTTAATAGATAATTTCAAAAATTAAATATAGTACGATTTACACATAAATTAATCAATTTTTATTCACTAATTAGTTCTTGAAAATGTATTTGAGTTTACATGAGATTTTCCTTGGAAAAAAATTAAAAATTATGATAGATTGAAAATTATGGATATAGGTAAGTAAAAAGTAAATAAGTGATGTTTTGACATCAGTGTATTAATTTATATAGTTTGTTCTAAATCATTAGGATTATAGGTATTATTAATAGATCATTTTAATGGAGGAAGACCAAATAACTTGAATTATTTTATTATAAAACCAAAATTGATTAATTTTAGACCGCATAAAATAGAATTCAAGAATTATGACTGACATCTGGTATCAAAAGGGGGATCCCAATCTCTCTATAATTGATGTAAGGGATTATTTTTCAATGTGGGATAATATAAATTGAAATCATTCTGATATTGTTTAGATATAAAATTTTATTATCTTTAATAATCTTATATTTGTAATTAAGTGGTTGAAAATGAAAAATTATGCAGTGTTACTCTAGATAATCTTACAATATGTATCAAAAGGCATTAGAATGATATATGTTTTCATAAATAAGACACATGAAGCATAGTGATGAAGCTGAATGGTATTATCCTTTTCTTCTAAAGGACCTTCAAAATTTTATATTTCATTCTTGTCAAGGATGTACCTCTTTGGAGTTGTTGTGAATTGGGGAATAAAAATCATAATAAATCCATGAATTTCATATTGTCAAAAAAGAGAGTATAAAGTGGGGGAGTAAGAAATATCATTATAATGAGAAGTATCATAATTATTAGAAAAATTCATTGATTCATGATGTTTTGTTCCACATAAATACAACGGGGCATATTGTTTTTATATTAATGGTATATTCCCATTATTGAGGTTTATGTGATGGATTTATTGGAAGCACATTAGTGTATTTATTAGAAACAGTGATGAAAAATATGTGTTGGACATTATTGTATTTGAACTAAATCATGGTGAAATTTATTATTAATAAAAGTGATATGGTGTTCCAAAATATTTGTAGATTTTCTAGAGGCTAATCTATGAACAAAAAGTGTAAAAGGGATTTTAAGGCTTGAATTGTTTTAGAAGTATTTTGTAATAGTTAAATCTGTGATACTTTTGTTGAATTTACCTATATCCTTATGTGTGTTTGTTTTTTGTATTTTTAACAAGGAATTTAATTCAAGAGGTTTTTAGGAATTTGGAATGATCTATGGATTCCAAATATATTTTTGGGACTAGTATATTGGTATATTCATTCCATGTGAAGCATTCTATGAATGGATACATAAGTTTTTCTGATCCTAGAGAAGTTTAAATCAACGAAGGCAAGGAAAGAATTATATTTTCTAAGTAATTCAAACTTTTTAGTATAAATAATAATTTATTTCATAAAATATAAACATTTGGGAAAGAACTGGGCCACTATGAAATTCATATCCTTATAATGATTGATAATATATTATTCCACCAGAAGAGCTGACATATAGAAAAAGGGAAAAAAATTTCAAGTTATTAGTTCTTAGAAATCAAATTTAAATTTTTATACTGTGTATTTAAAGAAAATTTTCCAAAGATGAAAGCCTATATAATACATATGGTATGATTGCTTTATAATAATTTTATATTTCCATAATTAATGTTTCTAAAGAAAATATTTTACATTTATGATTCTATTATATTCTTTAACATCACAAATGTCATGATTTCAGTTGTTGTTTTCTTCAAGTTAGTGGTTTTAGTTTTAAATATTGTTGATTTATTTTTTATTTTCCTTGTATAAGAAATCCACTACACAAATATTATTATTGATAAAAAACATAAATTTGGATTTGTAGTTTTAGATGAATTTGTGTTGCGGGGATGATTACATATTGTGAGGCCACATGGTTTAGAATGTTGATTATCATTCTTAAAATATTATTGACAGTATAGTTAATATTGAATAAATGAGGCTATTTATTTTATATAATAACTAGTATGATGATTGTTCTAAAGGATATCACAAATAATATGGTGAATTAAAATAGAAAATTTACTTAGTTTTTATACCATGTTGTTTTAATATTTTAAATTAAGATAAATATATGATGAAATAATAGATAAAAATTTAAATTGAGAGTATTTGAAGCCAAAAAGTGAAATAATGAGACTGATATTAGAGAAGTATTTTCAAATTCAAAATACGTAAAATATTTGATTTGTCCAATGAATTAATTTATAAGATAAATAGAAGAAGAATAGATGGAGGATTGACATTTCATATATCTAATATAATTGTATGTTAAAGGAGAATGATATGTCAATAAAAAATTTAAAATTTTATTTTATTAAGATGAATAAAAAATGTTCATTTATTATGTAGTATATGGAACAATCATTTCTATATCCAATTAATTGGGAAGATGAGTAGGATTTCCTGTACTATTTTCTAATGTAAAATAAGAAGATAATTTTTACTCTATATAAAACATAAAGGAATTATGGTTCTATGCTCTAGAAAAAAATATTGGCAACATTATCACTTATAGAAGAACATTCCAATGAAAAAAATTGAATTTTTACCTGATGACTCATGAAATAATGACAATTATAGTTAAGGTTATGTTCAAAGGATTCCTATTAAGTAGAATCTCATGGAGATCATATTCACTAATTTATATATTGGAAATAAAATAATGAATAATATATTTGATTTTGGATATATTTCCAAATTAAATTTATTTTCAGATTAGTTAGAAGAGGGTATAATTTCTATGTAGTTACCCTTAAGTATAGCGAGCTAACACTAAATCTTATACGGAGGGTGACCCTTAACTGACTAGTGACCTATACTAAACCCCCACCACATATTGATTTATGTGGATTTCTTTGAATTTAAACATTTTTTTATTACATTCTATTGGGATTATAATTGTGGTGGTGAACCAATTTAAAATCCTCATGTCTTATGTGCATAGTTTCTAATATTCTATATGAAAAAATATTGGGATATTGGGATTATAAATCTATAATTAAACATATTTGAGGAAGTTCTTATTGAAATTATAATAATATCATCATAAAGAGAGATTATAAGTGTGAACCTACTAGAAAATATATATTGATCATCTATAAAAGTGAGTGTTTAAGTAGAAATGTGATTAAACTAGAAATGTTCCATAAGTTGATTTACTCGGCCCACTGAGGGGATCTCCCATTTATGTTCCTTATAGAACTAATTTTTATTATTTCTTTTACCAATTTTGTTAATATGTGATTAATCATTGGAATATCATTTCTAGTTATATATATTTTTTAAGTTTATATAATGTGTGTAAAGTATTAAATGATGTATATGAGATATAAGAGTTAGTTTCATGGTAATTATAGTTGGGGTCTCCCATGAACTATCTTTTTTGATACACTACTCCATAACTCATGTAATCATATTATATTTGTTAAATATTTCCTATCAATGTTTTAAAACATAATTCAATTATAAATGATTAAATACTATTTTATTTAAATAGATGAATGGAAAATGAAAATTTTAGTTAATAATGAATTTGTATGTCAAAGGGTGAGAATGAATGATTCTAGTAAATAAACAAATATAGAGGGAAGATTGATGGTCCAGGTGGATTTTGATATAATTTTTGTTTATATTATTTTTTACATTGAAATTTAATATGAAAATGATCTTGTTGTCAAAATGTTGTGGTGTTGAGTTATGTTATCTTGATAAAATGTTACAAGATATATGTAAAATTCAGATAGACCATGAGAGGTTGGATGAGTGTATGTGGGTCAATATTGATGACCATGGAGAGAGAGGTTTTTTTATTCATTTCAATGAATAATATACAATATAGTTCCAAAATAATCTAGAATAATTATGGACATAGCACATTTTATAATATTTAACGTATTTTAGAGACCTTGTGTGGATCGATGTGATTCATTATAGGTATTATTTTTCTATTGAGTTATAACTTCTGGTGGGAAGTCATAGAATTATATTGATAATGTTGTGAATTATAAGAGGAATATAAATGTCATTGGAAGCAGGTTTAGTGAATAATTGACGGAATAATTTTCATCTCATTTCAGGAGAATCAGTTTGCTAACATAACATAAATTCTTCTTGAATGATCAATAACATATAATTTTTGATGGTTATTAACATGATATATAATAATGATATAATGTTTCCTATGATTGAAATGGGTAGTATATCATTGAATTTATTTACATGAATAACTTACCTTGTCAATAATCACTATAGGAGGTGAGGAAACCATGTCTATAGATGTGTGTGATGTGATACTTGTGTCAATAAGATAGATAATGATACAAAGCATGCCTTATCAATGAATCTATAAAGGGGAAAAAATATAAACATTGTACTCAATGATGTATGAGGTAAAACAAGGGGATTGGGTAGGAAATTGTGAATTCATGATGAGGAATCTATGTATGAGAGTAAAATAGATGGAATTATCAGTTGATGTTATATCCCTGTCATGTAGTATTTGTCAATATTTCCTTATTTTCAAAAGGAGTGAAATATCATTCATAACATAGGGTTGATCTTTAATGGTGGATCAATAAAATTCAATTTTCTTCACAATGTTATCGTTTACTAGACAATATATTAAATTACAAATGAAATGATATTTTTATAAAAAATAAATAGGGAATATGAAATACATATGAATATAGATAAATAAAATGAATACAAAAAAATCTTATAAGAAACACTTCAATCACTAAGAACATAAAATTGTTAATTATAATTTTTGTAGTGAAATATAAATTTACCAATTATTTTAAATAATTTAATTAGTCAAAAACCATTATCTTTAATTTGTTATTAATAAAAATTTCATCAAATTGAAACTTAAAAAATGTAATAAAATTTTTCTTCCAATATATCGATATAAACATATATTACATATATCGACATCACAATTCATATTCACCATGTGATGGTTTATGATGATGATGAGAAGAATAAATATTGAAATATTTTTGAATTTTTCAAATAAAATATATGAAAAGGAAACTAAGTTTTCTAATTAGTTTAATTGGGATTGAAATCCCAAGGAAAAAATAGATAAAATGAAGGAATGAATAATTATAACTCAAATTAACCTATGGATTATCTTCATTAGACATGAAACTCATATTATTTATCAATGGAAACGAACATAATATATCACAATCATAGATTCGAATATGTATATAAAACATTTTAATAGAATGTTAACAATTTTGTAAAAAGAATATTAAAAAATCTTACAAAATCTCCTCATAACAGAATTAATATGAAATGAAATAGACTAAAATTTCATATCCAAAGAATAATATTATCAAGAAATTTTTCATTAATAGATTCATTAATTCAAAACGAAGTTATTCCACAGTCAATAACTCTAATTTAACTCACGTTCATGGAAGCATCATTTGATCAGAAGATCGTGAATCTACCTCAATAAGAAAGAGAATTAATTTCAATTAAATTTAACTATCATACTATGTTTTTGTATGTGGTTAATGTACAGGTGTACCTTAATATAACTCTTCCTATAATACATGTACATCTGGAGTGATCCCTTAGATATGAATTAGGATCTACCTGGTTAGGCATATCGACCCCCTAGTCCTATCATAATGAAATAGTTATAATCACCACTCACAACTTGTTAGTCATTGAAAAATTATACATTCTATGAAGAAGTGAAGAAACATAAATAAACAACCCCAAAAAACATCCTAGCCTTGAATTTTATAATTTTAAACAATTCTGATGAACAGTCAAACTAGAAAAAATAATTAAGATAATGAAAACTAACTTTACTAAAAAAATTAGTAAGTGATGAATTTATAATATTTTTCTAGCAAAATATTTTACTCTGAACAACTTTGGACCTCAACACATGAATATAAAACCTTAAATATACTCAGCATCCTGATCATTTGTGAAGGTGAATGGACCCTTCACCCTACTATATCTCCAAGGAAAAATAATGATAGTGTATTAAGTGAAATACAACATTAATGAGGGATCTGAATATTTGTAAGAAACATGAGCATCATTTCATTAAATACATCGAACAATAAAAATATAAATTTGAAAAATTCCAATTGTAAATAAAACACTACCACAAAAATGGCCTTTGTCAATGTTAAAAATTCCCATTGTCATCACTAGAAAAGTTCTAAAAATGTGAGCATTGTTAAAATCCCATGACATTTATCAGTCCTAAAAAATGACTAATAAAGGGATAATTTATCATCATTGATAAATAGGACCTTTATCAGAACATTTAAAATGGTAAAAGACCTATTTATCTAGTCATTAATTTAGCTCCACTAAAGGAACCTTTTATCATGTATTATAAAAGTGTTGATAAATGGCTATACTGTAGTACACTATTACATAACACTATAGTGGGGCTGAAGTGAGCTATAACTGCACATTGTAGCACTAGAAATGCATCAGATACGAACAAAAACAAGTCCCAATACCGAATTTAAATGAAAATTAATTTTAAATTATAAATACAAGAAAAAACACTGTATTATCAAAATTTAAAAAAAATATAAATACATTAATACAAATTGTACTTACTTTAAAAAACTACCCTAATTGTCAATTTTACCACAATTTCCTTTCACTATCTTTGTTAATCTTCCAACATTGCATGATTAGTTTTGAAAAAACCACCTCAACAAGGAAAAAAATAAATCCACCTTTCTAAGAAAAAAATTATTATCATTAATACTACAAAGAAATAAATTAAACACAAATATGAAATTATACAAAAATTCAATGGATAATGATTTTACTATGAAAATATAATTATTAACTCTATGATTATGTAATGGAGGGATTTTGAAAGAAAGTGAAAAATTTCAACACTACAAGAGTAAATGGATTTGTTTGAGAGGAATTATATGGAAGTTTTGGTGCTGAAAAGAAGGAAAGATGGAAAGAGAATCAAAAATCGAACAAAATAATCTATGTGTATAAGAAAACAATTATTATATGAGTAATAAAAAAAATAATTAATTTAAACATACATATAAAACAATACATTAATTCTATGCACAATGAATTTACTTTGAAAACATCAAGATTACCTCTTTAATTGAGCAGATGTAGCGTTGTTTCTCTTCCTATAAAGGTAGTGGAGGTAACTTGAATTAATGTGATAAATTCACCACTGGAGGGTTAAAAAGGTTTTAAGGGAGAAGGATCATGAATATTGAACAGAGAACCCAAACTTGAACCAAATAATCCACCTATATAAGAAAACAATTTTTATATGAGTAATACTAAAAAATAAATAAATTAAATATACATGTGAATGATTACATTAATTCTATGCACAATGATTTTACTATGAAAACATCCGAATTACCTCTATAATTGAGTATAGGTGGCATTGTTAGTCTTCCTTCAAGGTAATTGTAGGTAACTTGAAATAAACTGATAAATACACCACTATAGGGGTGAAAATGATTTAAGGGACAAAGAATGAAATTTGGACCAAGTACCACATGTTGATCAAAATAATCCACCTATATAAGAAGACAATTATTATTTGAGTAATACAAAAAAGAAAAACATAAATATGAAAAAATACATTAATTTAATGGAAAAGGATTTTTCAATGAAAACATCAATATTACCTATGTGATTAATTAAAGACAACATTGTTAATCTTCTTTAAAATGAATGACACATGGATTAAAATATTCTAAATTAAACGAACTCAATACGGAATAATGAAAATTAAATCAACGTTCAATTATATAATTTTTTGGAAAAATAAATAATGTACATTATAAAATTAGATTGGCATCTGTCCAATGGTTTTCCATCATTTTAGTGTTCTCATCAAAAGGATTTGTAATATTAACATATTTAGTAAACATTTTATGCATGAGTAGTCAAACATTTAATTTAGATTATGTTTATGCGATAGAAAAATGTAATATTATGAGGAAAAACATAATATATTAAAAAACACATTCACCTTCTCTTTAAAATCTCTTTATTTTTTAAAGGTTTCATGTATTTGGTACCACATAAGATTTCAAATCCCGTCTTTATAGTCCCCTCTAATGTATAATCCATTTTCTACATTGTGACTGACATGAACTGATTGTGATGTCCCAATGTAAGAGCCATCCGTGATTGAATTTTCATCTGACTCAATTTTTTTTTAGTTTTTTGTTGGAAAATTGACTTATTATCATCAGTTAGATCACTGATATAATATACATTCACTTCTTGTGATTCCATTATGAATAGATCTCCTTTTTAACCTTTTATAATGAAATTAATCTTCATAAATCCCTTTTCATCATCATGCACTTAATTGATATTTTCAACCCATTTTCTATTGAAATGTGGCACTTGAAATGATTTTTAATCCAACTCGTATTTCTATTTTATAATTCCAAAATATAACAGGCTTTCATAAATTGGTTTTCTATCCTTAGATCCAGATATGTGCATCAATTTGATGAGAATTTGGGAGAATAATTCTTTCAAAATCTGATAGATGATTAGTAATGAATTCAAAAACTACTTCAATAATATATCTTTCTTCAATAAAACCTTTTATACACCTTTGATTCTTGAAATACTATATAAAAATCTTCATATACCATTCATGGGGTACATCCATCTATAATGGATGTGACCACATTGGTGAACCTTTATAAATAAGTGAACCATCAGGTTGACCATTATATCGGTGAATGATAGTGGGATGAACATTTCTAATTCACATAATTTATTCAAAATCTCCGTATTCCAAATGTGAAACTTCATCGAGTCTACAAATTTATTGCATATGGATTTGAAAAGTAAGCATAGTCTGGTTAATGATTGTTGTACATTTTGAGGTAGAACACAACAAAAAGTAACATGCATTACATCTTGCATTAAAACATAAAAGTCATATTATTTTAGTCCTAGTAACATGAAATTATTCATTGATACAAAATTTTGGATATTTGATAAATACCCCTCATGAAAATTAACACTTGTAATGAAAACACAAAATTGTAATTATTCATGTTTTCATTGAGTGTAAGCATCTGGAGGAAGAAAAGTAATTCTTTTACCCTTCACTAGTTCCAACTCTTCCCTTATCTCTATTTCAATCAGGTCCAACCTAGCTTTGATGCCATCATTAATTTTTCTAGGAACATTTAGATACATTCCAATAATACTATCAAATAAATTTATTTCTTCAAGCCATAAATCAAGAAAAAGTCTGAAATAAAATCAATTTCAATATAATAATTCAATGTAAATTGATCTATTCTTCCAGCATGATTTGGTATGGTCTTCCAAAAATGCTTTACCGAAAACAATGTCGGTGTTTTGTACTTTTTAATGTAGATTTAATCTCCTGTTTCTAAAGATATTGTTGTAATTTTTTTGACATTCCCATTGAATGCTTTCTTCCAGGATCTGTATTTATGACATCGAGTTAAAAAAATTTGATGTACTAAAAACATAGTTTTTATGGAATGTTTTAACCGATATGAGTACGTATGTATTTCTCAAATGGGACACCCCAATATTCCTTTAATGATATATCCTAATAAATTTCAATAAGCTGGGAAGTCATTTATCATTCTTTACAATAAGGGCCTCAATGTGATTTCATAACACCTATGAGAATCATAAATTGTAACACTTGTATCCCACATCAATTTCAGATATTTGATCAATGGAGCCACATAGACATAAATACCATTACTGAGTAGCTTTGGTATAACTATAAGAAGAGACAAAATAATGTATTTTCACTTCATGCATAACCATTACAACATGTTATAATATACCAACATGACGGGCCATGTACTATGAGTATAAATCTGCACAACAAAATGATTTATTCCATACTTAGATAATGAAATATGAATGATTCTCAGATATAATCCAATTTTAGGAAACTCAGAATCAATTTTCATCCACTTATTTGAATCTACGAGATGATACAAGTTCCCATATTTAATTATTGCATCTTCTTTCCATGTCAATTGTCTTGTGGTTTCCTAACATCCATATAGTTTTCTAAACCATGGAATGATAGGAAATTACAAATCAAATTTCAAAGGACTTGATTATTTTATCTTGTATCAATATGTGCCACACATAGTGGATTTGATGAATGATTCATGGTCCTTATGAAACAATATGCAATCCTTTGGAAAAGATTTTATTTTTTAGAGATGATTACCATTGAATGTAAAAATCAATTAGAATTATATGTTCGACATGGTAGTTCATTTTCTTATGGAAGCATATCATTCAGAAGACCAATTAATTTTGTAATGAAGGTGTCCCTCCATCTGTTTCCAACTATCAAATTTTATAACATAAATACATGTGAAAATGTCATGTATTTTTTATAATTAGTATAAAATGGTTTCTTGGATCATCTATTTAACACATTAAACAACTTTGGACAATGAATAAGGCCATCTTCAATTTCTATTTTCATTTTTTACATGCAATAACCATAATCTTCAACAATGGTATTCATATAAAATTATTATTAAAAGATAGTATCATACCAATATATGTAAGTATTCAATATTTCCTTTTGTTTAGTTCAACATTTATGGATTTGATCTATTATGTGAAAAATCCAATATTCTTCCAACTATTATCGAACAATTTTTATTGAATAACAATAACATAAACACATATAGAGGATTTTAGAAGGTTCGTCTTCATTCTCTCTTATAGACAAGATAAACTCTCTAACTCCATATTCATATTTGATTTTCAAATGATTAGAACATGTCCATTTTTAATTCATATCCATCTTATTTTGTACACAAAAGACTAATTTTATACAATATATAAATAAATATATATCATTTATTCATTATCAAAAGTGAAAATTATAGGAAATTGTAATAAGGGAAATATGGATCATTTCTACTAGAATATCTGAGCCCCTAGATATTCCATAACTAATAACAAGGGAAATAGGAATTTGAAAAAATATACGAAGATAAAGGAAGATAATAAATGATATTATCACAAAATAATATAGGTATAAATTCGAAGATGGGTAGTGTAAGGACCCTACATGAATTACCCAATCAACTTGAAGTCAGATCATCTTATGACCTCTAACAGAACTCCAAAACACTAAAGGATGGTTTATAAATTGCTTGTAAAAAACCATAAATTGGATTCCCCCCCAAATAGAAACAATTAGTACCAGAGGTCGAACATAATTCTAGTTGGATCCAGGAGGTCAATGGATATACAGACCAAAAATCATCATTACCTGATATAGGCATACCTATTAGAAAAAGTACTATTGAAATAAATGATTCAATAGATATATAAACACACATACATGTCACACTAGAATAAAAAATCACTCACATAGAGTCTATAAGAGATATTAAATAGATAATATCTTGATATTCAAAAAATAAGTGAACTAAAGGCACCATAAGGATTCAAAAAGTGAAGGCTTTATGTGATACAAAATCATGTGCCTAACTATGGATGGTCCCTTTGAATATGATCCATAAGAAAATTGAGGACCATAGTGAATTATTAGAAGAACTAGATCCTATGATACCAACAAATTTAAGAAAATATATCACAACACTATCTCAGTTCGTAACAAATAGCTTCTGAAGATATATCTCAACTAAAGTTTCCATGAAAGGTGGTAGCATATATGTAATAATAAGGGAACCACCAATGTTCCTGAAATGAGTAGTCAACAAAAAATATTATACATGAAAATTTCTACACATTTATATACATGTATGAAAAAATTATTCAGTTAAAATATAGAAAACGTAAAAGTAAAATAATAGTGAATAAATCCAAGGATGAATGTTAGATAAAAACCAAAGATCATACATTGGTAGTCAATACAAACAACAGACCACAAACCGTTCCCTAAAAAATTGATCACAAACAAATCTTAAACAAATGATCGTAAAGAAAGGATCATAAACAAATTTAAAAAGAAGAAATAAAAAATGAAACCACAAAAAAACAAATAAAATCGAAAGGCCTACCTCGCTAGGATAAAGATAATTTGAGACACTCTATGAATGTTAGAAGAGATTTTCAAAGGTAGTCTATTGGTGTGTTTTGACCTTCAATTCACCAAGGAGGAGTTCTTATAGTTGGTGGGTTCCACAGAATGTTTCTATATAATGATAGGTTCATAGATGGTTAGGGTTTTTTAAAATAGTCTGGGACACCGTTATCAGTGCTTACCAATATTGGTTGATAAAGATCCCATCTATCCATGATAAACTTATTGCACGGATAAATGATCATTTTATCAACACTTTGTTTACTTCTGAGAATTCCTTAACTTTATTAGCGCGAAAAAATTGCTGATAAAGATTATTTTTCAGCGATTATTACCGAAGTGCATTTAAAGGATTTATAATTATAATTATAAAAAATGTTAATATTAATAAATACTTAATATATATATAAATTTAAACTTAGTAAATATATTCCTCTTTAAATATATTTATTATAGGTTTATAATTATTTATTAAAATTAATTTAAATATTTTTTAAAATATATTATTTTTATCATTATATAAAATTATAAAATTATAAATACATATATAATAAATAAATATAAATATAAATATGGTAAATATATTCATTATTTTAGTAAATTTATTATAAATTTAATGATTATTTATATATAAATAATTATTTAATTATAATTATATAAATATTTTAAAAAGTACTTAATTATTTATAACTATAAATATATAGAATTATAAATATAGTGGATTTTAATTTATAAATATATTTATTTATAAATATATATAATTATAAATATTTTTAAAAAATATATTTTTTACATTGTTAATGAATATATATTATTTAGTGCATGCATATATGTAAAAAATTAGTGAAATTGAATAAATTATGAATTTTGGTGCACTTTACCAATATTGGAAAAATGTGTATGTTCTGTGTCTCTACATATTGTATATAAAAATGTATCAATTTATTATATATGAAATCAATATAACACACATTTTATATATATTAATTTGAAAAATTAAACAACAAACTATTATATGTCTAGTACTATGTAATTAGTCAATATTTCAATTCATTTTAATTTTTAATTATATATCATAATTCAATAAATTTATTACAATTTAATGTATAGTGCATCAATATTTTTAATATATAAATAATATTTATATATTTTAATATATATCTTTATAATTAATATAAACAATTTAATAACATTATTTATCATAATTTTCTAATAATAAAATCTTTAATATTTTATAATTTATAATCAATCGAATCATTTTATTAATAATTATGTAATTAATAAAATTTAAAATATTTTTTATTAATATTTATTATTATTGATTAATTATTTATATGATTTTTCAGTGCTAAAAATGAGTTGATGAAAAAAAAATTATCAGTGCTAAACATAAAGCATTGATAAAGCATACCCTTTATCAGCGCTAAAATAAAAATAACTAATAAAAGGATATTTTTTTATCTCAGATAAATATGCCATTTATAAGCATTTTATTCTAGCACTGTTAAAAAACACCACCGTTAAAGGCCTATTTTTTAGCAGTGACACCAGCCACACAAACTTAATACATTGTCCTCTAATCTTGCACAACAATTTAAAACAACAAACCCCTAAAAACAATTGTTTTTTTTAGGTTCTCTATGAAAATTAGTGAATAGGTTTACTAAGTTAATGCACCCTTATGTATATTTCTTAACCTAGTAAGAAGAAACCAATGTACACACTTCATTGACTGATTAATAAAATGTTTAGAATTAAATAAATCATGATCCCATTATTTTGTGGGCTTCTATAACATTCCCAACATAGCTATATCCATCCAATATATAATAAAATTTTATTCTAATATGACAAATAATATTTTCAATTACATATACATATCAAATAAAATACATAATTAAGTAAAATTGAATACAATTAAGAATATTAAAACCATTAATTTATCTAAGGAAACATGATATAAAAAAATATTATAAAATTTCATTAAAATATAAAAATACATGTATTTTCATAAATAATATGTAAAAAAAATTCAAATTATATATCAACATGAATGCTAAAATTTAATTTTTTATATTTTCATCCTTAAATTAATGTTTTAGTATAATGTCATACTATTCACAAAAAATTACAAAAAAAATCATATATGTGTATATAACGTTATGATTTGAAAAGTGGGATTAATATGCTAAATTATAAAAGGAAAAATAAAAGAAAACCACACTCTATCAATCCCCAACATCATAATTTTTCACTCCTAATAATAATATACCCCGATTCCATATTAAAATGATTAAAATCAAATGTCTTGGTTGATGGTTTTCTTAATATGTGATCAAAAAACCTTCATTTATTTTTATTCAACCATATCTTTTTATTCATATATGTTCATTTTATTCTTAATGTTCCACCCATTTCTCAATTACCTTCTTGAATAAATCTCTCTCATAGTTAAAAAAAATATTTTAATATTTTTATCATTTTAAATGTATGTGAACATCCCATATTCATATAATTTATATAAATTCACCACTTATTTGAGAAGATAAATTTATAATAAAAATGATATTTAAATGATTTTATTAGAGTTCTATATTTGATTTTTTATGATTGAAATAATTGGTATAAAGAGGATGGTTTTACTCTTAATGAAAATGTATATTTTTATAGTTTATGCTCAATGTGGATTCACCAAAAATAACCTACTTATACAGCAAAAATATCACTCATATTATTCTTTTTTATACATTTACACACTATGTGTTGATAATATGAAATTTTATTCCCCGTACACTTTATATTATTTTCATTTCATTTTTAATACTAAATTTTAGACATTATGGATTAATAATTTTTAACTAGTTGTATGCACTACACATTCCATTTTCATTTAAATCACCAATACAATATCCTCCAAAAATTCACTTCTTCTAAGGAAACCATGAACATTGTTTTCACCCCACATCTATCTATCACTTTCACTATGTATTTTAAAAAATTGTAATATGGGTAAGGATTTTAGTTCGATCCATATATCCTTAAAAAGCCATTCATTATCTCTAAGGATTTAAAAGATACATAAATGTAAAGGCTTGTAAATTAGATTAAAAATATATCAGTTAGTGATAAAATAACATTTATCATTAAAAAATTAAAAGATATTAGTGTATGGGATAAGAAATTAATATATATTTTATATTCTCAAACATTAATCAAGTCCCGTTGTGAATTGTGATATTTATATGAATATGAAATTTTTTTCATAAAATTCTCAACCATATACCAATATCATTGGAGAATTATGAAAATAATGGGTTTTATATTTGATAAAAAATCCAATATATACTCAAATTGATATTAAAGGATTAAAATTTAATCAATAATATAATTATCACAATATAAATCAAAATAATATTCATATTGGGATAAAAATTTATATAATAGTGATGTCCACTTTGTTCAAGATAAAAAATGGGCTAAAATATTTCAAAATACACAACAACTATCTTAACATGAAATCTCTCCCCCTCAAAATTATTTTTTAGATTATAATTAATGTATTGAAAAGATAATATTCCTATTCAACATGTTACAAAAATAAGACATTATATAATAAAATAAATCATATATACAAATAAAACATGATTATTTTTTAGTGGATAATAACATTATTTGGTCTTCATTATAGTAGTTTCCCCTTATTATCACCAATATTAAAAATTAAAAATTATAAATAAATTTTAAATATATATTTAGAATGAAACCAAAATTATAATATGAAAGAGTGGAAAACAACAGATAATAATTCAAAATGAATTCTATGTTTTATTTCCTCTTTATTTCAAATAAATAAAAACATGTAAAAAGATACAAAAATAAATATAAACAAAATAAAAATATAAAAACTAGATGAAATTACTTGGTCCAACCCCCCAAAAGGGTGTTGTATTTTTGACTATCAATAATTTAATAGTTCCTATAGGTTATCCCTAGTATTATTGGATGTTTAGATTCTTTAATTAAATCCATTAAACACACTTCATTATAATGTGATTCCATATACATTTCTTCTAAATATTATCTTGAAAACCTTTTTTTAAGTCCTCTTTGATAGTATAAACTTAGATATTGACATCTAATTATTATTCCACATCAGTTATATGGTCAAAATTTTGGAATAAAAAATTAAAAAATCCATATATTTATATTCTCCCTTATATATATATTCAAATATCACAAGAAGTATCTCTTCTTAATTTTCTTTCAAAGCTAGATGTATAATGTCTATAAGAATCTTATGATTTTCCCCATTAATCACATGTTATTTTTCAAACACTATAATCAAAACCTCAGTAATATTTTATCATTTTTCATCATATTGGATAGAATAATAGATTTTTCAATCTTAAAATTTAGTATAATTAAAATTAGTAATTAATTCATCTTGAATAAAATTTGAATTAAATTAATTCAGTTTAACATTTCCCCCTCAAATGCTTCAGCTGGTAACTCATTTTATCCTTGTATTACCATTTTTAATTCCCCTTTATGTCCATCCATAGGTGAAAAAACATTTTCAATGATTAAGAACCTTTATTAGAAACCACACGATTCATCATTAAACTTTACAGAAGTCCAAACATCCATTTCATTAATAATATCTATATATAAAGGTTCAATATACAGTTCATTTATCATAAAATAAAATGTAAATGAATTTAAAAAATAAACTATAACCCTAATTATATTCATATTTCACTACTCCATGCATACATACTACTTATTAGAATTGATTTAATTTATAATATAAAGGCATCCTCCTCTAATTTATCTTTAAAATGCACTATCTTCTCAGAGGTTTTTTCATCATTATATTATAAAGAAAAAAATATAAATACTGTTTTGTAATTTTCCATCTTTGGAGTAATATATGGGATGTAAAATTTTAAAAAAATAAATCAAATACTCCTATTGATATTATTGATCATGTATTGTTACATAAAAAACATTTTTTCCACATAATATATCTCTAAAAATGATAATAAAATATCTATATTTAGTTTTTCAAAGATTTTGAACACAAAATAAAATTGTTCTTTATTATTAAATGTACATGGAGTACAATTTTATTCATCTATATATTTTTTATTCTTAATAAAACCATAAAAATCTTAATTATTTATTTAATGTGTCCATTTTTGTTGTTTACATTTGAATTTCATAAATTTTAGTTTGTCAAAACATCAAATTCCCATAAATATTTTATGGTATTTTTGATTTAGTATATCCTATAGTCTCATAAATATAATTAATAACATTTTATTTTTTAATCCATATGTATGATTTATTTATTTTTTAGTTTATCCGAAACAAAAAATTTAGTATAGATTTATTTTATATTTTTAAGAAAAATTAAAAAATGATAAATTGAAGGTGAATAACATTGTGAGAATTAATCAAAATTTATAAAACAACATTTATAAAGTTTTAATAATAAATATTTCTTTATTTTCATAAGTAACTAAATTTAATATACATTCCAAATTCAATCTTTAATGGGGATCCATAATATTCAATTATCTTATTATCACATTGTTTTAATTAACTAAAAAAACACTAAAATGAAAATTCAATGAGTTTTGTATAACATTATTCAAACGAAAAATGAAATTCATATGAATATAGATGAAAAAATTTTAAAAGTAATTTAGCTAAAATAAATGATACTTTTTTGGGTGTCTACAGAGGTTTCTCATCAGTATTCAAATACAATTTGATTATTTATGCAATTTATACCCACTGAATGATTAAAAATCATTAATCATTTATATATCAATTTCTAATAGTGACTTTGGCACATAAAATTTTTAATAATACATGAAAATAATCTTCATAAATATTCCCTAAGAACCATATCACCGTACATCAACATTATAATCATTTTCCACTGTATGATGTGATGTAATGAAAAGGGGGTGTAATGTGATTACAATATATGAAATGAATTATATATATAGAAAAGAGGATAAAATAGATATAGTAACAAGTTTATGTATCACTAAAAACAAAACGTAAAGTATTATAACTAAAGAATAAATAATTAGTTATGAAAACTACCCACTTAGTACCTCTCTTTGACAAGTATTTCAAATCATAACGATAATATAAATAAATAAAACAATTTAACATAATGAGAACATAATTATAGAAGGAATATTATGAAAACTGACCGATTTACCTTAATGGATAATTAATATAAAATTAACACATTTAAAATTATATAAGTATTGAATAAAATAAACTGGAAATTAATATTTAACATATATGATTGTCTATGAAAAATATTTTAAATATTTTTCATCTTTGGTTCAGATCACATGAATATAAGCTTCATTTAATTTGAAGCAATCCATTCTTCCTCAGTAATCCAGAGTAGTGATTCATCATAAATATCAATAATAGAGGATGATCCAAGTAATTTTAACTCAACTAAAACTCTAGAGGCTTCCTCTTATGGACCCCATATATGGGGAATACTCCATTAAACATGCCCCATGCAATAATCAATCATCTCTGTTGACCCCATGGATCCATATCAACCAAACGATCAAAATAAACCACTACCATGATATAGAATAGTTATCAATAATACTAAAAATGTATAAAAAAAGAATATATCTTGAAAATTTTTAATAACTTCTTAACCTGAAGAGGAAATAGTTATAACTCCAATGATAGACACCCAATCTGGGGAACATACATTAAAAAAATATTTTATTGGTTCAAAGAATTTGTAAGAAATAAAATTATGATCTTCATCTTGTGAGAAAATTCACTCCAAGAAACATAGAATAAAAAAACAATAATCTTATATCAACTCATCTTCATGATTGAAAAATTTGACTAGAATAAAAAAAATTGAGGATAATATAACCGAACTCTAGAATGAATAAAGGATCTCTAGATATAAATAGTTTAAGTAGTGATCCAAATACTCCATCGAATGTTAACTACATATTTTTAATTCGCACAACATTTATACAAATCTACGTTACTGATTTCCCTTCTTGCACACAGATCCGAAGACAAAAAATGATGAACTCTACTAACATTATAGTGGTACAATCTCAATGATTGGTCAGGATTTTCCAAATTTTGAGCATTTCCATGAACAAATCATGAAAACTATTAAGAACACATTAATTAATAAGATATATTTTAGAGATTTATTATATGGATAGAAATAAATAAACATGGATGTCCTTGTCCAGTTGGATACTCTTTCAATTAGGATTCATCAATAGGCCAAACATCACCATATCTAGCCTAATATGGGTCAATGTAATTTTATAGTTCATTGTGAAATATATTAAAGTCCATACATTTATCATAGTATATAAAAAATTTATTTCCCTGGAAATTAAAATTACAGTATTAAAACCTTTAATATTTTAATGATTTTTTAATTTAAAAATAATAATTCCAAAATATTGGAAAAAATAAAAAACATGTAATTTCCAAATTAACATGAAAACATAAATTCTAATTATATTTAAAACTGGATATGGATATTCTAAATATCATATTTTCATGATAAAAATAAATTTAATATCCCAAATTCTTTTTATTCATAAATAATAACTGAAAAAATTAATATCTGTTTATTCTAAAGATTATGATATTAAATAAAGGATTAATATAGTGATTTTAAAATTAAAAAATTCTCAAAAACAACAATTTATCAGGATTATATATTAAATAAAGATTTTCCCTTCGATTTAAATTAAAATTTCAAGAATTTAAGTTGTGGGTGGTGGTTTGACTAAGCATGGACTGTGAGAAGTTCATAATGTATACCTTGACTAATGATAATAAGAAAGTGTTACCCTAAAATGAATTATAGATAATGAAAACAGGAAATAAAGGCCATGAAATACTGAATAGAAAACAATGACAAAAACTAGATTAAAGTCCATTCCATGGTCTAGGGGAATATTATACTATAATTTATGGCCTAAAAACCACAAGGCATGGTTAAAATTTTGATAATGGTTTGAAATAATCATATATTATTCTAGGAAATTTTATAAAAATAAATTTCAATCCATTTGTTAATAAAGTAGGATACGTGTTACATATATATGTTGTAATGAATTTAGTTTTAGTAAGTATGATTCTATATTGAAAAAATTTAATAATTTAATATTCTTATGATATAAATCCCTCTTAAATTAAAATAGTTAAAATGATTTGAATTATAATAGCTTTGAGCCATTTTAGTTCATTGACAAAAAGGAGACAAAGGAAAATGTATAATAATTTCAGAATTAATCTATAAATTAAAAATTATGTAGGTATTAAAAATTTAAGTAATAAATGTAAAATAATGAAATTTAGGTGTTTAATGATAAATCTAGAACACTCCAAAAATTATTATTATGTTGATAATATATTTTCTATATCTATAAATTCTCCAATTTTATTTCAAATTGTTAGGAGGACCAGTACCCTAATAAACATAAAACATGGTTCTATGTAGAAACCACATTGAAAACATTTTATAAGAGAGAATATAAAATCCCTAAAGTTTCTTTAATCTATATGGTCAATATTATTGAGTTTTTATCCTAGGATTTATTCAACAAAAGGTTATATACAAAATGTAAAAGGATTACAATAGAAAATTTCTTATTTTTTCAAAATGATAAATCAGAAAACAATATTACAAAAAAAGAGCACTAATAAATAAATATTGAATATATCATATTCAATCAAAAATTCAGGATGAGTCTTTGAAAAGTTTTTTTAATCGTGTGTAATTCTACATTTATAGGAATTTGAAAATTTTACTATAGTAAGGGACTTTATAAATCAATATTTAAAATTATGTTCTAAAATCACTCTAAACAAATAAACATTGATTATTGTAACATTAATGTATTTAAAATCCACAAAAAAAATTTATTATTGCCAAATTTTTTTGAGGAATCTATAAAATTTTCATGATTTTTTAGAAAGACTTTATTGGAGTAGTTATATTCTTGGTAATCTGGTTTTTACATAATATTTTAAAATTAAAATAATATTCAAATATTTTTTTAAAAATTACTAGTGTCTTGGGAATTAAAGATAAAGTACTAGAATAATTTCATTTATAAAATGATTCAAAAACCTCTACCTTTTTGTTAATAATAATACAAGGTAATAAAATAGTTCAATGAAGTTAGGAAAAAAATTAAGAAATAAAAGTAAGAAAATTTCCAAGTTAAATGATTCACTAATGATATTTAGAAGTAAAACTACCCCTAAAATTATTTTACATGGTTATAACTTTCCTTACAATCAATGTTGAACTATCTACCGTTTATAATTCTCAATAAATAATAAAATGTTTGTAAAATTTATAAATATAATAAAGATAAATTTCTATATCAAAAAATATTATCATTGATTAAGAAAAAAACTTCAAGAATAAAAAATTCAAGACATATGTTCTCTGTAGAGGTACTCAATAAATTTTTATACGTTATCATACTTATATACAATATAAACATTTCTTTTTAGATAAAGTTTATATTTTCCTCAATAAATTTATTTCTTACTTCCCAATGTATCAAGTCTGATTTCATGAATTTCAATTAGGTCTATAATATTTTCTACCACCATCATATATTGATGTAAGTGTCCTCTAATGTTAAATATAACTTATCTGATCTAAAAAAATAGTCCAACTATTCAAATTTTGGTTAAAATAGCCCTGAAAATATTGAAAGTTTCATTATGTTACAAACCAATATTAATTTTATTTCATATTTCTAAAATCATTGAGATATATCTATCCATTTTATTAATATTTTTGTCTTGTAAATCCAAATACATAGCTAATTATATCATATTTGAGAAGATATAAAATTTTAGAAACACTTAAAAACTAGGGATTTTTTTATTTTTCTAGAGTGATACTGGAAATTATTTCCTTTCCTAACTCATATGTTCTTGCATATAATTGTTTAGTGAATGTTTTGTATTTATTAGACACCTTTAGAAAATCTATATACTTACTCTGATAACATAACTACTCAACCTAAATTTTCTCATTTTAATTCATAATTTACAGTTCTTATTATTTTTTATTGTTTCCTTGAACTTAATTAAAAACATAATCTATAGTAAAATTATCTATGTATTATGATTATATAATGAAAACTATTTCATAATCTTCTGTATTTTCCAAAGATAATATATATTTTTTTTTAAATTTTTTAATATGTATCTTTATCATATGATTACTTTTTAGAATATTTAGGATCATCTCATGACTAGTCCTTTTCAATCATTGATGAAAATTTTGGATACCTGTAGATATCTAGATATGATTAAATTTAGATGTTTTTCTTATTGTTTAGTGGTGGAGTGGATTGAAAGGATGAGTCATAAGAAGGCCAAATATTGACCTGCACACTACTTTTTCCCTTCACTAGTGGTGAGAATTAAATTTAATGTCTCCTCATTATAATTTCATCTTACATGTTTTTCAATTCCAATATATTAATGGAAAATAGAAAAAATGGTGACCATTTAGATTTCAAGGATTCAATTTCTTATTTTTTTCTTTCTAAATTCCATTTCTTTGAATTTTTTATTTTATTTTTCAAATATTCCTTATTTTTAAATTATTCATAAATTATCTATTGTGATATTATTGATTCTATCAAAATATAATATTTTACATTCTTTTCAACTCTAATTTTCACTACTGATAACATCTTAATAAAGGGATCTATTTTCCTTCATATTCTTTATTGTTTCTGATGGATCAGCTCTAATAACCATGGTTCTGAACCTTTGTTATTTTATTAAATTAATTTCTGTTCAATTTATTTTTCTAATTTATGTTTCTATTATCATCCCTTTTAGAAAAACATTTATTTTTTCATCATCAAATAAAATATCATTTACGTTCTTTTTAGAATTCTAGAAAAACAAATTCATTGGTTGTTTTAAATTTTATTTATATTATATACATACTATAACCCGAACCATTGGATGAAAAATGTTTTATATTTCATATAATATACAGTATCAAATTTTATGATGTTGATATCATTTATTATATTTTTATATCTTAGAGGGTTATTAAAATTAGCATTTTTTATAAAAATGATGCTCAAATAACACTATTTACAATTTTATATTATAGTGACTTTTTTCCCTTGATTTCTATAAAATACATTGCTTCTATATACACGTATATGAACTAAACAATTTGAAAAGTATATAATTTGAATAAAAGATTAAATATGTGAATTTATTGTATCATTATAGTGTCTACATTTCTTTTTCATGAAAGTATAAATTTATATATCCCTTCGAATATAAAATTTTATTATAGATTGATATCGATCATTTTCATGGAAATAGTCTTACATAAAAACTACATAATTATTACCTCAATATTTATGAATTATATATACATTTTAAAAATCATGAATGAAATAATAAGACGTTATTATTTTAGAGACATGTCTACCAAACTAACAAGTTATAATAAATACATAGAAAAATGATGATACAATATCAAACTATTTTCCTTTTTATGCCTTGAACTATATTATAAGATAACATACAATAAAATAAATGAACAATCATAAAATATTGTTACATTATTTTAGGTATTACTTGACCATTGTTTTGATCTTTATATTGTTATGTCTAGTTTCAGGGTTTTTTGGGTGAAATTTTGAAAAAATTTAAGTCTCTTAGGGCTGTGAATGGTTGGTGTATAATTAGGTAAGCCCATACAGGTTGGACCAGTAATCTGTGTGCCCTGTTGTAAGCCACTAGAAGGGGGTTCATGTTTTTCCTTGCCATGTGGGGGACCCATCCAAACTTTTCTCCTCAGAGATTGAGTGTTTTCATGGTTAATCAAAATATGTGTCCAAATCCTTCACCCCAATCAAATGTCCCGTACAGTCCCATCGTTAGGTTGCATGTTTTATATAATCATGTGGCTCACCATAGGAAACAATGAATATAGTTTTCAATTAAATCTAAATTTTAATTAAAATCCCCCATTGAATATTCCTAATCCCACCATTCATCAATAACATTATTTTTGGATCTTAATGTCTCTCAAGAGGTAAAATTGACTCATCCAAACCATTTTCATGGTGGATCAATGTGGTGTTGATCTCAATCAATCTCTTCCAAATATGTGGATAGCCTCCCATGTGGTTTCTTCTAATATCACTTTTTATACTAATATGAGTTTGATATATAATCATATAATTGATGTATTTAAACTTCATTATGTTGGATTTGGATTTTATTATATTTTCCTCGGTCATTCATGCCATTGTTTGTTGTCAGAATTTCTTATTATTAGTCTTTTACACTATGATTCCATGATTTAAAGGTAGGGTGTTCCCTAATTATTTTCCCTATGATTGAAACATTGACCTAATTTATTGAATTGAAAATAATTTTTAATTGATTTAAAAACATGGATTTGTGATGATTTGATATTTCATTTGAAATGGGCTTGATATTTGGGAAAAACTTCAATTTCAATGGAATTGGAATTGTGGGGTGATTTTATGAAAAATGATGGTTTGATTTAAAAATATTTTTGATGAAATTATTTAACATTGTTTTTAATAAAATGGATTAAATTGGAATGTGATTTTAAAAGTAATGAAATGATGAAAACATATTATTTTATTTTTAAATGAGAAAGATATGTTGAAAACTAAAATTGGGAAATTATATTTTTAAATAATTTGAAATAATTAATTTAAAATTCGATTGATTGACGCACATAAAGGCATAGGTAGTTAGTAGGTGGTTGAGAGAAGGATTGTATGATCATGATCCCCTAGAATTGGATTTATAATGACAACAATAACTAAACAATGTCAGATCATGACACTCATGATGAGTTCCACTATCGGGGTGTTGATAATTCATACATAATATTTATAAACCATGATCACTAATGATTTGTATGAGGATCCTATAGCCCATAAATACTATAGAGAAGGGAATTTGACCATAGTGCTACCGGTTATTTGATTTGATATAAATTGTATTGATTATTGAATAGATTTATTCTTGCTAACTGATTTTTATAGTACTTTTTTTTATAAATTTTTTATTAAATCATGTTATAAATTTGTTTTTAAATATCATCAATATATTATAATGAAGGTATGTTTTGGTTTAAAATAGGAAATTTAAATTCCATGAATTATTTTTATTTAAAATGATAGCATAAATGGTTAATTATTATGGTATTGATTATAGATCACTTGTTAAGACCCTACTAAGAATTATAGCTCACGCCTTATAATTGACTGTTAGTGTTTGTATAATTTCACCTTCCAAGTACATGAAAATTGAATGTTCCACATAAAGGTGGTGTATGTTATTGATCATTTTGACAATTTATTGTAGATGTTTATAGGAGGACCTATTGTCCACTTGTTAGAAAATATTTTCCATGACTTTTTCCTAGTAGATATTATAGTTTCATTTGGGATGTATATCATTCTGTTGGGTATGTTTTACATATTTTATTCTAGTAAATTCTATTTTTGGATTGTTGAGAATAATGACTTGTTATCCATTATCTTATACTATTTTTATGGAAAATTTGTTCCATCATTGAACTTGTATGATGCAGGGTGCTAGTTAGAACGTTGTGGGGATCAAGAATTCCCTTTGAGCTATTTTAAGGATGGCCTAGGAATCAGGGTACTCGGGGATCAAGGCTGGTTCATGAAAAAAATGTTATAGATGGTGTAGGAAAATCATCATTAATTAATGTCAATATGAATTTTGAGTTGTCCTGGTAGGTAGGAAGTATGATTTTTGGGACCTAGAATTTATTTATGACTGATTTCATAGCTAGTTATCATCGTAATGAAACTTATGTCACCATGGGTGTCTGGGGAAATGTGTCATGTGGAATAATTTTATATTATTCTAGTTTTTACTGACATTTTACTTATATATGTTGAAATCCATATATTTAAATATTATATGATGGGATTGATAATCCTGCTATATTTGTTCAAGTTATAGATTTTTATAATTCAATGATGTCCTCAGTGTTGTCTGTTGATGTTTTGTAGTAGTATGCCTCAATGAAGACATTTAAATAGGCCCTAGAAGGCAGCTATTTGTTAACCACAGTGATTAAATCCTATCGTGGAGAATAATATTGTTGAGATTATTGTATGTGCTATCTATGATCTGTGATATGATCATTCACCCATTTTCATTTAGGGTCTAGTTGTGGAACATCAATGTGATGAATCTCAAAATTTTGTCCAAGAGATTATTCACTAGAAGACACATTCATTTCAAGGAACTAAGGATACTAAAGAGTCTTAGGATTACTTTAACAAGATATGTAACTTTTTGTGTAACGCCCCGACCCTAGTTACCCAGAGTCGGTGCATTATTACATAACATTGGCATGATCACAAGAAAGATCAAATCTCGAAAGACCGATTGGTTTAGTAGCCTTGGAAACACTAGATATATTCATAAGTTTTACATTACATCATAAAATGAAAAACTAATACAACAACATAATGTTTCCACAATCCACACTATTAACCCCTCATAAAATCCCTGCAGGTCATTCATAACTTACTTCTTCACATCCTGGGAAAAATAAAACATAGAAAAGGGGTGAGCTCAAATGCCCAGTAAGGATAACAATATAGCGGAAACTTTCATAAATAAGAATAAACATTTAAGGCAATGCATTACTAAAACAAAAGCCTTTTAAACTTGAACTTCAACATAGTATGGCAAAAGTAAAAATGAAATAATGCCATTTACTTATTCACATGGATATTCTACTAATCGAATAATCACATGCAAAAATCAATAACCACTTTCATAATGTTGGAATGCATAATGCCAGACTATCATAACCACATAGTCAAGGCCTCGTGCCAAGACTACAAATAAGATTTTGTCAAGGCCTTGTGCCAAGACACTAGTTTGTCTCATGAGACCTACCGATGCATCGAGGAGCTATAGCGGGCTCCACCCGTCACTTATTAAGTCCAATGCATTCCCATATGAAAAGGTTTAAACATAACATAAACATTCGTATTAAAACTAGCATACGAAATGTCAATAATTTCACCATAAACTATGAATGGTATAAAAATAGCACATCCATAGTCAAACATATCACAAAACCTTCAATACAATATAGAAGTTTTGTATCATAATAAATCAACTTCAAATAATCTTAAAATCCATCAAAGGATGTTGACATAGATGAAACCAAAATTCTTTTTAAAGAAATATCTCCTTTTATTTTGAAATCATTTAAGATCCATATAAAATAAAACATTTTCTTTGAAAATATTCTTATAAGCTTGTAAGGAAAGCTTTGAAGATTTTATAATGGCGTAAAATAACCGCACCCGCCGTATAAGTTAAAAAAAACATTCTTACCTCAATTCTGTCGAAAAGGTTAAAAAGGGACCTTGTTTTGAAAATGACGGAAATATTCCTTTATAAACCACTTATAAAAGTCAAAAAGGGTATAAATGACTTTAACTCATATTTTATTAAATAGTAAAAATGTTTTGAAATACATTTTTAAGAAACATGGATGTGGATGATAAAGAGATCCCAGTAGATTATTACGTATAAACAACCTCGGATAATGAAGAGATTGTGAAATAACCCTTACCTTGTACTTTTCCTTTGTTGGGGTCGGTTAACCTCCTGTATAATGGTGAAATAATTGTTATTAAATTATACAATAATCATATACATTAATATGATATCATATATGATCTTTTAACATTGCTTTATTAATAATATCTTAGTATTATCGTCGTTTCGGGTGATAATCGATTCGTTCTTCTTAAATGTTTGGTTACGTAAGACATGTTTGTAGTGGATAGATTATATCTTATTCATAATCAGAATTATATTAACATTATTTTTAACCCTAAAATGAGAATAATACTTGAATGGATACGATGGTGGATGGATCTCATCGCGTTCGTGGAGATGGTAGTCCGTACGTACGCACGAACGCTACTTCCATTTAATTTTTTATTTTAAAAGAATTAAATCCAAATGATACATAGGTATATTACTATTCCAGTATAATATAATATTTTATATATGTTACTTAAGTTCATTAACACCATCCTTTATATGTTCCATGTGTGGTATGAACGAGTCATATCATTTTAAGGGGGCGGTAGTCCGCACTTCCTCAAATGAAATTATCGTATGTATATACAACATGAAACGAATAATGGTATGAAATAAAATGGAATTACAGAAGCTTATATATAAAATATATATCATTAATATCATATTTAATTACAGTGCCATCATAATGGCCACCATGAGAGGCGGTAAGATGTATTTGAACAATCATCGTTTCGTGAGGCGTTAGTTTGCCATCCACAGAAACATTATGTTCATCATCCATTAGATGGAGTTGTGTGTATGTGTAGTTTGAATACTTATTATAACAACATCCTAGTATATTGAGGATACTGGTGTTGTTACAAAAGAAAGGAAATAAAAAGATTTTGGGGGTTGGAGAAGCAAAATAAATGAAAATAATTTAAGAGAAATCGTTACCTTTAATTTAGGTAACTCACTTTGGTTGGAACCAAAGGACTTCTTGAAATGCTTTCTGCCTAAGGGGAAGCTTCAAGGAGGAGGAGAGGGATGTGGGGAGATTATTTGGTCAGAGTTTGGACGAGCCAAGTGGCTTGAGAGGTGTGAGGAATGAGTAGAAGTGGTCTCCTTTTATAAGGGAGAAGAGGGGCTCTTTAGGAAAGAGTGAAAGTATTACTTTATAATATAATTATATTCGGTTTATAATGGTCCAAAAATCATTGAGGTCGAAGATAAGATGACTCATATTCTAAATAACATCAACCAATAATAATTGGACAGGTTTTAGATAATATTTTAATCATTATAATCTTATTTATTTAAATGATTTATTAATGAGGTAAACATTGAATCCTTATTGTGTCATTAATAATTTAAATTATTGGATGTCTAAAAATTATAAATAAAATATCATTATGTAGGAAATCGTTTTAGATTTCTAATGAATATTTATAATCGAAAATCCAACATGTATAACCCTATGTAAAAATTGTTCTTCTAAAAGATGTAAGCTTATGCCATTTTTATTTTTATTTTAACTTTATTAATATAATGTGTCCCTACCACATACAAGTGGCTCCAAGGGGTCCCCAAATTGACCCAAGGATGCCCATGGTCGGGTATGTGTCCACCAATAAGGTTAGGATACGTTTTAGGGTAATTTTGTATTATTATAATATTATTTTTTAACCCTTATTTACCGGATTTACCCTTTAACCATGGTAAATAAAATATTTACCGCAGTAATTATTCAAAATGTGTAAAAATAAAAGTTACCTATTTACACAATTTGAACATCCTGATTCCAAATATGGAATCCATTTTCCTAAATTCAAAACACAGAAGTGGCAGAAATTAATTTAAAATTAATTCCCGCTGTCAAAACAAAAAGCGTGTTTTTAAGAGGTAATAACTATCAAAAGATTGACACTTGTTTATGTTCGGTTTAATTGTAAAATTATGTCCAATGACCAACAATATCTTAAATGGTAAAAATATATTCTAAATATACTTTAAAACCACTCAAATTCACAATTTATCACTATTAATTATTTTGATTAAAAAAAATTTTTTAATTAAAATTTAGTAATTTTCACTATTCATCAAAATATAAAAGTTATCCGAAAAGTACCAAAATTTCACCCTAGGCTAATTTCAATATTCCAAATCCAAAAATGAATTCCATTTTGAAATATAAAATATATATGATTTCAAAAAGTAGGTATTACTATTCACAACGGCTAGTTTAATTAGTTGTGGTGTGTGTTAGAACTCGAAGTTGCGTACAACACACGCTACTGTATTATTCAAAGGAAAGCGTACCGTGGAAGCTTGGGATGTTTCATTTTAATTTTTTTTTGATGTCCCAATTTATTCAGATAGTTTAAAATATTTTATTTAAAAAGTTTTCACTATTATAGTTGATAAAAGTGCAATACTGAAAATGAATCTGTTCTTGCATTATGACTAAGAAACTCATAATATGGATTCTAAAATTATAAGGATTATATAAAGTTAAAAATGTAGTTAATTCTATTCATGACCTCTTTTAATGGCTTTTTTTTGGTAAGTCATGGTGCAATTTAACTCGGTGTTGCGTGTAGTGAAAGTTATTGAATTATTTTGAAGAAATAACACACTATGAAATCTTGGGGTGTTACATTCTCCCCTCCTTCAATAAATTGCGTCCTCGCAATTTGAAATTGTTCTTCGAAAATAAAAGGTTGAAAATAGATAATATATTTGTGGGAAAACCCACATCCGAAATTGGGTTACTAAAATTTAGTCTTAATATGAGGAAAAGAGAAATGAAAGGGTCACCACCAAATTATGATCTTGATTAGGAGAACATTGGTGGCAATTAGAGACATATAATCGGATGAAAAATGTAAATATTTATAGGTAGTGATTGAGGTCATCAATCACAAACAAGTGTATAATTGAGGTCCTTAAACTCATCAATCTATGATGATTTGAAGTACCATCGGTTCAACAAAATATAGGGTATTGGGATAACACATTTTTGACGTTTCAAAATATCTTAGTTGAAATCCCACATCGAAAAATGAATTAACGAGGCCTCTATAAAGAGTCGAAAGTATGAAGATTACCGAAAATAACACATACTAGGGTTCCATGTAGGAAAATATGGATATGGAAGAAAAATCTAACCATCAATTATCTGATGGAGAGTGGTAGAGAACATGGCTATAAAAAGGCCAACAATCCCAAAGCCATAAATTAGTGATGATTTAAGGTACCATCTAGGAAAACATTTTTGTTCAAAGTTCCTTTTATTAATGTTGAGGAATATATTTATGAGATTGGCTAAGATCATAAGGGGATATACTTACTTTATAATAAGAGTTTTATCCATTAATAAATTTCTACCACAAACTCATCTTTCACTCTAAAAGATTATAGAATGTAATTTTTTTATTTATACTATTCGTACAGGGTTCCAAAATAAATGAATTTATAATTCATCTACCAGATCTTTAAAAAAACAACATTATTTAATCCAGGACATCTCGTGGGCCAGTGGTAGGTGATACACCCTTGTCGCCCTTCGGTTGCGGGTTCATGTCTCGCAGCCTTGCCGGACGCGACGGGTTGCCGCCCGACCTCCGGGTTGTCCTTTTATGGTAATCCAAAATAATACAAACTAGAACTATCCAAAATACTTCTGTCCAAACTCACAGTCCAACATTTATAAGGAAGGTAAACATAATATAGATCCTTTTTACCCCGTAATAGCATATAAATACCTTCATCTTGTATTCTTTTAATAAACTGAAACATCTTGAATTACCATATTCCTTATTGATTACATTCATGCTCCCCTATTCCATATAGAATGCTGGATATACTTCATCAATCCAAAAATGTTTTAAACCCCAAAAAAATGATGGAATATACAAATCATTAATCAGTTTCAAGGTAGTCAAGAATATCCAACATAATTTATCCAAATCAATCATGTATTATTCTAAAATCACTAACTCGGTATCAGAACCATATTATGGTTTATCTTTCTCTCAAACATATATTTTCCAAAAATTTATCCTGCTGTTGAGTCACTTTTCTTTGTTCCACACAATCTCAAGTCCTTAATGAAATAGTACTGCAGTACAATCCTTATATACTCCATAATTATTATAACAAGTACATTGTTGATACAACACTCAATTGACATAATCAACATAAGAACTCTAATCATTCCTCTTCATCTGTGGTAGTATCATAACTTGATTATTATCCAATAGCATCATTTGCGGCATAGTCTGATGACTGGGGAATAGGTTCGCGTAGTGTCCAAACTCCTTGCAAATGAAGCATTGTACATTTGAAACCATTTTCTTACCCTTGCAGTCACGTACTTTGTGCCCTTTTCCTCCACACTTATAACAAACTCCCATTCCTTTCAGGCAAGTTCCAGGGTGTTTCTTTCCACAGTTACCACATATGGGAAAATTCTTCTTTTCCCTCTTTCCTTTATCCATCTTTCTCTCTTCCATCCTTTTCTTCTCTTGCTTCCCTTCAAAGCCATAGGACTCAGTAAACTCTTTACTTATCTTATCAACACATGATATTATTTCTTCATATGATGATAATACATGGGAGACTATTTCTCTTATAAATTCTAGCTTAAGTCCATGAAAGATATGATCTTTCCTTCTCTTTGGATCATGTGCATTTCTGGAGTTCTCATTCCTTCTACTAGGCGCCATTTCTAAACAATGGCATAAACTAGATCAGTTTATGAATCAAAATACATAATCCCATACTTATAAAACACTTAACATAAATTGAACTATTTATGGATATAATCCATAATCATAAAAATGTTTTCTTTGAGGAAGTATATACTCATAAACCCTTCATAATGATTTGTAAAGAAAATGAGAGTTATCCTAAGAATATCCCCCGGGAGTGTCGTAACCAAGAGTGCAGCAAGGCCCGTTGTCGTGCACCAGTTCCCGTTCGAGTCTAGCTCAAAGCGGTGTTTTCGGGTTTTACCCCTAGGTACATTTGTGCCAATGCCGCCTCTACCTGCTCGTATCCAGACAGGGATGTATTGCTCGGGAAACTCACAAAATCTCTACAATACCAAAATTCTAGGAAGTTCTTCTATACTTATCCTCAAAGTTCATCTTAGGTCTACGTGCTCTAATCAGAGTTTATCTAAATCTAGCTTCCAAGGTTTGTACTAAACTTCCTCTGATACCAACTGTAACGCCCCGACCCTAGTTACCCAGAGTCGGTTCATTATTACATAACATTGGCATGATCACAAGAAAGATCAAATCTCGAAAGACCGATTGGTTTAGTAGCCTTGGAAACACTAGATATATTCATAAGTTTTACATTACATCATAAAATGAAAAACTAATACAACAACATAATGTTTCCACAATCCACACTATTAACCCCTCATAAAATCCCCGCAGGTCATTCATAACTTACTTCTTCACATCCTGGGAAAAACAAAACATAGAAAAGGGGTGAGCTCAAATGCCCAGTAAGGATAACAATATAGCGGAAACTTTCATAAATAAGAATAAACATTTAAGGCAATGCATTACTAAAACAAAAGCCTTTTAAACTTGAACTTCAACATAGTATGGAAAAAGTAAAAATGAAATAATGCCATTTACTTATTCACATGGATATTCTACTAATCGAATAATCACATGCAAAAATCAATAACCACTTTCATAATGTTGGAATGCATAATGTCAGACTATCATAACCACATAGTCAAGGCCTCGTGCCAAGACTACAAATAAGATTATGTCAAGGCCTTGTGCCAAGACACTAGTTTGTCTCATGAGACCTACCAATGCATCGAGGAGCTATAGCGGGCTCCACCCATCACTTATTAAGTCCAATGCATTCCCATATGAAAAGGTTTAAACATAACATAAACATTCGTATTAAAACTAGCATACGAAATGTCAAAAATTTCACCATAAACTATGAATGGTATAAAAATAGCACATCCATAGTCAAACATATCACAAAACCTTCAATACAATATAGAAGTTTTGTATCATAATAAATCAACTTCAAATAATCTTAAAATCCATCAAAGGATGTTGACATAGATGAAACCAAAATTCTTTTTAAAGAAATATCTCCTTTTATTTTGAAATCATTTAAGATCCATATAAAATAAAACATTTTCTTTGAAAATATTCTTATAAGCTTGTAAGGAAAGCTTTGAAGATTTTATAACGGCGTAAAATAACCGCACCCGCCGTATAAGTTAAAAAAAACATTCTTACCTCAATTCTGTCGAAAAGGTTAAAAAGGGACCTTGTTTTGAAAATGACGGAAAGATTCCTTTATAAACAACTTATAAAAGTCAAAAAGGGTATAAATGACTTTAACTCATATTTTAGTAAATAGTAAAAATGTTTTGAAATACATTTTTAAGAAACATGGATGTGGATGATAAAGAGATCCCAGTAGATTATTACGTATAAACAACCTCGGATAATGAAGAGATTGTGAAATAACCCTTTCCTTGTACTTTTCCTTTGTTGGGGTCGGTTAACCTCCTATATAATGGTGAAATAATTGTTATTAAATTATACAAGAATCATATACATTAATATGATATCATATATGATCTTTTAACATTGCTTTATTAATAATATCTTAGTATTATCGTCGTTTCGGGTGATAATCGATTCGTTCTTCTTAAATGTTTGGTTACATAAGACATGTTTGTAGTGGATAGATTATATCTTATTCATAATCAGAATGATAATAACATTATTTTTAACCCTAAAATGAGAATAATACTTGAATGGATACGATAGTGGATGGATCTCATCGCGTTCGTGGAGACGGTAGTCCGTACGTACGCACGAACGCTACTTCCATTTAATTTTTTATTTTAAAAGAATTGAATCCAAATGATACATAGGTATATTACTATTCCAGTATAATATAATATTTTATATATGTTACTTAAGTTCATTAACACCATCCTTTATATGTTCCATGTGTGGTATGAACGAGTCATATCATTTTAAGGGGGCGGTAGTCCGCACTTCCTCAAATGAAATTATCGTATGTATATACAACATGAAACGAATAATGGTATGAAATAAAATGGAATTACAGAAGCTTATATATAAAATATATATCATTAATATCATATTTAATTATAGTTCCATCATAATGGCCACCATGAGAGGCGGTAAGATGTATTTGAACAATCATCGTTTCGTGAGGCGTTAGTTTGCCATCCACAGAAACATTATGTTCATCATCCATTAGATGGAGTTGTGTGTATGTGTAGTTTGAATACTTATTATAACAACATCCTAGTATATTTAGGATACTGGTGTTGTTACAAAAGAAAGGAAATAAAAAGATTTTGGGGGTTGGAGAAGCAAAATAAATGAAAATAATTTAAGAGAAATTGTTACCTTTAATTTAGGTAACTCACTTTGGTTGGAACCAAAGGACTTCTTGAAATGCTTTCTGCCTAAGGGGAAGCTTCAAGGAGGAGGAGAGGGATGTGGGGAGCTTATTTGGGCAGAGTTTGGACGAGCCAAGTGGCTTGAGAGGTGTGAGGAATGAGTAGAAGTGGTCTCCTTTTATAAGGGAGAAGAGGGGCTCTTTAGGAAAGAGTGAAAGTATTACTTTATAATATAATTATATTCGGTTTATAATGGTCCAAAAATCATTGAGGTCGAAGATAAGATGACTCATATTCTAAATAACATCAACCAATAAGAATTGGACAGGTTTTAGATAATATTTTAATCATTATAATCTTATTTATTTAAATGATTTATTAATGAGGTAAACATTGAATCATTATTGTGTCATTAATAATTTAACTTATTTGATGTCTAAAAATTATAAATAAAATATCATTATGTAGGAAATCTTTTTATCTTTATAATGAATATTTATAATCGAAAATCCAACATGTATAACCCTATGTAAAAATTGTTCTTCTAAAAGATGTAAGCTTATGCCATTTTTATTTTTATTTTAACTTTATTAATATAATGTGTCCCTACCACAAACAAGTGGCTCCAAGGGGTCCCCAAATTGACCCAAGGATGCCCATGGTCGGGTATGTGTCCACCAATAAGGTTAGGATACGTTTTAGGGTAATTTTGTATTATTATAATATTATTTTTTAACCCTTATTTACCGGATTTACCCTTTAACCATGGTAAATAAAATATTTACCGCAGTAATTATTCAAAATGTGTAAAAATAAAAGTTACCTATTTACACAATTTGAACATCCTGATTCCAAATATGGAATCCATTTTCCTAAATTCAAAACACAGAAGTGGCAGAAATTAATTTAAAATTAATTCCCGCTGTCAAAACAAAAAGCGTGTTTTTAAGAGGTAATAACTATCAAAAGATTGACACTTGTTTATGTTCGGTTTAATTGTAAAATTATGTCCAATGACCAACAATATCTTAAATGGTAAAAATATATTCTAAATATACTTTAAAACCACTCAAATTCACAATTTATCACTATTAATTATTTTGATTAAAAAAGTTGTTTTTAATTAAAATTTAGTAATTTTCACTATTCATCAAAATATAAAAGTTATCCGAAAAGTACCAAAATTTCACCCTAGGATAATTTCAATATTCCAAATCCAAAAATGAATTCATTTTGAAATATAAAATATATATGATTTCAAAAAGTAGGTATTACTATTCACAACGGCTAGTTTAATTAGTTGTGGTGTGTGTTAGAACTCGAAGTTGCGTACAACACACGCTACTGTATTATTCAAAGGAAAGCGTACCGTGGAAGCTTGGGATGTTTCATTTTAATTTTTTTTTTATGTCCCAATTTATTCAGATAGTTTAAAATATTTTATTTAAAAAGGTTTCACTATTAAAGTTGATAAAAGTGCAATACTGAAAATGAATCTGTTCTTGCATTATGACTAAGAAACTCATAATATGGATTCTAAAATTATAAGGATTATATAAAGTTAAAAATGTAGTTAATGCTATTCATGACCTCTTTTAATGGCTTTTTTTTTGGTAAGTCATGGTGCAATTTAACTCGGTGTTGCGTGTAGTGAAAGTTATTGAATTATTTTGAAGAAATAACACACTATGAAATCTTGGGGTGTTACATTTTGTATTTCTTAGAAACTCCCAAATATATTATGGTGAATTGTGTTACCTTTAAGCTAGAAGAGAATGGAATTAAAATATTGGATTTAATGGTAATAGTGAAGAAGCATGAGGGTTTGTAGTGGAAGGAAATTAAAGTTATTTTTCATGTACAACTATATATATAATCAGTTGTATTGGCTTGGTTTATGGGTGTTTTCAACCTCGAGTAGGATAAAAGGATCAGGACATAGTATGAAAACTTCTTTATTAAACATGGGTATTTTTTACCTGATATTGTATCAAATAAGAAGATGAGGGATCAATGGTTCAATATGGGTCTCTAACCACAAATCCATTCACATGTTTTATTAATTAATCTCCCTTAGTATGATGTAGTATTGGATAGGGTGTTGATGGTTGATCTGGACATGGTTGGTAAGTCAGGGTTGATGTGAGTATCTTATTATCTATATAAATGTTCTTTGAGTTACTTTAATGGAAAGATAAAGTGTGATGAGTCAAATATTTTTTATCTATATTAGGTTTACTCTATATATTCTAATGTTCAAAGTAGATTCCCTTTTAATTTCTTCATATGTGGAATGTTTGGGAATTCAATAGATGTTTTTACTGAGGTTCCAAAGATCTATAGTTCTTATTATCGCTGAAGACACCTATAGAAATTATTCCAATTTTATTCTACTCTGCATATTTGAACTATATCCTCATCACAAAAAAATTAATATGGTGTAATTAGATGCTTCTTAGACAAATGGTTCACAATATAAAACAACGGGAATACAACTTCTTCACATAGGGGAAGAGTCTCTAAGGGAAGATGATATAGGTTTAATGATTGTGAGAGGTACCATCATGGTAGAATCAACCATGGTGACTACTTAATTTGATACTTATGAATATTAATAATCTATATAAACATATATTGAGAAAATGGAAAATCATTATATGGATATTTTTCTTATTTTAGGTGGATATCAGAACACCCCTTGGTTTGAAGATAGATTAGGGTCACAATTTTCCTACTTTTGTCTTCATTTTATCTGATATTGTGATTCACTGAAATTTTCTATTTCTCAATAGAAACACTATTTATGTCAACTTTGGGATGGATTTGATGATTTCTAGTAATGCTAGAATTGACTAATATATTTAGAATGTCTCCTTTACTTCAAACAATGGGGAGTTTCTTGTATTTCAGGGAGAATGATACTGAAGGTTGAGTAGGGTATGAACATATTATATGGAGTTTTGGAATGTAATATCTCTGTTAAATTTTGATATGGAATGGGTATATTTGAATGATTATATCCTACTAGTTTTTTTGAGGTTTCTTGATGTGTTTCCTTATAATTTTACACATATAATAGATGTATAATTATCTATTGATTTAGTACATGGTACTCAGACAAAATCTATTCCGTTGTACCATATGTCACTAGTAGAGTCAAAAGGTTTTAAGACTCAGTTTGATGATCTATTAGAGAAATATTAAATATTTCTGAGTGTCTCACCTTGGGTTGAGGTAGTTCCCTTATCATTGAAATCTAACTGGATAGTTTGTCTTTGTGTTAACCAGTGAGAACTTAATCAAGCTACGATAAAGAAAAAGTACCCAATACTAGAAATTGATGATCTGTTCAACTATTTGAAGGGGAATTGTGGTTCTCAAAAATATATATTTGATCTGGTTATCAATAGTTGATAATAAAATAATCTAAAATTTAGAAGACCAAATTATGTATTAGGTATGACCATTATGGGTATCTTGTCATATAATATTTTATAACCAATAATCCTAAAATGTTTATGGAGTTTACGAACATAATATTCCATTAGTGTCTTAATTCGTTCATGGTGGTAGTTATGGATGACATACTTGTTTACAATCTCTTCATGGAGGATCATATATATCATTTGAGAAGTGTTTTGGAAATTTTGAGAAATCAATGACTCTATGAAAATCTATCAAATTGTAATTTATATATTCTGGAAGTTAATTTCATAGGACTCATGGCCTCTAAACATGTAATTTCTATTGATTCCAAGAGGGTGAAAGATAGTTTTACATGGGAGACACCACACATGGTTTTTGAGATTCGGATCTTCTTGGATTTTTAGTGTATTATCACTAGTTTTTAAAGATATTTTCAATTTTATATTCTCTTATGACTAGTATCAGTTGGAAGGGGTGATATTTTCTTTATATCATAAATGTTAAAGTTATTATTTTGAAGAGAAAAATATTTTGACTTATGTGATAGTGTTGAATATTCTAGAGGTCTGACATGGATATATGGTCTTTTATAATGCATCAGGTGTAGGTTTTGGAATCATTCTTATTTAGGGTGATCAAGTGGTATCCAATGTTTTTTGACATCTTAGTCCACACAAGAATAATTATACTATGCCTGACCATGAACATGTAGTTCTAATTCACTATTTTAAGAGTTGGGACATTGAAATTTTGATGAGGGCTTTAACTTTATTTTCTAACGAAATGTTTCTATGTCATATCTTCTCTTAAAAATATTTTAATCTCTTATAGAGGTGTTGGTAGGAGTAACCTCAGTGTTTTTATTTTATCATTTTCCACACCATGGGAAATGGGAATATCATTTATTTTTTTAAAAAAGAAACGTCCAACCCATGTTATGAAAAATATCTTTTGAAGAGTGAGAATTGAAGGCACTTTTTCCAAAGTTTCATTCAAGAGTCTTAGAGAAAGAGGCAATGATTTTCCTGGAATGCTTTATTTTAACCTCTACTCTACTATAAGTGATTCATCAAGAATAGAATCCTAGAAATGAATTCTATGTAATTAAGTAATCTTTATTGTGGGGAGACTACCGGTTAGTAGACATTCTCTTCTAAGGGAATCCTCTATTTTAGTAATTAGTTTTTTGTAACTTTTTCTGTAAGTATTTAATGGTGGATATCTACAATTCATAGTGGGTAGTGAACCCAGGAACCACACAAATGATTTATTACATACAATGATGATTTTGGTGGTCCAGTATGAGATGAGACATTTTTGACTTTGTTTCTCATTATTATACATTCCATATTTTCAAGGATGAGCACTATAAACTTTAATGTTTTCATCAACCTATTTTAGTGAATATTTGAATGTGGTATGATATTTCTATGTATTTTTTGTTGATTTTTCCTACACCACTTTAGGATAGAATTCAGTATAGTTTTTGTTAAATAGGCTGGAAAAATCATCTCACATTTTACCCATTCATGATAAAATTGAAGTTACAGTCATCTGATGACTCTTTGTGTAAGATATTTTCATATTGCATGGAATCCATTTTTTTGTTATATTCTAATGTGATCCTTATTTTTCATCTATATTTTGAAGAGTTCTCTAGGATTCCCTTAGATTTCAGCTACGTTGGATCATGTAATATCATCCATATATGTATGACCAAATATTAATGGTTATAAAATTCTTTAGGGTAGGCTTCATTATAACATCCCGGATTTTAGTGGAGTTGGAGATATCTATTTGGGATTTGTAGTGTTTTCATTCAATAATTTTTTCCACTCTATAGTTCAGATTGATTCTTTTGACATTTTGTATTTCCCACCTAGTAAATATCTATTATGTTGGTCAAAGATCTGTGAAAGTCTTTCTATAAGAATATAGTAATGATTAATTTGATTCATAAAAGAATATTGATGGCACAGACCTTCCACAAGTCTTATGTTTGAAAATTTTAGGTGACCGTTAGAGTTTTTGGTTGGTGACCATGTGTTTCAGAGAGTTTCACCTCATTTGGGTCATTGATGGATTGGGATGCATGGGAAGCTTTCACCATGGTTTATGGTACCTTTTAAGGTTATTTAGAAGTTGTGGATAATGTATTACTATTTATAACATCTATCTTAATTGATGTAGATACAAAATGTTGTCCATGAATCACAGTTTCAGAAGTATCTTTCAGACCCATCACATGTCTTTAGATTAGAGGATCTTGACAATGAGTTTGATTTACCTGTGACTAAGAATCTATTTAGTATTGTTGATTATGATACAACGATAATTCATTGCATGAAAAGAACATTGGTCTACATGATATGGTAGAATGGTTATGATTCTCCTGAGACTAGTGATTGTGAGGCACTAATAAGAGAGAAGTGGCCTCTTCTCATTAATATAGAAACATATTGATAGGCATGATGGGGTCAAAACAATTTGTGGTTCGGAGTTGTGACATCCCATTACTTGCTATTAGATATACCTTGACCCTTGTTTTGATATCCTTTTTTGGTTCTTATTTCTTTGTGTGTCATCTAATATTTGTAATCTTTTGGAATCCCTTTGGGATGTTCACGGTTGGTGCGTGATTATAAAAAAGCCACACGATTTTTCAGAGAAAACCATGTTCCTTATGGGAATCCACTGGAAGGGGTGTAACTTTTTTCTAACCATGCAACTAGAACTTCCAAACCATTCACCCATTAAAAGTGAGTGTTTTCACAGTTGGCACATGATTAATCAAAACATACAAAAAAATCATGCACCCCATCTAGAGGCGCAGTAGGGGAGCATGGTTAGAGCACATCGTTTTTTCAAACCATGCATCCCAGCCCAAGAAACCATGTGCATGGTTTTTAATTCCTCTATAAATTTAATTTACATTAATAATCCCCCTGTTTAGTATTCATAATCCACCCATTCACACATAAAATGAATTTTTGGCTCTTGTATTCTCTCAAGAGGTGAAATTGAAAACTTCAAACCACTAACTTGGTTTATTGAATTAGTATTGATCTCAATATCCACCTTTAGGTAAACTTATAACATCACTTGTGGTTTATTTGGATCTCTATATCCATCCTCATTAAATCATGATAGATCATCATATAATTGATGGATTTAAATGTAGTTTTTTTGGATCTTGATTCTAGGATGTGGTCCATGATCTTTTACACCTTCATTATTCATTAGTGTTCCCTATTGCAAGTGTTATTCAGTGTGATTCCTTAATTTAAATATAGTTGGTTCCATAATTAATTAACCTGCAATTGAAAACATGAATTTCAATATTGACTTGAAATTATTTTTAAATGATTAAAAAACAAGTAAATGTGATTATTTGATCATTTATTTGAAATGGTAATGACATTTAAAAAATTCCAATTTTAATTTAATTTAAATTGCGGAGTAAAATTATGAAAAATGATGGCATGATTTAGAAATCATTTTAATGAAATTATTTGATGTCGATCTAAATAAAATGTATTAAATTGGAAAGTTATTTAAAATGGAATGAAATGATTAAAACCAATGGATTGTTTTTAAAATGATAATGGAACAATGAAAATTAAATTTGGTCAATTTTATTTTGAAGCTATTATAATTTAATAATGGCCAATTTTAATGATTTATTGATTGATTTAATAACACGGGAGTCGGGGATGTTAGTATGAGTTTGGAAAAAAAATCCCAAGATCTTGATCCCCTTGTATTGGATTTTTTAGGACAATAATAACATAACCATGTTGGTTCATGACTCCCAAGAAGAATAATTCTATTAGGGTGTATATTTATTACTCGTAATAGGATACCCTATTTTGGTGTTGATTATCTATATACACTATTTATGAGTCCTGATCAATGATGAGAAACATCATGACCCTATAGGCAATAACAAACATTACTCAATAAGTTTGTACATAGTTATACAAGTTTTCTAGTTTGATATTCTTTTTTATGATTATTGAATTGGTGTATTCATTCGAACTACTCTATATAAACTATTTTATATACAATTTTCATTTAATCTCATTTCGAAGTTGGTTTAACATGTCGACCATCTATTTGAATGAAACCATGTTCTTGTTTAAAATATGCAAAAGAAATTACATTTCATATTTTTATTTAAATTGATAACATAAATGGATTAATGTTATGATATTTATAATTGGACACTTACTGACTCCCTAATGTGATTTATAGATAACACCATACTATTTTCTTCATGTGTTTATATAATTTTTCAACCTAGGTCTAAGAAAATAGAATGTTCCACTTGGAGGATGTGGATGTTCATGATCATTTGGACCATGTATTTGTGATAGTGATTGGTGGGGCTATTTTACACTTGTAAAACAAGAGATCATGAAACTTTTATATGGTTGATGTTTCATTTTTTTGTACCCTTATTGTTTTATAGGGCACTATATTACTTTTTTTTGGTACTTTATACATTTGGATTATAGAGCATACTGACTTTTATTATTTATTTATTCCATTTTACTATGTAAATTTCATTACATCCTTGAAATTGATTGATTCTAGGTGATAGTCTCTAAACCATGGGGATCAAGTACTCCCTTAGGTCTATGATAGGGCCATATTAGATATCTAGGTAATAGTGTATCTAGGGTAGTTCATGAAAACAATAGAATTATAAAATGTGTAATATTTATTATATGGTAACACAATCTATACCCAACTCATGAATTTTATCATTATATGTGGCAATGATTCATGCAGTCATACTACTCAAGTTCAATAAGATTTCAAAAACTAATAATCCATAAATTAAGGTTCAATTTTCCATCATTCCTAAAAAAATTATTGAGGAAAGAAATTGATATAACTACAGATAATAATGATCCAATGTAATATCAATGAACTTAAACTATAATAAAATAAAATAGAAATATCTACAGAACATTTTTAGATATTTTTAAGAAATCAACTATATTAATTGTGTGTTTTCACTGTCCTTTTTATATGTTAATAAAATCAGTTAATGTTGAATATTCAATGACATATTTATGTTATGATTTCAGTAATTATATAATAATTAGTGGAATTGAAATTTAAATAATTTTTTATCCTTAATAAGAAACAAAGTCTCATTTTATGATATTATTCAGTTACCTTTTACTATTTATTTCAAAAAATACCCAAATACAGTCCTTCAATTTTGATATAAATAGTAAATTTGGATCCAGCAAAAATATTATTTTGTTCCCTTGTTGTTTTGGATGTGGATTACTAAATCAATTAATAACATTATATATAATACATGCACTCAATTATAACCTAAGATCCCTATGTACAACTTAAATGTGGGTGGGGTTAAATAGGGGTGTTAATATAATTATTCTCATATAAATAATGAACCAATAAGGAATTTATGTTTGAAAAGTATCATGGGAATTATCACAATAATTGTACAACCAAAGTAAATAAAATAAAGATGAATAGACACTAATATTTTACATGGTTCTCCCGTACCAGGATATATGCAAGTTAATATTTAAATATTGTATTAATAATAAAAATAATCACTATTTCCTTTGTTTGAGAAAATAATAATTTGGAAAATATCACTACTCAGCCAAGTTCCATATCAACATCCTTTATTCCACTCATAGTTTTCTAGAGGGATTCTTGAAATTTTTGTAAGAACCTGAATCTTCTTTTCAGGTATGTTTTCCATTTCTGGTTATTTTTGAGAAAAAGGGTTTTTCTAGAAATTACATAAGTCCACACCGTGTACTTTATGAGTACATGTTGTGTACTCGGTTACTGCAGGAAGCCGGGTGTTGGCTGTGTAGAAGCCATGCAAATGGCCATGTGTGGGGACTTGGAGACCCCCTAATGTGGGGGTTGGTGAAGTCAAGTACACGTCATGTGCTTATAAATGACATGTTGTGTACTTTTTTTCATTAAATGGACCAGGGTCACGTCTTATCGACAAAACAACTTCTTCTTCACCTTCATTGACCAAGAGTGCCTGTACGACCACATTTCATCCCTGATCCCCCAATTGAGTACCCATTCTATGAATCGAATATCGTCGATTGCGTTGGGATCGCCTTAGTAATATCTTCCTTAAAATAGAACTTCGTTTCCTGATTCTTCATATTTCAGGAGTTATCTTCAGTTGAATGTTTTAGATGTTTTTATAGATATACAATGTTCTTGGGTTATTCAAGGATTATGTTTCACTTATATCAATCCTACAACACTGAGGTAGGTGGTCTATGACATTCCATTGAATGCCTTGGAGTTATATGTGCTTAAGTGCCCAATACCCTTGAACGGGGTATTGCGTGTTTACTGTTTTAGCCCTGTTAATTTCTTGATATGCTTGTATTCTTGTGTAGAGGTTAATTGAATGTGAATAGGGTTAATTGCTCTGCTTTGGAAGGTTTTTTCCATGCACGTTGTTTATGACTGTTTGGTCCTGCTTAGCCTATTATGCTTCCTTTTTTACTTACCATGCCTAGTATTGTAAGATGTAGTGTTTTGTATATCTGACATGATGATATATTGTAGATTTTTTTCCATGTAGTTCTAAGTTTTAGTTTGGCCGATACGTGTTTCTATGCTTACTTTACTTACACATGACAGTTAGAACCTATTGTAGTTGAGAATAGGGAGAATTGACGTAAGGGGTTCTCCAGAGAGTCTGTTTACTTTTACAATTCAAGACCACAAGGGGAATTGAAGTATGTGCTTCCTCAGAGTGTATGTAGTTCATCGATGTGGGCCAGAGGGGGAATGTGATGTAAGTACTTCTCCCAAGTGCCTTTAGTTATTGATACGAGACTATAGGAGGATTTTACGGTGAGTGGTTCTTCATAGAGTCTATTATAGAGCTGAACCAGAGGGGTGAGACTGTGTGTGCTACCCAGAGGGTTGCTTGTGCTGCTAGGTAGGACCAGAGGGGATAGGTCAGGAGTTCTTCCCAGAGGGTTACCTTTTGTGTTTAGTTTCTTGCTTGTGCTACTAGGTAAGACCAGAGGGGATAAGCAGTGATTACTTCCTATAGGGTTACCTGTTTGTGTTTAACTACTTTGATTAGTTGTTCCTTGATATATGAAATAGAATGCATTGAAATTGTGGATTTTTTTACTGATAAGTACTTCCTTGTTTACTTCTTTCTTTTCTGATTACCTACCATATATTTTATGACTGTTAGGCCTAGATCTTGTGGTGGTTTCCTACTAAGATTTTGTCTACCACCCTATTTGGGTCATGCTTTTGGGCCCAAATAGATTATATTTTTGCAGGTATAGATAAGGTCAAGAACTCTTACACTTTAGGTACTTGACTACTGTGGAGCTGGAGAGCATGGGACCAAGCTATGGCTTGCGATGTTGAGGAGTTGTTTAATTTTTTCCATTTTTACTTTGGATTAGTACTATAATCAGCATTGTGACATGTTTGTCTATTTTCCATGCCACATGTATCATGCATCATCTTATATATGTGCTCTAGTTGTTATTACTTCCAGTCTGTCGCTGTTTTCTTTTGTTATGGTACTTTTCCTCCTGATATTTCTATTGATTTACTTCCACTGTGTTACTCTACCAATGAGGGTATAGTTTCCCCACTATCATGCCCAAGCCCCTCGCTACTAGTCGGTAGCCTCTGGCGTTCGAGGAAATGCGGTTGAGGCCATGTGTCCAACCGGGTACAGGGCGCCTATGGGAAGCTTCCAGAACTGGGAAATTACAAAGTTGTATCGGAGGGATTCTTTGTTCTTGACTTACTTTTTGGAGCTTATATTTCATGATAGGACGGAATTGTTACTTGGTAATAAACTGTGCCCGGGAGTAGCAGACCCGTGTACAAGGAAAAGCCAATCTACCTCGTTATTGCAAATTTTTTGGTTTTTGAAATTTACAGTTGATTTAATTTCACTGATGGGTGATTAAAATGTTTTATGTTGTTATTGTTGATGTTATTGATGTTCCATTTTTGTTACCACCCGATGAGATGAGTTTATTCCATCTCATGCATCATATAGGCACTTTCTAGAAATCAGATGTCATGAATTCTTTCCATACCTTTTAGGGTGAATTAGAAATTGCATGTTGTTGTGATAGATGTTGTGATAGATGTGCATGTTGTTGTGATAGAAGCCTTGATAAAAATGCATGCTCTTTGATAGGGTATTGTATTGTGTAAGGTTTTTTTGAGTGGACACAAATAATTCGTTCTTGAGGTGTTATGGGCCCTCATGTATCATAATTTGGTGGATCATTGATCTATTAAGCTTGTTTATGACATTTACAAGATGACAAGATTTGATTCGTGGGTGGTATGTTCACCCATGGATTAGAATTTGTCACTTTAATGATTGTTTCAGTGTTTTTTTGGGTTCTTGAGAAGTTCCTTCGGCTTACTATCTAGAAAAACCTAGAATACACGGCGTGTGACAATGAATACACTCCATATGTTTTAGTGTTTGGGAAGAAATTGTTTTTCTTATGTACATGCCGTGTACTGTATGTACACTCCGTGTAGTCGCTAACTGTGTGGGTGGGGACATGGGGTTTGGAATCTCTGGTCGGACACACCATGTACCGAATGTACACGCCGTGTTTTAGAGACGTGTAACTAGACGTGTCACTAACAACACGAGTCGGTTGAGTCTTCTCTAACGCACTCTGTGTTAATATTAAACACTCCGTGTAGTGTAATCCTTGGAATTCGGCGATGCCATTAACAACACAGGTCAGAAAAATATTTCTAGTACATGCTTTGTCTGTCTGGAACATGCCTTGTAGTGTGAGCCGTGTTTCTGACTGTGTCACTGAAAACACGGGTCAGTGAAGCTCATCTATTACACTCTGTGTCTGGCCCTAACACGCCATGTATACTTGTTCTATGAGAACCGTGTGTCCTAGACGTGTAAAGGAACTCTAGTAGGGGAAGTGGATTCAAGTGCACACCGTGTGTTTGGAAAACACGCTGTGTATGGCGTGTTACACAACCATTTTTTGAAGAAGTACACTCCCATGTGAAAGGAATAAGGAACCACACTGTGTAGTCATTATACATGCCTTGTATCCATGTTTTGTAAAACATAAATTCTTTCTCTCTCCTGTTCCCTCCTTTTTTTCTAGTTTTCAGTCCTTAAAAATCTTGATCTAAGGTGTGTTCATGAACTTGCAGAGTCATGCCACCGAGAGGTCCTCCAGTTGTGTGCCAGTTATAGGGCAACGACCAAACAACACACATGACTGATTAAGGAATACCTACTGATCCTCCAGTTGTGCCAGTCTTAGCACTAACTGTCATTCTGGACACTAGTGTCGACGCACAGTTCCCAGAGTCCTTTAGGAGGTTCATGCAGACCTTCCACAGAGTACCGGATCCTTCCCCGTCTATAGTAGAGATGATGTGGGTTTTTCAGCAGCATTATCCTCCCACCTTCACATGGGAAGGAGGACTTTAGGTTGTAAAGTCATGGTGAGAGGCCATGCTTTCTATCTTTGGGAATCTAGAGACGCCTCCAGAGAAGAGGGTGAATGTAACACCCGATATTTTTATGAGTAATATTTTGTTTTTATATCATCAAAGGAATCTTTCACTACACACTTGCTTGGATTACTTTACACGCAATCACGATCTTCCTCGATAGCTTGCGTCGTACGCAATACCGAGTTTCACTAAACAACGATATGCTATTAAAATATTATTAAAACTAGCCGTTATGAATAGTGTTAACTAAATTTTGAATTTTATAACATTATTATTCATCTTACACATTTGTAGAACATGTTATAAGAACAAAATAATTTTTTCGGGTAAAATAAGTATTTTTCAAAAAATGCAGTGTTGCCGCCTTTTGATGGCACACCCACATTAAATCTAGTTTTTGACATGTTTATATGTTCAATTTGACAAAATAAAATTCTTCATTTGAATCAGGATATAAAAATTTACATTAGATAAAGTTTTGATATTTTCCCAATAACTTTCATATTTTAATGAATAGTAAAAACACGCTATATTTTAATTAAAAACAACTTTTTTCATCATAATATCTTATGTGGTTAAATTATAATATTGAATGGTTTTAAAGTATAGATAGAATATATTTTTACCATTTAATATAATGTATGTCATTATCATTGATTTTACCTTGAATTCGTAGGTTAAATCAATTCAATCTTTTGCAATGTTTTAAAGAAAAACCCGTTTTCTTTCGACAACGGGATTAATTTTAATTTAATTTCTGCATCTTTTGTGTATTGAATTTGGAAAAATGGATTACATATTTGGATTCATTGGGTCCAAATTATGTTAATAAGCTACTTTTTATTTTTTGGGAATTATGAATAGTAATTATGGTAAATTTTATTTACCATAGTTAAAGGTAAATCGGGTAATTAAGGGTAAATATAATATTTTAAAATTACCCTAAAAAATGTCAAAATCCTATTGGATGACTAAAAGTCGACCCATATCACCTAAGGGTCGGATTATATTCATTTAATTAAATTTTTTCAATGAAAATAATTTAATTATTATTAAAACCAAAGAATGTGACAACATGTCACTTTCTTAAATTATATAAGTATAATAATTTTAATCTAGTGATAAACTTCATGAAACTTCGAAAATGAATAGTCTCCAGAAAGCTAATACAATTATCTAAATCATAGGAATTTATTTAGAATTTTTAGGGATTAAATAATTATCATTTATTATGATACAAAGATGATGTAGTAATTATCTTATTAATGAAATATTGACATAATTGATGTTATAAATACACAAATAAATGAAATTTGAGACTTTTTCTGAATTAAACTAATTTTATAGGTTCATATGATATATTAGTGTTTCTTTAATCAACTTTGATCGAACATATAATTCTGTTATGACTTTCACAAAAATCATATATCAAATAGTGTCAAAATTGACACAAAATAGTTTTTAAATCAAATATTATATTTCTAATTGTTATTTTATTCCTAAAAATATAAGGTTCGGCCACATGACTTAGATAAGGATATATATATTAATAATAAACAATTTGGGGTTCGTTTGGCATGTTATAGTAAGTGTATTAACCATATAGTGAAAGAAAACAAAAAGACACGGTAAAAGTAAAATTATTTAACTTAGAGTTAAATCTAATTGATAAGGTTAAAATAATACCCTAAACTTGTATAAATCCTATTGGTTGATAGGCTTTCGACCCATCCCCACTTTACCTTCGAAATAAGACCCTTTGGAACCATTATAAACTGATTTTGACTTTAATATAAAATAATATTTTGAGGTATTCCTAAGGTGCCCCTCTCCTCCCTTATAAAAGGGCACCTCCTCCCCCTCCTCCTCACACAAATTTGAGCACTCAAGCTCGGCCAACCCCTGACATTTTCTCTTCTCCACTTCCCTAGAATAATCCTAGAGGTCCTGGTCTTCTTCAAAGACCAATCTTAGTTCCCTAAGTGGAGGATTCAAAGAGGCGTTCCAAAGAAGAGGTAATATCCGTTACCGATCTTTTCAATTTCTTTCTTCTTCAACTTCTTCTCCTTTAGTTGTTTCATGATAAAGTAATAACATCAGTATTACTTACATACTGATATGTTATTATAAATATGAAACAACCCTAATTCACCTTCTATCCATCCTACGGAAAAATGAAATCACCGCGCGTGCGTACGTACGGAATACCGTCTCCACGCCGTGATGTAATCTATTTTCCACCACCACCTTACAAGGATGGGTATAATGGTGTAATAAGTAACTATTTATGATTATTATAAAGTAATATTGATACTGAAATAATATATATATACTCCAATACAATTCCACGATCATAGGAACGATATCATCACTCGTGCGTACGTACGGAATATCGTCTCCACGATGTGATGCGACTCGTTCTACATGATCATCATTACATAGTAATTATATAAATGAATTGAATGAATAAATATGATATATTTTACACTAATACCATTCTGGATATAATGTATCTATAACCTTAAAAGAAGAATAAGAATTTATTCGGCAAAACACGCATAAGAACAAAAGGCAATAAAGACATGAGTAACAAGTAACAATGAAATATTACTAACTGGAAGCTAAGAATATGACCATATATGATATCATATCAATATGTATGATTCTAGAATAAGTCAATAACATTATTTAAACCATTATACAGGAGCGTCGGACATGTACAAAGCAAATCGGACTTAAGGTAAAGGAAAATATCACAATCTCATTTTTATCTCAGATCGTTTATTCGTAAGTATTTAATGGGGTGTATTTTATCATCCACATACATGTTTCATCAATATGTAATATTATTTCCATCCACCTAAAATTATTTAAATCCATTTTTACCCTTCGGTGAGTTTTTAGTAATATGTATGGAAGGAATCTTTTGTCGTTTTTCGTACGAGGTACTTTTTGACTTTTCCGACAAAAGTACGAAGAATGTTTTTTTTAACTTATACGGCATGAATGGATTTTTAAAACATTATTTCCAAGAAGCTTCCTTTACAAGTTTTCAAGTTTATTTTTAATCATCTTCTTTTGTTTTAAAGTCGTATGACATGTTATGAAAGGAAAAATGTTTTTGAAGTAGAAAGGATATTTTCCTCAAGAATGGAGTTCAAGTATTTTATCAAAATTATTTTCCATCTAAGATAATAAAAGGGTTCTGTTTTTATCCCTATTATAACATGGATTTGATTATGTTGTGATGGAAATATTTTTATGAATTCCTTTATCTTATGTGAATTGTTTTATGATGTCATGTTGTTTAAGAATTCAATTTTTATTACATGGGTTACGCTATGATGTATGGTTTATGATTATGTGGCACACATAAGAAAGGATTCATTATAAGATGGGTGGGACCTATATCTCCCTCCAATGCATTGGGTAAAGACTTTATATCTCATGAGATAGACATGGCTGGAAAGGTAGGTTATACCGGTTCAGTGAAACAGGACTGGAACGAGGGTGACTCGGTTCAGAAGGGGACTTTGTCCACTAAGATAGTCTTGGAAATGAGTCATGACTAACAAGAAATGATTTTCCATGATTATGTGGGCATGCCACAAAGTTTCAAGTTTCATGTTATGATTATGGGGAGCTCATTTTCACTTCTATGATTTGTTCCATGTTAAGATATTATGATCTCTTTGGCAGGTTATGATTTTCAAAAGATATGATATGATTTTTATTTCCTTTATTTTCCCTTGCTGAGCATTTGAGCTCACCCTTTTATGTTTTCTTTTCCCCAGGTCAGGAAGATGGATATTAAGTAGAATATGCTAAAAGGGACCCTAGATATGATGAAATAAATGGGAGACACTGTAGAAGATTTATGAACCAGTTTTTTATGTTTCCCAGTTTCTAAAGACACTATACCTATACGGTCCTTTGTGGTTTTGTCATATGTTGTAATAAGTGTGCTTCAATTTTGAATTATTAACAATGTATGTAAATTATGGGTCGTTATAGTTGGTATCAGAGGAAAGGTATAGTCAACCTTTGGAAACTAGGATGTGAAAGCCTTAGTAAGAACCCTAAGGATAAGTCTAAGCATAGAACACAATCTTAGTGTTTTAGAAATGGCCATGAATACCCTAGGATAAGAACTTAAGTGTGAAATTTTATCCTTGATTATGTGGTTTTCCTATTATAATTATTGTTGCTCACACTATTCTTCTTGGTTTTAGTCAATGGCTGGAACCCGAAGGAACCGTGTTAATGCGGAATGCGATGGGAAATGCAATGATTGTCCCCCTGAGCAACCAAACGATATGGGAGCTGGAATGCAAAATCTTGTAGCCGTGCTCACACAACTTTCTCAAGATATGAATCATGCAGGACTTCCAAACGAGCAAAGGAAGGAGAAACATTCTGTTGAATCCTTCATGAGGCAGCGTCCACCTTCTTTCAGTGGGTCTACTGATCCATTAGTTGCTGAACAATGGATTAGTACTACTGAAAAGATATTTTCAGTTCTTCAATGTTCTGAACATGATAAATTCATCTTAGCAGTGTATCGTTTGGAAGGAGATGCTGATCAATGGTGGAATCTTATTAAAAATACGAGGCAAAGGGATGAAATTGAGTCTATGGAATGGGATGAGTTCAAGAACTTATTTTTCAATAAGTACTTCCCTCGTATTCTCTGAACAAAGATGGAGAAAGAGTTTCTTGAACTGAAGCAGAGGGATGATGAATCTGTTGGCACCTATGAAGCAAATTTTACAAGACTTGCAAGGTACGCTTCTGGTATTATTATCCAACCTGAGAGTAAGATCGATCGATTCTTTAGTGGCTTAAAACCAAGTCTTCGAAGGGCGTTAGCCATAAGGGACTTCAATAGCTACGAGGAAATCGTTCGATGTGCTCTCAAAGTTGAGATGGAGATTGGAGTAACCCATCAGTCACATGGGTTTGATAAGAAGAGGAAGATGGAATTCAAAGGAAAATCTAAAGAGCACACTGAAAAGAAGATGAGCTTTCCCTTATGCTCAAAGTGTGGAAAGAAACATGGAGGGAGATATCTTAAAGGGACAAGTAAATGTTTCAAATGTGGAAAGGAAGGTCATCGGGCATTTGAATGTCGCGCTAATGGGAAGAAGATGTATAATGATGAAAACAAAGGAAGTGATACACAGAATGAACCTACTACACTTCAATGTTTCAAGTGCAAGGAGATGGGGCATTATGCCAATCAATGCCCAAATCCACGGGTTGATTATGATGGTCGACGTCAACAAAATCTTAAGGCTAAAGACAAAGGAAAGTCACATGCAATTTCTATCAACGATGCGGAGTACGATAACGAAGTGGTGAAAGGTATACTTACCATCCACTCTAAAATAGAAAATGTTTTATTTGATTCTGGATTCACCCACTCTTTTATTTCTGAAAAATTTTCTAAGGGTATCACCGTACTACCTCAACAATTAGATGTTGAGTTAGCTGTGACAACACCTAATGGCACAACAGTCGCATCAAAAGTTTATAATTCTTCTCCGATCGAAGTTTGTGGGAAAGTGATTCCTGCAAATCTTGTGATCCTTCCTTTAGTGGAATTTGATGTGATTCTTGGCATGTATTGGCTTTCTCTACATGGAGCTCATATCAATTGCCAAAGAAGGTAAGTCACATTTCATATTCCAGATCAATCTACGATCGTCTATCAATGCAAGGATGAGCATAACCTTCCAGTGGAAATTTCTTCCATCTTATGGGTATTGATTCCACTAAATGAAGGTTATTTATCTCAAATGGTTGGTGAGAAACTCACGATTAAGAATATGACCATTGTACGGGAGTTTGATGATGTATTTCCGGAGGAATTACCGGGTCTTCCACCAAATCGTGAAGTTGAGTTTTCAATAGAACTCGTACCGGGTGCTTTGCCTATTTCAAAGACACCTTATAGAATGGCCCCAATTGAGTTGAAGGAATTGAAGAAGCAACTCCAAGAGAATCTTGATAAGGGATTCATACGCCCTAGTGCGTCACCTTGGGGAGCACCTGTTTTATTTGTTAAGAAGAAAGATGGATCAATGAGACTCTGCATTGATTATCGAGAACTTAACAAGATCACTATCAAGAACAAATATCCTCTCCCACGCATTGATGACTTATTTGACCAACTACGCGGAGCTCAATACTTTTCCAAGATTGATCTTCGTTCAGGGTATCATCAATTAAGGGTCAAAAGGGAGGATATACCAAAGACGGCTTTCCGTACAAGGTATGGACACTATGAATTTATAGTGATGCCATTTGGTCTTACTAATGCCCCTGCTATCTTCATGGATCTAATGAATAGAGTCTTTAGAGACTATCTTGATCAATTTGTGGTAGTCTTTATAGACGATATTATTTTCTATTCAAAGAGAAAGGAAGAGCATGAAGATCACTTGAGAATTATATTGAAGACCCTGAGAAAGGAGAAGCTTTATGCCAAATTTACCAAGTGTGAATTTTGGCTTCAAAAAGTTGCATTTTTGGGTCACATAATCTCAAAATAGGGGATATCTGTGGATCCAGCAAAAACAGAGGTTATCGAAAGATGGTCAAGACCAACAACAGTAACTGAGATCCGAAGTTTTCTTGGTTTGGCTGGATATTATCGACGTTTTGTAAAGGATTTTTCACGATTATCTAATACACTCACCAAGTTGACTCGGAAAGGAGTTAAGTTTGTTTGGATAGAGGAATGTGAAGAGAATTTCAAGGAGTTGAAAAGAAGGTTATCCAGTGCACCTGTGCTCACACTGCCTTGTAGTGGAGAAAGGTTTGTGATCTACAGTGATGCATCCAAGAAGGGATTGGGGTGTGTTCTTATGAAAAATGATATGGTGATAGCTTATGCCTCACGACAGTTGAAAATCCATGAGCAAAATTACCCAACTCATGATTTGGAGTTGGCTGCAGTAATCTTTGCATTAAAGATTTGGAGGCATTACCTTTATGGTGAAAGGTGTGATATTTATACTGATCATAAAAGTTTAAAGTATATTTTCACACAAAAGGAGTTGAATATGCGTCAAAGAAGATGGTTGGAGCTGATTAAGGATTGCGACTGCTCAATCCATTACCACTCTGGGAAAGAAAACAAGGTGGCAGATGCATTAAGTCGACAAGACCATGCTAGTTTATCCATGATGAGGATCACAAAGGATCCAATATTTATGGATTTACAAAGGATGGATCTTGGAATTATAATGGAAGGGGAAAATCATATCTTTCTGAAATGAATGTTCAACCATCTATACATGTGAAGATTAAAGAGGCCCAGAAAGAAGATGTCGAGTTACAAAAGAAGGTGAGAAATGTTCCTGAATTCAACCTTGATTATGATGGGATAATAAAGTTCAGGAATCGGGTTTGTGTTCCTCCCATCCCCGAATTAAAGAAGGAGCTGCTGGATGAGGCTCATATTTCATCATTCTCTATTCATCCTGGAAGCACGAAGATGTATACAGACCTGAAAGAGTACTTCTGGTGGGATCGCATGAAAAGAGATGTTGCTGAATATGTCTCTCGATGCTTGGTTTGTCAACAAGTTAAAGCTGAGAGACAGAAGTCTAAGGGGATGTTACAACCATTACCCATACCCGAATGGAAATGGGAAAACATCACTATGGACTTTGTCATAGGACTTCCTAAAACATCCAAAGGCAATAATGCTATTTGGGTCATAGTTGATCGTCTTACAAAGTCTGCACACTTCATTGCTATTAGAGAGGATTTCTCTCTAGATCAGCTTCCTAGGATATATGTAAAGGAAGTGGTAAGATTTCATGGAGTACCACTTTCTATTATATCTGGTCGGGATCTGAGATTTACCTCGAAGTTCTGGCGAAGTCTTCAGCATACTCTGGATACAGAGTTGAGTTTTAGCACTGCTTATCATCCCCAGACAGACGGTCAGTCTGAGAGAACAATTCAAACCCTAGAAGATATGTTGAGATCATGCTCTATGGATTTCAAAGGAGGTTGGGATCAATGCCTACCTTTGGTTTAATTTTCTTATAATAATAGCTTTCACTCCAGTATTCAGATGGCTCCTTATGAAACTCTCTATGGAAAGAAATGCAGGACTCCAACTTACTAGGATGAAGTTGGGGAAAGAAAGTTATTAGGACCTGATCTCATTGATGAAATGGCAGAAAAGGTCAGATCTATTCAACAACACATAAGAGCATCTCAGAGTCGACAGAAAAGTTATGCCGACAACCGAAGAAAAGACCTGGAGTTTGAAGTGGGCGATAAAGTGTTCTTACGAATATCTCCCTGGAAGAGGGTTATGAGATTTGGAAAGATGGGGAAGTTGAGCCCTAGATATATCGTTCCTTTCGAAATACTGGATCGTGTTGGAAAGGTAGCTTACCGATTGGCGCTTCCACCGAATCTCTCTCAAGTTCACGATGTGTTCCATGTATCTATCCTGAGAAAGTACATACCAGATCCTTCACATGTACTCAGCTCAGAAGTTGTACCGCTGGAGCAAGATCTTTCTTATAAATAACAGCCGATAGAGATTCTGGATCGTAGTGAAATGTCCTACGAAACAAGACCACTCGTTTGGTGAAAGTTTTATAGAGTAACCACCAACTTGAAGAAGCTACATGGGAGCTTGAGGATATGATGAGGGAGAAGTATCTTCATTTGTTTGTTACAAAGTGACGAATTTCGAGGGAAAAATTCTTTTTAAGGGGGGTAGAATGTAACACCAGAGATTTTTATGAGTAATATTTTGTTTTTATATCATCAAAGGAATCTTTCACTACACACTTGCTTGGCTTACTTTACACGCAATCACGATCTTCCTCGATAGCTTGCGTCGTACGCAATACCGAGTTTCACTAAACAACGACATGCTATTAAAATATTATTAAAACTAGCTGTTATGAATAGTGTTAACTAAATTTTGAATTTTATAACATTATTATTCATCTTACACATTTCTAGAACATATTATAAGAACAAAATAATTTTTTCGGGTAAAATAAGTATTTTTCAAAAAATGCAGTTTTGCTGCCTTTTGATGGAACACCCACATTAAATCTAGTTTTTGACATGTTTATATGTTCAATTTCACAAAATAAAATTCTTCATTTGAATCAGGATATAAAAATTTACATAAGATAAAGTTTTGATATTTTTCCAATAACTTTCATATTTTAATGAATAGTAAAAACACGCTATATTTTAATTAAAAACAACTTTTTTCATCATAATATCTTATGTGGTTAAATTATAATATTGAATGGTTTTAAAGTATATATAGAATATATTTTTACCATTTAATATAATGTATGTCATTAGCATTGATTTTACCTTGAATTCGTAGGTTAAATCAATTCAATCTTTTGCAATGTTTTAAAGAAAAACCCGTTTTCTTTAGACAACGGGATTAATTTTAATTTAATTTCTGAATATTTTGTGTATTGAATTTGGAAAAATGGATTACATATTTGGATTCAGTGGGTCCAAATTATGTTAATAAGCTACTTTTTATTTTTTGGGAATTATGAATAGTAATTATGGTAAATTTTATTTACCATAGTTAAAGGTAAATCGGGTAATTAAGGGTAAATATAATATTTTAAAATTACCCTAACAAATGTAAAAATCGTATTGTATGACTAAAAGTCGACCCATATCACCTAAGGGTCGGATTAGATTCATTTAATTAAATTTTGTCAATGAAAATAATTTAATTATTATTAAAACCAAAGAATGTGACAACATGTCACTTTCTTAAATTATATAAGTATAATAATTTTAATCTAGTGATAAACTTCATGAAACTTCGAACATTAATAGTCTCCATAAATCTAATACAATTATCTAAATCATGGGAATTTATTTAGAATTTTTAGGGATTAAATAATTATCATTTATTATGATACAAAGATGATGCAGTAATTATCTTATTAATGAAATATTGACATAATCGATGTTATAAATACCCAAATAAATGTAATTTGACACTTTTTATGAATTACAATAATTTTATAGGTTACTATGATATATTATTGTTGCTTTAATAAACTTGGTTCTAACATATAATTCTGTTATGACTTTCACAAAAATCATATATCAAATAGTGTCAAAATTGACACAAAATAGTTTTAAAATAAAATATTATATTACTAATTGTTATCTTATTCCTAAAAATCTAAGGTTCGGCCAAATGACTTAGATAAGGATATATATATTAATAATAAACAATTTGGGGTTCGTTTGGCATGTTATAGTAAGTGTATTAACCATATAGTGAAAGAAAACAAAAAGACACGGTAAAAGTAAAATTATTTAACTTAGAGTTAAATCTAATTGATAAGGTTAGAATAATACCCTAAACTTGTCTAAATCCTATTGGTTGATAGGGTTTCGACCCATACCCACTTTACCTTAGAAATAAGACCCTTTGGAACCATTATAAACCTATTTTGACTTTAATATAAAATAATATTTTGAGGTATTCCTAAGGTGCCCCTCTCCTCCCTTATAAAAGGGCACCTCATCCCCGTCCTCCTCACACCAATTTGAGCACTCAAGCTCGGCCAACCCCTGACATTTTCTCTTCTCCACTTCCCTATAATAATCCTAGAGGTCCTGGTCTTCTTCAAAGACCAATCTTAGTTCCCTAAGTGGAGGATTCAAAGAGGCGTTCCAAAGAAGAGGTAATATCCGTTACCAATCTTTTCAATTTCTTTCTTCTTCAACTTCTTCTCCTTTAGTTGTTTCATGATAAAGTAATAACATCAGTATTAATTACATACTTATATGTTATTATAAATATTAAACAACCCTAATTCACCTTCTATCCATCCTACGGAAAAATGAAATCACCGCGCGTGCGTACGTACGGAATACCGTCTCCACGCCGTGGTGTAATCTATTTTCCACCACCACCTTAAAAGGATGGGTATAATGGTGTAATGAGTAACTATTTATGATTATTATAAAGTAATATTGATACTGAAATAATATATATATATACTCCAATACAATTCCACGATCATAGGAACGATATCATCACTCGTGCGTACGTACGGAATACCGTCTCCACGATGTGATGCGACTCATTCTACATGATCATCATTACATAGTAATTATATAAATGAATTGAATGAATAAATATGATATATGTTACACTAATACCATTCTGGATATAAGGTATCTATAACCTTAAAAGAAGAATAAGAATTTATTCGGCAAAACACGCATAAGAACAAAAGGCAATAAAGACCTGAGTAACAAGTAACAATGAAATATTACTAAAAAGAAGCTAAGAATATGACCATATATGATATCATATCAATATGTATGATTCTGGAATAAGTCAATAACATTATTTAAATCATTATACAGGAGCTTCGGACACGTACAAAGAAAATCAGACTTAAGGTAAGGGAAAATATCACAATCTCATTTTTATCTGAGATTGTTTATTCGTAAGTATTTAATGGGGTGTATTTTATCATCCACATCCATGTTTCATCAATATGTAATATTATTTCCATCCACCTAAAATTATTTAAATCCATTTTTACCCTTCGGTGAAATTTTAGTAATATGTATGGAAGGAATCTTTTGTCGTTTTTCGTACGAGGTACTTTTTGACTTTTCCGACAAAAGTATGAAGAATGTTTTTTTTAACTTATACGGCATGAATGGATTTTTAAAACATTATTTCCAAGAAGCTTACTTTACAAGTTTTCAAGTTTATTTTTAATCATCTTCTTTTGTTTTAAAGTTGTATGACATGTTATGAAAGGAAAAATGTTTTTGAAGTAGAAAGGATATTTTCCTCAAGAATGGAGTTCAAGTATTTTATCAAAATTATTTTCCATCTAAGATAATAAAAGGGTTCTGTTTTTATCCCTATTATAACATGGATTTGATTATGTTGTGATGGAAATATTTTTATGAATTCCTTTATCTTATATGAATTGTTTTATGATGTCATGTTGTTTAAGAATTCCATTTTTATTACATGGGTTACGCTATGATGTATGGTTTATGATTATGTGGCACACATAAGAAAGGATTCATTATAAGATGGGTGGGACCTATATCTCCCTCCAATGCATTGGGTAAAGACTTTATATCTCATGAGATAGACATGGCTGGAACGGTAGGTTATACCGGTTCAGTGAAACAGGACTGGAACGAGGGTGACTCGGTTCAGAAAGGGACTTTGTCCACTAAGATAGTCTTGGCAATGAGTCATGACTAACAAGAAATGATTTTCCATGATTATGTGTGCATGCCACAAAGTTTCAAGTTTCATGTTATGATTATGGGGATCTCATTTTCACTTCTATGATTTGTTCCATGTTAAGATATTATGATCTCTTTGGCAGGTTATGATTTTCAAAAGATATGATATGATTTTTATTTCCTTTATTTGCCCTTGCTGAGCATTTGAGCTCACCCTTTTATGTTTTCTTTTCCCCAGGTCAGGAAGATGGATATTAAGTAGAATATGCTAAAAGGGACCCTAGATATGATGAAATAAATGGGAGACACTGTAGAAGATTTATGAACCAGTTGTTTATGTTTCCCAGTTTCTAAAGACACTATACCTATACGGTCCTTTATGGTTTTGTCATATGATGTAATAAGTGTGCTTCAATTTTGAAGTATTAACAATGTATGTAAAGTATGGGTCGTTATAGTGAAGCTTTCTACGTACATGCTTCGGGATTCCTCCAAGATATGGTGGGATGTGATCTCACATTAAGGATTCTAGCAGGTTATGTCATGGGATGAGTTTTAACATGCCTTCTATGATTACTTGTATCATGAGACATTGGTGACCAATTGATCTCAAGAGTTCAAGATTCTATAGTAGTGTACTTTTTCTGTTATGCAGTATTCTTATCACTTCGTTGAGCTGTAGCGCTTCATTCCTATTCTAGGAGGTGATGAGTTATTCATGGTAAAGATGTTTGAGGATGGTCTGAGGAAATAATTCCAATCTCAGGTGAACATTTTCCGGATGGTTTCCATCACTTCTATCGTCAACCAGTTGCTGATCATGGAGCACAATATTAGGGATTCTGGAGTTGCGAGCCATGAGGGTTCGACATCCGGAGTTAGTATTCCTCCTACTGACAACAAGAAGTGTCGTAGGGGGTCTTCACGTGGTATTCCAAGGTGGAGGGATACTTTTTCTATTCTCCAGGTGGTGTGCTACCAGTGTGAGATGAGTGGGCATGTGAGGCCACATTTCCCGAGAGACCCAGTGGAGTTCCAATATTGTGGAAATATGGGGCATCTTCAGCATTTTTTTCAGATCTTCTTACCAGAAGTAGGTGACAGGGGTTCTTCTATGACTCCACATTTAAGATCATCACCCCTAGTTTCTCATCAGTATGGGAACTAGAGTTCTTACAGCCGTTCAAGCCAAGTTGGAGGTTGTGGCTATGGTAGTTAGTCACTAAGATTTCAGCCACAACAGGGTGGACCAGCTCAGAGTGGTTAGGCAGGGTCACGGGGCCACGGTATAGGCCATACATTTCAGTGGAGGAAAACTAGCAGGAGTAGGATCCTGGACCTTCTACAGTTTGAGGTACGATCTTATTTTCCTCCGCTTTAGCTTCTTCTCTTTTCGATACAGGGGATTCCCATATCTTTATATCTAGTGCTGTTATGAAGATCTCATAGCTCTATATCATTTCTTATGCTACTATCATGATGTTTGACACTCCCTTGGGGACTATAATGGCTAGTGTGAGACAGTGTAAGGAGTACCCTATAGAGGTTGGTGGGTGTCACTTCTTATGGGACCTCTATGTCTTAGAGATGAAAGGCTATGATGTCATTCTCGGAATGGAATGGTTAGTTACCTTCCTGGAAGTTGTTGATTTCTATTTCCATAGGTTGAGTTTCACATCACCAGAGGGAAGATCGTTTCAATATAAGGGAAAATGAGATGTCCCGGTGAGCAGAGCAGGACACGAGCATCTTGGGTTGGGAGGAGTTACAACCCATATTGCAAGTCATTATCTAGATGACCAGGGGACTTCACAGATGGACTTTCCTCCAGCGGTGAATTGTTTCAAGGACATATTTCCAGAGGACTTGTTATGTTTTCCTCTGGAGTGAGAGGTATACTTTTCTATTGGGATTTTTCTAGGAGCGGCACCGGTTTTAATTCCCCCTTATAGGATGGTTACACCAGCATTACAGAAGCTCAAGAAATAGTTGGAGGAGTTGTAGGAAAAGGGTTTCATCCACCCTAGTAATTATTTTTGGGGTTCGCCTATCCTGTTTCCAAAGAAGGAATAAAGTACCCTCTTTCTTTGTGTGGATTATCGGAGGTTGAATCAGTTGACGGTTTGGAACTGATATCCCTTGCGGAGGATTGATGATCACTTTAATTAGATTCGAGGAGCTCGGGTGTTCTCAAATATTGACTTGAGATCTGGTTACCATCAGTTGCATGTTAGACCATATCATAAACCTTTTACTGTCTTTCAGAGTAGGTATGGTCTATACGAGTATGTATCAATGTTGTTCGGTCACACGAACGTGCCTATAGTTTTTATGGAATTGATGAACCGATTGTTCCATCCATACATGGATTCATTCATGGTGGTCATCATGGATTATATCTTGGTGTACTCTCACACTTTACATGACCATGCCATCCATCTTGAGATCATTTTAGATACACTAAGAGATCGTCATTTATATTTCATGCTCTCAAAATGCCACTTTTGGATGGACCTGATTCACTTTTTGGGTCATGTTATTTTAGAGACAAGAGTATCAATAGACCCAGAATAATTGAGAGTAGTATTTTCCTAGGAGCATCCAAATAACATCTTCGTGGTGTAGAGTTTTCTAGGTATGGAGGGATAATATAGACGTTTCATACATAACTTTTCATGCATTGCAGTTCCACTAATGGGTCTAACTAAAATGGGTGAAAAGTTCTCGTGGTCAGGTTGTTGTGAGTCAGCCTCTCAGGAGATAAAAGGGAGGTTTACATCAGCTCCGATACTAGTATTCTCAGAGCCAGTGAAGAGATATAATGTCTACTTTGATGAATAAGGTATCGAGATTGGAGCATTGCTTATGCAAGAGGATAGAGTCATTGTAAATGGGTTTCAAAAATTGAGGACACATGAGAGGAATTACTTGAAGCATGATCTTGAGTTAGCTACAGTTATTTATGCCTTATGTTGTTGGAGACATTATCTTTTGGGACAACATTTTGTGGTTTTCACCAACCACAAAAGTCTAAAGTATATCTTCACTCGGTGTGACTTGAATTTGATACAACGAAGGTGGGTTGAGTACCTTCATTCTTTTTACATTGAGAATTCATACATGCCTGGAAAGGGAAATGAAATGGCTGATTTACTGAGTAGGAGGACTCAGATACAGGCATTTCAGTTGGCCAGTAGTGGGTGGAAGATTATTGTTATGTTCTCTGAGATGCATTTGGAGGTGCACGATAGGAATGGGCAGACATTTCTTTTTTCTGTAGTTGTTACCTCTAATCTTCTTGATCAAGTACGAATGAGGCATCTATCATATTCTGAAGGCCTAGTCCTATGATAAATCTTGTTAAGAGTGGACCCTATTTCTGGATGGACCATAGGCGAGGATGAGATCTTGAATTATTATGGGTGCATATGGGTGTCAGAAGACACAAGAAGGGAGTTGATGAGGGACTTTCACTCCTTAGTTTGGGCAGTTCATCCTAGTGTCACCAAGATGTATCGTGATCTACACTGTCAATATTGGTGGCCAGGTATTAAGAGAGATGTTGTTGGATTCGTGATGAGGTGTTCCACCTGTCAGTAGGTGAAGGCGGAACATCAATGACCAAAATTGATTTTGAAGTAGTTACCCATTCCCAAGTGAAAATGGAATGATGTCGTAATGGACTACATGATAGGTTTTCTGAGGTTGCCTCGAGGGAATGATTCTATTTTGGTTGTCATTGATAGACTCACAAAAGTTTCCCACTTCTTGACGATCAAGGAGACTTTCAATGTTGATGACCTAGGACAATTGTACATCTGGGAGATTGTATGTTTTCATGGAGTTCCACATTCCATTGTTTCAAACAGGGATGCTCGTTTTACTTCTCAAGTCTGTCAGGGGCTTTAGAAGTCTTTGGGGACATAGTTTCTTCTGAGTACAACTTACCACTCCCAGACAGATGGTCAGTCTGAGCGTATGATTCAAGTTCTTGAGGACATGTTTCAAGCATGAATCCTTGATTTTGGAGGTTCTTGGGAGAATCACATATCTCTTGTGGAGTTTCCCAACAATATTATTTTTCATGCAGCTATTCAGATGGCACCATATGTGACTTTGTACCGTAGGCCATGCTAATCACCCTTATGTTGGTTAGAGGAAAGAGAAGAAGCTATGCTAGGACCTCATCTTGTCCCAGAGACCACAGAGTACATTGAGTTGATTCAGAGGAGGATGGCTACTGCATATTCTCGATAGAAGTATTATGCTGATCAGAAGAGATAACATCTGGAGTTTGAGGTTGGGGGTCAGGTTTTTCTGCGTGTCACACCGAGGATGGGACACCGAATGATTAGGAGATAGGGTAAGCTTTTGCCGAGGTACGTCAGGCCATTTAATATATTGGAGATAGTTGGGCCGGTCACCTATTTGTTGCAGTTACCTTAGAGGTATCGGCATATGCTTGATGTCTTGCACATTTCTCATCTTTGAAATTACTTCTTAGACCCGTCTCATGTTTTTCAACCCGAGGAGGCTGAGTTTGTGGTGGAATCCTCGTTAGAGGAGCATCCTATCTGGATTTTTGATCATAGTATGATGGTTCTCTTTGGCTAGTTTATCCCTCTAGTATGAGTTCTATGGAAAAACAGGCAGGTACAAGATGAGACATAGGAGAGGGAGGCCAATGTACAATCACAGTGGCCAGAGCATTTTGAGGATTCTTCTTCTTTACCGCCTTGTTAGGGAAATTCAAGGAAGAATTTATTTACGGGGGGGGTTTAAGAACACAAATCTTCATTTCATGTATGTTTTCCTTTTCTGGTGGTTTTTGAGAAAAAGAGGTTTTTAGGAAATTTCTTATGTACATGACATGTAGTTTTTGAGTACACGTTGTGTACTTGGTAACCGTGGGTAGATGGGTGCGGGACATGTAGTGGCCACGAACATGACCATATCTGGTGACCTAGAGACCACATAATGAGGGGTCCGGTGAAGGAAAATAAATGTTGTGTACTTTATCTTTTTCATTAAATGGACCATAGAAGTGTCTTATTGACAGAAACACCATCATCTTCGCCTTCTTCGACCGAGAGAACCCATACGACCACGTCACTTCCCTGATCCCATGATCGAGCACCCATTCTCTAAATAGACCACCGTCAATTGTGTTGGGATCGCCTCAGTATGTTCTTCCTTATTCTAGAGCTTCATTTCAGGATTCTTCATCTTTCAAGGGTTATCTTTCCTTAAATGGTTTAGAAGTTTTTGTATATCTATGGTGTTCTTGGGAGATTCAATGCTTATGGTACATTTATCTTGATCCTATAACACTAAGGTGGTGGTTTGTGCCTTTCTGTTGAATGTATTTGAGTTATATGTGCAATACTTCCCAATACCCTTGAAGGAGGTATTGCAGGTTTACTGTTTTATCCCTGTTAATTTCTTTCTATGCTTGTATTCTTGTGTAGAAATTAATTGCATCTGAATATGATTAATTACTGTTCTTTAGAAGGTTTTCCCCATGGATATTGTTTATTACTATTTGGTCTTTCATATCCTGTTAGGATCCCTTGTTTACATACCATGCCTAGTATTATAGGATGTAGTGTTTTGTATATCCAACACGCTGATATGCTATAGATTTCTAGCCAAGTAGTTCTGAGGGTTACTACGGCCGATATGCGCTGCTATGCTTACTTGACTTACACAGGGCTGTAATACTCTGGTGTAGTAGACCATAGAGAGAATGGACGTAAGGGGTTCTCTAGAGAGTCTGTTTACTTTTATATTTCGAGACCATAGGGGGAATTGACAAAAGTGCTTCCTTAGAGTGTCTGTAGTTCCTCGACGTGGGCCACAGGGGGAATGTGACGTAAGTGCTTCCCCATAGCACCTTTAATTACTTATAAGAGACTATAGGAGGAATTGAAGGTGAGTTCTTCCTCATAGAGTATATTTTAGAGAAGAACCAGAGCAGTGAGACTGTGTGTGCTTCCCAGAGGGTTTCATGTGCTGCTAGGTAGGACCAGAGGGGATAGGCCGTGAGTACTTCTGAGAGCATTAACTTTTGTGTTTAACTGTCTTCCTATGCAGCTAGGTAGGACGAGAGGGGATAATTCATGAGTACTTCCCAGAGGGTTACCTATTTGTGTTTACCTACTTAGATAAGCTGTTTGATGATATATGAAACTGAATACATTGGAACTAGGGATTTTTTTACTGTTGAGTACTTGCTTATTTACTGCTTTCTTTACTAATTACCTGCCATATATTCACTTACTGTTAGGAAAATATATAATGGTGGTTTTCTACTGGTATTTAGTCTCATGCCCTGTTTGGGTCATGCTTTTAGGCCGAAACAGATTATATTGTTTCTGGTATTGATAAGGGAAAGCACCCTTCAACTTCAGGTACTTGTCTGCTTTGGAGCTGGAGAGCATGGAACCAAGCTATGGCTTGCGATGCTAAGGAGTGGTTTACATGTTTTCCTTTTGTACTTTGGATTACTACTGTATTGAGTATTGTGGATTTTTTTCTTGTTTTCCTAGACTCATATATCATGCATCATCTTATATATGTGCTCTAGTTGTTATTACTTCTGTCTTCCACTGTTTACTTTTATTATGGTACTTTTTCTGATTCCACTATTTCTATTAATTTACTTATTTTGTGTTACTCTTCCTATGAGGGCATTGTTTCCGCACTATCACACCCAAGGCCCTTGCTGCTAGACGGCAGCCTTTGGAATTCTGGGAAATACGCTTGAGGCCATGTGACCTACCGAGTACGGGGCGCCTCTGGGCCACTTCTGGAACCAGGACGTTACAATTGTTGTACCAACATGTTAGATGAACAAAATAAAATAAATGGAACATAAATAATTCTAAACTTCTAGAGTGTTCTCAATTATTCTATACAGTTATAATCATGATATGTAATTTTTTTTCGAGAGAATGAATTTATATTATATTTTATATTCTATGAGATAAAATTGAGAATTAATTCAAACTTTTATTCTAGATTTTCTCTTTAAATTCAAGATACTATCTTATATTATATTTTCAATGATATTACGACTATCATATTCAATATTTTTATTAAACAATAGATCTCATATAGTTTATTAAAATTAATCCATCAAATTACAATTAAAATTTAAAAAATATAACCACTTAAAAATTACCCTACATTATATTTATCCACAGGATCATTATTTTGTATATCACCATAATAGAGTATCATTTTAATTAATGATGTTTGTTATATAATAGAAAATAAATCATACAAACTTTGATTCATAAATTTACATTGATTTATATATTTCATCACCAATCATACTGTGAACACATTCATTACTAAATTATTGAATGGTTTCTATAACAATAATTTTAAAGTACCAGACAAGTTGTGAAGTGATGACTCACTATTTGGTAATATTTCCATTTAATATCCAATCATAATTTAGAGTAATTTTTATAGCCTTATCATTGAAACATTATTCTCTCTCCATTCCCATGGATTATTCATATGAATGTATACTATGGTCTGATTACATTGATATGTGGAAAAATAATGAAACACAAAATTATGTGGGGGCACTCACTAAAACATGAGACCCAATACTATTGCATAACACATAGTTCTATAACAAGAAACATATGTTAATTTTACCATATTTCAACATTATATGTTATATAATGTTATAATCCTAGTGATTTCTCCATTTTGAGATGTGATTCATAATTTTTTTAGTCATTAGCTAAAAATCATAGGCATTTCATAACTCAACTATCAACTTTAAATGAATTTGATTCAAACCTATAAAATGTTACAACATTTTGGGTTGTCATTATATCCATTTGTATTTCTATAATAAATCATCTATAAATCCATCATCATATGTTATTTCTCACTTAATAAAATTCACTTGATAACACCCAAATTATTTATTATGAATTTATAACGGTGTCAATATTATCCCCCTTTGAGTTATTGTATTGAAAATTCAAAACCTATAATTTAAATATTATTTTCTTTTTTCACTAACTAGTTTCCATAGATTATAAAATGGGATATTAATATATTATTTAAGCTTATATGTTAAAAATATTAATGCAGTGAACATGATAAATGTTATTATCCTACAGTGTGGTCATGATTTTCTAATCTTGTGACTCTACTCCACCTCATTCTGTGTGATAGAAAATATGTCCTCATATTTATATGAATCTAAATGGATCATTACTCCAATTTCAATATACAAAATTTTCAAAATAATTACCTACACAAAATAGAATAAAACAATGGTGTAATATTTAAATTGGGAATAGGTGCATTTTCTAAACCTCTTAAATTTTAATAAATTGGTCAATCTATAAGGATTATATGATTCCTATAAAACAAAATTTTAATCAAAATATTTGTAAAAAAAACAACCACATAATGATAAGAATAGTAACGTCCCAAATCTAAAGCCCCTCAACTAGTTCCCCATGCCCGATTAGCCACATGACCTCAAGCGCATTTCCCCAAATGCCAAAGGTTGCTGACTAGCAGTGAGGGATTTGGTAAGTTATTGGGGAAACTATGCCCTCATTTGGTAAGGTATACATTTACAAGAAATAATAGTCAATAGCGGAAGCTGTAAACATCGTACAATTAATGAACTAAATAGTGGAAGAAATGTATAATATAATAATGATGCAACATGGTACATGTATCTATGGAAAGCAGCAAACACGACATTTTGCTGAAATACAACTAAGAACAAATCACTAAAATAAACAGCAACTCCAGCAGCATCACAAGCCTAAGCTTGGTCCTATTCTCTCCAGCTCCAACCAGCAATCATGTACCTAGAGTGTAAGGGCCTCAATACCTATCCACACCTACAACCATATAACCTGTTTGGGATGAAAAGAATGACCCAAACAGGGTGTGAGACTAATCCCAGTAGGCAACCACCACAAGATATGTTCCTTACTGTCAGTGAGCAATATTGAAAATCTAATGGAAATAAATACAGCAGAGAAATAGAATGAAACTAAAGTAAACAATCCTATAATCTCCATTAAAATTTATTTATTAATTTAATACAATAATTTAATTTTCAACCAAGGAATCTAGCAAACAACTCTATATTTCCAAGGAAAGCAAGTAACACAATAAGTATCTCAGCAGACTACCTAAACAGCAAGCAGTACAAAACGCAAGCTTGTTCTTTCTCTTGGTGGACTCGTCACAACCAACCAATCAATATTCAATGTGACTCTCTGGGTGTATCACACTGGCATACCCCTCTAGTCAAGTAAACATACAAAAGCACAGACACTTTGGGAAGCTCTCACCATCAATTCCCATGTGGTCTTGCAACGATAGCTATAGACTCTTTAAGTAAGAAATTATGTCTAATTCTACCTATAGTATCGATACGTAACTAAATAAACTCTAAGGAAGCACAAAGTCCTATTACCGTAGGTCCTGTGAATGATACTAATTTATAACAGACTCTCTAGGGAAGCCCTTAATCATCAATTCCCTCTTTTTCCTACCACACCATGTCCCCACAGCCCTGAGTAGTGTAGTTGTGCGTAATCGACTTTTAGCAGCCCAAAGTATGATCAATAAACTACATGTCTAATAGCTACAATTCATCTAAAGCATATAAACAATAAGCAATACATGCAATCAACTATATCAAGGGAAGCAAACAATGCAACAAGGTATGCCTCACAGGCAACCTAATCCAAATGGCGATAAACATACAAAATAGGGGGAACACCCATGGGTGATCCTCAGACATGCTAATAAAGAAATTATTAATCATCTAATAACCTCAAGAATATACGAAATATAAGGCAGATAACAAAATAGGGTCAAAACCCTATCCTGAGAGACCCGATACATGAGTATCCGACACTTTTTCACCAAAAACTCAAAGACATTCAACGTAGGGAAAAAACCACCTACCTCGATCCGAGGAGATCAATATACTTGAACCTCAGCTTTTGAATCATCCTATAATGGAGAAGATTGAAAAAATGTCTAAAACTTTCATCCTCAGATAACTCTCACAAGAGAAGGAAACATGAAACATGACTAATGATGAACCAAGAACTCACTACTGTGATTCAATTGCAACTGATGACGTTCAATTCGGACAATTGGTGATGGATCGGTGGCTCAAAAGAGATTCGGCCTCCTCAGGCACTCTGGAAATAATTAAGCAGAGAAGAAGATGAAAATAGGTTTAAGATGCGACCCCAGTCTGATTAATGAAATAAAAATAAAAGTACACGGCGTGTAATTCATGAGTATAAGGCATGTACTCTCCCTTTCCGTACACCGTATTAAGTGGCCTCCACATCAATGCTACACATTGTGTGTGTGGCCCGGAGATGACCAGCACACGACCTTGTGCGGGAGAAAGGTACACAGTGTGTACTCATAATGTACATGACGTGTACTTAGAAAATTTCCAAATTTTCTCCATTTTCTAAAAAACGACCAGAAATTGAAAAACATACCTGAAACGATGATCTGAGTTCTTAAAAACTTCCCCAGTTAAATAGATTTGTCCCAGGAATTACCTAACTTGGTGGCTAAGAAGAAACCTCGAACAACTCTGGCCACTGTGATCGCATATCGGCCTCCCTGTCCTAAGTCTCATCCTTTACATGGTCGTGCTGCCATATCACCCGTACCAGAGGAACAGACCAGCCACGGAGTATCTTTGCACTACGATCAACAATCCTAATTGGATGATCCTTGAACGATGCATCCTGCTCCAGCTCAACCTCCTCCGGTTAAAAAACATGAGATGGGTCTGAGAAATAGCTGTGAAGCTGAGAAACATGGAAGACGTCGTGCATAGCCTGGTACCTCTAAGGAAACTGCAACCTATAAGCAACCAGCCCGACTCTCTCCAAATCCTCAAATGACCCGATGTATTTCAATGAAAGCTTACCCTGTCTTCTGATCCTCTTGTGTCCTAACCTCGGGGTAACACGTAGGAAAACCTGATCCCCGACCTTATACTCCATAGGTCGTCTCTGCTGATTAGCATAAGATTTCTTCCAAGACTATGTAGTAGACACCCTTTTTCAAATCAACTCCACTTGCTCTGTGGTCTCCTGAACAAGACGAGGTCCTAGCATAGCTGCCTCTCCTGACTCCAGACAACACAAGGGTGATCGGCACAACCTACCATACAAAGCGGTGTAAGGTTCCATCTAAATATTTACTTGAAAACTATTATTATTAGAAAAATCCCCTAGAGGTATATGATTCTACCAAGAACCTCAAAAATAGAGGACACATGCTCGTAGCATGTCCTCTAGAACCAGAATCATGCGCTCTGACTGGCCATCGGTCTGGGGATGGTAAGCTATACTCAGAAGTACCTGTGTACCCTAAGCCCTATATATCCCATGACAGAAATGCGATGTGAAGTGGTGTCCCTATATGAAATGATAGTACTCGTAACCCTGTGCAAGAGTACAATCTCACGGATGTACAACCATCCAAGATCATCAATACTGAAGGTTTCCTTAATTGGCAAGAATTGAGAATCCTTTTTGAGCCTGTCAATGACAACCCATACCATGTTATTCCCTCGAGGCGATATCTGTAACCCTGTCACAAAGTCCATCACGACATCATTCCACTTCTACTCGGGAATGGGTAGCTGCTTCAAAAGCCCTACTGGTCGCTGGTGCTCCGCCTTCACCTGCTGACAGGTGGAACATCTCATGAAAAAACCAGCAACATCTCTCTTCATACTTGGCCACCAATACTGGTGGTGTAGATCACAATACATCTTAGTGATCCCAGGATGAACTGCCCAGACTAAGGAATAAAATTCTCACATCATCTCCTCGCGTATATCTACTGGGACCCATACGCATCCCTGAAAACGCAAGTTCTCATCCTCGCCTATGTTCCATCTGGGAATAGGGTCCTATCCTGACGCACTTTCCCATAGGACTAGGACTTCAGAATAAGACAAATACCTCATCCTAACTCAGTCAAGAGACATAGAGGTAATATCTACAGATGATAGGAATGTCTACCCCTGTCTGTCGTGCACCTCCAAATGCATATCTGAGAAAATAACCATAAGCTTCCACTCGCTGCTGGCCTCCTGAACTGCCCGCATCTGAGTCCTCCTGCTCAGTGCATCAGCCACTGCATTTCCTTTTCCAGGTATATAGGAAAGCTCGAAATCGAAAGACTACAGGTACTGAACCCACCACCGCTATCTCAAATTCAATTCTTGCTGCATGAAGTTATACTTGAGGCTCTTGTGGTCAGTATATACCACAAAATGATCTTCCAGAAGATAATGTCTCCAACAATGCAAAGCATGAACAACTACAGCCAACTCTAGGTCATGCGTAGGATAGTTCCTATCATGTGGCCTCAACTACTGAGATCCATACCCAAAAAATATCCTCCTACACAAGCACTGCTCCCAGCCCGATGCCAGATGCATGATAGAAAACTATATAACTCTTGAATGGCTCTGGAAAAACTAGAATCGGTACTGAAGTCAATCTCCCCTTTAACTCCTAAAAGGCTATATCGCATGATTCTAACCAAATATACTTCACCCCCTTCTTAGTCAGGCCCTTCAACGACACTACTAAGTGTGAGAAGTCCTGTATAAACTGCATGTAGTAACTAGCCAACCCTAAGAAACTTTGTACCTCAAAGAAATTCTTCGGATGCTCCCAGGTGACTACAACTCTCACCTTTTCTGGGTCTATTGATACTCATGACTCTGAGATGACTTGACCCAGGGAGTGAATCTCGTCCCTCCAATAGTGGCACTTAGAGATCATAACATATAACTGATGCTCCCTCAGTGTACTCAAAATGATCTCAAGATGGGTAGCATGGTCGTGTCGAGTGTGAGAGTATACAAAGATGTCATTAATGAAAACTACCACGAAAGAATCCAAGTAAGGATTGAAAACTCTGTTCATCATCACCATGAAAACTGTTGGCGCATTCGTGAAACCGAATGGCATAACCAAATACTAATATAGACCATACCTTCTCTGAAAGGCTGTAAGAGGTATATCAGATGGTCTAACATGCAACTGATGGTAGCCGGATCTCAAGTCGATCTTCGAGAAAACTCTCGCTCCTTGAAGCTATTCAAAGAGATCATATATCCATGGAAATGGATATTGGTTCTTGACTGTCAACTAGTTTAGCTTCAGATAATCTACACAAAGCCTAAAGGTGGCATTTGCCTTCTTCACAAACATGACAGGAGAACCCCAAGGAGAAGTACTGGGTCAGATAAAACCCTTTTCATGCAACTCCTCCAACTGCTTCTTTATCTCTAACAACATAGGCATAGACATCCTATAATGAGGTATGGATACCGATGCTTCTCTTAGCACAAGCTCAATAGAGAAGTCTACCTCACGCTTCAGAGGCAACCCTGAAAAGTCTTCGAGAAAGATATCTGTAAAACGATCAACCACTGGATGAAACATTACCTGAGAAGTCCCATGTTCATCCAGATATAAGATAGAAATTTGAGTCATAAGACCGCCCAACCCATGATGCTCTGGTCCAGCTCTGCTCGTCTAGACATCCCATTCACCCTTATGAAGAAAATATCTGCCCTCTGGTGATGTGAAACTCACCCAGCGACGATACCAATCGACAAAGGCCTCAAAGGGAACTAACCAGTCCATCCTGAGAATGACATCATAGCATGTCATCTCAAAATCATAGAGACTCCATGAAAAACAACACCCACCAACCCCGAGGGGGCAGTCTAAGCACTAATTCACGTTAGCAGTTCTAATTCCCAAGGGAGTTTCTAGCGTCATCATATACTTAGAAGTATAAAATGTAATTCTAAATAATTCCAAAGTATGCATAGAAATAAATCTATGAGAAGCTCTTGTATCTAAAAGTACAGAGGATAAAACTGAGGCTACTAAAAAGGTACCTCAAACTGTAGAAGGTCTAGGATCCTTCTCTTGATGAATATGATCTACAGAAAATGTATGGCCCATACTGCAGCCCTACGTAGTAGCCTGAGATCCCTATACTGCTCCTCCCTGAGCATGATCACTGCGTCTCCAGAAACTACCCTAGCCTGAACGACCTGAAGAATTCCAACCCCCAGTCTTCTACGGAACTGGTAATCCTTCTCTTTTATGCGGAGTCGGAGCTGATCCTCCTTCACTAGCCGCTGGTAGAAGAACCTTTCTGAAGCGATGAAGATGACCCATCTTGTTGCATGATCGGCACTCCACTGGGTCTTTTAGGAACTGAGGCATCTTATGCCCATTTTTCCCACACTGATAGCACACCACATGGTTTCTAGAAGGAAGATCTCGTCTACCAATATGAGTACCTCGCTTCCAGGAGTCGCCACATATAGACTCTCGGTGGCGCTTCCTGCTGTCTGTCTGGAGAGAATAATCCCTGGATGTTGAACCACCCTGGTCCACATCTCCAACCTCCCTCGCGTTTCTCTCCATAATAAGTTCCTGGTTGTCTATCAAAGTGATAGAAGTCAACTGAAGGAAATTCACCTTTGACATGATGTCCTGTCTGAGGCCTTCCTCAAACTTCCTCACCAAAAATAGCTCTTCATTCCCCAGAATGGGAGTGAAACTTTGTAACTCTGTAAAGCAAGAGGAATACTCCATAACTATGAGAGTACCCTACTGCAGGTTCATGAAATCTCTGGCTCTATCATCCCTCAGCGTCCCCGGGTAGAAGTAGTCGTAGAACGTATGCTAAAACTTATCCCAAGACACAGCCTGTTGGAGCCCTATATGCGAAACCACATCCCACCATCTCTTGGAAGAATCTCACAGCATATATGTCACTATCTTTACTCACCTCTCTAGAGGTGTCAAAAGATTCTCAAAGATGGATATCATGGCTTATAGCCATGACTCCGTAGCCTGATGTCCTCCATACCCTATGAACGTGGGAGGGTGCTGCTGCTGAAAAACCCGCGTTAGCTCTTCCATAGACGGTGTAGGATTCTGAGCTTCCTGGAAGGTCTGCATGAATCTCATGAAACACTCTCTGAACAGAGCATCAACACAAGTGTTTGGAATCACTGTAGGTGACATGTCTGGAACGATAGGCGGAACTACTGGTAGTCACTGATCTTCTATATCTGGCGTACGGTCACTTCCTAGTTCCTGATGTGCACTGAAAGGATGTCTTGGTGCCATATCTCAGAAAGCTCAAAAGCACACCTTTGTTAATGATGAACACAGATGAAACATAAGTGTGAAAAATGGAAAAGGAGAGAAAAACTTTAAAATTTGGGAAAACATGACTGCATGGCATGTAGTACTACTACACGATGTGTTTCTTACATGATTACCCTGGGTGTGTACCATGGCCATACATGGATGTGTAAAACACCTGGCTACACAGCGTGTTATTAAACTACAGGGTGTGTACCAACCCTTTTCCTCCCTGCCTTTTCACTCCTACACAGCTGGGAACACGGACTCTCCCAACAGGAAACTACACGGCGTGCTTGTCCACTACATGGGAATTCCATAAGATCTCCACCCCCTGTCCATGTTGTTAGTGACACGGATTGGTACACAGACCACTACTACGAGGTACGTCAAAGGAGACACGACTTGTACTTGACATGCCTTACCTGGCCCATGTTTTTAGTGACACGGCCTGACACACGGTCGAAACTGCATAGTTTGTTCCATACGGAGACAGTGTGTACGAGGAAGAATAACACCAACCCGTGTTGTTGGCTACACGGCCGACTACAAGGTCAACTATACACAGTGTGTTCCCATGGGACACGACGTGCACTTGAAGGAAAACTCTGGCCCGTGTTGTTCGTGACACAGCCAGATATGTATTCCAGACTACACAGCTTGCTAAGCTGGTACACGATGTGTTCCTACATGAAACATTACAACCCCGTGTCACTGCCCAACACAGTCAGGGACACGGCTAAAAACTACATGGCGTGTATGCAGAAAGTACACGCCATGTATTGTGGGTTTTTCTAGATAGTATCCTCAGAACTACACCGAGGACTAGAAAAAACAGAAAAACAAGCATTAAGGTGCCAAATTCTGATCCATGGGGGGCCATACTCCATTCAAATCAAAGCTTGGAATCATACCATAGATATAACAAGTAAACAGAACAAAAAAATCACGACCCACCAAATTCTGATCCTCGAGGGCCCATAACACCTCTAAGACCAAATTTTTGCGTCGATTATAAAGAATCTCCAAAAAAAGATACCCTATAAACATGGCTGGTATTCTATCACAGCAGCTATCACAACAACATGCATCGTCTATCACAATTTCTTTCACAAAAACATGAAAATGCTAATGCAATGTAGATGTCATGGAAAAATGCATGACTTGTGATTTTATAACAAGTTCCTATATGATTCATGAGATGGAATACCCTCATCTCATCGGGTTTCAACAAGATAGAACCAAAATCATATAAATAATAACAGCACGAAACAAGTGCACCATCCAACGGTGAAAAAAATTAAACTGTAACATTTGAAAAAACTCAAAAATTTCAATATTCGAGGTAATATGGATTTTTCCCTGTACAATGTTTCTAAATGCCTGGGCACAACTATTTACCATTTATATATTCCATCATATCCCTGTCTAATGTCGCTAAACAGTAAGTCAATAGAAAAGGAGAGAAACCTGCCTTTGATACCACTTTGTAACGACCCAAATCTGGAGCCCCTCAACTGGTACCCCATGCCCAGTTCGCCACATGACGTCAAGCGCATTTCCCCAAATTCCAAAGGCAACCGACTAGCAGTGAGGGACTTATTAAGTTATTGGGGAAACTATTCCCTCACATGGTAAGGTATACAAGGTACAAGAAATAACAGTCAATAGCAGAAGCAGTAAACAACATACACTAACTGAACCAAACAATGGAACCAATGTATAATATAATAATGATTCATAATGGTACATGAATCTAAGTAAAGAATCAAACATGAAAATGTGCAGAAATACAACTGAGAACAAAGCATGAAAAGAAAACAGCAACTCCAGCAACATCGCAAGCCTAAGCTCGGTCCTATGCGCTACAGATCCAACCACCAATCATGTACTTGAAGTAGAAGGGCCAAAATCCCTATCCACACCTGCAACCAAATAACCTATTTGGGCGGAAAATCAGGACCCAAACAGGGTGTGAGACTAATCCCAGTAGGAAACCACCACAAGATCTGTGCCCTACTGTCCGTGAGAAATATAGCAAATGTAATGGAAATAAATGCAACAGAGTAACAGAAGTACACTAAATTAAACAATCCTACAATCTCCAATCACATTTATTTATTAATTTAATACAATAATTTAATTATAAACCAAGGAATCTAGCAAAAATCTCTATATTTCCAAGGCAGGAAAGTAACACAACAGGTATCTCAGCAGACTACCTAAACAACAAGCAGTACAAAACCAAAGTTTTTTCTTTGGCTTGGTGGACTCGTCACAACCAACCAAACAATATTAAAGGTGACTCTATGAGTGGCTCACACTGGAAGACCCCTCTAGTCAAGTAATCATACAAATCCACAAACACTCTGGAAATCTCTCACTGTTAATTCCCATGCGGTCTTGCAACGATAGCTATAGACTCTCTAAGGAAGCACTTATGACTAATTCCCCCTCTAGTATTGATACATAACTAAGGAAACTCTAAAAAATCACAAAATCCCATTCACATAGGTCATGTGAACGATATTAATTTATAACAGACTCTCTAGGGAAGCCCTTAATCGTCAATTCCCTCTTTAGTCTACTACACTAGGTCCCCACTGCACTGAGTAGTGTAGTCGTGCGTAATCGAATTTTATCATCCCAAAGTAAGCTCAAAAAACTAAATGGATAATAGCTACAATGCATAAAAATCATATAAACAGTAGTAAATACATGCAATCAACTATATCAAAGCAAGAAAACAATGCAACAAGGTATTCCTCACAGGAAACCTTAGAAAAATGGTGATAAAAATAAAAAATGGGGGGAACACCCCTGGGTGATCCTCAAACATTCTAATCAAGAAATTATTAATCATCTAATAACCTTAATAATTCAAGAAATCTAAGTCAGATAACAATGTAGGGTAAAAACCCTATCTCGAGACACCCGATACATTGGTATTTGAAACTTTTGAACCAAAATCTCAAATACATTCAACATAGGGCAACAATCCACCTACCTCGATCCTAGGAGATCGATATAATTGAACCTCAGCATTTAAATCAGCCTATAATGGAGAATATCACAAAAACTTCTAAAATTTTCAACCTTAGATAACTCTCACAAGAGAAGGAAATGGGAAACGTGACCAAAGAAGAACCAATAACTCACCGCTGTGATTCTTTTTCAAATGACGACGTCCAATTTAGACAACTAGTGATGGATCGGTGGCTTTGAGATGATTCGGACTCCTCATACATTATTGATGTAATTAGGCAGAGAAGAAGACGAAAACAGGTTTAAGGTGAGACCCCGGTCCGATTAATGAAATAAAAAGAAAAGTACACGACGTGTACTTCATGAGTACACGGTGTGTACTCTCAGTTTCTGTACACCGCATTTAGTGGACTCCACATCACTACTACACACCGTGTGTGTGGACTGGACACAACCAACGCACGGCCTCATTCGGGAGAAAAGTACATGGTGTGTACTCATAAAGTACATGGCGTGTACTTAGAAAATTTCTAGATTTTCTTCTTTTTCTCAAAAACGACCAGAAATGGAAAAATATACCTGAAATGAAGATCCAAGTTCTTACATGAAGAAAAAAAATTCAATTCACAATGTTTTACTCTACTATTTCATTTATAATGTGATAATTAATTTTGATGTGTTTTATGTGAGAATATTGTTTCATATTCTGTATTAACATGACAATACTCTTATGGTCACACTAATTTAAAATCGACTACCACACCATTTCTCTATGATATTCTAACTGATTTAATTTTTTTTTAAAATTATTATATTATTTAGTGATTGAAATTTAATTTATCTCATTTATACTCAAGGAGGAACTATCTCTATCTTTTTTACTCACCCATCGATGATAATTTCTGTTGAGGAAGATGTCTTCATTAATCATGGATTTTTTATCCTCATTTTCTCCTAATTAGTTTTTGTTATAGTTTCAAAAAAATATTAACACTCTGTAGTTTTAAAAACCATTCAACAATTCAATATTCCATGAATATACCTCATTATAATCATTAACATTAAGATATGATCTTCCTTTAGACAATAATAAAAATTTTCATCCAACATGTTTGATTGAGGATATCCATCCTTGTTGTGGTGAGGTATAATAATCTTCAAAAAATTATCATCTACAACATCGAGTCCACAATGATGCTATCACCATGCTTTATAAGGTTACTTATAATTTAAAATGGAGTTGATACCAACATGCAATCATTTATTAAAATATTATTTAAAAAATCTCTTACAAACTTTACTAGTGAGATGAATGTTATTTTTTCATTAATAAAAAATTTCAACCTCTTGAATTATGTTAGTTCTCTAAACATTTACATCTCAAAATCTAAATGCATTAAATTTGTGAACCTTTCAATATAATTATACTTATTTTATTAAAAAATAATGGTATACACATAAAAAATTACAATAAGCATACCCTCTTTTGAGATTTTAACATAATGGTTACAATATTATCCATATGATTTGATGTCAATATTTTTCATATAAATTTTGATTCATGTATACCATGTTTATGTTTCTTATTTCACGCCACCAAATGATTTTTTTAAAATTTTTACTTTTGAATAATCATTTCTAAAAATAAATCCCACTGATTGTATAATATAAAATTCTTCACTCACAAATCTGTTAAAAACTCTAACTTCACATTCATTTGAAATAATTTTATTGAATAAAAATTATTAAAAAAATACCATAGAATATAAATATTATGTCGGTGTACTTGTTTTTTCAATATTAATTCATTTGATTTGTGTATACCCTTCATATATTATCTTTAACTTGTTTTTCAACACACTACCATGTTCATAGATTTTTTTGAAGTACCACTTCTTATAAATCACATTTTGATGATCAAGTTCATCCATAATATCGAATGTCATATTATTTTCAATATAGTCCAATTCTTCATTAATTACAATCAATATTTATTTTTATTCTATAACTTCTTAAGATGTTTTTGGTTCTATAATTTATAATAGTGAATTATTCTCCATAATTTTTATTATTGTGGTTTTTATTGAAATAGATAGGTCTCTAAAAATATTTCATTTATCGACCAAAAATTTTCTCCTTTTATTGATTTATATATTGAATCAGTTTGTCACTATATTCATATTCTGATTAAAATTCATCATCATAACTATATGAAATATTATTCACTTATCTAAAAATCACAAAACATGATAATTATTCTTCTTTATAAATTACATCAATTATAGTAATTCTATAAATTTTATTATCTTCTTATTGAGTCAATATAAATTCACTATTTTATATAAATTGGTTTAGTTTCTTGTAAAAAAATTTAAATGTTATGATTTTAGATGAGTTTCCTAGACATATACTTTTATCCTCTATATGTCTAAATAACCAAGATTTCTGTTTGTAATTTAGAAAAATAAATTACTTCCAAAAACATTGAAATTCCTCAAGTTATGTTACCAACCATGCCACATTTATTATAGATTCATCTCTTCTATTAGAATATGAAAAAATATAGGGTGTAAAAAACCACCTCTATTTTTTATTTCTAGTAATATATAGAGATTCCATTCTAAATTAACAATGATTATCCTATATTTTCTACCATGCTATTTCACCTTTCTATTAATATATTTTTCAATAGATTCATTATGATATACACTTCATACATTACTCCATGTTTTCCAAATTATTTTCATAAATATTTTTATGCATATTGAGTTCCATTATCTAATTATAAGATATTCATTATTGCTTTTGTTTCATTAGACACAATTATTTGGAATCTTTTAATGTAGTCCATTACTTCTTTCTTAGACTATATAAACATGTCACTACCCATATTGATGACGTCATCAGTAAATGAAATTATTTTTTTATTCTAGTTCTATATTGATTAATATTTCTACATACATCATTTTGGGAAAAATACTCTATATTTTATATCCTTTTTTTTCTTTTTATGATATGTGCATATCAATATATTTCCACTTAATCATACATCACATACCATTTCCCTATTTAACTTTATGTTATGGATATCCATTTATACCTTCAATTTTTAGAGATTTTCTATTATTTTTATAATGACTGTGACTAGGCTTCGTATTTTTCATTTCATCTCCATCCAAATAGATTTTACCACTTAATTTGATCATTAGTTATACCTAATTCCAAAATAACACCATTAGATCAACTATTTATTTAAAATATTTGATAATATTTTAATTTAATTTCATGTGGGATGAACATCCAATATGAGGAATCCACATATTATTATTCTTCATCATTTTCAATTTAATTTCATAAACTATATATTTCTTCTTTATATAAATCTTCATTTCATTTAAAGAAATGTTGGGATGTGTTGATACATATGTTTTTATCTTATCATTACCATTAGTATACACCTTTATGTTGTACTATTTTTTTTAAATAGATGAAATAATTTATTTAAATGAATTTTATTGGATTGCCTCTAATCTATCATTCTATAACATCCTTAGAGATAATTTATACATCATATTTTCTAATAATTAGAAAATCTATTCCAAATGATATAGTATTTAAAATAAAATAACAAAAATAAATTTCTAATATATTATAAAGGATATTTTGTTGTTCACAATTTCATACATCCAATTTCTTAACCTTATGAAAGTTTTTTTTCTTCTAAAAAATATTACATCAAGTGACCAAATTTTCCAAAAATACCACTTCAAAAAAGGAAATTTTTTATTGGTTTAATATCTCAACTAATTATTAGTTATTTAATTACTCTCTGGATATTTGTAAGATATTAATTATTGTTTTTTTCATCAATATTCTTATTTTGTTTACTCATTACCATTTATTTTTTATTTTATGATTTTTTAGGGTTAAATCAATGTCTTCTTTTACACATGAAATTGGTTCATTGATGAATCAATAGCTATTAAAAACCTCTTGTTCTAAATTCTTCACTTTACTTGATCTATTCATCTAATAATCTTCTAAGCTACAACTTCTTGTTAAAATCAATTGCTTTTATTTTATATTCTATCATATTTGGAAAGGAGAACTCTTCATTCTCAAGAGTTTCAACATTATGTAATTTATTCTCAATAAAGATGTTATGATCATCGATGACCATAACACGATCTTCAATTTGAAATCTATAATTCATAAAATATTTTGATTTTAGGAGATAATATTCACGATCATCCAAAAATATCTCTAGAAGATCAATTTTTATTTATAATTATTAAAAAAACTCTAGGATTCTTTCAACAAATCCTATATCTTATTATTATTATTATTTTCATGTTCCATATGATCATATTCTAGATCAACCTTGATAATAGTAAATCCCTCCAGTGGATAATCCTCTTCGAAATCAGTTTTTTATTTCCCCACTTTATCCATCATTATAGGGACATAATAATTTCACACAAAAACGTTATATCTTTTTAGTTTAATATTTAATACATAAAATTGTTGAAATTTTAATTTTCATTAGAGACTAGATACCTTAATATATTATTTAGGTACATTATTTATGATCTATGATTATTTTCTTTTCACTTTTTACCCTTATTGACATAACCTACTTAAAAATATTATTTATTACTAGGATAAAGGAATCATAAGAAATGGTGAGATCATATTATAAGAAAGGGTAATCATGGGAGATATCAATTAATCATCATACATAAGAATAAGATATTAATAATGGTATTACATCCTAATAATTAATTAAAAATATCATACCCATTAAATCATAGAATATAATCATTAATCATTTCATAAAAAATTATCATTTGGAAAGACATGAATCATAAGAGTGAGAAATTTTCAGAAATAAATCATAAACCAGAGTTCAAATCATATGCATAAACACATGTATTAAAATTTTGGCATCATAATTGTAATATAAACCATTTTATTTTTATTGGATAACTACCAATACAACTAAATCATATGGGATTATTAATGATGACTAGTTTCCCATATCATAATGGAGTAAGGATCCCCTCATATTTTAAAATTTTCCAATGGAATCCCTATATGTTTCTCTTAATGTATTTGGTATCCCTACCTATTTACCATATTGGTTTGATCACATCAACCAATTTCCCATAATTATCTCATTAGATGCAATGATTTACCCAATTCATTAAAGGGATATATAATTTAGGGTTGACCTATCAAATATTCAATATCATTCACATGTGACAAACATGATCAAAAACCATTCATCTTTTCATTATATGATTACTAATGTAATGTAAATTAATTTCATAATAATTTCATTATTTCATTAAAGAATAACCTATGGAAATAGGAATACATTTTTAAAACATCTCATCATCACGATCTTAAAAAATATAAATAAATATCAAGGATAGAACCATGAGATCATACCCAAATTAAATAATAAGAAACATAAAATGATGTTATCATAGTTGAAAAATGTCTTTAAACGATTAGAGAAGTATTTCATGCGGAAAATATGATTTTAATTTTTTAATTATAAATTTAATATAAAAATTATTATAAAATATTATGGAAAATTATTTCTTTGAAACCAACCATTTATCATTTTAAAGGAATCATAAAATAACCCATAATTCATGGTCATGGGAAATTCTATTCATATAGAGTAAGTTATTAACAGATTCCTTTCACATTTTCTATAATAGTTCAAAAGTACCTCATTTAGAAAATGATTTGACAATTCCTTGAATTTTATTTAAAAAAGTTAAAACATGGGAACAAATTAATTTTATAAAATCACATGATAATAGTAAATAAATTCTTGAAATCATTTTAATTTAAAAAATAATGTAATGACCCAGAAATTTCAAGGAAAATTTTATCTTAAATACTTTGGAATTTTTTGAGTCTATGGTTTCTAACGGCACCTGATTCTGATGTCCGGTGTGCCCGAAATCGATTTTTGATGTTTTGTTCAGGTTGGTTTAGTAAATATATGAGCATGTTTTTCTATATTTTGAACTGGTGCTGGGAATTGAAATCTGAGGACACCAATGGACTCGAATTTCTGGTATTCACTTAAGGGGACCTTTACCATAGTTGGGTTTTATGCGGGTTGAATGTTATAATTTGGGGATTTATCTTAAATTAAATAAAATTGTGGTGATGCACAATTTTATTTTAAGAGGTGATTATTTCCTCCAAGAGGAAGTTAGGGGTGGGTCCCACACCCCACATAACCTCCCATGTGAGGATTTAGAGTGGTGGGCCCTACACGAACCCAAACCCTTTCACCTCCCCTCAACTCCCTTAAACTTCCCATTAACACCCCCTTTATTTATTTTGACAACACCCATCATTTATTATGGTGGAGCCTATCCACCTCCTTCTCATTAAGTATGACAACACAATTAATTAATGACTTCATTAATTAATTTGTGATGTCAACAATTCATTTGAATTGTTCTGAATTGCATGGAAATTCAATTTTTTTGGGGAAGCCTTTCTATTATATTTTCATGGAAAATATTTGGTGGTGGAGCCTTTGGAGAATTGGAGGAGAGCTTCATCCCTCACCAATGAAGAACATGAGGAATGATATCCTCTCAAAAACTGAGGCAAGAACGTGAGGCGTCGTTCATGAGGAACAATGCCTTTCTTCCTCTTCCTTCGCGTCATGGGAGGAGCCGCCGTCCGAGGGGAAACATCGACTACGCTACCTCTTCAGATGCACCCCGAAATCAACGAATCTATGTCAATATCGGATCCTCTTCCTACAAGAAGGAAAAGAGAGCATTGGAATCAAGGTAGGTGGTTTGATATAATTTTAAGTGAATGAAATTATATTCCGTCCTTGATGAATGCTTATATTGTCTTCGGTCAATTGAAATTGCCTAACGCGGAGGGCGCGGGCCGAATGAACATGGCCTGGCGTCCCTCTAATGGTTATTGAATATTTTGGAAGTGGCAACGGGAGGCGGTGGTGACCAGAGGCGGTGGAGAATGGAGGCGGCAGCGACCGGAGGTGGCGGCCGCGCACCGACCGCGTGGAGGAAACTACGGCCCGCATCCGTGGGCCGCTCGGCAGATGAACCGAACCGGCTGGCCGTAGCCGGCCAGGCTGGAGAACCACGATGCCTCTAAGGCACCACGCAAAGGAGAACCACGGCCCGCGCTCCGTGGGCTGCTTCGACGGTGAACCATCCGACCGCCTGCCAACCTGGTTGAAGGAGGTCGCTACTCCCGCAGGTGCGGCATGGGAGAAAAACGACCCGCCCCTGCGGGCCGCTCGAGCAGGGAAGACCGGCCATCTTCGACTGGCCATACAGGAGGGGCGGCGCCGCAGGTTCGGGAAACCGGGGGGGGGGGGGGTCCTCGCACCAGCTCGGCCAGCTGGGCGAGCTGCGGGCAGGGCCGCCTGCCGCTGGTCCGGGCTGGGCCGTGCCCTTTCGCGGGTCAGGACGCTTGCCACCGGGCCATGCCATTCCCCACCAGGATGGTCCGCGCATCAAAAGGCTAGGCCGACCCCCACCCCCCATCCAGGTTGGACCGGCTGAACCGGGTTGGGCCGACCCGACAGCACACTGGGCTTGACGGGTCGGACCCGTTTCACTTAAACGTGAATAACTTCTTCAACGCGCGTCCGATTGACGCGCCGTCTGTGGCACTGGGAATATCACGACGAAGTGGTCCTTTTTAGATACTCTATGTTAGTTTTGGATGAATTTATAAAATGGCCAAGTTTGGAACGAGAGTATTTCCAACCGGGCCCCTAGAACGAAAATGCTAATAACTCTCAGACCGGGCATCCGAATGACACACCATCAGTCGCATTGGGTTTCTTTTGATGGGGCGGAACATCAGGATACATAAACTCAAGACTTCGTAACAGTTGATCCATCGAACCCCCTTTTATCTCAAGGAGCGGACCCTCCCAGAATCGAGCGTGATGTGTGCAAGAACCCTAGAGCTGGTTGTGACTGCGACGACTACCGTACTAGAATCCTTTGTGGGTTCAAAGACGACGACAACTATAATGGAATACTCAGTGGGTTCGACAGTGATGACTACTCTACATTTATCTTAAGTGGGTCCGACAGTTTGACTTTTGTACTTGTATCCTGAGTGGGTCTGACAGAGGAGCTGGTCTGGTATCCTATGTGGGCCCGACAGCTTAGTTGGTCTAGTATCCTTCGTGGGTTCGACAGCTTAGATGAATCAGTGAATACATCTGATCATCTCTATCGCTATACGAAATATTTATACTTATATGAGATGAGACTTGAATTTCAATCATTATCATCGATGTGATTGACTTATTTCCTATGTGGACAGGGTTGTGCTTGGGCTCGAGAGTTGGAGGCGAACTAGGATTGATGACTTAGGTATATGTATGAGCATATACCAAAGTAGAGTTGGTTGATACTTTGTTATTGTATCCTTCTTCTGTCGTTTATCCTTCGTGGATTCTGGGAGACCTTCGGGGGTCTCTTGGACCCTACTGAGTATCGTATACTCACCCCTACATGGCCGATGCCCGCACTACGTTGTGTTGGAGGCAGACGACGGACAACACTGATTGAGGTGGAGGTTTGTGGAGCTAGACAGTACCTGGAGGTGGACCACTTTGCGAGACGTACACGAAGCAGATGGCCAGACCTGAGGTGCTGAGGAGGCCATCTCTACCCACCCTGCAAGTGGGATTCCCAGAGGATGACTCAATAGTTTTTGTTTTATTTTTCTTGTGTTGTAATAGCTTTCAGTTGAACTGTACTTACTGTTGGATTTGTATTTCTGGCCGCTTTCCTTTCATGACATACTTTTGTATTCAGTATTACATAGTGATTACTTATGTTGTGTACATTATTGTGTTTTTTTACTTTTATAAAGGCAATGCCTTCCCTTTTTTCGGGAATTACACCTTTGGTGCTAGTCGCTAGCCCCTAGCTTATGGAAGGCGGGCTTGGGGTAGTCACGCCATGGGCCCTGAGGATGGGTCGTGAAAAAATTTTATCAGAGGAGTCAGTTCTACCACAGAACTCAGGAATCTGATCATTCATTTTTGTGAAGCAATAGTGTTAAGAGTATTGAGTGTGGTTTTCAGTCTAGGGAGTCCAGTGTTGGTGCGGTGGCTGACGTATCCATACCCCAGGACCCTAACCTCTGATTTCCGACTCAGTACAAAAAACACTGATTGCATGTGTGTTTCAAATGTTTCATTTGTGATTACTTGGTGTCAGTTCACTAGGTATATTGTCTGGCCGTGGCACACCTATTTCTTTTCAGGATGGCCCCATGAAGGCAGCCATCTAGGGTTCCGAGGTATGTACGAGATGGAATCCCACCGAGCGATGAGGCCTCGATGTAGGGCCCCATCACAGCGGAGGTACCAGTGGTACCAGTACCCGCTGGGAAACCGATACCACCAGCCCCAGCAATAGATAGTGCAATCCACCTAAGTGCATTTCACGAGTTCCAGCGATAGAGGCCACCCAGGTTCCGCAGAGAGACGGACCCACACACAGTTGAGGATTGGATGGAGGCTATCATTAGATTTTTCTGATTGGTAGGGACACCAGACGAGCTCATGGTGATCCTTGTCGCGATTCTCCTACATGCAGCAGCAGACAGATGGTAGAGCCAGATTCTTCATTGCATGACGAGGCATCTTTACTATGGACAGACTTCGAGAGTCTCTTCCACTCAGAGTTTGTTCTAGCCACCCTTCGTGTGGTGAAAATTCAGTAGTTACTTAATCTGTAGCAGGGCAGCATGATAGTAGCTCAATACTCAGTGAGGATTACTGACCTCTCACGCTACTCCACTGATATGGTGCAGGACCGATTCTTCAGGTCCCGGACCTTCGAGAAGGGACTGAGGAATGAGATCAGGGCTTCGATGATTCCCCTCATCATCCCGACACAGGCAGGGGTGCTAGAGAGAGCCCTTCTAGTGGAGAGCATTCTTGCTGAGCAGTCACTAGCAGTGAGACCCACCACAGGGCGCCACATAGTGGAGTCTTCCATAGTTGGCAGTAGACAGATGACGCAGAGGTCCAAGTGGACTAGGACATCAGGTGGGAGATCATAGGATACAGGTTTGATTGTGCGGGGCACACGAAACAGAGCCAGCTATACGAGGATCAGGTAGTGATATGCATGCGACGAGCAGGGTCACATGGCTCGAGACTATCTGACCCGCCATGCAGACGAGTAATAGATAGTAGAGTGACCTCCCAGTAAGAGGCAGTAGTTTGACCGTGGTGGTCCGCCGGGAGAAGGCGGAAGTGGCAGAGGATCTGGCCGAGTAGCGGGTGGTGGATGACATTTTGTGGCTCTACCACCATCACCACTAGGAGGTCCACCCCTACCGCAGGGAGCTGGCAGACAAAGGCGGGCATAGATCCAGGCAGTCAAGGCCTATGACCACGGTGAACCTAAGATGATAAAAGGTGATATCTGTGTCTACTTGACCCTTGTTGCAGTACATATAGACACAAGTTCCACTCATTCTTTTATTTCTAATGCACTTGTTCAGTGCACGAATATTCTGACAGAGCCGTTGGCTTGATCCTTACGGCTAGAGACTCCTATGGGAGCAGACTCAACAATTACACATTGGTGCTAACAGTTTGATCTTACTCTAGGTGGCGAGAGCTTTGGCTGAGATATTCTTGTAGCGGCGTCTAGGACTTATGATGTCATCTTTGGTATGGACTGGTTATCTATATTCCAAGCTCATATCGACAGTATTAGGCACAATGTGTGGTTTGTCTGCACAGATGGGACAAGGTTCACCTTCACCATTGAGAAGGGAGACTTTGCAGTATAGTATGGACTTACACAGAGGAGAGGGTATCCAATCACATATCAGTTGGCTAGTATCATCCTCAGAGTAGTTGATGTGTGGATTCCAAATTTTCCTGTTGTGGTGGATCAGTATGCAGATGTTTTTCTTGACGACATTCCAAGACTACCTCATCGCAAAGAGGTAGACTTCTTCATTGACATGTAACCCGGGACAATACCGATATATACTCCAGCATATAGGATGTCTCCCATTGAGCTTCGTGAGCTGCAGGTAAAGATGGAGGACTTGCAGGGGAATGGATTCATCTGACCCAGTGTTTCACCCTAGGATTCTCCGATCTTGTTCGCCAAGAAGGCGGATGGGAACTTGCGACTGTGTGTCAACAACCGTCGCCTGAATCAGGTGAATATAAAGAATAAGTACCCACTCTTAAGGATTTAAGTCCTCTTTGATCAGCTCAAGGGATCACGATGGTTCTCGAAGATTGACCTCAGGTCAGGCTATCACCAGCTCAGAGTTCGAGACGAGGATGTGTAGAAGACAACCTTCAGGTGTCACTATGGCCACTATGAGTTCTTGGATATTCCCTTTGGCATAACCAACGCTCCAGTAGTGTTCATGAGTCCCATGAATAGTATCTTCCATCCTTACCTCGATCGATTTGTCATAGTCTTCCTTGAAATCATACTGATTTACTCGACTACTGAGGAAGAGCACGCCTACCATTTGTGGGTAGTACTAGATACACTCCAAGAGCACCAGCTTTTTGGTAAGATCTCAAAGTGTCAGTTATGGATTTGATTGGTTCACTTCTTGAGACACGTCATCTCAGAGGTAGGAGTTGTAGTGGATCCAGTGAATATCAAGGCAGTACTTTCTTGGGAGCCACCCTGGAGCGTGATGGAGGTGTGGAGTTTTCTAGATCTGGCTGGATACTATCAGAGATTTGTGCTAGACTTCTCCAGAGTTGTAGTACCACTTTATACCTTGACAAAGAATGGGAAACCCTTCGTGTGGTCAGATAGATGTCAGTAGAGCTTTTGGGAGCTGAGGAAGTGGTTGAAAAGTGTACCCATCTTGAGGCTATCGGAGGAGGGTGTTGGGTACGTAGTATACTGCGACGCATCAGGGACCGGAATCGGGTGTGTCCTGATGCAGGAGTGATCAGCAATCACTTATGGTTCTTGTTATCTGAGACAACATGAGAAGAACTACACTACCCATGACCTGGGGTTATCAGTAGTGGTCTTGGTATTAAATATGTGGTGAAACTATCTGATGGGCGAGCATTTTATAGTTAATCTGACCACCAGAGTCTCAGGTACATCTTCTCCCAGAAGTACCTGAACCTAAGACAATGGTGATGGCTCGAGTTCCTCCAGGACTATGACTTCGAGATAGTCTATACTCCTGGGAGGGGGAACGTTGTAGCAGATGATCTCAGTAGGAGATCTAGGATTCATCTGCTAGGAGAGGAAACAGAGCAGCTGTCCGCGTTACATATATCCTTTTTGGATAGAGATGGAGCAGCATATCAATAGTGTCTCACAGTCACTCCTACACTCCTTCAGCGAGTCAGAGAGGCACAGTGTGGGGACGTTGACTATGAGATGCAACGTGCTCAGATATCCTCAGGGCAGGAACCTGATTGATTTTCTGAAGGAGGGAAGCATGTCATCCTCTTCAGTGGACGTACCATGGTACCAGTTGCACTATAGGAGGAGGTGTTGAAGGAGTTACACACTTCCCCTCTAGCGGTACATCCAGGAGTAGTAAATATTTATCCGGACCTTAGACGATAGCACTGGTGGCTGGGTATGAAGAAGGCAGTAGAAGAGTTAAATTCACGATGCCTCACTTGTCATCAATTGAAGGCGGAGCACCAAGTACTAGCAGGCTTGGTACATCCCTTAGAGGTCCCAGAGTGGAAGTGGGATGGAATATCCATGGATTTTGTGATGGGGCTTCCATGTACATCTTGAGGACATGACACTATCTGGGTGATCATAGACCGACTCACTATGTTGGCTCACTTCCTACCAATCAGAGAGAAGGGCTTAGTAGAGATCATGGGACCCCTCTACATTTGGGAGATTTTATGACTTCATGGTGTGTCATCGACTATCATCTTTGATCGAGATGCTCGTTTCAATTCATGGCTTTGGAAGGGGTTACTAGAGGATTTTGGGATGCATCTTTGCTTGAGCACCGCCTTCCATCCTTAGATGGATGGTCATACTGAGAATACCATTCAGACACTCGAGGACATGCTCCAACCTTGTGTTTGTGACTTTGGTCACAGCTGGGAGGATCACTTACCCTTGGTGGAGTGTGCGTAAAAAAATAACTATCAATCCATCATCAGGATAAAACCGTACCAAGAACTGTACGAATGACCTTGAAGTTCACCTCTCTGCTGGACTGACCAAGGGGAGTCAACACTTGTATGACCAGATATGGTTCAGGCTATGACAGAGAAGGTGAAAATCATCTAGGACCAGATGAAGACTACCCAGAATGTAAAGAAGTCCTATGCTGATAGGAGACATAGACCACTGGAGTTCGAGGATGGTAACCACATTTTCCTATGGGTCTCCTCTCAACGAGGTCTATAGAGATTTGGTTGGGGTGGAAAGTTATCTCCATGTTTCATTGGGCCTTTCCCAGTCCTCAGCAGAGTAGGCGAGGTGGCTTACCGCCTGTCCCTTCCACCTCAGTTGCACCAGGTGCATGACATCTTCCATGTATCTCAGTTGAGGAGATACATGCACAACCTATCCCACATCATTGACCACATGGAGGTGGAAATCGATGATGGGGTGACATTCACGGAGGTTCCGGTGGAGATTGAGGATTGACCGGAGTAGGTCCTATGTGGATGGTTGATTCCTCTGGTGCGCATTCACTGGCAGCACGGGGACCTCCAGGAGAGCACTTGGGAGTGGGAGGCTCAGATGCGAGCTCAGTACCCCCATTTATTCCCCTAGTGTGTGTTATAGCTTTACGGGGACGTAAAGCCCTGGGGTGGGGGTAATGTAAAGACCTGGAAATTTCAAGAAATTTTTTTTCTTAAATACTTGGGAATTTTATGAGTCTACCGTTTCTGACACCACCTGATTCTGACGCCCGGTGTTCCCGGAATAAAATTTTGAAGTTTGGTTTGGGTACGTTCAGTAAACGTATGAGAAAGTATTTCTATATTTTGAACCGGTGCTCGAAATTTAAATCTGAGGACACCGATGGACTCGCATAGCTGGTATTCGCTTAAGGGGACCTTTACTATAGTTTCATTTTATGTGGGCTGAAAGTTATAATTTAGTGATTTATATTAAATTAAATAAAATTGTGGTGATACACAATTTTATTTTAAGAGGTTGTTATTTCCTGTAAGAGGAAGTTAGGGGTGGGGACCACACCCCACATAACCTCCCATGTGAGTATTTAGTGTGATTTGGTCCACACTAACCCAAACCCTTTCAGCTCCCCTCAATTCCATTAAACTCCCAGTTAACACCCCCTTTATTTCTTTTGACAACACCCCTCATTTATAATGGTGGAGCCTCTCCACATCCCTCTCATTAAGTATGCCAACAAAATTAATTAATGGTATCATTAATTAATTTTTGGTGTCAACAATTCATTTTAATTGATTTTAAATGAATGGAAATTCTATTTTATTGGGGAATCCTTTCTATTATATTTTCTTGGAAGATTTTGGGAGGTGGAGCTTTTGAAGAATTGGAGGAGAGCTTCATCCCTCGCCAACGAAGAACACGAGGAACGATATCATATCGGCGATAGAGGCAAGAACGTGAGGCGATGCTAATGAGGAACACCGTCTTTCTTCTTCTTCCTTCGCATTAAGGGAGGAGACTCCATCCATGAGGAAACATCGACTACGCTTCCTCCTCGGACGCACCTCAACGTCAACTAATCGACGTCGACTTCGGATCCTCTTCCCGAAACACAAACAATTGAGCATCATAATCAAGGTAGGGGGTTTGATATAATTTTAAGTGGATGAAATTATATTCCATCCTTGGTGAATTCATCTACTGTCTTCGGACAATTGAAATCACCTATCGCGGAGGGCACGAGCCAAACGAACATGACCCGAGGACTCTCTAATGGTTCTTGAATATTTTAGTGGCAGTAACGAGATGAGGTGGTTATTGGAGGAGGTGGAGGATAGATGCGGTGGTGATCAGAGGCAGAAGACATGCACTGGACACATGGAGGAAACCACGGCCCGCATCTGCGGGCTGCTCGGCAGATGAACCAAATCGGCTGGGCGTAGCCGTCCGGGCTGGAGATCCGCGGGGCCTCTAAGGCGCCGCGTTGTGGAGAACCTCGGACCACGCTCTGCGGGCCTCTTTGGTGGCGAATCGGTCAGGTTTAAGGAGGCCGAAACACCCACAGGTATGGCTCGGGAGAACCGCAGCCTTCCCGTGTGGGCCGCTCGCGCCAGAAAGACCGGCCGGCTTCAGCTAGCCGGACAAGAGGGCCGGCGCCGCCGGTTCGGGAAATCGGGGGGGGGGGTGGGGGGGGATCACCATCTTGTCCAGTCATGTGATGGGATGCCTAGCGGAGGCTGGGCCGGGCTGCGCACTTGCACGGGCTGGGCCACCAGCCACCAGGCTAGTCCGACCCCCCCAAGCTGGGTTAGACCCCCTGAATCGGGTCGGGCAGACCCGACAGCCCACTGGGATTGACGGGGAGGGCCCGTTTCACTTAAACGTGAATAAATTCTTGATCGTGCTTCCAATCGACATGCCATCTGTGGCACTGGGACCTTTGTGAAAAATCTGTCCTTTTTCGATACTCTAAGTGTGTTTTGGAAGACTTTAGAAAACGGCTGGGTTTGGAACGAGCGTATTTCTAACAAGGATGCTGGAACGAAAATGCTAAATACTCGCAGACTGGGCGTCTGATTGATGCGATGTTGGTCGCGTTGGGATTATTTTGAAGAGGAAGATCTTCGGGATACATAAACTCATGACTTAGTGATAGTTTATGTATTAATCCCCCCTTTTTCTAGAGGAGCGGACCCTCCCAGAATCGAGTGTGCTGTGTGCGGGAACCCTAGAGCCGGATGCGATTGCGATGACTACCATACTGGAATCCTCCGTGGGTTCGACAATGATAACAACTGTACTAGAATCCACTTTGGGTTAGACAACGATGACAACTGTACTTGTGTCCTAAGTGGGTACGACAGTTTCAATTCAATACTTGTATCCTGAGAGGGTCTGACATAGTAGCTGGACTAGTATCCTACGTGGGTTTGACATCTTAGCTAGTATAGTATCCTACGTGGGTCCAACAGCTTAGATGAATCAGTGAATACATCTGATCATCTAAATCACTTTACAAATGATGTATACATGTGTGAGATGAGTCTTGACTTTCAATCATTATCATCGATGTGATTGACTTCATTCCTGTGTGGATAGGGTTGTGCTTGGGATCAAGAGTTAGAGCCGAACTGGGATTGACGACTTAGGTATATGTATGGGAATATACCAATGTAGAGTTGGTTGATACTTCGTGATTGTATCCTTATGCTATGGTTTATCCTTCATGGATTTTGGGAGACCTTTGGGGGTCTCTAGGTCCCTACAAAGTATCGTATACTCACCACTACATGGAATATTCCTGCACTATGTTGTGTTGGATTTAGACGATGAAAAACAATGATCGAGGTGGAGGATTGTGGAGCTAGACGGTACCCGGAGGTGGACCACTTGGCAAGACGTACACGAAGCGGACGGCTGGACCCGAGGTGCTGAGGAGGCCATATGTACCCACCCTTCAGGTGGGATTCCCGGAGGATGACTCATTAGTTGCTGTTTTATTTTTCTACAGTTGTACAGTACTTACTGTTAGGCTTGTATTTCCAGTCGCTTTCCTTTCAGCACTTACTTTTGTACTCAGTATTACTTAGTGCGTACTTCTAATGCGTACTCTGTTATGTGGGTTTACTTTTATCAAGGCAATTCCTTCCCTTTGTATCGGGATTTACACCTTTGGTGCTAGTCGCTAGCCCCTGGCCTATGGAAGGCGGGCTTGGGGTAGTCACGATATGGGCCCCGAGGATGGGTCATGACAAAGGACACAAAAGAAAAATATTCCTTAACAATGAGGAGGTAAATTGTATTTTTCTAAAAAATACATTTTCCTAATCAGTTAAATATATAGATTGGAACATGGTAATATTATATTGAAATTCCAGGAATAATTATAGTATAATAAAATGAAATGTATTTATAATATATAGATTTGATAAATTTCTAATTGGAAATTAATGAATAAAATTCCTAATTAAAATAGTATTGAATAATAAATTCCTTAATACTTTGGTAACTTTTAAATAATTATCCCCACAAAAGAATAACATCAAATGATACTTTACATATCATGTAAATAATTAGATTCATTATATTAACTTTGAAAGGATTATATTATATGACTCATAATCATAAATAGATACATAACATCAAATGTGTCTCAATTAAAAAATTGAGATGAAGAACCCTTACTGCCTTTTAATTTCCACATAAAAACCATAAAAAAGAGTGACAAATAAATATATTATTAAATAAAAATAATTTTAATCGTAAAAATCATAAAATTAATTCATGGGAAGTATATACACCATGAAGAAAACTTATTTTCAATATATAATATCTCTCACAAAAATAAATGTGAGACGAGAAATCCCCATAAGTAATGTCCCATCTTTCATCATATGAAAAAAATAGTTTATAATAATTTTATATTTATTATGAATGTATTATAGAACCAAAATCATATATTTAATTTCATATATGATTTTATTATGACAAATTATCACCTTTTTATTAAAATTACTTATTAAAATCTCTCTTTTAGGTGATAACTGCTTCATTTTTTATGAATGTTTCAATTCTGAATTAAAGATACTTATAATTTTTTCATGGTTCAGTAATATACATAACATTAATCATTTAATGGGGATATTATTAATCACTATATTCATTTTTATAACTATTCATATAAACTAGTGATGAAAAGTGAATTACATCACTTCATGGAAATGATAATCTATACAGACATGTGATTGTTGTTTCCATTTTTTTATGGATAGAATAAAATATATGTTAATAATTATTAAACTATTTAATAAGATTATAATATAAAGAATATCATATATATTATTTAACACCCTTATTATAACCATCATGTTGAATTGGTGTTTGAACTGAAATGTGTAGCTTCGAGGGGGTGATAGTGCACACATACGCATGAGCGTAACATTAATTTCCAATATGATAGAAAGTTTATGAATAAATATTTTTCCATAAGGATAATAAAAATTATGATTATAAAATATTCCTAACTAATTATTATAGAATTGATACAAAATATTTAGAAGAGTTAAAAGATGAAAAAATTATAAGTACTCTGTTAAGAGTTATACCTTTTCATAGAGAAACCACTTTTGGCTCACACCTTAAGCCTTGAAATGATGATATTTTTGATGGAATTGAAGGTATAAAATGTCTTTATGTGATATATGAATTATTTATTTATGTTGCGGTCTGATATATAAGGCATAGTCAGTGTGGAGAGGAGAGGATATGTGGTATCCTTTTATAATTTTAGAATAGAATCACTTAGTATTAATGAATATATTAAATAATATATATATAATCTAATTATGTAAAGTGGTACCAATAAACAATAAATTTTAATATAATATGTTATTGGGTTGAAATAAACTTATCAAACCAAATTTTTTCATGTTTTAGATACCTTTTAGGCCTTATTTTTTCAGCTAAACCCCTTTAATCCCATTTTAACCTCAACCATAATAATTTACATTTTTACCTGGATAACATAATTATTTGATCAAAAAATAAATGAGAGATTATAATAAAATTAGTAAATTATGGCTAAAAATTTATAATCTAATTTATGAAATTTAATTTCATTCTATGGTTAAAAATAAATACTATAATAAGAGCTCAAAACGCTTGAAAAATACTTTTATGGAAAATACCTGATTTACAAGTAAAAATAACATTACCTTAAAATAATGTAATAAATTGGTTTTAAAAACATATTTTTTAAATAATAAACAAAGAATTTTTTTTATAATTTATTAATTGTAAAAAATATAATGGAATATTCCAACCATTCCATTGAATGAAAACATGCAAAATTAGTTTTTTATTTGAATAAAATATAACTATCTTCACAAAAGTAAATATTGGTAACCAATTTCTAAATAATGTTTTATAAAAAATTATTTATCTCATTTGGAATTCATTTATTTGAAAATGACACATTAAATATGGTAAAAAAAATTTAGGGTTATTATAATGTTCTATCCCATAGTTTAAACCATATTTTACCAGTTTTACTATTACCGGGCAGTCAAATATTTACCATAGTTACTATTTAAAATGTACCAAAAGAAGATTAAATATATTTTATTATATTAATATTATTATAAAGAATATTTAATCATTTTTAAAATATTTAATTTCTATAATTTCTATAAATTAATTCTATAATAATCATGTAAAATGAAATGAAACCCGTTTAGAAAAAATGAATTTTAAAAATAAAATTTTGTTGAAATTCATTCCATTCCATATAAAAACTGTTATACGAATGTAAAAATATTATATTGAATATATAATCTATAAAAAATTTAAATTCAATAAGTAATTTTTATTAATTTAATTTATCATGTTAAAAAACAGAATCCTCAATAATGTTTTTTTTTAAAATGTATTTTTATTACCAAAAATAAACTTATACGAAAATAAATTACAATGATGATTAATATTTTTTGATTAAATTAAATATTATATAGTTATAATTAAATTAAATTGATTTAAAATTAAAAACGTAATGGGGATTATATATTAAAATACATGACTATTTTATAAAAATTGATATTTTTCTCTATTAACTGAAAAATTATTCTTTTCAGAAAAAATATCAATTTTTTATCCAAAGATAACATGGATATGATAATTTAAAAAATGATATCCTTTTTTTGATATATAATTTATAAAAATTTTATCAATTAATTAAAATTTTCACAACTAAAATGTAGTAAAAACCCTTTTTAGTAAAACATATTTTTGAATCATAAAATGGATTTACAAAAAATTGTGTACTTATTTATTATGCATCAGTCAATATGTTTTAATTGCGTAGAAAATTTATATACATCATTTATATATTCTGTAATATTATTCATTCTCATCAATTTAATATCTGGGATAAAATATATCATAGATTGTTTTGTTCTCGATGTTAATTATTAAGAAAGCTATCAAACATTTACAATTTTTTTAAAGATATCTATATTTGAAAATATCAAGGTGATACATTCTACCCCCTAAATAAATAATTACCTAATAATGTTTAATCATAGTATTCAATAAATAAAATGTTGAAAATAATTTTTTCTGGAAACCACATCATTCAAAGAGATAATAAAACATCCACTCAAAAGGGTGAAGTGAGAAACATAATGGTTACTATTAATATGTCCTATAGAATTATAGTTAGTATCTTGAACATAATGTTATCTAAAAACATAATTTAATGGGTTTAAATAGAACAACATGGTTTCATAAATGTGATATCTTCTCAAGCATTAATTGTAATTTCTTATAAAATGGTCTCTAATATTAATCAGAAGGTGAAGGATTCTAATGTGTTCATCAAGATTGACATGTATATGGCTTATGACTATCGAGACCAAATCATGATGTACATTTTTATTAAATTAATTTTGCGAAATACATTATAAATGAAAAAAATATACACTAAAACATTATATTATTTTAGTGTCATTGGAAATTGGGAACATATTCTACAAACATGGTGAAAGATCTTCAACATCTCCCATAAAAATCATTTCATTTATTTTTCCAACCGAAAAACTTTCTTTATTTTCTGGGGAAAAGAAATCCCATGGAAAGGGTGAGCTCCAATGATTGGTAAGGTAAATCATTGAAAACATCATAATAAATATAAACATAAGAATTCCAAAATAGGAACAGAACTTTTTAAAACCGTTCCACATTTAATATAGATCAAAATTGTGATTCACGAAATAAACCTTGGTATTTCACAACACATAAATTATAATGGAAATATGAACCATGATGAAATATAATTGGAATAAAACATGAATTTTTTTAAAATACATAATTATAGAAAATAATTTCAATATTAATGAAGTATCATTACCAATACTATCATAGCGGACAAAGTACATTAATGAACTGAATTCACTCCTTGTTCCAACAATGAATTACTAAACCTGATTTACATTCCATTCCAACCAAGTATTACATAATAAGTATAACTTTTCATTATATTACTATCTATATAATGAGATATCAATCATTACCCAATTCATGGGAGGGAGATATATTTCCCACCCATCTCATAATTATATCAATCATAAAAGTTTCATAATAACATAAACCATTCATAATATCATAACCCAATGAATAAAATGGGTTTCTTAAAAATTATTCTATCATAATCCATATAAAACAGGTAAATTTCATAAATACTTCTCAACCATAAGCAAAATAAATCCATATTAATAATATTTATAGAAACATATTCCTAGTTAAATAATGTCATCATAGAGAGAAAATTATTTTGATAAAACACATGAAATTATGTCATGAGTAAAATATCCATTCTTCTTAAAAAATGATTTTTTTCTCAAAATTACATGAAATATTAAAAGAAAATAATTTATTTCAAAATAAAAAAGATATATTATAAATGATTATTCATGGAAATGAGGCATTATTAAAATGTAAAAATTCCATTTATGCCTTATAAGATAAAAGAAAACATTCTCATGGTACATTTTTCAGAAAGACCAAAAGTACCTCGTTTTGAAAACAGCAAATGATTCCTTTTATAATTTTTTAAAAAAATTAAAAAATAGGTAAAATTGAAACTAAATAATAGTATAATATTATTAAGAATATTTTATAACACCTATTTATAAAACCTGTATAGGGATAATAATTATACCCCTGTAAATACTTTCATATAAACAATCTCGAATAACAATAAGATTGGGAAATTATCCCTTAATAATTTATAATAAGTTCAACCATATACATCATAAAATAAATAAAATTATATGAATATAATAACCACCTTAATAATAATAAAAATGAAATAAATCATGGAATCATAATCAACTCACAAAAGAAATAGGTATTGTATAAGGTATATGTTCTAGAGAAATAAAAGAGAGACAAAATAATCCCTTACCTTAGGTTTGATATCATTTGAATGTATCCAAACCACATATATCATGATTAAATAAATTAATTTACTTATATTTTAATAATATAAATTTTTATCATATAATATATGATAATATTATCATCTATTTGTTAATAATATTTCATTATTACTTGTTATTCGGGTCTTAAATCCTTCATTTTCTTTTACATGTTCTCTCAAATAATTTCCAATTCTCCTTATTAAGTCATATTTATATCATTAAAAAAATTTATTAACATAATATATATCATATTTATTCATTATATAAATTTATGTAATCGTGTTTCAATGGATATCAAGATGAATGAATCACATCGAATTGTGGTGACGGTATGCCTTACGTACGTACGCACGAGCGACGTTATCAATCCCATAATTTTGAAATGGTATGGAAGTGATGGGTATAATTTTTTTCCAAAATCCATGTAATATTATAATAATAAAATGTAGTTGTTATTTTCGTCATTATACCCATCCAAGTAAGGTTGTGGTGAAAACTGATGACACCATTGTGTGGAGACGGTAAGTAATACATAAACATGCGTTGTGATTATGTTTTTCATAGGATGTATAGAAGGTGGAATAAGGTTTTACCATAACCATAAAAACATCTAAATATATATGTTATAGTTGAGTTATTATATAATAATGAAAAAAAAACAAATTAATATGATGTAGAAGAAAAAATGATATTGAGAGAGTCTGTAAAGAGATTACCTCTTTTTCAGTGAGCTCCAACTAGATATCATTTTAATGGAACTAAGGATTGTGTTTTGAGAAGAACAAAACCTCTAAAAGGTTAAAAATGATGTTGAGAAGCAAAATGGGTAGGGTAGTATAAACTTTTAGGCTCAAATTTATTTGAAGAAGTAATGGATGAGTTGGCCTTTTATAATTGATCTGAGGGGATCTTTTGGAATATCCATAAATATGAAATTATAAATAAATCCACATGAATGCAAATACAACAAAAATTTATTTCTTTCTAAGATGGTAAGAGGTATGGTTTTAATATCATCAACTCATAATGTTTACAAAATTTTTCCATCAATTTTAATCTTATCATTTGAATTAACCTTAATTATTCTCTTTTAATTTTAACTAAAGTAAAAAATTATTCAATATTAAAATAGTGTAATTTTTAATTATAGGATATCAATTAGACCATAAATTAATAATTTATACCAATTTAGATCATATACTAGTTTTTCAATATTTTTAAAAACGTTTTTTAATTATAAAAAATTTAATATTACATTCTTTTGATAAACAATCATTTGTGTCAATTTTGACACAATTCAATTTATTGATTTTAAAAAATTTCAATATAAGATATTATTCTTAAAATAAATATTTTATTATATACCTAAGGTTTCAAGGTCATCTATAAAATTATTTGGATTTATTAATCAGGCAAAATTATATTTATATCGATATTATCAATAACATTAATTTGGTATTTCTATTAATAAAATAATTACTACATCAGTATAGTATAATTATTTAATATAATAATTTGTTAAATAAAAGTCAAAATATAATACAATAATGAAGATAATTCTTATATATTTTAGATGAATAATTGTAGTCAAATATACCTTCTATAAAATTATATATTAAAAATGTTATATTTATTAAAACATAAATGTGAGCTTTATCATCACTATAAATAAAATATTAAAAGTGTCATAATCCTTTCTATGTGGCTCCAAATGGTTAATAAATCAACCCTTGGATGATTATGGCAGAGATATAATTGAATAATAAGAGTTGGTCATGTGTTAATATATTTAAATGATTATTATCATTTAAATAAAAATTATTTTATTCATTTCTCATCAATTAAATAAAATCTACATAATTTATGTATATTATATTAAGGTAAATATTTATTTCAAAAAAAATTACAAATAAATTTTAATGATAAATAAAAACATATTATATTTAAAATTAGAATTTATAGATGAATTTATCCTTTATATATCCTCATATTGAAAGTGATATAGTCATAATAATTTAAGAAAGACATATTTAACTTTTCATTTAATAAAATAAATTAAATGGCTTAATATCCCCCAAGTGGCATCAAAAGGGAAATATTTAGACCTAAGGTTTGTTTTTGTAAAAACCCCATCCAATTATATTAGGACAAATGTTATGGTAATTTTATAATATTATTGTTTCCCTTAATTACAAGATTAACCTTTTTACCGTGTTAATAAAAATTAATAAAGTAACTATTCATAATGCCCAAGAATAAGATAATTCTATTTAGATAATTTAGATCCAGTGATTACAAATATGGAATCCATTTTTCAAAATTTAAAACATAGAAGTTGTAGTAATTAATTTAAAATTAATCTCACTGTCGTAAAAAATTTCTTAAAGGTTAAAATGCTATAAAAAATTGTCAAAACTTTACATCAAATTTCCATGAAAAATTAATTAGAATGAACAAAATTATTTTAAATGATAAAAATATATTTTATTTTTTACATTAAACCCATGAAATAATATAATTTATCAATTCAAAATATTACAATGAAAATTGTTTTTAATTAAAATTTAATAAATATTTTCTATTCATCAATACATAAAACATTTTGGAAAACTATAAAAAAATTAAACCAATGAAAACATCCATATAAAACTTCTAATGAAGAAATATATTTTCATAAATATATTATATACGTGTTAGAACTATATTTAAAATGGAAACACCATAAAAAGAAGAAAAAAATAATTTTATTTGAAAAATAAATCTTTTATCTAAATAATTGAATTTATTATTATGTCAATTATAGAAATCATATAAGAATAATTTTAAATATTATATATAATATATTACTTATATATTAAATTAATAAAATCCATCCAGAGGGATTTCATTATTTTATAAACTCGCTTATTTTCATTTAAATAGTTTTTCGGAAGAAAACTAAAACTATTCATACACTCCATTATAATGACTAGATTATAAGGTGATATAATAACATATAGTTGTTCAGTTAAACTCTATATTGTGTGAAATTAATTATATCAAAATGACTTTAAATACAATCTAATAATAGTGTTGCATATATAGAAATCTAATCCGATGTTGTGTATAGAACAAGCTTACCTTAGTGTAGCGTATACCACAAGAAATCAATGAAATTAAAACAAATATATCTCATAAAAATCATGGGGTGTTGAATTATACCCCCATTAAAATTAATTAACCCCTTAAAATTCAACTGTGGTATAAAGGATTAATACATTTAAATTTAATTTCATAGAAACCCACATCTGAAAATAAGATACTGAAAATTCCTTTTAATAAGAAATACGAGAGACATAACGGTTACCTAATGTCACTCATAAGTAGGTTTATACATAGGATAACATAGTTTGAATATGAAAAATTGATATATAAGAGAAATATAAACATTAGGTTCTGATGGAGACTGAGAGTGAATTAAATTAAGAGGAATGTTAACAATCAGAAATCTATTAATATGTGATGACTTAAGGGGACATTTCATTCATTGGAAAAGAAGGTACTAGGGAAAATTTTTTGGTTTTAAGATAATTCCCCTATAGTGTAATAGTGAGATTAATTTATTACATGATTATGTATAATATTATCATTTCCTTATTCCATGACCAATTTCTAGTTTATCTCTTAATCTGAGAAATGAGTTGAATTTTTCATTCCTTAAGCATTAGTATATAATGATATACTTAAATAGAATGGTTTTTCATTCCATCTCTATTTATCACAACAACAAGATTAAAAGATATTATCAAATATTCATAATTCCAACTATATTGATATGATACATTAATCTTAAAAAAATTATTAGAGGTTTAACGTATTCTTCCCATAAATGGATAACCATACAATCATTATAAATGCTGAAAATTCAAAACTTTAGACAGATGTGTACTAAATTTCCATACCCTTTATCTACCATATATCATAAGATATCTCCTGTTGGTCTCTTATCAAACATGTGAACACATTTACCATATATTCCCTTGGGAAATAACCTAAATTAGCCAATATCTATATTGAAAACATGCATGTTTTCTTATTCTAAATATCCAAAAGCTGTAAAATTTGTACTGAATAGAGTAAAAAAACATTAATTAGTTCTAAAGAAATCACACCATACAATTTACTTATTCAAAACCGACATATTAGCTCATCCTCATGCTCATATTAAGGTAAATCCATCTGTTAATCATGCATTTTTCATCTTATTACCCCTGTTACTTTTCTTGGTGACCAGTACCATTCAGCATATACATTCAAATACCTATGAAAAATCAATTGTGTAGAAATCCATTGAGGTTTATTTATTAAATAATACCATAAATTACTTATACAATATTATTCTTGATAAACACTAAATCATTCCACAAACTTTTTAAACCATTGAACATGCTCCATCATTTTATTCCTTAACACTGATTTCATCTCATATTTCATTCATAGTCTATTTATAATTTGATATATAAATACTACCCATATGATCATGATGATTCTATTCCTATTATTTTCCACTAGGTCATTGATTTTCATAATTACCATACATTCCACATTTAAAAAATTTAACCATCATTGATGTATTAGCAATACAATTATCCTTACCCTTTTTGTTAACTAAACCATTCATTTGAATTTAATAGCTTTGTGTCATTCTATTCCACAACCAAAACATCTCATAGTTCCTTTGAAACATTTTCTTTGATTCCTCTTCCCACATGATTTACATGGGGAAGATTGATCTTTATTACCTTTGGGATTACTATAAATATCAATCTTTCTATTATTTAGTTGGTCAAAAAACTTAACAAAGTTGAGATAGATGATCATATTTTGAGATTAATGATTAGGCTTAATAATGATTTTTCACCTTCCAACACCCATTTAATATGGATTCTCAAAAGGAATATCATTAAAATTTTCATAATATTCTCTATTAACATAAATCCTCATATTTCCTACCATTTTCTAAAACCCAAAAAATATAAGTGTGAGTGATAAAAATCTTACTAGAAAAACCAAAAAATCAAGGAAAAGTACGTTCAATCTATATCATCTTAGGTTTAATCCTATGTTATCCATGATTGTAACCAAAATTCGAGGACTATAACCAATAATTAGACAAATCCAGGACATCCCGAGACATACCATAGAAATATCTCACGGTATCTCACTAAATTTTTCCCATCCTTCTTTCCAAATGATAACTAATCCTTTTCTCTAATACAAACTACAGTGAAAAAATCATGACGTACATGGAAATTAGATTACTTTTTTGAAATACTTAATATATGAGACACAAAGTCACCCAAAAACCGTAGTATTTTAGTGTTTTGGAAACACAGGTATATATTTTTCTAACTTGGTGATATATCTTCTAGATCCCCTATAAAGATCATCTCCATTATTTTTCCGACCTAAAAACATTCTTTATATCCGGGAGAAAAGAATTAATATAAATGGATAGATCCTATTCATAGTAAGTTCAATCCTGGAAAATATAATTCAAAACATAAATATTAGAATGTGAAAACATGAGGTAAATTTCTAAAAACACACCACTTTTAGCATATTTCTAAATCTAGATTCATGAAATAAACCTTAGTAGTTAAAAAAATATAAATCATAAAGGAATCATGAACCAAGAGGATATATCATTGGCATAAAACATTAAATTTTGGAAAAAACATAAGAATATAAAATAATTTCCATATTTTCCAAGCCTCATTTCCAAGAAAAAAATACGGGAACAATTCAATTACTAAACCGAGTTAACTCCTCGTTACAACCTTGAATTAAAAAATCAGATTTAATATCCATTCTAGTCCTGTATTACTAAACAAAATTAACCTTCAGTTCCAGTCCTATCTATCTCATGAGACATAAATCTTTTCCCAATTCATTTGATGGAGATATAGGAAACACCCATATCATAATGAAATCATTCTAACGTGTTCAATGATAACCTAATTCCTTCATCACAGCATAACCTAAAGAATAAAATGAGTTTTTAAATATCATTCTATCATAGTCTATATAAAAAAAATCATTTCATAAATATAATTATACCACAAACACAATCAAACCATATTAATGATATGGATAGAAACACAACCATACTTAAGGAATTTCATCATATATGTAATATTATTTTGATAATTAACTTGAAATTAATTATTGGGGAAAATATTTTTTCTTCTTCAAAAACATTTTTTTATGAAAATTACAAGAATTTTTATTCAAAAAAGTTTTCATTGAAAATAAACATGATATTTTATAATAGAAGCATCATGGAAATAAGGTGTTATGAAAGCATAAAAATCATGTTCATGTCGTACAACTAAAATGAAAACATTCTTCTCATACTTTTCTCAAAATGTTAAAAAGTACCTTATATCGAGAATGTTAAAATGTTCTGTTCATAGCATTGAGTAAAAATAAAAAAAAGGATAAATTTTTTAAACAATAGTATAAGAAGATATGAAGTTTTTTATAATACATATTTATAAAACATGGACATGGATGATAAATATATATCCCAGTAAATACTTATGTATAATCAATCTCAGACAAATACGAGATTGTGAAATTATCCATTCATAATTAGTAATCAGTCAAATCATATGAATCCAAATAAAAAACTTTATTCTCATAATAACCTGATAATAAGAATCATAAAAAAAATTCATGGTAGCATAAACACCACACAAATGAAATAGGTGGTATATAAGGCATATGTCCCACCGAAATAAAAGTGGGACAAAATAATCCCTTACCTTAGGTCTCTTATACTTTGTATGTATCTAATCCTTCTGTATAATGATTAAAATAATTTAATTTACTTATTATAGAATCGTATTCATTTTTATGATATCATATATGATCCTATTATCATCGATTTGTTAATAATAATTCATTATTACTCATTATTCGGGTATTAACTGGTTCATTTTCTTAAGAATGTTTTCTCATAAAATTTCTTGTTCATCTTCTTAGGTCATATTTATATCATTATAAAATGATATAAAAATAATATATATCATATTAATTCATTAAATTCATTTATATAATCATTTTTAATGGATTTCATGTATAATAAATCAAATAATTATTGTGGAGACGTTAGGTCATACGTACATACGAGGGATGATATCATTTCCATAATTTTGAAATCGCATGAATGTTATTGGCAATTTTTTTTTCATAATACATAAAATGATATAAAAATCTCAAATAGTTATTATTTCCATCATTATTACCATCCATGTATGGTTGTGGTGAAAAACATATTACACCATGGCTTGGAGACGTTAAGTCTTATGTACACACACATAATGATTTGGTCTTTAGTAGGGTGGATAGAAAGTGGAATAAAGTTATCCAATGACTAGAAAAACATATCATTATATAGTTTATACTGGATTTATTACTTAATAATGGAAACAACACATTAATATAATGTATAAGAATATATGATATTGAGAGAGTCGTTAAATTACATTACCTCTTTTTCGGTGAGCTCCCCCCCCCCCCTTATCTCCTCTTAAAAGCACTATGGCTGGTTTTTTGGGAATACCAACACATCTAGAATTACTAATTAATTTTATAAGAAAAATTACTATGTCTTCAATAAACATAAATTCTCCATGTGAGGTGAATAAGTGATGGAGGAGGTACCCTTTTATAATTGAGGTGAGGGTCACTTTTGAAATCTATAAAAATATTAAATTATAAGTAAATATAGATCAATCCAAGTACCTCCAAAATTTCATTAATTATAATATATAAAGCGATAAGGTTGTAATCTAATCAACCAATAAATTTTATAAAAAAATTTCTATCAATTTTCTTTTACAATTTCAGTCAACCTTTAGTTATTCTATTTTAATTTTAACTAAGGTAAAAATTTATTCAATATTAAAATAGTGTAACTTTTACTTATTGTTTGTAAATTAGACCATTAAAGAATAATTTAGAATATTTTGCAGCATATAATAATTAATATATAATTTTAAAAATGTTTTTCTATTTTTAACATATTTAATAATACATAATAGTGATAAAATTCATTAGTGTTAATTTTTTCTAAATTAAATTTATTGATTTTAAAATATATCTATATTAGATGTTATCATCAAACCAAATATTTTATTATATCCCTAAGTGGTCAAGTTAATCAATAAATTTTATTTATTTATTTATTATTCTATATTATGTTTATTTTAATATTTTTAATAACATTAATTTTTTATTTCTATTAGTAAAGTAATTATTTCATTTATATTGTATAATTATTTAATGTACATATGTTTCAATAAAAATTAAAATAAAAATTCCATAATGAAGATACATCTTCTTGTTTTTAGATGAATTTTTTTATCAAATATATTTGTAGGGTAATCCAATATTAAAGATGTTATATTTTTAAAAACATGAATGTGACAACTTTAACATATCTTTCAATAATATATTATACATGTACTAATCATTTCCACATGCCTCCAAATGGTCAATAAATTTACCCATGGATTCTTATGGTTTATGGATACTCTAAAAATAATATTTATCAAGTTTTGTTGTATTTTAATTTTTAGTATCATTTTAATAAAAATATTTTATTGATTTCTCATCAATGAAATAATTTCTACATCATTAATGTATAAGAAATTAAGGAAAATAATTATTTCATAAAAATTAAAAATAAATTTTTATGATAAATAAAAACATATTAGATTTAGAATTAGTATTTATAATCAAATTTATCTTCTATATAAAATTATATTAAAAATAATATATTTATAAAATTTTGAGTAAGAAATTTTTAACTTTTCTTTAAATATAATAAATTAAATGTCTTAATCTAACCCAAGTTGCTTCCAAAGGATACCATTTTAACCAAAGGATGATATAAGTCGAAAAATTCATTCAATAGGATTAGAATAGAAGTTAAGGTAATTTTATAATATTATAATTACCCTTAATTTCTCGATTTACTTTTTTCCATATTAATAATAATTATTGAAGTTACTCTTAATAATTTCCAAAAAAAAATCTATTTAAATAATTTATACCCATGGCTTCCAAATATGGAATATATTATTAAAAATTCAAAACATATAAGTTTCTTTAATTAATTTAAGATTAATCATGTGTAAAATTTAAAATATTGCAAAAGATTAAATGGTTCTAAATAAAAAATCATGTAAAAATTATTTTAAATGACCAAAATTATATTAACAGATATATATAAATTCTATTTATACTTTAACATAATTAAATAATATAATTAAAACACATAAATTATTTTGATGGTTTTTTTCAATTAAAATTTTATAAATTTTTACTCCTCATCAAAAATTAAAACGTATCAGAAAAATGTTAAAAAATTATCCAAAGTAAATTCTAATATCCCTCTTCCAAAGAAGAAATTTATTTTCCTAAATATATTATATAAATGTTTAATGAACTACATTTTAAATAAGTTCACCATCAAAAGGTTAAAAAGTACATTTTTGTAAAATGCTTATTTTATCTGAAAATTTGATTTTTTTTCTTTATATGATCTCTAGAAAATAAATAATATGAATTTTAAAAATTTTATTTAATATATTAAATATATATTACGTTAATAATTTTTATCAAGAGTGAATTCATTATTTTGTAAACTCAATTATTTGAATTAAAATAGTTTTTCAGAAGAAAATTAATACTACTTATACCCACCATTATAATTACTAGGTTACAAGGTAACATAATAATATCTAGTTGTTAACTTAAACTCAGTATTTTAGGAAATTAATTTTATCAAAATATCTTTAAATACATACCTAGCATAGTGTTTTTTATACCTCAATTTATTCTGGTGTTACGTATTATGCAAGATTACATTGGTGTAGCGTACAACACTAGATATCAACAAAATTAAAAAAATGAATCTCCTAAAAATATTGGGGTATTATAAAGATAGAGTTGAATAGAGTTATATTCTTAGAGTTATGGTGTGTTTGGTGTTTTATAATTGGGATCATGATTTAGTTTACATATTCTATAGCTCTAATTGGTTCTCAATTTCCATGATGGGACATAGAAGAGAATTTTTGAATCTTCCTTTTGCCTTCATTAAGGTGACCCCCTATCAGCTACCATCTTCATCAAGACTGAATACCCTCTCTGTTTTATACTTGCAAGGAATATGCCAAACCCGAATATTATGGATTTAAAATGGAGGAATAATTTTCAAGGATTCTATCACCTTATGTTTGTGGATGACACAATTTTTTTATCAATGGAGTTATAGGATCTGTTAGTTTCCTTAAAAATGTGTTGGAAGGATACACCACTTTGAGTGGGGAACAAATAAATTTCGAGAAGAGTATCATTTTTGTGCAGAGTACTTGTTTGGATGGTAGGGAAAAAATTGAAAAAATTCATGGATCTCTTATAAGATAGTTTCCCTTGGTTTCATTAGAGGCCACAATTTCTTTAATCATGTTACTCATTGGTCATTGTGTAGGGGTGGTAAATAAAATCACCAACCAGATCAAAAATTTGAAATCAAATTCCTCTCTTTAGTGGTAGAATTAGGCTTATGAACTAAATTATTTCCTTCATTCTGATGTAGGTATTATTGATTCACCAAGTCCATAAATGTGTGATTATAAATATTTAGAAGATACTAATAGTTTTTATATGATACTCGTATAGGGAAATAAGTTATCACTTGGATTTGCATAAGAGGATTTCTAAGCTATTTCATGTAGGTTAATTAATCTACGTAGTGTAGAGATGTCGATGTACTGTATTCAGGCTAAATTGGTGTGGGATGTAATGGATGTCCGATATCAATGGAGAAATTTCACTAAAGTTATGTACTGATCAAATATTTAATCAACAAGGGGTAAGGTTCATTGGATCTTGAGGTCACTTCGGGTTCACTTTCCTATCCCACATCAACACTCTAGTTGAGGAATCATCTAGAGGAATCTCATAAAAGGATTATAAATATTTTCATTAGCATTAATTAGGTACTAATGATGATATCAAATTTTTATGGTTTAAATACCTTTCTATCATGTATGAAATCCTGATTTCGTACCTTTTCAATAAATGCATTCCCACAGACAAAGAGATCAATAAAAGGGTATTTCTATTGCCTCATGATACTTTCATTTTTGTAGTGGTTATATGGATTCATAGAGTCATCTTTTATTTAAGAGTGACTAGGCCTAAGGGGTCTGGTGGTATCTTGGTTCTCTGATGGTCCTAGACTTGCAGTGGGGCATTGAATGAGGCTTGCAACATGTGATCATGTTGGGTGATGTATTCTCTGGTCATGTCAGCATTTCATGGACTACTCTTGGGGCTATGGGATTCTAGATGATCTGGAATTCAAAGAATATAGATCAAAAAAAAGTTATTTGTAATTCATCTTTGTATGTTCATGTTCGTTCTTGGTATACCATGATAGAACTTATGATCTTGGTTAAAAATATGGATAGAATAAGTCCCCTTCAACTACTCCTTTTGTCTACAGGTAACATTTCATGATAACGAATATAGGTGTCTTTGAGACCAGTGTAATAGATTTTTTGGTGACCTCTATTCAATGGTTTGATGGTCAATATATATGGTCATAGTAATCTCAATCTAATGAGAGGAAGAGGTGTGGTTCAGGACCTTAATGGTCCAATTCACATGGATTTATTAGCTTCAATGGTCAAGGGAGCTTAGTTATGGAGTAGGACAATGTACTTCTTTATGGCTTGGATGTTTTTATTTCACATAATCTACCAATCTTGGTCATTGAAACTGATTCAGATATTTTATGCAACTCTATTCAAGGAAAAACATCCTCTACCTAGTCTATTTCTTATCTTATCCTATGGTTTATGGGATATTTTTTTTCTAGTGTTGAATTTCTTTATACATTATAGGAGGGAAACAAATTGGTGTATTACCAAACCTCATCAGGGTCCCCAGATGAACCTCATATGATTTTCTATAGTGTGAGAAGTCTTACTATCAAATGTGTGGATCTAGTTGATGGTGGTTCCCTTGGCCTCCATTATTTTAGACCCCCATAGCTATCTTTCCTCCTTTACATTCTGATTATTTTTTGTTTGTATTTGACATCAATGTGATAAAAAAAGAAAAAGGTATTGATGGTAAATAAAGAGAATATTTTTGGGAATTTAAAATATAGAAATAGAGGAGAAAAATAACATCTTTGGAATAATAGTGAGTGATAGAGATTACGTTAAAGATAATATTAGTGACAAAAAACTATAAATTATTGAGGTGTTAACATTTCATAAATAAAGGTAATTTTTTTTTCATGATCCCTTTCATAATGATGAGGGACTATTTCACTATCAATTTAGAGAACATGGGAAAATATACATTATTGATTTATTTAAATTTAAAAAACTTAGTTCCATCATTTGGTTGACATTCAATAAATTTACACTTATATAACATATCTTACAACATGAAATAAATATAAATGATTAATTTTTCATAAATTAATCTCTAAAAGTCACTTTTCAAAGAATATATGATCTGTAACTCATTTCTAATGTCTCTAAATATTTAAAAAACCAAAATGGTTAACACAAGTAATCTAATATAGATCAATGTAATAAATTTATCTATAAAATATGAATAGTAAAAACTGATGTTCAACTTAATCCATTCCATAAATAAATAACCTTAAGAATCTACTAAAATATGTTTGACCAAATTCAAAAACCTAAAAAAAGACGATTTGATAATATTTTTTTTAAAAGATAAACTTTTACATTTATCCCCTAACAAAATTAACCCACAATGTTAGATACGAAACATGATAAAACCATGATAATATATTCTCCCAGAACATGATAATCATTTCCTTCAATAACCATAAAATTTCAATGAAAACCTAATTTTACTAGAAATTAAATATATACAAAGCATTTGATGGTTTTATGACTTCCACATGAAACATGATACCCCTTCGACGATGTTGTGGGTAGGATTTCATGAAAATCCATTAACATTAACCAATTATTCTAGAATCTATATGCTTGGGAACATAGTATGTAAATATTTGTGGTCTCATAGTAGAACCATTTCTGTTTTCCAAACTTTTTCACCATGTATTTGTGTCAATGTTTCTATTTCAAAACCCCTTGTAGAGGAGGTATGGATGGCAGCTTGGGAAGAGTTTTTCGGCAAGTATATTGTGCTATTTAAATATTTTAATGAATAATTTTTGTCCTACAATTATCTCATTAATTTTTTCCTAGCATTTCAGAGTGATTGTAGGGATTTTCATGGTTCCCTTGACTATGAGACCCACTAGTCATTTGGGGAAAATAATTCTGTGGGACATGATATTTATAAAAAAATGTTGATTCCATTAAAAAGTAGGCTAATATTGTGAATCATGATATGAAGGTTGGGGATATATTTTACTTATTGAGAAGGGATTTGGTAGATTACTATTTGGAAGTACTTATACCATTTAGAGTATCAGAGATAGAGGGGGTGTGTTCTACAGATTCCATGATACCAAGTATAAATGTTTGAAAGATATTAACCTTTAAAGATGTAGTTCACATTATAAATGGATATTATCATATAGTGATGGATTAGTCTGAAAGTGAGTAAGGTGAATTGGTTTGCATTACCAATGGAATTCTAAATCCAGACAAGACAACTATAAAAGGGATCTGGTTGATTGCAACTATTGATAGATCCCTAGAAGGACTCCCCTGAATATTAAAATATCCAATCAATTTGAAGGGATAAGGGATTATTTCTATGTTTAGAAACATAGAGATTTAGTACCAGCTAAAATTGGCATCCAAACCCCAATGCTACAGTGGAACATATATGATGGCCAATGATTCTCTAGGACCGAAACTTATTTTGAAGTATGTAGTAGATACTAAATAGATAATGCATATGGATTCAAAGGTAAAGAACAATAAAACATAATATGTAATAGGTGATGCAAGGGAAACCAAAATGTTAGGATCTTAATTGTTCTTAATAGGAATAAAGCTAAAGGGCGTAAGGATTACTATCAACTTCCTAAGCTAATGGAAACATTGTCGTCTAGAAGGATAAATGTGAAGGATGGTTGAACCATGAATCATGTCCATGATCATAAGAAGGGTTTAGACATTTAGAGTGAAAAAATGGCTATGTCTGGTAAGATGAATGAATAATAGTAGGCTGTAATGTTTGGAATTGTGGAAGCATAGACCAAAGAAATTCTTCGTTCCCATTCTCCACTCTGAGGATGAAATAATATATAGAGTTTTCCAGAACAATCTTAGGAAAATTTTATGGGGTTTCTTTCCATAAATCATTTTTTCTCAAATAAAAATATCACCTTACCACTAAATAAAATTATAAGGTCATTAGTACCATTCATTATATTCCTAAAAATCCTTAAAAAATAACTACTGTAGAAAAACCATTAAATGTTTCATAATTTATATAGCCATAATACCACTGATAAAAGTACTTATACAATTCAATTCTCAAAATTCCATGACATAAATAATTCAATCATCACACATCCTTCTTAAACCGTTAACTAGTCTTCATCATCTTATTCTTCAATTCCTCTTTCCATTAATATTTTCTTCATAGTTTCTTCATCCTCAAGTGTAAAAACATTACTCAAATAAATATATTGATCCTTTTATCAGGATTTCCCCCTTGGATACCAATTTTCAAAATTCATGTAGTTCCAACATTTAAAACATTCAATCATCAATGGTAATATAGAGAAACCATTATTGTCATACATTGCGTCCACTGTGATTATCATTTTTTATTAGTAATTACTTTATCTATTTATTTTTCAACCTCATTAATTTTTTAATTCCTTTGAGACATTAAATTGAGTCATTCTTCCTTTATTATCAATAGGTGGGAAGATAATTATTCTTTCCTCCGCAGTCTTCATAAAACTCCATTTTTCTCTTATTAGGTGTATCAAGAATATCACCAACGTTAATGTTTTTAATAATATAATAGGGTAGAGAATTATCCATAAAAATATGTGTTTTCAATATATCCCTTTTTTAATTTATATTCTCATGAGAAAAATCATTTTTTTATTCATTACATTCAATGTTAACATGAATCCTGCTGGTTCCATCCAATGAACAAATCCAAAAATAATGTTGCGAGGAATAATAATCACAATGAGTAATCATATAATTATGAAAAATCTTTCATAGGAAGTCTAAATCAGGACACATTAATTTAAATCAATACATCCTTATGTTTGACCTAATTTATGCATGATCATTATTGATTCATATCCTTAATAATGATTCATTAAAAAATGATTATTAACACAAGAAAATCACTCAGGAGTATCCAACCATGTGTGTAGTATGGTCACATTCACCATGCATTGGAGTGATGAATGATATATAATTAAACAAATATTTTATGGGTTATTACCCTAAGATGAATCAGTTCTAAAACCACATCTACTTTTAGTATCCCAAAAATGATGTATGTTCAAGAAAAAACCATAAAATCTCTACCTTAATGAAACCTTAGGATGTTATCCTATAATAAGACATCCCCCAAGGTTTTATCCAATGTTTTCTAATCATAATATCCAAAAATAAGTGAAACACTACTGTAATACATACAATATAGACCCAAGAATATTATATATAAATATTATAACTTTTTAGATGAATATTCAACACATCAAATTACTGTCCATAAAAGAACTTAAAGGTTTAGTGTCTTTGGATCCAATGTACATTAACATCATATTTTGGTAAATTATCAATATCCCATAATGTTTTTCACACATTGATACATTCATTAATCATTATAACTAAAAACCCTCTTCATAACCAATGAAAAGTAAACAAATGAAATAGTTTCCTCAGTTTCTTAGTAAGGGTAAACATTAGAGAAATCAAGTGATGATCATAATCAAGCATAAGAAAAGAATAATGGTAAAAGATCATGATTATAAATTAAAAATTTAATACCAAAGATTTCATATATCATAATAATATCCCATTTTATAAAACATATGAATTTAAAAATACATGAAATATAAGAGTGAGACATGATCATAAATTAATCATGATCAACAAGTTAAAATCAAAAGCACAAAAATATTGTAAAAGTGTAGCACCATTATATGCATAGAAACCATTTAATATATAAAGGATAACTATTGAGACAATAAATTCACATTGTATCTTAAATCGCCACTTGTTTCTCATGTCATAATGGATTTTATATCACTACCTATATCCCATAGCATGTCATGTATCCCTACTTGTTTTATAATAACCTCGACACCAGCAACCAAGAGCTGATGCCTACATGATTAAATTGGAATAAGATACAATGGATAACATCACCAAGCATCGAATATTTTAATATTATTAAAAAAATACAAAAATTTGGAATTGAAAATAAAATCCTAGTAATGGAAACAATTAGGCATCCTTTAACTCATTCAATGGATTCATCTTCATTTTCTAGCGAAATTAAAAAACAAGGGTGATATGAAATACAAATTAAGAGTTATGTAAAGTTTAATATATAATAAATAAATAATACTTAATCCATATGGTAGGAAAATAACTAAACACACATTACATTTTATCACTATCTTGAAAGTAATGATTTGATAAGGCATAGTCAACAAGGAAAGGTAAATAACTAATGACATGTGATGTTAATAAACTAATAATGAAATTAATAAAAATATAAAATAATTTTTAAAATATCATTGTTAATAAAATTAACTGAATTATTAATCAAGTAAATTACTAATTATTAGATTTTATGTATTTAGCAGTCATGATACTTCTACTTTCAAGACCTTTTACAAGATAGTTTAATCTATGGGTAAAAACCTATTTAATATTAGCTTACTAATTCCCCACACGAGACATTTAATGAATAAAGGGGATAAAAAATTATAATAACACCCATAAATAGTCATTTAGATCATTAATTATATATTTAATAATACAATTAATTTATAAATAATATTCCTTATCATTAAAAATCAACATTGAGTAAAGGATGCATATTTATAAATATTTCTCTAATTAATAGAAAATGTTCAAAATAAACACCATATATACATATTGTATATTATTTAGGAAATAATAATATAAAATATGAAAACAATATGGATATTTATTAGAATTAGTAGTCCTTATTAAATATTAATTGAAATATTCCATCTATAAGAGTAAATGAAATTCTAAAAAAATGGAGACTATACAATAGATTCTCATCACTTAGGTAACATTTATATTTTACCACATGAATGAATAAACATGAATTAAAATATTAAATATCAATATTAATCATATATTGATGTTAAATATATCCAATTTTCATTATATACACTACATAAAAGTGAATAGGTTCTTATTAACTAATAGGTATCAATTAAATGGAAATTGAGATAGAATCCCTTACATTACACATCCCTTTTATTAAATTTGATTTAACATTATGTATAAAATTTTTAATCAATTTATTAATTTATTAATGAATTATATTAATATTCATAAATTATATATGACTTTTTTATAACATTTACATCTCGTTTTGTTAATAATATATTATAATTTCCATTATTTTTTGGTGTTAATTTCCTTACTTTCTAAGACCGAATTTGCTGCGAAAGTTACAGTTAATGTATATAGGGTATTGATATATTTTATAAAGAAATATATCAATTTGATAAATATAATATGTTATCATTTTATGTATTTCTATAATTGTTCTTTCATATTAGATATGAAAAATGTTTCACATCACTTCATGGAGATGAGTAGTCGTACATACGCACGACCGAAGAAATCAATTCATAATGGATTAATGTGAAAAGAATTGGGTGATATATTAATTTTAATGAATAAATATAATTTCTTAAATATCACATATAATAATAAATTTTTTCCATATTATCTTCAATTAAAATTTTATGTGAATAAAGATTCTCATCACTTCGCAAGGCAGTAGTCCATCGTACACACGGTTGATGTTGTCATGTCCTAAATAGGATGGAATGTAAGAATTTATATGTGATATAATAATTTATATATTATAATGAAATCATAAATATTATATATGTTGATATTATATATACCATTATTTTAATCGTTAGATGTGATGATGGAAAATGAGCTACAATGGATAGCGAGGTGGTAGTGCACCCTACACATGATCTATTATTTCATTTTCCACTAGATAGAGTAGGACATGGATATATATTATGCCATTAAATAATACCTTCTAAGTATATGGGATATAATGGTGATATTATTTTATAAGTGTTCATATATAACTATTGTTGAAAAAATAATGAATATGAAAGAGCTTTGTTAAGACAATAATATTCTCTAAGAGAATCCTCTTTTTTATCTAATATTAAGGACCCTAAGGTAAATATTTTGGTAGAAGAAAAATCTCTATAATGTGTATAAGGATTTTTGGGTGATATATTTTTTAGGTTTTAGTCATGAAAAATGTATTTATATTTGTGAATAAGTAAAGGTAGAGAGTTCTATTTTCTAATTGAAGAAGAATGAAATTTTTGTAAATATCCATAACTATTCAATAATAGGAAGTCACTATCTCCCCATGTAACTGAAAAATTGATAAATAATGGATTGAAATGATAATATGGTTGACAAAAACTTATAACACACAAAAATAATTCATTTTTAAAACATTTTATTCCTTATCCTTCAAGATTACATAATTTTAACATTTTATTTTTCACCATAGTAACTTGTATCTTTTTACATACCATGATAGTTTTCTGTTTAAGAATAAAATTAAAATGATACTTATTATATATTTTTTACCGAATGATTATATAAATTAAATAAATTTTATTGAAAAAAAATTCTTTATTCAGGAAATATAAATTTTAACCCAAGAGCATATAACACACAATACCTCATTTTATCCATAACAGACATTATTAATTTTCAATGTGTTTAGTAAAAAGTATAGAAAAAATTTAATTTAAACATATTACATATTAATAAATATGATGATTATAAATAGGTAATTCAATTTATTAAATTCAAATCATATATGTGAAAAAATTCAATTTAAAATTATACCCCAAGATATAATGAAAAAGTGGTTTTCAAAATTAAAAATAGTCAAAACATTAAAATGTTTTTTCATAAAAATTAAAAATTAAAGTGACTCTAATGATCTTATCGTGATTAATAAATATATAATTTAACTAATTTTTATTTTTAAAAAATTATTAATATAAAATTGTTGTTGTGATTTCTTTAAAGGAAAATGTTGTCTTTATTAAAAATCATTATTTTGTACTATTCATTAAAAAAATTATAATTTAAAAAAATTCTGAACATTTCACCATATGATAATTTAGATATACTAATTTCATAACTTATGTAATTTTTATTAAACTGAATTTTCTAAAAATTTTAAAATTAATATTAAATTATGAATGCAAAGTGTGGCTAAAGCCTCTTTTAGATAAAATACAGTTTTCAAGAAAATATATCTTTTTCTTTCAAGTGATTATTATTTTAATTAAAATAAATAGACAAACATTGAATTAATTTTATTTATTTTAAAATCTTATAATTTTCATAATTTATTTATACCTTAATGGATAGGTTATAACAGTCGTTTTTAAATAATAACATTTTAATGGAGTATTATATTTTGTTTAAATTCAGTGTTGCTTATATCATAAGATATCATTGAATTTAAATTTCTTATAAATGTAATATATTTTAAAGTATTGGGATGTTACATTATAAACTCCTACAAACCAATTTTCCTCAAAATTTCAGAGATATTACCATTAAAACAAAAGAGGGTTGTTTTTCATCATAACAAGATCTGGTTCCCACGTTTCCTAGTCTATTTTATTATTTCCCAAAAGTAAATTTACTAATTGAGTAATCTAATTCCACAATACTTTCTCTTTATTATCTTGAATCCAGATGGTCACTTCAAATTAATATAGGTCATTTTTCAATTCTATCTCTTTATAGGTGAGAACATGCATTGAGTTTGGCATGTACACCCTTAAAAATGTTATATGAAACATTTCATCTAATTTAAAGAGGATTACTGGAATTTCCAAACTATAATACATATCTCAAATTATTTCAAGAATTTCAAATGGTATGATGTACCTTTGACCCATTTTTTCATTATTATTAATCATTATGACACCCTTCCATGGTGATAATTTCATAAAAACATAATCTCACACTTGGAATTCCAAATCTAATATATTATATTTGGCATAACTATTTTTCCTAGATTGATATGATTTTATATGATATTCATTAGTCTTCACATTCATTGTTGTTTCTTCAATATGTAATTGGACTAGAAGTTACATTTCTCCAAATTTATCCCAAAAATATTGAGTATAAAATATCTTACCACATATTTCTTCATATGGTGCTATTTGAATACTTTAATGGAAACTATTGCTATAGGAAAATTCTACCAAAAGTTCATATTGATCCCAAATACCTTTAAAGTAACGCGAGCATGACATCAAAGTTTCATCTAATTTTTTAATAGTTCTTTCAAGCTATACATTAGTTTTAGGATCGTAAGAGGTTCTCAAATTTGGATTATTATCATGATCCTTCTAAATACATTTCCAAAATTAAGTTTTTATTCTTGGATCATGATTATACACAACCAAATGAGGTGCACCGATAATTCTTATAACATTATAAATATAGTTTACTATATGGTGCTAAAGAGGTAAATTGTATCTTATTGTAAGGAAATGTTAATATTTAGTTATTTTATAAAAAATTACCAATATTTCATCATTATTTATATTTGTATTTTGTAGTCCCATGACAAGGTCTATTGTAATGCTATCAAATTTAAACTAATGAAAAGGAATAGGTTCCATGAATCCCCAATGATGATGTATATCAGACTTCACAAGTTGGAAAACTATGCATATTGAAAAATAACCAATAGTTTCTATATTCATTTTCTCCCACAAAAAATATTCCTTGAAATCCTTATACATCTTGCTACTACTTCGGTGTATAAATCAATTCAGTATATGGACATCATCCTATAATTTTTATTTTTGTAACGGTATGTTTGAGACACATAATATCTTTCCATATATAAGAATTCCATGTTGACAAACAGTGTTTTAAAACATCCCATTATTCATATATTTTATTATCTTCTCAAAATTATCAACGTTATATTGAGAATGTTTTAAATTTTCAAATAAATAGAGTCTCATAATTATTTGAAAAATGGGTGATATCTACCCTTCCATAATAATTCACATATCATTGATTACTATATCCATGAACATATTATCCCTCTCAATCATCATTTGGATTATAACTCTATAATCCATCCTTAAAAATGCATCCTTTACATTATTTCCCATCAGGGGTGGTAGTGTATTGAGTAATCATAATCATTGAGTATTTTAATAAAAATACTTTTCCTTATATTGAGCTTTTTTATTAAATTATTTATTTTCTTCTTCTATAGTCAGTGTATTTATTACTTCTTTCACCATAGATTTAATTTCATCATATCTTCAATGAAAATATTACAAATACCAACTCAATTTCACGGGTCAAATTGTTTTGTTCCTGAGTATTATACTACTTTGATGCATATACAATGACTTTATCATTTTTCATAAGGACACGACCCAAGCCTTTCTCTAATGCATAACTATTTATCAAAAACCCATTATTTCATGATGGTAGTGTCCAAATTGGAGTGTTGACTAATCTACGATTTAATTACTAAAAAATATTCACATTGTTTTGAACATATGGGCATGGCCCCATTATGTTTTCTCTTGGTTAACAGGTTATCCAATAAGGAAAACTTCTGAATGAATATCCAATAGTAACCATAAAAAACAGTGAAACTACATATATCAGTTATGTTTTTTGGTATGAACCATTATTTGAATTCCATTATGATTTCATCATCAACCAATATTCTATCCATAGAGATAGTAGGACTAATATAAGAAACCTCATGAATCCATAAATAACATTTTTTAAACATACCATATATCTTTCTTGTTCTATGAGTCTAATGAAGGATTCAAAACAGATTCTCCTGGTCATGAAAGATTCAAAACTGATTCTCCTAGTCATGAAAGCTTATAGAATACATTAAGATATCATCAATTAATACCACAAACAAATCTTCATGATATTCCTTGAAAACAATGTAATTATTTTAAAATAGTAATATCTTTACCAAATTCAAAAGTTTTCTTCAGAATTTATTGTTCAATTACTCTAAATTTTTTATACCAAGAATAATGGTCAATATTTGGAAAATATTGAGCTTCATGAAGTTGATTGGATAAGTTTTAAATGTGAGTAATATGATATATTTTTGTTATCCTAAAGATAATTATTTCTCTATAGCTAATAAACATCATCGTGAATACATCTTCTTTCTTAACAAAGAGAACATGGGCTCCCTATGGTGAAACACTAGGGATAATAGACCCCCTATCAAACAACTCCTCTAGTTATTTATATAACTACCCTAATTCCAATGTGGCCATTATATAGAAAGTATATGATATTAGTATTGCACTAGGAATTAAATCAATTTAAATATCATCTTAATAATATGGTGGATTTCCAAGTAATTATTCATGAAATAAAATAATTTACTCTGGTAAAATAGTTATATATTCAATTTTAGAGTTTCCTTTCTCCATCTATAGATTATGTTTGTTCTTCATCCACAATGATCTCAATTAGTAGTTCTACTAGGGGTGGATATTGACATGAGTCAAATGGCGAACTCTATACTATAAAGATAAGTAATCCCACATATTAATCCTGATTCATAATTTTCTTCCCCTTCCAAAAAATCATTGCATTATATTTTGAAATTTAGTCTATATAAAGGATTATATCAAATTCAATCATATTTAAGATATAATTTTATCAAATAATTTATGTTTATGTGTCATAATTGGGTCCCCATTACACATCCATATTGTCATGAAACTTCCACTAGGAGTTTTGACTGGTAGATCCCTTCTTAAAGTGTTTGGTAAATATATAATTTTCTTGTAAAATGTGGAAGATAAAAATGAGTGTGGGGATCCATAATCAACTAAAGCATTATAAAAATATAAATATTATATTTGAGTACCAAAATAAATATTTAGGAACATAAACCTCAGTTGTTGTGATCACTTAAGGCGGGACTTCCTCTCATAGCATCATTGGTGGTATGTTCCCTTGTTACATGGGACATTTGTTTGAATAATTCCTTATTTCATTATTTATGATTAACTAAGCATAATCTATTTCATTCTTCCCATTGAATTAATTATGTATATGAACTATATCTCCACACTTGTGAAAAACTACAATGACCATCAATTATTTCTTAAGATGATTCAATCCACAATTTTCACAAGATATAAATTGCTTATTTATCTTATTTTTGTTCGACATATTCAATTTTTCCTACTTCTCAGTCAAACTCTTGTTTTTTTTAATTTCCACTAAACGTGTAGGATCTAGAGAATTTCTTCTCTATTTTTATAAAAAAATATATTTTCCCATATGATGAAAAAGTTTTAGAGACCAGTTCCATTTACTAAAATGGCTCATGATCATCAAATAAAATGTCAATTTTTCTCTCAATTTTGTGCATATAATCCACAACTTACCTGGTTAGACATGTAATTATAGCATCATATTTAGAATCTTTTTTTCTTCCATTTAAATTATGGTATGTATTTTTAACTTTATTTCAATTCATTATTATTGAGGGATTTTTTTTCGAAGAATGATTCTTTAAAATCATTCCATTTCATGTGCTTAATTTCCTCTTCCTCCATAATATTGTTGATCAATGACCATAATTATTCAAAATCACCCTAGATAAAATATATTTTCTATATAAACATTTCCTTTTGATCACATCCAAAATCTGTGAAATTCTTTTCAAGGGGTATTATACATTGCTCAGTTACTATTAGATTAGTAGTACCACTAAAATATGGGGGCTTATCTCACATGAGGTTATCCAATATATTAGAAGCCAGGAGTTCAACAACCGGTTTATTTCTTCATTTAAGATTATTTTTCATAATCTAATTAAGATGCCCTAATATATCGATTATATCTTTAGTTCCGGTACAAGCTATATTGGTTTTCTCAGTAGGGAATATCCACATTGTACATGAGTATTGATACCATTCTTTATTCTACCAAACATTTATAAACAATGGAATATAATGGATTAAATAAAAAAGTTATGAATTTTAAATCATAATGAAAAATTATAAATCAGGTGTATCATATAAAATAAATAATCAAACTATGCATCTTTAATGACATTATCATAAGCATTGTGTCTTTAGGGATATATTTATTTTCAAATACATAATACTTTTTTATAATGAAAAATCTTATTATCCATATCATGTATTCTAGAAGTATCAAACCATGTGTAATAAATGGCATGTTTCCATGTACCAGGTTATGATTGGGACAAAACCAATCCACCCTTTTTAGAGTTAATACCCCAAGGTACCTCTGTTCTATAACCATGTCAACTTGTAATACCAATATAGGGATATATTAATAGTTAAAACAAAATATACACTACCTTACCAAAACTTTTGTATGTTCTAATTTCCTTGTCCTCAAATTATATCATAGGGTTATGTTTCTTAATCTATGTTTTATTAATTCAGTTCCCAAGGTTCTGATTAAACTTCCTATGATACCGACTATAATGACCCCAACAACAGTAAACCAAAGCCGATGTCAAATTGAATGCATTGAAATAAGTTATAATGGATCACATCACCAAATATAAAATAGTTTATTATTCTTGAAGAACCAAATACATACATGATACCATTTTTACATTGGAAATAAATAAAATCATACTAATGGAAAAAATTCATCATTCTTGAACTCATTTAACGAATTCAACTTGATATCATAGGGAAAATAAACAAAATAAAGGAGGGATCAAATGCTCATTATTTATTATGTACATCATAAGTATCATGAATCAGTAATACATAGTCATTATACCTATGTAATTAATTTAACACTCACTCCATTTAAGAAATAACATTACTATCATTATTATATAAGGCACAAGTAGTATGGTAAGGTAAATAATTGAACAAAAAATAAATTAATAAAATTACAATGATATGAATCCAAAGACAATTTAATAGTGAAAATCTCAAGGATAATAATAAAAAAATTAATTATTAACAAGGAAAGGATTAATTATTGGAAATCATGATCTCAATGATGATGATACATATACTATCAAGACATTTGAGATGAAAATTTAAATAGAGGATAAAAACTCATACAATGTTATATTACTAATTCTCCTCATGAGATTAATGATTCATAGTTGGGCTATATAATTCTATACCCCCAAAACTGAATGTCTAGAAAATCCATAATATATCTATTAATCAAATTAAGTCATGACTAATATGTCTTATCATTGAATATACATATTGTTTAATTGATACATATTTATCAAATACACCCAAATAAGTAAATAATATTCTATGTAAGCCCAATATTTACATGTGATATATGATTTAGGCAATAATAATTTCTATGATACAAATAATTTGGATATGTAAGTGAATGAGTGGAAATTATGATGTATAAATGTTATCATTACTTGAATAAGAGTAACAACAATCCCAAAATAAGGGGATATTATAAAATAGATTCTTACCACATTGTAACATTTAAATTGTACCCCATGAAAGAAGAAACATTAATTAAAACATTATAAATCTAAAATAAATAGGTATTATTTTTTAAATACATAATAGGGGTAGTATATATAATAGTTAAATGTGTAACGGTGAATACTAACAAGTATATATCAATGAAGTGGGAATGGAGGTGAGATCCCTTACATCACACTTCCCTTTGGTTGAACATGATTTAACCTCCATTATAACAGTTTTAATAATGTTATAAATTTATAAAAAAACCATATCCATATTTATTGTATAATATATTATGATTTTATAAATTTTAACACCCAATTAAAAAAAATATTTTTTTAATTTCACTTTTTCAGGTGTTAGTTGCATTGTTATCTCATGCATGTTTTGTTGTGAAGGTTTTGATTCATGTACATAGAGTTTTAATAGTGAGTTCCCTATACCCAACTAAAAATTACTTTTCAATTACCTTACCATATATATAGAGATTTATACATGATATACACTTACCATTATAGTGTTGATATTTCAGAGTCCTCTATTTAAATGGTAATATCCAATGGTTTCCTTAATATCAAAAGGTTATAATAGTTACTAGGATCTAATGAGAACCTTGAGATACTATTAAATCTATCTTAAATATATATCTTGTGGTCTAGATATATCATACTAATTGAACACAATTGTTCTTTGACTATCAGGTGTTTGGGGGATCATAATCCTTGAGACTTTTCCCCTGGAGTTAATACATGGTTATCTCTGGTATGTTTCATAAGGATGATAGACCCTGCAATAAGAACATCACATGTTTTAGGTGTCAGTGGTTGTCCCAATCTACATAAATGTGTATTTCTCTCGTTACATGGAATTATTAACAATTTTTTCTATATGATCATGTACTTTGATGCAAGGAGAAAACAAATACAATTATGTTTTAGTGAGGTATCTTATGTTGGTAGCATCAATGGTGGGATGAAATTGGTTAACAGTTTAATATTGAATTTTTGGATTATGAGATGAGGAAGTGATATATTAGGAATATTTGATCTGGTTGTTATTACCTTTATAAATTTTTTTCCACAGTTGTTGAAGCTAAGTCTGTGCTATTGGATTAGAAAATAACAAATCATGAATGGTTCATGATTTTAGTGTAAATCATGCTTATTAAGATATCATTAGACAAATAAATTATTTTACATTCTTTTTTCTGGGAAGGTTTTCATTTCAATGTCTTTTACATATTTCTTTAGGGGCCATGCTGGATTTATAGATTCCACTCTTATTGTATAAATAGTATTCACTGGTATTATTATATGGGAATAGAGGTTCCCACATAGTATCACTTTCATGAATCTCCCCAATTCGACTGAATGGGTATATAAGACATTTTGGGCCCCACCATGGGGTCTGAGAGTTGTCCAAGTATTAACATTCATTGAAGAAAAAAATAATTTTTATTTGAGTCAGGAATTATTAGGTTCAATTTATATACTAAAAGTATTCATGTGGTATTAGTGTAATGCATGGAAATATATAAAATTAATTATTATTAATTTAGTATTCAATATTGATTTAATATATCAGGAATTAAGAATTGATTTATTGACCAAATATTATCACATAATATATTTATTGTATATTAAAAGTATATGAAAAATATAAAAATTAAAATATGATGTAGTTAGTTTGTTATCACATGTTATTTACTATTAATATAGAGGGAGTTTAATTTCCAAGGGTTAAGGAAACATAACTATGTACTTTGGACACCCACTATATAAGTAGTATAATAGCTCATTCCAAAAAAAATTAATTCCAATTGAATGATTGATTATCTCTCTAACCACATCCAAGAGAGATAAATTCTCTATCTGGGAGCCCAATGCATGGATTCATCTGATGGATTGAGGGGACAAGTTCAAAGAGATCATCATGACAATTGAAGGAACTCTTGGAACTCTATGACAGCACTGAGAATGCGAGGATTGAAATCTGCATGAATTATTTGTTTGTGTGTGGATGATCTATAGGGGTTCAACTTGATATCCTTCAAGTAACGATATTCGGTGAGTAGTTGTAGTCGAAAAAACCCCCATATCAATTGAGATACATGTTTATTTATTGTTCTTATTAAATTCAATAGAGGTTTCTCAAACATCAACCCGAGCATAGATCATTAGAGAAGATGTACTTATGTCACTTCGGAGATGAACATTTTTAATCCCTCAACCACTTACTTTTTATGAGATCCATAGATAAATAAACAAGTATCAGGGTGATTGTGTGAATTTTCAGAGCCACAAAAAAATTATTTTTCCTTAAATTATGTAGAGGGAATTATTTCGATCTTAAAAAAATAGTCTGCACATTTATCCGAGTTTGGATGGACAAGATACGAAAATTCAAAATTTTAATACAGATTGAAAGCATCATGGTTGATTATAAAAATTATGAACACATATAAAATATATTTATAAACATTTACACATATGGTATTTTTAATCAGGTTATATAATCAATTATACATTTATGTGAAATCCATTTTTTGAGAGGAAATTAGCAGGTTGGGATAGTTTTTCTTGCTAGATTTTATTCTATAGTTTTGTATAATTTTAATTATATAAATAATTTCAATAGATAATATAATATCCATGCTAAATAAATATAATAAAAAAATATTTATGCGTTATCCCATGGTCCATATAAAATAGTTTTGAAGACTGGGGTGCAGATAAGATTCATTCCGCATAAATAAATTTTATTTGTGGTTTTTTTTGTTGGGGGAAGTGTAGCGTAGTGGAAAACGGGGTTTTTTATAAAACATAAGATGATGAAAACTCATTTTTTCATTTAACGTTACAAAAAAGGGCGATACGATTCCCGAAGAAGTATAAAAATATGCCACATATTCACAACGTCCCCTAATGACATGTCTGCAGCTGTCACCCATCACATAATAGGTCAATAATTCCTAGTTAAACCATGAACAACCTACCTCCTGTTTTCTAATAACACACAAAGATGTGGTTTCCACCTACTATTTTGAACGATCTGGACCTCTATCCTCCATTTGACTTCTTTGCCCATCGACCACAACCTCATGTATGTGTAGTTTACTATGGATGCCACCATAGACCTTGGTGGCCACAACACCTCTATATTAGGACTAATGTTACTAGAATTCATCTTCATTCTAGCTATGCATGTCGGCAACCTTCACTGCACAACACACCATCAACCAGAGCCATGTGACCACCATCTTATGCAATGGTGGACACCACCACCATATGCGGTGTACTCTAGTGAATCTTAGTAAGTTCATATCTCCCAATCGACCCCCTGTGTCCGATGCAACACCCTGATCCGACCCCATCCAGGTTCTGATAACCTGGAATAGGATTACAAGTACCTAGGTAGGTTTTCCCAACCTGAAAGGATCGGGGCGGGTTCGCATAGCCCGGAAAAACCTAGCACGACCACTATATGTTCCGAAATTGGAAGTAAATAGGTTTGACCAAACCTATAATGGCTTTGTGCAGGGTTTTGGGGATTAGAAAATTTTTATATATAATAAAAAATTATTTATTCCTTTCAGATTATAAGAATAATAATTTTACTATTCCAAATTATTAAATAAATGTAGAAACTAAAATAAAATTAATCAATTAATTTATGTTTGGAATAAAAAGTTAAATTAATACTTGAAATAAATTAAATTAAATTATTTGAACTTAAATAATTCATTTTATTTATTAAATTAACTTGTACACACATTTATTGTATTTTTATTCATATTATGATTTTAATTTACCTTCTTATCGATCATGAGAAGTGGCTGACCATTATATCTATCAAATTTATTTTATTTAATTTTTTATTATCTATGTGAGATGAATTTAATAATTAATTAATTGTATTGATGGTCTGTGCACCCAAATTTTTTATTCATTGTGTATATAGGAATGCATGTCCATCATTATATGTATGTATATTTCACTTCCAAATATCCCTATATTGCATGTGAGTATTAATATAGTATTGATTATGATTCTATAAGTCACAAACCATGCCATGTCAAGGCAAAATCTAGATTAGAATTGGACACACTAGACTGGGGATGAGTTGCATCATGAGGCAAGACCCAACTAATGTATGATTATCCTAAATCAAATTTGATCCATTAATGTTTAATAGATCAACCAATATTTGATAGTCAAGAACAGTTAGGTAATTTTATTTCTTTTATTCAATTTTATAATTTTATGTATTTTCGTTTCTATGTGAACCAAAAAACCATAAATAGAGATACAAAAAATAAATAATTATTGTATTCTCTTATTGTTCACTTGTGAGTGCTTCGAAATAGTATAATCTTATTTAATATAAAAGGATTAAATTGGACAAGAAATTTTTGAAGACCTAGAATAAATATTAAGTCACAAAAACCATAAATTGTAATAATTTTATCAAAAAATGGTTCACATTGTTCCCATCAACAAATATTGAGGGCACCTCCTTCTACTGTGGATTTCTTGTAAGCATGATGGCTTAACATAACTAATGTGTCTGGAATTGGAGTAGAAAAATCTAACTTGTTGCAACTTTAGAGGAATGTGTTGGGTAAACTATGCATATGCTTATAGAAGATGAGGCTTCACTGAATAGATCAAGAACCCTGAGTTAATGTGGTTGGATTTTCAAATTCCTACCATGAAAATCTCTATGTTTTAGTGTAGCCATAGATTTTAGAAAATGAGGATTGGATTAAAGGGTTATTCCCACTAAAATACTAAATCAAACAAGTATTATGATTCTAGTATAGAGGTTTTCTATATTTTGATAATATATTGGGACACATTTTATGACTAAATAAATTCATAATTTCTAATCATTTATCCTGATAAAAGTAAAAATAAGCTAGGTTTTCTTGTAGAAAATGGAATGTAATTCAAAAATTCCATGTGATAATCATGGATAAAGTAAATTTATAAACATACATGAATTTATAAGAATAATACATTATCATTTTAAATTTACTATGATATAAGAAATTCAATGTACTAGTGTCCCCAATATCCGTTAATCGACCTCAGGAATCAAGGGTGAGAAAATGAATACAGTAGGCTCATATATGATTCATATAATGGTTATGTGAATTTTTTTTCATAAATGTCTGATGTGAGTTGTGGATACAACATCATGACAAGGATGCATATACATGTTGTCTCATCCATGAAAATATTACCAAGATAAAGAGATGTGTGATATTAACGGGAGATATTACACTAGATTTGTGTAAATTAAATTATAGGTCATTATCCTTCAGTACATCGTAATATTATATCATTTTCCCCATATAATCCATCTTACTTTATGAATGACAGACAAAAAAAATTGAAAAAATAATCTATTACCTTTTGGGTATTTTTTTATGTGAAATAAGAACAATTACTAAATAATCATGTTTAGTTCTTAATGGAAATATTGAAAGAATATATAAATGTTAAATTTTAAATATGTTTTCAATGGATTTTTTCTTTATCCTTCAAGTAAAAGGTATCAAATTATAGGTTAATTTCATTGAATATCATGAAATAAATCTATGGGTGTTTATACATAATTAACAGAATTGATGAACCAAGTAGTCTCTTCTTATTTTTTTAAATTCATAAATTGAACGTAAAGTTTATATTCTACTAATTGGGTATTAAATAAAATATTATACCCACATATGTTTTTTTCAATAATAGTAACCAAGTTTGAAATAAAATACTATAATAACTAACGCATGTTCAATGAGTGGTTGAGAAAGGGTGGTTCGTAAGTTAGCATTGAGAATTACCCAACTTATATATTTCCACAATTAATGATTATAGTTGAACTTTTGTTAATTTATACCGAAAAATTTATCTCCCATGTCCTTTAACACAAGGATAAAATATTCCATTTCAGTAATTAATGTTATTGGTTGTTATTAATACTAAACTTATAGTTTAATAACACTTGAATCATTGGAAATACATGATGAATATAAAAATGTAATTCAAAACTATACATAGATGTGTAAATATAATAATTTTAATTAGAAACTAACTAGTTGTCATTGATATACCCTATAGAGTTTTACAATCTCTAGAGTTGAAAACTTTATTTATTAGAAACACACTTTTGTATATAGTTTTTGGTAAAGAATCCTTTAGATATAAAGGTTAACCCAAATATTTTTAAATTTGTTTGATATAGAGAATAAACTATTCCAAGGGTAATCTAGTGGTAAATATAATTCATTATAATATTTTAAGTTCTCATTATGGTAAGTGAAATTGATGTATGATATATGTAGGTTCATGAAGATATGAGTTACATTGGGCATGTTTGCTGAATAATATCATTACAATGTATTCATTGATCAATATAATGTAGAGTAATTATATTTCTAAATAAACAATACCTTTCCCACATCAAATCTATTATGCTAATAAGGAGGATCGGTGATTAGTATTGAATGTTAATATAGATCATAAAATTTCCATTCATAGTAATTCCTAAAAACACATTTCCTTATAGACATCAATTCCATGATTTAAGAAAAAAGAGTATCAATGTTTCATGTTATATCCATTATAGAAACATCCAATAATTTCTAGATATGTATTGGAAATATAAACATTAATCCCTAAAAATATGTAAAATATCATGAAAATTTGATATCACATAAGAGATATCATGATGTGAATCCATTATATTATAAGAAAATGTGTTTCAATGAAATGTTTTTGTTAATGGTATACTAAAACGTTTATCAATAAAAACACAATGTTCATATAAATAAATCATCCAGTAGTTTTCTAAGGATATTACATAAATCAATAAGATAATAATTATATAAAAAAGATATAGAGTATATTTCAATAAAAGGTTTCACATATCTATAAGAGATAGTGGGAGAAATATTTTCATGAGTTTAATAAATTATTGATATGAATAAATAGTTATCATAGGAATGATATCAACAAGTGGTATGGAAGAGGACCGTTCTAGAGACACATACTACAAAGAATAGTTACAACCTTGGTTGGGGTTTTATAATCACCACCATCAAGGATAAATCATTCAATGGGAACAATAATTCATACAAGTAATAATTATATGACAATTAGATATGATTGAAAATAAAAAATATAATCCAATATTAGATTACATGTGTCAAAGTACATGAGGCTTATTATTTTGAATGTTGTGGTGGATATTAAAGAGAAACTATAGATGGATGGTAAAATTTTAATAGAAATAAGGAATTATTGGTAATACCAAGTCTTTATACCAAAATCAATTAGAATAATACTTGTAATAACTGCATCCTATGATCAATTTATTGGGAATTTTATGTCAATACCACCAATCATGGAAGGTGTCTACATGATGAACCAGAATGGTATTTTGACACCATTGAATTCTAATAAGGGGTTGATGTTTTTGAAATCCATCATAGGATTTAATTAGTAAAAAATATCATATAGTATAACCTTAGAATAAATATTTCTATATGTCCACAAGAGGTTAATAGGGGCTTCATTTTTTCCAATAAAAAATATGTGTGCTAATATATGGAAAACAAACATTGGTATTATAGCTAATCAAGACTAGAATGAATGTAATTCAACATTTATTAACTTAACATATTGTCTTAAATTCTATGGAACATGATATACTAACATAGATCTTATGGATTCTTATCCTAGTAAATAGTTCATATACTATCAAGCAATTTAAAAATTAAATTTAGATCAAATTGAGAGAGTATTGTCACAAATATCACATGGAATAAATCCCTACAAGATTACATAGATGAGGAATGTGAGGAGATTAATTTGGTTACTTTATTTCCTTATGATTATATGATTATTCAATCACATATTCCATGATATATACAAGAGGTGATATTTCCATTATATATTTAATGGTGGGAAAATATCGATCATTTTTAGAAGAACAATAAATAAACTAGTTATAAAAATCCAATTATTCTTAAGAAATTATAAATGGTATATATCTAGTTTTAGGAGATAAATAGATACAAGTTTTTATGGGCCCGAAACTAGACTTAATTGGATCAATATAAGATCAATGTAATATAATACTATTGTTAGGATATGGTAATGAGCATGACTAGTCCATTCAAGCTAGTGGTTTCCATATCTAAAAATACAGAGTTCATTAAAACTTCTAAGGTAGAAAAATAAGTAATGTACAAAATGTAATGATTTGTTCTAGTTCTTGGAATTACACCTAGTAAGTATTGTTTTGTAATGATGATAGTTATTTTTTGGTAATAGCCAATATGTCATTTTTAGACAGTGTAAAAAAGTAATAGACATTGTGGTACTATCTCTTGAGAAGTTTTACTAAAGAAGGTGAGGTCATAGATAATATAATTTCCCTATAGTGTAGTCGTGGAAGGCCCCATGACTAAATCCATATCTCGTCAAGAAACATGATCTTATCATGTGGTAGATAAAAAAGATATTTAGCAAGATGTATCTAATTGAAGTTGGGGAGTTTTAATTGTGGGTTCCCTATAACCAAATAAACAACACTATTAGATTAACATACCATGTTCTTGGTGAGTTATACTTGATGTAAACATACAATTATAGTGTTTATATTTCTGTATCCACTATTAAAATAGTAATTTCAAAATATGATTTTTTATATCTAAAGGTTATAGATGTTCCCAAGGTAAAATGATAACCTCAAGACACCATGAAATTAAACATAATAATGTTTTATAGGGCCTAGATAGGTCATACTAGTTGGACATAGAGAATTTATTAATATCTTGAGCTAGAGGATGATAAGCATTGAAACATTTTCTCATGAATTTTTTACATTGTGATCTCTTGAAAGTGATATCATAAGGGAAAACCCAATAATAATAATAAGACCATATGTTTCCTGTGTCATTAATTATTCCAATATACTGACATGTGTATTAGTCTCATAGATTGAGATCATTATCAATGTGTTCCATTTGTTTACATACATTGATGCACGAAAAAACAATCATAATTAATTTTTCGTGGGGTTGCTTGTATTGGGCATGAAATTTGTGGTATGACACTGGTTGAATGTTCAAGATAAAATTTGTCATTTCTGAGTTAAGGAAGTGATATCTCAGACCTAGTTGACCAAGATAGTTTTACCGTTATAAATCCTTAGACAAGGTATTTTAAGGAATGTCTTTCCTGTTATATCAATAAATAATAATTTAAGAATGGATGATGGCATAGGTGTTCATCTTTCTTTATTTTATATTTTTAGACAAAGAGATTATATTACACAATGCATGTTAAAAGGAAATTTTATTATTGTTGTGACTTTTTCTTATCTAATTAGGGATCTTGATAGATTGATATACTCTTCTCTTTGTCTGTGAATAGTATTAATTGCTATAGTGATAAGGATGTGGAGTGTCGTACACAATAGTTTAGTCAAGATTCATCCCTATTTTGTTGAATATAAATAAATATATGATGTGGTGGGAACCAACATAGGATCTATGATTTTTCCAAGTATTAACAATCAATTAAAGATAAATACATTTATTATTATTATAGTATAAAATAATTGAGTTGAATTTATTCAATAAAATTATTCATTATGTTTTAAGTGAATACATTAAAACATATTATAAGAAGGAATATTATATTAATATTAAAGGTTTGATTAAAATTTTGAGATTTACATGTCTATTTATTGACTCGAGTTTATCATTTAATATATTTATTATTAATTTCATGTATGGGATAATAATAAAAATATCAGTATGATGGAGTTTGTTCATCTTCACAAATAATATATCTCATATTTTTTTGGAATTTTTTATGGGGTTAGGGAACCCCAACCATGTATTTTAGTTACCGAAAATGTAAGCAATAGGAGAATATCATTCCCAAGACTGTTTGTGCCAATAGAATGAGTGATTATGTCTCCTATTGCATCTTAGAGAGAGAAAGTTTCTCTTTGAGTAACTGATCCATGAATTCCTTATATGGATTGAAGGGACATGGTCTATGTGGTATCCATGATGTTTAAGGAATCATCATAACTCTATATTATCACCTTAAATGTGATGATCAATATCCATGTACACTTTTTGAGTGTATATGAATGATCTTGTGGGGTTTTTATATGGATCCTTTGAGAAATAATTGTTTGTGACTAGCTACAGTCGAACAAGCTGATGAATAGAATGTGGTACTCATTTATTTATTTGTAGGCTAAATAAATTTTTGAATGATCATTAGACCTCTACTGGGACCCAAATCTCAAGAGATTAAGTTGTTATGTAGCTCAATTCAAGAAATATTTTAAATCCTCGTCCCACCTACTTCTACTATTAGCCCATTTTTCAACATATAGTATATAGATACCTGATTTCCAAAATTATATCAATTTTATAAAAAATCATATGTATCAATTACATTAATTTTTCTAATCATTCATTAAAATTATACATCTAAAATGAATCACATCACTTCGTGGAGATGGTAATTTTTACACACCATCGTGCAATGATATCATTTATTAATGACTAAAATGGTAAGAAAGTGGGTGATATATTAATTTTATAGAATTTTTATCATATTATATATTTCATATGTACTCATTAAATTTATCCTTCTTTGCATCCAAGTAAATCATATGAGAAAAATGAAACACATTTCTTCTCGAGGAGGTAGTTCATCGCATACATGAGTGTTGTTATTTTATTTTAAACAGCATGAAAAGTTAAAAGGTAATAATGATATTATAGTTAAATAATAATGATAATATAATAAATATTATATATATAATCCATAATTATATGAAACATTGATATGTGTTGATGAAAAACGAGTTACACCAGTTCATGAGGGAGTAGTCCACCATACACGTGATCATTGATTTCATTTCCCATTTTACAGAGTAGGAGATAGATAAATACTCTAACATCATCATAATAAAATATAATTATATTGGAGATATTGGTCTTATTATAATGGAATTTTTAGGACATAATTGAATGTTGAAAATTGATAAATAAATAAGAGCATTAGTAAGAAAATTACATTCCCTATGAGAAACATACTATGAATCTCCATTTAATGACCATAGGGTTGGTTATTGAGAAAAAATAATATCTATATTGTTTTTACGGATTATGAGGAGATATTTGGAATGGTTTTTTTTCATAAAATTTTCTTTAGTGCTTTGAATATTGAAGGGATGGAGTTCCCATTAATAATTGAAGAATATTGGATTTTTTTATAAATACAAAAAACTGTTCAACTGTGGTACGAAACATTCACGCCAAGTTAATATAAAATTGTTCAATAATAGATTTGAGATATTATATGATTGATAAAATATTCCACCTCACAAAAAATAATTTTTTTAAATGATGTTCCACCAAATTTAAGTTTAATTAAATTTACGATTTTATTTTTCACCACAATAACATGTATCTTTTTATTTACCAATGTAATTTTTCCATTAACACTAAAACTAAAATTATCCTTATTAGAAAATTTGAAACATTGAAGATATATATTAAATAAAAATTTTCAATTGAAAATTCTATATATGTGTAAAATTAATTCTAATACAATTGCTTATACCTTGCAAAACATCATTTTAACCTTGAACAATAGAATTAATTATTAATATAATTTCCAATAATTATTAAAAAAATAGTAATTTGACCTTATTAAATATTATTATTTAATTTTATTCAAAAAAGTGAATCCATTTTTTAATTCAAATCAAAAAAGTGGTAGAATTCAATTTAAAATCAAACCAACAAACGTGACGGAAAAGAAATTTTCCAAAGTAAAAAATTTCAAAAGTTCAAAACGTTTTTATATGAAAATTAAATATGAAATTTATTAAAATGAACTAATTTGTATTAATAAATATATAATTTAATAATTTTTCTTTTTCAACCATATTATAATAAAATGGTAATTGTAAATTCTTTAAATGAAAAGGCTGTTTTTAATAAAAATCACTATTTTTCACTATTCATTGAAAAATGAATCTTTTAATAAAAATGATAAAAATTAACCATAATCTAATTTTAAAATTTCATTTCTAAATATTTATTTAAAATTGTTAAATTAGTTAAAATTTATTTTAATTATGTGCACAATTTGCACCTATATCGTCTATTAGAAAAAGATATAGTTTTAAATAAAACATTTTTTAGATGATTTTTATTTTATGTATAACCAATAGATGAAACAAAATTTATATTATAAATTTTTAAAACATATAATTTTCATAATTTAGTTATTCTATAATGTTTAGGTTATAATGGTATCATTTAAAGAATAATTTTTCAATAGAGTATTATTATTTATTTATAATTAGTTTTAGGTATATCGTGAGCTATCCAAGAATTAAAATTTATTTTAAAAGGAATATATTATAAATTGTTGGGGTTGTATATATTTCTCATAGGATATTATATATCCATAAATATCTCAAATAGTTGATCATTAAAATCATGTAATGTTTCATAATTATCTCATGAGATATATGGACTGACTATTGCATTAAAATTCTATAAAATTATGGGACCACCCATCACATAATTAAGACAATGAATATGTGTGCCACATGAACATAAAAAAATTATTCTTATCATAATATAATAACTCATGGAATGGAAATGGGCTTAATTAACATTTCATCATTTCATAATATAATAAATCGTTAAAAAGAAATCAGTTTCATAAGTATCTCATCATCATAACCATAAACCATCTAGAGAATGAATATGTATAGTATCATAGGATCATACCCCTATTAAATCATAAGTAACATAAAAATAATTCATAATATATTAAAAATAACTTTAAAATAGCATGATAACTTTTCAAAGGAAATTTTCCTTTTCATTTTGAAATAACATAATTAAAATAAAACTACTTAAAAATATTATTCATACCAATTTAATTTTTTATGCATGTATCGGTATGGAATCCAAGATCCTAATACTTTGTTCATGGGTCCATAATATAAATAATATTAATCATGTTTTGAGTATCATATATATTCAATATATATACTTTTATAACTATTCATATTAAGGGGTGTGAAAGGTGAATTTTATCACATCAATGAGAAAGTTGTTCGTATGGAAGAACAAGTGATGTTTACATTTTTTAGTGGATGGAAAAAGAAAGAAAAATAAATATTAAACATTATAGAAAAATTATAATATCGTAAATAAAATATATATTAATTAAATCATTAATTTTAACTATCAATGTGAAGTGGTGAGGAAAAATGAAACATATCACTTTGTGAAGGTCGTAGTCCACTCATACGCATGAGAAATACATTAATTTCCCATTTGATGGGATGTTGGTGAATAATGATTATAAATAAAATGAACCTAACTATATTATAAAAGATCAATTAGTTACTTTATTAAATTAGAACTATATATATAAAATCACATCCTAAAGGGGGAAATAGTTTATAAGTCTTTTTGAACTAGATATATAATTTAATTTCACATTCATATTTGAAAACATAAAAAAGGAAATTAATTTATTCAAGAACAAAATTATACCCTTTATAATATCCCTATATATTAATCATAAAACACTTCCTGATATACTAGAAAAAATTAAAAAAATAATGTGGTGAGCTTAGATTCAAATTAATGGTATGAATACAATATAAGCTAAATAAGAAAAGAATAATATGGTAGGAAATATTTGTTATCCAACTAATTTCAGAAAAATAATCACAGGAGATAAAAATTATACATGGATATAAATTTTTTAAAATAATTACATGGGCATCAATAAATGATGTCATAATGATGGAATTCTGAATGACAGACATTTCGAACCAATCATTGAGTCCTCGTTTAAAGACATCTTAAATATACAATGTAGGTTTCCTGCCAACCCATATTATATAAGTGGGTAAGGTATCGACTAAAAACCCAAAATTGATTATATCATGAGAAATACTGATGCATTAAGGGGATATTTAATTCTAATCCACACTCATCACTTAATAAGTCCAATTCATTCCTCTAGTCAATAAATAACACAACATATCCAACTACCTTAAAAATCTGTAAATCTCTATATTGAATGAACTAGCTTATTAAATATCAATACCTTCCATAGTTAAATTGATAATAAAATATAATTAATAATATTTTTTAATGTATCATAAGATAACAACCTTTGTAAATTATAATATTCAAAAAATTATTTTGATAAATAAGAAAATACATTAAAAATATCATCGGAAAATTCTAATGTAAAAGACACTTTCCACATAGAAACATATTATTTAAAGACATAGAAAACATGAAAGAAAAAATTTAATCTAAAAATAACCTTCTAAACATATAAATTAATATTGAAATAAAATATTATTCATCATAGTTGGAAAATTCATTCATGTCATAGAAGATAACAAAATCCTTTCTGACTTCTTTAAAATTTTCAAAAAGTACCACATTCAGAAAATGATAGGTAATTGTTTTTCAAACCAATATAAACAATTAAAAGATGGGTAAATTTTTATTTTAAAAATAATTTAAAAAATGTTTTAAAAAAATAAAATATTTTTATAAAACATATATATCGAATAAAATTATTCTCTCACTAGTGACTTAAACATTAACAAAATCGCAAATAAGGATGAGATTGTAAAATAAAGTCTTACCACTTGGGAATATTTTGAACAATAAGTCATATAAAGAAAATAAAAAAATAAAATCTTATAAACCATTAATATAAATAGATTCATGAATAATATATCAAATGAGTATTATATAAAACACAGAAAAAAAATGTTTAGTCAATATGAAATTTGTCTCACATAAGTAAATGAGAGATTAGAAATCTATAAATTAGGTTTGATTGTCTTTACTCATATAAAATAATACAGTATATTAAATATAATGTTATTATAAATATATTCCTAAAATATAATCATATATTTCATTCCATATATTATTTACTAATGACAATTTATCACCCATTTATTATTAAAATCAAAATTATGGGAGATAACTGCTTCATTTTTCAGGGAAATTTTTGTTTATTAGTTTTGTTCATTTTAATTTGATCATGTTTCTATAATATAAATAATTTTAATCCAGATATAATTACCATTCATATTCTTTATATTCATATATATGGTCATCTTTATGTGGTATAAAATGAAAAATCAATTACATCATTCACTCATATGGTAGGATGTACCTATGCATGAACGATGTTTTATTTTTTTGGAAGATAGAATATAAGAATGTTACATTATAAATATAATTTAAATAATAATTATTAAATAATTAAAATAATATATATATAAATATATATTCATTATATCTCTCCCTATTATTATCCATTTAAATAGAAATTGAAAAATAGATCACATCACATCACTGAGGTGGTAGTCCATATGTACACAAGAGATAGATTATCATTTTACAACAGATTGGAATGTAAGAATATATATGTATTATATTTTGTTTCCATAAACATATTTATATCAGAAATATCTTATACATTCCTTATTTTTATTTTTATCACTGTCCAAGGGAAATGGGGATAAAAATCTTATTACATTGCGATGTTGAGATGGTAAGTTGTACATACACACGAGCGATGTATTATATTTTTCTAGGATGGAACCAATATTGAATGTGGTTGTACATTAATTGCAAAAAATATAATTATATTCTTGATAATGGATAAATTATTTTATTATGGTTATAATACATTCAAACGAAGTAGATGATGTAATAAACATGAAGGGCTTAGTAAATACAATTACATCTTTTTCAATAGGCTTCATTTAGATCTATTCTTATGAAACTTAAGTATAGCCATTAATAATAACTAGAAGCTATATAATTGGGATAAAGATATTTATAAGATGGATGTGTTGGGTTTGGATGATTTATATGGCTCTAATTGGCACAATTAAGTGAACAATGAGGTCCCCTTTTGTAATTGAGGTGAGATGAACTTTTTTAAATTTCATAAAAGATTAATATTAATAAATTAATTATCAATACAAATGATTCCAAATGGGTAGGTATTTTATCCTTTATTAGGATATGGTTTAAATATCATCAAACAATTTTTTAGAAATGTTTTTTTGTTTTTTCAAACATTATCATTTGTTTTGGACCCTTAGGTATCATATTTTAACATTAACCACGTTGACATACTTTTCACTAAAAAAGGGTTGTAATTTAAATTTAATTTAACTATTTTATCATAAATGGAAGAAGAATAATATATTAAACATAATCTTACCCTCTTTTCCATTTTTATGATTTTAATGAATTTTAAATAATTTAACAAAATATATATTTGAAAAATTATCATTTATGTCAATTTTGACCGTATTCATTTAATTAGAATTAAAATACATAAATTGAAATATTAATTTGGAATATAATTAATTTTAACATCCGTAATATATAATATTAATCTAAAAAAATAATTCAACAGTATAAATGACTCAAAGTATTCCATAATTAATATTTTTTAATAAAATATTTTCATTTTCATATTAATTAAATAAACATTGTACTATCATTATGATGAAATTAAATGTAATTATATTATCACTAAATATAATAAATAAATTATGATCATGAATATAATTTTATTGTGGAGAAAATATAATTTTATAATCACTCTAAAATTTATTTTCTTCCTTATTTAGATAGATAATAGACACTTAAAACTATGAGGTCGACATATTGTTACTTTCATTGAATTAAATATTGTATTGTTAATTTTCATGGGATAATGTCCATTAAACATAACAATTTTTTTCAAAGGTTTTAAGGGTAAAATTTTATTCGTACAAAAATTATAAAGCTGAAAAATTATTACATTTTCTCTTAGTTTTATCCTAGGTAAATATGATTTAACCTTTGCGGAGGTGAAAATTTTACCACGATTACTGTTGAAAATAAAAATAAATTAAAAGTTTACATTTACATAATATGGAATTCGTAATTAAAAAGATGGAATATATTTTTTCAAATTCAATACCAGTAAGTGGCATAAATTATTTTTAATATATGTTCAAAAAATTGGATGGAAACCCTTTTTTAGAAAATAAACGTTTTTAGCATAATACAAAATTTATATTCTTTTCTCATTCGTATATAAAATATTATATGATTGATAAAAGAATTATTTAATATATATTATAAAAATATTATTAATGTCCTTTAACCACAGTGATAAATATAATTTATTTTTGTAAAAACACATTGTACGAATAAAATATGTTTTTTAAAAAACAACTCCTTTATTTTCAGAATTATTTTTATTTATATTTCTAATAAATTGATAATACTAAATTATTTTTATAAAATTTTAATCCCAATATGTTTCAAAATTTATTTACTTTAATTATTACCTACAATAAATGTTTAGGTGATATGTATTAAATAATATTTTAATATAATATAACAGTTTGATTAAACTGTAAAGACCCGGAAATTTCAAGGAAATTTTTTTCTTAATTTTCTTTGGAATTTTGCAAGAATTTAGTTTCTGACGGCGCCTGATTCCGAGGCCCGGTGTGCCGGTAATCATTTTCCGAATTTTAGCTTGGGTACGTTCAGTGAACGAACGAGCGGGAATTCCTATCTTTTGAACCGGTGCTCGGAATTGAATTTCGAGGGCACCGATGGAACCGCAGCGCCGGTAATTGCTTAGGAACACCTGTTCCGGAGTTGCGTTTTCACGAGAGTTGATGATAAAAATTGTGGAAGTTTATTTTATAATTATTCTACAATTTTTATTTTACTCTAAGTGTTTAATCCTTTAGAAGGAATTTGGGTAACTACCCAACCTCCCTTGGGAGGTTATGAGGGTGGTGGGTCCCACATGAACCCCACCCCTTCATATCCTCTAAACCCCCTCAACTCCCTTTAAAATTTTTTAACTTAAGAATAATAACTTATGGAATTAATGAGGTGAGTTAAATGTAAGTTTTTGAAATTCAAACTCTTGAATTTGAAAAGCCTCGTTGTGTTAATAAAATAAGTTGAGAACTTATTTTACTCGGGTTGGTGTTTAGTTGTTTGAGAGCTTTTGGAGAAAAATCTAGGGAAGTCTTGAGTTCTTCATTCCCTTTGACGAAGAACGCGAAGAATGAACGATCTCCAATGTGGAGCGTCGAGCCCTCGGAGACCGTCTTCCGTGACACCGACCCGCGACGCGACGTCTTCTTCCACGATGTTCTTCTTCCGCGACGTCTCTTCCGCGACGGTTTTCCGCGACGAAATCTTCGTCAACGTCTTAAAATCCTCGCTTCGCGACGCCGACGTTCGTCATCTCTTTTATCAAGGTAGGGGGTTTACGTGTTTTCTATACGTGATTCTCTTCCATCTTTTCTCCGCGTCTATTTGGACCGCATGATATCAGTTAACGGGAGGAGGCCGGACCGCACAAACATAGTCATCCCCCTCCCTTTTGTTTTTCTTGATATTGCGGATCGAAAGAAATTGGCGCGACATCGTCACGCCACGCGGGATCGAGCGGCAAGGATGCGCGACATCGTCACGCCGTGTGGGATTGAGCGGCAAGTATGCGCGACATCATCACGCCGCGCATTCAAGGTGTAAACTCTCGTGCGTGGGTTTTTGATTGCAAGGTGTTAGTATAATTTATTTTGGATAAATTATACCCTCGTCAATGATTAAAATCATGTTTTTACTATTTTCCAATTGAAAACACCTAACGCGGGGGACGCGGGCTGAACAAACATGGCCCGACAACCCTCCGCAGCTTGTTTATCGATGTGCGGATCAACGGACAACGACGAAGCGGGCCGCTATGGCGTTTGAATCCCTTCGCAGTGAAGGTCGGGACCCGGGAGGACCGTTGGCAAAGATGGCAGGAGAAACGGACCACCGGAGCGTGTCCGGTGGTCTGCGAAAGGCGGTGGCGGAGCGCCACTCCGGCGTGGCGGCGCCGGCGACTGGCAGCGGTGGTGCGCTGCCGGAGGGTTGGCGGCGGCGGTTGCCGCCAGCCTCAATTAGCGGCGAGGGTGGGGGAGCCGCGCACCCCGCCCGCGGCTTCCGCTCGGCCGCGCTGGCTGAGCCGCGGCTGGCCGGTCGGACCGGGTCGGGCCGGGCCCAACCGGGTTGGGTCGAACCGGTTCGGGATGACCCGGTTCGGGCCGACCCAGGGGGGTCGGGCCAGGTCGGTCCGGGCCCGGACCCCCTGTTTTCAGACCCCTCACGGTCCTTTTCCCATATCTTGAGCTACAGACCTCCGATCGACGCACCGTCAGTTGCGTAGTGATCCTTGGAACGAGACGGTCATTTTGGTATATCGCACTCAAGCTTTCGGAATACATTGGGTTCGGCCGGGTTGGTTTGGATACGAAACTAACCGGGCCCTCGGAGCGGAAACGCTTATATCTTGAGCTCCGGACGTCCGAATGATGTGACGTCGACTTTGTTGGATTCCTCTAAGTGAGACAGATCATTTGGCTTACTCCGCTTGAGGTTTGGATTTCGTCGGAGTGCGGTCGGGTTGGTTCGCTCATGAAACCAACCGGACCCCTGGAACGAAAAAGCCAATAACTCACAGACCGGGCGTCCGATTGACGCTTTGTCTGTCTCGTTGATTTCCTCTTGATGAGACGGAACTTTTGGCATACTTCGCCCGAGTTTTGGATGCAGTTGGATAGTGGCCGTGTTGGATTGTACCCGAAATCCAACCGGGCCCCTGGAACGGAAAAGCTGTTATCTTTCGAACTGGACGTCCGTTTGACGAACCATCAGCAGTGTTGGTGAACGCGTAGAGAAACAGTCCCTTTGAGTATACCCTATGTGAGTTCGGGGTACAGTTGAGATACGGCCGGTTTGGTTCGCACTCGAAACCAACCGGGCCCTTGGGACGGAAAGGCTAATAACTCACAGACCGGGAATCCGATTGACACGCCGTCTGTTGCGTTGAGACCCCTATGACGAGGCGGTCCTTTGAGATACCTCTTCGTGGGACTTTGTGATACTTGTAGTATCGACCTGTAGCTCGTGGAGCAGACCCTCCCAGAGATGAGCGTACGGAGTACGGAGACTGTGTAGCCGGCTGAGACCTGACGACTTCTTGACCGACTCGACTTTGAGTGAGTTGACTAGCCCAGTGGACGGAGTGCCCGGTATTTGGCGACAGACCCACGGCGGACGGAGCGCCCGGTAGTTGGCCGCAGACCCGCGGTACTCGACAGGAGGAGTACCTCTGTAGGCTATTAGGGGGAGCGCCCGGTATTTGGAGATAGACCCACAGCGGACGGAGCGCCCGGTAGTTGGCCGCAGACCCGCGGTACTCGACAGGAGGAGTACCTCAGCAGTCTTAGGTTAGTGATCAGTATCTCGGAGTCGTGACAGGATCACTGCACACATCAGAGACGGAACTCTTCAGCAGTTACAGTTTCGATAATGAAAATCCTGGTTTGAGCTGAGTCTATGACTTTTGTGTTTCCTCATGATTGAGATGGGTTACTTGATAACTTAGGTATATGTATTGGCATATACCTGGGTAGTGGTTATCCGTTGATTTCATAATCCTTGTGTTTCCTTATGATTGAGATGGGTTACTTGATAACTTAGGTATATGTATGGGCATATACCTAAGTAGAGGTTATCTGTGGAGATCTTCTTTGTGGTTATCCTTGTTGGTTTTAGTGAGACCTTGAGGGTCTCGGGGTCCCTACTGAGTATCGTTATACTCACCCCTACATGGGCTATGCCTGCACCTCGTTGTGTTGGTTGCAGACGACAGACAGTGCTGACAGAGGCCGAGTGTTCGGGGACTGGATGGTACCCGGAGGTGGACTACACGACGAGTCAGTACCTGGAGGTGGACTTCATAGTGAGACGACACTCGGAGGAGGTTGACGGGAGAGAGCGTTGTGGAGGCTATCTGTACCTACCCTTCAGGTAGGATCTGTGGTGGACGATCCCGGAGATGCGCCATCTGTACCTACCCTTCAGGTAGGATCTGAGGAGGACGACCCAGGAGCCATTTATGTTCTTCCAGCTGATGTACCTTGTTCAGTTGTAGTTGTACTTTTATTGGGGGTTTTATTCTATCCCATTTACCTTTCAGCACTTCTCTTTGTACTTAGTGTTTTGCTTCCGCTTGTACTCTGTGGTGTTTTGTTTAGTTTTATAAAGGCAATGCCTTCCTAGTTATCAGGATTTATGCCTTTGGTGCTAGTCGCCAGCCCCTGGCCTATGGAAGGCGGGCTTGGGGTAGTCACGACACGGGCCCCGAGGATGGGTCGTGACAAATTGGTATCAAAGGAGTCGATTCTACCGCAGAACTTATAACTCTGATATTTTCTTTTTGTGAAGCAATAGTGTTAAGTTTACCGAGTGTGGTCTTCAGTTCAGGGAGTCTAGTGTTGGTGCGGGCAGCCGACGTATCCATACACCAGGACCCTGACAACTGAATTCCGACTTTGTGCATGAAAACACTAATTGCATGTGTGTTTCCAGAAGTTTTATTTAAATATCCGCTCAAACCAGGTCAGCTCAACAGGTATAATCGTTTGACCATGTCACGTTGTTTCTTTCAGGATGCCTCCCCACGGAAGACCAGCTAGATCCCCAAGAGTTGTTCGTACTGACAGCCCGTCGAGCGACGTGGCCTCAGTACAGGGCTCTATATCAGTTGAATCACCAGCGGAGGCACTAGCGGTACTACTACCCGTTGGGCCACCGATGCCACTAGCCCCAGCAGCAGAGGGTGCATGTCGCTTGAGCGCACTGCACGAGTTCCAGCGCCAGAGGCCACCCAGGTTCCGGGGAGAGACGGACCCACAGGCGGCTGAGGATTGGCTGGAGGCTATGGTGAGAGTCTTCAGGCTAGTGGGGACGCTGGCAGACTTCATGGTGATCATTGCTGCCAGCCTTCTTCAGGCAGCAGCAGGCAGATGGTGGAGCCTGATGCTCCAGATGCATGACGAGGCGACACTTCTTTGGGTGGACTTCGAGAGCCTGTTCTGGGCAGAGTTTGTACCAGCCACCCTTCGAGCGGTGCGTATACAATAGCTACTTCAGCTACGGTAGGGCAACATGATAGTGGCACAGTATTCAATGAGGTTCACAGACCTCTCGCGCTACTCCACAGATATGGTACGAGACCCGTTCTTCAGGGCCCGAACCTTCGAGCAGGGGCTCAGGCGAGATATTAGAGCTTTTGTTGTTTCTCACAGCATTCCGACGTAGACAGGGGTGTTGGAGAGATACCTCTTAGTGGAGATTTTCCTTGCTGATCAGTCTCCAGCAGCAGGACCCACCAGTAGCCGGCTTGCGGCAGAATCTTCTGTAGCAGGAAGTAGACAGATGACGCAGAGGTCCAAGAGGACCAGACCTACCGGTGGCCGACTGCACGACTCAGGTTCAATTGTGCTGGGAAACCGGGGTGGAGTCAGAGCCAGACATGCCGTGAGTGGACAGTGTTACTCCTGCGGTAGAATTGGTCACATGGCACGTGACTGTCCGACCCGCCATGCAGATGACCAGTAGTTAAATGAAGAACCTACCAGCCAGAGGCAGAGGTTCGATTAAGGCAGACCGCAGGGGACAAGAGGACATGGGAGAGCTCAGCTTCAGGCAGTTGAGGCCTATGGTCATGGAGCTCCGAAAGAAGATGGACAGGAGCAGGACTAGATCCAGACCTGGAGGCTATTGATCCTGTTTCTTCTAGTTTTTTTGATGTTTGTTTGTAGTTGCTTCGTGTCTTTTTACTATGAGCTGCAATAATAAAAAGACACTTATCTTTGGGATGTTTTCTTTCCTCTCCTTTTGTTTGGTTGATACTGAGTGGTCTCGGTTAAAACTGTTGACTTGATCCTCACTTTCGAGAGTTCTACTGGGGGAGACCTAGTGACCTCACACGGATGCCGACAGTGTGACTCAACCCTTGGAGGCGAGAGTGACAGTTGGATCTCTTGGTAGTTACGTCGAGGCCATACGACGTCATCCATGGCATGAATTCATCATTCATGTCAGGATTGATTGTATTAGGAAATAATGTGGTTCATACAGGGGATGAGACCGGATTTCTCTTATCGGCAAAGAAGAAATCATACCAGCTCTTGTGAGACTAGAGAAGGTCCAGGTCATCCAAGAGTGGATGAGGACAGCACAGGGCCGACAGAAGCCTTATGCTGACAGGACTTGGAGGCCTCTAGAGTTTGAGGATGATGATCATGTCCTTATACGGGTCTCACCTCGACGAGGTTTACGGAGATGTGGCCATTGCGGCAAGTTATCTCCGAGGTTCAACGGACCTTTCTAGGTCCTCAGCTGGTTAGGCAGGGTGGTTTACCGCTTGACCCATCCACCGCAGTTGCAACAGGTGCACGACGACTTCCACGTATCTCAAATGAGGAGATACGTGCTCGACCCTTCGCATATCATCGACCATGAGGAGCTGGACGATGGCGATGGGGTGTCTTTCACAGAGGTTCCAGTGGGGATCGAGGATCGACAGGAGCGGATCCTACGAGGATGATCGATTCCTCGGGTGCACTTTCTCTGGAAGTACGGGAACCTCCAGGTGAGCACATGGGAGCGGAAGGCTCAAGTGTGTGCTCAATACCACTTTTGTAACCCTAGTCTGTGTTGAAGCATTACGGGGATGTAAAGTCCTGAGGTGGGAGTAATGGAAAGACTGGATAATTTCATGGAAATTTTTTCCTTAATTTTCTTTGGAATTTTGCAAGAACTCAGTTTCTAACGGTGCCTGATTCCGAGGCCCGATGTTCCCGGAATCATTTTCCGAAGTTTAGCTCGGGTACGTTCAGTGAACGAACGAGCGAGAATTCCTATATTTTGAACCGGTGCTCAGAATTGAATTCTGAGGGCACCGATGGAACCGCAGCGTCGGTAATTGCTTAGGAACACCTGTTCCGGAGTTGCGTTTTCACGAGAGTTGATGATAAAAATTGTGGAAGTTTATTTTATAATTATTCTACAATTTTTATTTTACTCTAAGTGTTTAATCCTTTGGAAGGAAGTTGGGTAACTACCCAACCTCCCTTGGGAGGTTATGTGGGTGGTGGGGCCCACACGAACCCCACCCCTTCATATCCTCTAAACCCCCTCAACTCCCTTTTAAATTTTGTTAACTTAAGTTTAATAACTTATGGAGTTAATGTGGTGAGTTAAATATAAGTTTTTGAAATTCAAACTCTTTAATTTCAAAAGCCTTGTTGTGTTAATAAAATAAGTTGAGAACTTATTTTACTTGGGTTGGGGTTTAGTTGTTTGAGAGCTTTTGGAGAAAAAGCTAAGGAAGTCTTAAGTTCTTCATTCCCTTTGACGAAGAACGCGAAGAACGAATGATCTCCGACGTGGAGCGCCGAGCCCTCGGAGACCGTCTTCCGCGACACCGACCCGGGACATGACGTCTTTTTCCACGACGTTCTTCTTTCACGACGTCTCTTCCGCGACGGTTTTCCATGACGAAATCTCTGTCAACGTCTTCGAATCCTCGCTTCACGACGCCGACGTTCGTCATCTCTTTTATCAAGGTAGGGGGTTTACGTGTTTTCTTTACGTGATTCTCTTCCGTCTTTTATCCGCGTCTATTTGGACCGCATGATATCAGTTAACGGGAGGAGGCCGGACCGCACAAACATGGCCGTCCCCCTCCCTTTTGTTTTTATTGTTGTTGCGAATTGAAAGAAATTGGCGCAATATCGTCACGCCACGCGGGATCAAGCCGCAAGGATGCGCGACATCGTCATGCCACGCGGGATCGAGCGGCAAGTATGCGCGACATCGTCACGCCGCGCATTCAAGTTTTAAACTCTCGTGCGTGGGTTTTTCATTGCAAGGTGTTTGTATAATTTATTTTGGATAAATTATACCCTTGTCAATGATTAAAATCATGTGTTTATTATTTGCCAATTTGAAACACCTAACGAGGAGGACGCGGGCCGAACAAACACGGCCCGAAAACCCTCCGCAGCTTGTTTATTGATGTTCGGATCAACAGATGACGACGAAGCAGGCCGCTATGCCATTTGAATCCCTTCGCAGTGAAGTTCGGGTCCCGGGAGGACCGTTGGCGAAGATGGCAGGAGAAACGGACCACCGGAGCGCGTCCAGTGGTCTGCGGAAGGCAGTGGTGGAGCGCCACGCCGCCGGCGACTGGCGACGGTGGCGCGCCACCGGAGGGCTGGCGGCGGCGGTTGCCGCCGGTCTCAATTAGCGGCGAGGGTGGGGGAGCCGCGCACCCCGCCCATGGCTTCTGCTCAGCCGTGTTGGCCGAGCCGCGGCTGGCTGGTTGGGCCGGGCCCAGCCGGGAGGGTCGTCCCGGTTCGGGCCGACCCAAGGGGGTCGGGTCGGGCCGGGTCGGTCCGGGCCCGGACCCCCCATTTTCGGACCCCTCATGGTCATTCTCCCATATCTTGAGCTACGGATCTCCGATCGACGCACCGTCAGTTACGTAGCGATCCATGGAACGAGATGATCATTTTGGTATATTGCACTCAAGGTTTTGGAATACTTTGGGTTCGGCCGGGTTGGTTCGGATACGAAACCAACCGGGCCCTCGGAGCGGAAACGCTTATATCTTGAGCTCCGGACGTCCGAATGATGTGCCGTCGACTTTGTTGGATTCCTCTAAGTGAGACGGATCATTTGGCTTACTCCGCTGGAGGTTTGGATGTCGTCGGAGTGCGGTCAGGTTGGTTCGCTCACGAAACCAACCGGGCCCCTGGAACGAAAAAGCCAATAACTCACAGACCGGGCGTCCGATTGACGCGCCATCTGTCTCTTTGATTTCCTCTTGATGAGACGGAACTTTTGGAATACTTCGCCTGAGTTTTGGATGCAGTTGGATAGTGGCCGGGTTGGATTGTACCCGAAATCCAACCGGGCCCCTGGAACGGAAAAGCTGTTATCTTTCAAACTGGACGTCCGTTTGACGAACCGTCAGCGGTGTTGGTGATCGCGTGGAGAAACGGTCCCTTTGAGTATACCCTATGTGTGTTCGGGGTACAGTTGAGATATGGCCGGGTTGGTTCGCACTCGAAACCAACCAGGCCCCTGGGACGGAAAGGCTAATAACTCACAGACCGGGCGTCCGATTGACATGCCGTCTGTTGCGTTGAGACCCCTATGATGAGGCGGTATTTTGAGATACTTCTTTGTGGGAATTTCTGATACTTGGAGTATCTACCTGTAGCTCATGGAGCGGACCCTCCCGGAGATGATCGTACGGAGTACGGAGACCGTGTAGCCGGTTGAGACCTGACGACTACTTGACCGACTCGACTTGGAGTGAGTCGACTAGCCCAGTGGACAGAGCGCTCGGTATTTGGCGACAGACCCACGGCGGACAGAGCGCCCGGTAGTTGGCCGCAGACCCGCGGTACTCGACAGGAGGAGTACCTCTGTAGGCTATTAGGGGGAGTGCCCTGTATTTGGCGACAGACCCACAACGGACGGAGCGCCCGGTAGTTGGCCGCAGACCCGCAGTACTCGACAGGAGGAGTACCTCAGCAGTCTTAGGTTAGTGAGCAGTACCTCGGAGTCATGACAGGATCACTGCACACTTCAAAGACGGAGCTCTTCAGCAGTTACAGTTTCGATAATGAAAATCCTAGTTTGAGATGAGTCTATGACCTTTGTGTTTCCTCATGATTGAGATGGGTTACTTGATAACTTAGGTATATGTATGGGCATATACCTGGGTAGTGGTTATCCATTGATTTCATAATCCTTGTGTTTCTTCATGATTGAGATGGGTTACTTGATAACTTAGGTATATGTATGGGAATATACCTAAGTAGAGGTTATCTATGGAGATCTTGTTTGTGGTTATTCATGTTGGTTTTAGTGAGACCTTAAGGGTCTCGGGGTCCCTACTGAGTATCGTTTTACTCACCCCTGCACGGGCTATGCCCGCATCTCGTTGTGTTGGTTGCAGACGACGGAAAGTGCTGACGGAGGCCGAGTGTTCGAGGACTAGACGGTACCCAGAGGTGGACTACATGACGATTCAGTACCTGGAGGTGGACTTCAAAGCGAGACGACACTCGGAGAAGTTTGACGGGTGAGAGCGTTGTGGAGGCTATCTGTACCTACCCTTCAGGTAGGATCCATGGTGGACTATCCAGGAGTTGCGCCATCTGTACCTACCCTTCAGGTAGGATCTGAGGAGGACGACCCAGGAGCTGTTTCCATTCTTCCAGCTTTTGTACCTTGTTCATTTGTAGTTGTACTTTCATTTGGGTTTGTATTCTGGCCCATTTACCTTTCAGCACTTCCCTTTGTACTTAGTTTTTTGCTTCCGCTTGTACTCTGTGGTGTTTTGTTTACTTTTATAAAGGCAATGCCTTCCCAGTTATTGGAATTTACGCCTTTGGTGCTAGTCGCTAGCCCCTGGCCTATGGAAGGTGGGCTTGGGGTAGCCACGGCATGGGCCCCAGGGACGGGTCGTGACATAAACATAGTTTTGTGTGAAATGCATGATATCGATGAAATAAAATTTTTAAAGAGAAATATAGTATAAAATCATGGGTTGTTAGGGTTACATAATCTTAATAAAAATTCTGTATAATCAAGATACTAAAATAATTATTTTTTAATAGATAATATATATTTTAAATTGGTAAAGGAAGTAATAAATCTGAATGCACTCGGTTTAGAGTTATACCTCCTATTTGAGATACCTTTTTGCTTACTCTTTAAGCCTTAAAGGGAATGAATTTTTTAAATAAAAATCATTCCAGTACATGTGGAAGAAATATGAAGAGTTATTATAATATGTATTGGATGAGATAAAACTCCCATGAAGTTTTTATAAGATGGGATAGGGTGTATCCTTTTATAAGGGAGGGAAATGACAATCGTGGAATTTCATTAATTATTAAATAAAATATATATGTATTTGTATGTATCATAATCGAGTCAAGTGGAACAACATAATGTAAAATATGAAGATAATAGATGATAGTGTTAAAATGAACTCAAAAATCACATTTGATAATGTGTTTGATCAATTATAATCCTCATTTTCTACTTAAACCTCTTTAAACCTATTTTAACATTATCCATGAAAATTAAAATACTTACAATGATGAATTAAATATATGACCAAAAATAAAAGTGTAATTCCAACAAAATTTGAATATTATAATTCCTAATTTTAAATCAATTTTATTTATTATTATTTATATAGTTGGTAGAAATTAAATTTAATAGAATATCCCAAAACACATGAAGAATGATTTTTGGGAAAATACTCAATTTAACAGTAAAAATAATTTTACCTTGAAATCAATTAATAAATTGGTTTAAAGATTTTATTATTTAAATAATAAATAAAATATTTTTTTGGAATTTTAATCTATCCAAAACAGAATGCAATCTCTTAGCTATTCCATTAAATTAGAAGACCCAAAAATAATTCTATAATTTTAATAAAATATAACTTATCATTACAAAAGTAAATACCGGATACCCAATTTTTTTTAAAAGTATTTAACCCATTATGATTTTTTCCCAAAAAAACTCAAATATTTAGATAAATTATATTTTTAGTGTTATTTTAAATTATTATCCCATAGTTTTAACGTTTTATTACATATTTTACCCTTTTGAAGTTGACAAATATTAACAATTTTTATTATATATAGTTGAAATAAAATTAAGTTCAAACTATAATAATATATTAAATTTTATTATAAAAAATATTCAATCCATTTTACAAGAATTAAAATCATGTATTATAAGAAATTAATTTTACAATAAGAAAATAAAACGGAACGAAATCCATTTATTGATACCTTAATTTTTCAGCATTAAAATGAGTTTACAATCATTTCAAGAGATTTAAAAACTATTATATGAATGAAAAAATATTTAATTGAATATATGATCTATAAAGATTCTTAAAATCATTCCAAAAATGTTATTAATTTAATTTGTTAAGTTATGAACACACTGTGTGCACAAATTTTTTTATTGAAAAATGTATTTTTATGCTCCAAAATTAAGTTATAAAAAATCATGTATAATTATTATTAATATTTAATTAAATATATTATTTATAATTAAAATAGTTTTATATTACATTAATATAAAATTCAAAACCTAATGGGACTTCTACTTGAAATTAAATGTTTGTTTTAAAAACTAAATATATTTATCTATTCACTGAAATATTAATCTTCTCCAAAAAATACCAAAAAATCACTATACGATATCTTTAATATTTTTATTTCAAAAATTATTTCCTTTTTATCAAATAAAATTTCAAAAAATTGTACAAACACATTATAGTTTCCATGAATGAAATTTAAAAAAACTAGTCATCACCAAAAAATATATATGAATTATAAAATGGGTTTACTAAATATTAAATACATATTTATTATGAATCATTCAATACATTTTAATTACATAAGAAATATATATATATGTGTGTGTGTGTGTGTGTGTGTGTGTGTGTGTGTTATTTTTGAACCATATTCATACCAATTAATTTAACTAATATAATATAATATGTCATGGTTTCTTTTATACTTTAAATTGAAATATTGAAACCCAATATTTTCATATAAAAATATTGAATCTTTGTTGGTGAATATTTATGCATTTCAAAAATACTCACATTTGGACGAAAAAGGTTTAGTGTATTTGGAGGCTAGACAAAAAATATTATTATTTAAATAAATATCTTCTATATATCCACTGAAGATATTATAATTAAGTAATATTTATAGAAAAATGTTACATAGAAAAATTCTTTATAACAGGGAGAAAGAAAACATAAAAAAGGGGGATCTTAGATGATCAGTAACGATAAAAATGAGAAATATAAATCGGTGACCATATAAAAGGATAAGATAAGAAAAAGGTAATTTTATCATGAATATAACCTACAAATTTTATACCCAATTTTTTATAGAACTTAAAGATGAATCATTGAATAAAAAATTATGACTTCAAAAAGAAATGAACCATAAGAGTGAACAATGATATTAAATCAAACATTAACTAAAAATTGATTTCCTGTTAGTGTGTAACCATAATAAGTATAGAAATCATTACATATGTCAAGGATAACTATCCTGACTATAAAATCACAACAGATTAGGAATCAATAGTAATTACCCATAGTGGATAAAGAATATTTTCATGTTTCCCATAACTAATCAATCACATCACCTTGTTTCCTATAGAGTATCAAGCACTTCAACTTGTTTCTTATAGTTTATCATGTACATATACTTGATTCATATAAATATATAATGATATATAAAACATTACATAATTTATTGAAGGGATATATAAATCTAATCCCACTAATCTCATATTAAAAAAAATTATCTATGTCATTATATAATTAATCAATCATCATATCATCATATCATGAAATGTGTAAATAAATTGGGTTTAATAAAAATTTCATCAACCCGTCATAGATTAATCCATGTAAAATTATTGGCTTTCATAAAAATATCATAATCATAATCATAAACTATCTTAATAATGAATAAGGATGACACCAATGGATTATATCCTAAGTAAAACATAATAATAAACAAAGGATATTCTTATTGGTAAATAATATTTCCACAAAAATGTCATTTAAAAATTATATAGGAAAATATCCTATATGATTTGAAAATAAAATTTTAAAAAATTCAATTTTTTATAATATTTTTAAAAAACATTTTCATAGAAAATATGTCTAGAAAATCATGATGGAAGTTACTAATTATGGAGTTATTGGGATGGTGTGAAATTGTATTCTGGTTGTATAAGTTAAAAGAAAACATTCCATTAACATTAATGTAATTTTTTTTAACGGTTCCCAATTTAGAAAAATAAAATAAAATATATATATTTTATACCATTTCAAAAATTGAAAGTATTTAAAATAGATTTAAAAATTATTTCAGAGTATATTAAAAGACTTCAAAACATATTTATAAAACATGGAGCTTGAGAAGAATATATTTTTTATGGATGATAGAAATAAAGACGATTTCTAAAAAACATTTTTTCGTATCTTATGTTCTAAATGTGTGATAAATGGAGGATAAATTTGTGATTTTAAAAATAAGCATATGATAAGAATATTTATATGTTTCTAGAGAGTATGATCAATAAAATTTTTCATTGGTAGAGTAATAAAAAATCATGATTTACAATGATATTGTAACATAAATCCCTCAACACATTGGTAGCTTTTGAATCAAAACATCATCAAGGAGTGGATATTTTATAGATATAAATATAACCATAATTTTCATTAAAATAATCATAAAATAACTCATGTTCTGAATATACACCACATTAAAGAAAAAATGGTGAATATGACATGTGTCTCACATATATAAATGTGACATGAGAATCTCTTACTGGAAGTCTCAAATTTCATCATAAAAAATCAATGATACTATATAATAAACATATGTTTATAAAAAAATTCTAAAACAATAATAATATAATTCATTCTATATATTATTACCTTAAATCAATTTACGACCCCATTATTAAAAATTATATATTAAAATCACTAATCAATGTCATATCATATTTCTTTCATGTATATTTTGGTTTGGTTGTTTTTTAGTCCTTTTAATTTTTTCATGTTATAAAGAATTTTAATCATTATATAAATATAACATATATTCATTATAAAAATATTTAGAGTCATCATTAATATTTAAGGATGGAATAATAAATTATACCATTCTTAGAGTCAATAGGTCGTAGGCACACAATAATACTATTTCCATTTTTTGGCTGATGGAACAAAAAATGTATATAAAAATTTTCAGATATATAATTATTTTAATATCATAAATCTATATATCATAAATACTCATTAAATATTTTTTTAATGGTTGGGGTCGAAGCCTTATTTTTATTATTAAATCAAAGCAAAAACCTCTTTTAACTGGGTAGAGGGAAACCCATTATATAGCCCGAAGGCCCAGTGGGCTTGTAGCCCATTACATAGCCCATAGGCCCAAATATATGGCCCAATTCACATTCTGTGAATAGTAACCCACCTGCTAAGGTACCCGCACTATACCGCCGCCACTACAATGTCCCGCCGCCGCTATAGTACCCGCTGGTGAATAGTGCCACTGCTACTATAGTAAAACTACAGTACTGATACAGTACCTGCGCCCAGTGGGTTTTGAACCCCCATTTTTCATGTATTATTATGGGGTGCTTACCATCCATTTCAATATAAAATTTACATTGTATGACATCCAATTCTGAAGGTGGTAGTACTCACGTACGCACAAGGTGGGTTATTATTTTCCAAGAGATGAGAAGGTAAGGAGGTAGATATGGTATTATAATTTCAAAAGTATAATTAAGTCATAAATATCACACATCTATGTTAATATATTAAATCCATCATTACATCCATCCTTGATAGGTGGTAACAGAATAAAAAATACCGCAGTTCGTGAGGTAGTAGTCCTCCATACACATGATAATTGATTTCAATCTATATTTTATAGAAGAAGAGAAGTATTATTATAATTACATTAATATAAAAAAATCATAGTTTAGGTAATATAATTTTGTTACTATTTCATCAAATTTATGTAATATTTGAAGAAGTTTTTAGAAGAAATAAAATGAAAACACGTCGTTAAGAGCTATACCACTTCATTAGAGAACCTCTTTATGTTTATACCTAACAAATTCTAAGGATGTATTTATGATTCAAAAATATTGTATAGGTCATGGGGATAGATTTAAGGATAGTATAATGTCATGTACTTGGTGAAAAATGATCTTGATGTTTGGATTTGAAAGGAGGTTTCCTTTATAAGTGGGGGAGAGAACCTAGTAGGAAATTTCCTAAAACAGTACTAAATGGTAATGTAATTTCAAAAGAAAATCTCCAAAATGGAAATATATTCTAAGGTGGGATATGATTTTTTATAAATATTTCTAGAAAATCTGATCTTGATGTAATGGATTGACCTATTGTGGTCCAATTTGTAACTACCCTATGCCCGCCTATGAAAGGATAGGGGTTGGTGATAAGCACTGTGTATGCATATCCCAAAAATTGGAGGCATTATACTAATGTATCAAAAAACATGAACACATATAAAAACCCATAAATTTTTTAAATGTATATAGATGAAAAAAATTCATGCATACATCTATGATTCCACAACAAAGTAAGACAGTAAAAACAATGATACTGTAAAAGGGGTCATATTCAAGAACAACCAAACAATTGTAAAGAGTATAACCTAATCTAAAAGAGAAGACTAAGTCAAAAGAAATATACTGGAAAAATATTTTGGTATATCAAGTTCCATCTATTCTCCACCCGCTACATTTTCTCCTAAAACATTGTGGAAAGGGTTGTCATCTGCATAAGACATGGCATGTGTGGGAAAATACCATACAGGTGTGTGTATAACAATACTCATAAGGACATCCAAAAAATTATAAAAATGTATCACCATTTATAGTCATCTCGTTACATGATATAAAACTCAAGGTATAATAAAAATAATGAGGTATAATTAGGAAAAAAACAATGCCACTAGGTGGTCACAACCAACTTCAAGCCATAGGATTATTCTCGAAGCAATGATTATTCTGAGATAATCCACTCCACGAGCCATGAAATCATTAGAGACACTGTAATAGGAGGACTAGATAATTGGGAATATCCCAATTAAATCTCAATCATCTAAGAAGGCTTTGATACATAGATAAGGGGTCACGCCCAGAACTACTGGGGGACACCATGAACCCAACACAGATCAACCTGCTACGATTGGGATTATATGCCAATGATTCCACAAAATCTACAAATAAGTCATGGTAGATTGATTATTAATTACCTACTTAGGTAGGGAACATGGATTACACAAAATATACCTAATGTAGAATGGATGATATAGGATATTACTGCAGTCTCTTAGAGGGACCCCCAACTCTATCAGAGACTCAAAATCTAGAGGGGGCCACGATCTTATGATATGAATGTAATTATAAACAATATCATTTTCATAAATGACCTAGTGAATGATCTCAATCTATATTTGTGAAAAATAAGAAAAATTAAATCCATAAAAACTACTGATGGGATTATATGATAGGTAATAGGGTGTACATTGCATGTCCAACTATGCATATGCATGCATGTGTGGAAAAGACTCACATGACATGTAGTTCCAAAAAACATGGTGTGTAGAATTTATATATGGTGTGTATAAACACACAGTTTACTATCCATTTTGTCTAGACATGTTCTTTAATTGGTGAAGTGTCTATGTATCAAACCTTTACACCTAACCATGACAGTGTACAAGTAGAAAACATGCCATTTGGCCATGTACTTTTTCCCATGACAGTGTAATCTATGAAGTACATTCCCAGACACATGTAAGGGGTAACATTTCTAGTGATAGGGGTAACACGTTGTGTGATCATTACCTCTAGAAGAAACCCATGGTCCATAGCTAAGGGGGTAATAAAGACTGTAAGATAGGTTTACATTCCATGTTGCTCATTATTTACCAAATTCGCTATGTGTCCTCCTGCACCTCGTTGGAGCCTCCTCCCTTATTAAAACCTCCAAATCATGGTTTTTTTGGAACATTTGATCATTTATCTATGGAAAACCATTCTTGAAACTTCTTAGAAAATTTATCTACACATAGTTTTTCATTGTGCGCTGAAGAAAATTGATGAACACAAAATTAAGAATCTAAAACCATCCAAATCACATCCACTTCCATCATCATACCAAAATTGTGTCTTGTCATTCAAATTTTATTGATATATGATCATTTACCTATGAGAATGGGTTGAAACTATCAATTGATAGTCATGTTGTCGAACTCTAGGAAAAAAAAAGAATGGTCGTAGTGAATGAAGAATCGGGGGTCAAAAGCACAAGAAAAAAATGAGAGGAATGAACATAGATTGATGATTATGCCGATATAAACATGTTTCCATTAGAAACAATGAATAAAATTAATTATCTAAATAAGTTGTCCCAAAATCTCCACATAGTAAACACATCCCAAAAATAAGCATGATCCGAGGATCAATCCATTGGGGGACTGATATATGTTCATCCTAGGATTCATGAACGTGTAAAGGAAAAAATAAAACAACCAACCTCACTCGATCAGGATCAATCGTAGATTAAGCACAATGTGGTGTCATATATATTGGTGAGATCCTTTAATTCCATTCAGTTTAAACAATCCATCCTCGATTTGGTCATCGTCTGCTAACTAGATCTCATTCCATGCTCTTTAAATGATCTCTAGTGATTTGTAGGATTATGATATAACCTTGAAAAGTTTCCATAAGTACTTATTTGAAGAGGAACAATTAGGTCTCTATGTCACTACATCAATAACAAAAATAAAATAATTTGATAATTTTTTTTATTTATTTTATGGTCACAATAAAGTTTCCTCAATCAACCTACACTAAATTAGGTTATATCTCACTTAGGGTAAAAATCATGTTATGAACTAAATGATGACCTCATTTTTTTGAGATGTTCAAATTTTTAGAATTTAATCCACTTTTTCAAAAATAATTCATGCATGTTCTATTTAATTTATTTTATATATTTCAACCAATTATTCTGTGCACACTCGGCCTCATAAATACATGTAATCTATGTTCCTAGTCATAAATATAATCTTTATAATTTCCAAAAATAATATATGGAAAATAAAATACATTACATTCTTTCCCCTATAGGGATTTATGTCCTAAAATACAAAACAAGGGCTACACAAAGAGATGTGGGTACTGAGCACGAACTAGAGCATCCTGCTCCCATGATCTCTTCTCAAAATTCTCTTGTTTCCACGAGAGATTCATTAGGGGAATCAAATTATGATGAAGGATACTCTCCCTACAATCCTCAATCTATATTAGGTATTTTGAAAAGGTAGATCCATCATCTATGTCCAGATCTCCCTTATCAATAATGTGTGATAGGTCATGCACATACCTCCTTAAGAGCAGTATGTGGAAGATATTTTTTTACCCTTTATAACTATAGTAGTAGAGATAAGTGGGTTGACAACTATCTAACTCTATCTATAATAAGGAAGGGACCAATTAATCTGAGAGATAACTTGTTGTCACATCCAAATATCCTCAATCCACTTTATGGTGAATGTCTTAAGAATATGTGGTATCCCCCCTCAAACTCTATAGGTCTTCTTCATCGGTCCACTTAAGAATGATGAAAGATCTATATAGTCCCCATCCACTCTAGGATGATCTTGATCTTCTCTATATTAGCTCACACCAACTCGAGGCCCATGAGTGTTGACTCACTTGGATCAGTCCAACAAAGTGGTGACCTATAGGGTCACCTGAAGAAAGAATCAAATGGTTTCATACAAATAATGGGATGTTAGGTGTTTTTTACACAAACTCCACCAATGGTTGGTAATCCTCCCAATTATGGATAATGCCCCTCATGAAATCACATAACATGTCCTGCATGTACTGGATGATCCATTCTATATGTATGTCAATCTAAGGATGAAATGTGGCTATCAAGCAAACATAATTCCCAAAATCCTATGGTAAACCTCTTCATAACTGACATGTGAAGAATGAATCAAAATCAGATATGAATGTTTATGATACTCCATGGATTAATACTATCACCTACATGTAGAGGCATCCCAATATCCCTACTAAAACTCTTCTCTAAAATAGAAAGTAAGGAGCTGACATGTTGAGTCGATCTACGTCACCCAGTTGGAATCATTTCTTTCGGACATATGTGATAATCCCATCATGATTTCCATGGATATATCATACCACATATAATATGGAACCTCATGGGGTTGAGCTAAACATATAAGTACATGGTCCTCATCCCTCACTTAGTGAAAATTGGGACATTGAGTGACAATATTGGCAACTCCCTTCTTCATTAATATCCACCAAAATTGATGTCTGAGGTCTTGGTACATGTATTCCACACTTGGATGTAATTAAAATGGGGATTTATGAAACAACCACAACACTCCCTCCCACAACATCAATGATACAATTTCCATTCCTCTGAAAAGGTTAAAGTCCTCCCCACATTCACATTTTTGTTCATGAGCATGTCTAGTGGATATATGTGTATGTAAGGTCTCACAGTCGGTATCTCCATACTGAGAATCATTGACATTCTATGAAAGTGGTGGGGAATCAAACATTGACTAAAGTTATGAAAACTTATCTTTACCCATGAAGAACAACTACAATGTGGCTAACTACTCCAACACTTTTTCCTACAAATAAGAACAAAATATTCCACTAAGAGTGTCTGCCATATCATTCCCCTTCCTAGGACTATAGAAAATACTGATGTCATAGTCCTAGAGGAACACTATCCATTGCATCAGTCTTGTGTTAAGATCCTTTTGAGAGTAGTAGTATATGATACTATTGTGGTCAGAGAATATTATAAATCACTCACCCACAAGGTTGTGTCTCCACATCTTTATGGTGAATACTACTACTACTAACATAAGATCATGGGTCCTGTAGCTCTATAAATGTTCTCTCAACCGATGTGAACTATAGGAAATAACAACCTGCATCAATATCAGCACACAAACATGTATGGTCCTTTACACATAATAGAATACTATGTACTCAACACCCACCTTCAGAAATCATAAAATGGGAGTGCTCTTCAACCACTATATCAACTCTTGAAATCATTTTTTTACTTATCCGACTATACGAGAGATTTATTCTTCCATGTAAAAGCTATCAATGTTAGTAATAATATAGTGAAGTCGGGTACAAACCTTTTATAGTAACATACAAACCCATGGAGGTTCTACACATCTATATAATTTTTGAGTGTCTCCCAAAAGAACATTGCCTCTAATTTATTCATACATGATACTACTCATGCATCTGATATTATGTGTTCGAGAAAGTGGACCTCTCAAATCCAAAATTGGCCCTTCAAGAGTTTCCCTTAAAGATCATTCTCTTGAAGTGTGCCCATGACCATCCTCAAGTGTCATGAGTGATCCTCCTCAGATTCCAAAAACACGAGGATTTCAACCCTTTAACTGCTACAACCTTGTCTAATAAGGGCTGTAAGATCTAGATCATGAGTTCCAGGAATAGTGTTAGGGTGTTCATCATGCTCAACCAAATCACCAATTAATCATAGTGATCGTAGCATCATGATAATGTCATCATTGGTATATCCTCATATTGTACTCATTGTTGGTGATAACCTGACATATACCCGATCTTCGAGAAACATCACGCCTCTCCCAACTTATCAAAGAGGTTTTCAGTCATCGGTAGTGGATACTTATTCTTCATGGTCACTTGGCTCAAGCACTGATAATCCTCACCTATCCTCAATCATTCATAAACCTTCTTAACACAAAATAGTAGGGTTTTCGAGTGGGAAACACTGGGTATGACAATGAACTTATCATTAAAGCCTTCAAACTCCACCCTTAACCCTTAAATTTCTATGGGATCCATCCAATATATGGGTTCAGATATTGGTGTTGTCTGGGGATGAATGTCTTTTCAGAAGTATACCTTTTGATGGGGAGGTAAAACCAGTACATCCTTATGAAGGATAACCATGTACACTTCTACCACTATAGGAAACTTATATCTTACAATAATTACTACTCCAAGTGTCATGCTATTCAATTCATGAGTAATCACTTGCACTATACTATTCTAGAGATTATTTTGTTCCACCAAGGTCTTTGTTCCAGCCATAAAGGAGATCCTCATTCCATAGTAGCATAAACATAACATCCTCTATAAAAAATAATAAATCTATACATAAACTATAGATACCTTGTCTATACCCTTGATTATGTCGTAAGGCTTCATTTCTTCAATTAAGAGACCCCATACTAACCACTCACCTCTAAGCATCAGATCACAAAAATGGCACAAGTTAATAATCATTGAGTCATTTCTTATTAGAGTCTCCAACTACAAGGGATGATTCAAGGCCCAATTCAAATCTATAATCCTAAAACCATAGAAGTGTAAATGATAGAATAACTAGAACATATTTCTATTAATACTACAACTAAAGTATAAAGGATCGAGATAATACATTATATCATCCCATGAGCCTCAATGTTATAGGCTTCACTAGCCTATAACTATCTTAATCCTTGCCCTCTAGCTCCCAAAAACTAGTGTTGACCACCCAAGGGTGGTGGTAGAAATAGGTCGAACCTACGACCACCTCCTACTACCCTTATGGCCCCTCTTCTAAGTGTACAACCTTGTGCACCACCCTTCTCTTCAATCTTTCTCTCCATTGGTGGTACCTTGATCATCTAATGATCAACTATATCACATGTTGGATAATCTCAATACAAATCTCTCTAACTGTTGATAGAGATAAACCACCTATCACCAGGTTATATCGATCCACCATGAGAGCATTGAAACACTAGCTCTATGTCATGGGATCACCTATGGAAGAATATTAAACACTTGGATCCCTATAATATTTGTCAGCTACATATTACCAAGGTTTATTCTACTAGGTTCCCACAGCTAGCTATCGCTACAGATGTTTGATCAACCGGAAATATATCCAACAAAAATTCTTGCTCAATCACACTAGTATAGGTGGAAATAGACTGAGAAGTCAATGATAACCTGATATCCCAGCGCAATCCCTTCTCAATGGTTCGAGCTCTGAAGAAAGTTTTCTTCACCATATGCATGGAGTAATGTGAGAGATATGTAAACCCTTCTGAGTACTCTGCAATATTCATGCTACCATACTACAGATATCGATGATCTTTTATGTGTACGGATCACAACATGTATGGATACAACTCCTCTCTAAAAAGTCACTCAAAGATCAAGAGATGTATCATCCTGTGACTACATATCTATGATCCACCATCTCCCAATAGATCCCCAAATAATACTCACTGTGAGGACTTCTATCTGGTTGGGTGGTGTCCTCATATGGCCGAACAATTGGCTGAATACCTCTAGCCAATCCTCATCCACCTAGGGGTATATCTAAAGCCAAAAACTAGGAGGTCAATACCTATAAAACCCATGAAATTCACTTGAAATATGTGCATCCTGCCCTTGTACAACCAAATCTATCTGTTTCTCAATGGGTGATGGTATAGATGTGAAACCACCTCATGGTTCTATCTCTAGTACATGCCCATGTACTAATGCCTCATCAGTAGGAGGATCATCCTCATTATAAAATAGTGGTATCCTTTCATGTTTTCAGCATAGAGGCATCCTGAAGTTAAAATAAGATATACCATGATCAAAAGATTATATCCAAGTAGTTGTCTCAAGAAGGAAATTGAAAACACATTCATTCCTTTATGATGCATATACCAAAAAGCTTCCCATCAACAATTGATTTTATGTACAGAGTCAAAAGGAAGGTGATCAGAGTACTGGTGCATGGATATATCATCCGCCATACCAACAATGCAGTCATCGACTTAAATGTAAAACTCAAAACAATAACAACTATAGCCCAAAAAAACTCACTGAATCTGGTCCAATGGTAGAACCAAATTATCTGATACCATTTTTTCATGACCCGACATGTCGACATATGACTCGTGACTATCCCATGTCCACCTTCGAATTTACAGGGGCTAATGACTAGTGTTATGTTTTAATATTCCAAAAATGTGATGCATCAGGCTAATATACATGAACAGATGCACAGATATCCAAGACCACAAAATTATGAAATCTAAAAAATAAGAATAAATTCATGCATACATCTATGATTCCACAATAACGTATGATAGTAAAAGTACTGAAATAGAATATGGGGCCAAATACAAGCCCAACCAAAAAAAACTGTAAAGATTCCAACCTGATCTAAGGGGGAGGACTGAGTAAACATCAATATCCCAGAAAAACAACTCATTTTTTCATGTTAAAAATATCATCCATGCACTACTTACCCTTTTCTAACCTACAAAATGGCATTCATCTTCATAAGATATGACATGTAAAGGAAAACACAATGTAAGGGAGAGAAAAACAATAATTAGTAGGACAACCAAAAAACACTAACCAAAAATCACCAAGTATAGTAAGTTCAATACAATATATAATAATAAATGTGTAATAGAAGGACCCATATATAATACGGAAAGACATCACACCACTATGTTGTCATAACTAACATCCAGCCATAGTATTCTGCTCGAAGCAATGCTCTTTCTTGGAGACTCCACTCCACAAGCCATGAAATAATCAAAGATAGTAGATGAGGAGGTATATATCATTTTATACCAGAAAAATGAAATATAAATCATCTATGAAGACTATGATACCTAGATAGGGTGTAAGACCCATAACTGTTGGGTGTCACCATGAACAAAATCTAGATTGATAGGCTCCGTAGAGGATCATATGCTAATGATTACACAAATCATAGCAATATTCCCTACTAGATGGAGGGTAAAAACCCTGATCATGGAGGTCATGCTAATTAGACATACTCCACCTATGGTACAAATGATGATAGAGGATCACACTTCAGTCTCTCAGAGGGACTCCACAACCCCATCTGAGACTCGGCCTCTTGAAGGGATTATGATCATGTGATATGGATGTAATTCCATATTGTAACCCTAAGGGAAATTACTAATGGAACAAAATCAACCTATATTAGTCGAAAATAAGATAAAATATTAACCCCAATAACTCTTTATGGGAGTACACAGCTTGTATCAGGGTGTACATGATGTTTCCATCTATCCCCATGCCTACTCATGTGCCAAAGAATCACATGACATGTATTGTAACGACCCAATATTTTTGAGTAGTATATTAACTTACTCTTATTGATTTAATAAGATGTTAATGGTTAATGCAGAAAGAGGAGTCGATGGCTTCATCCAGTAGACTCAACCCTTATGAAGCCCACTTATCAAAGCTTGGGAAGGAGGTAGCATCTGTGGGCTTCGCTTTGGACCAAGCCCAAGCCGAGCTCCAGCATGTCAAGCTTGAACGGAAACGCCTACGGGAGAAGTTCAAGTTAGTAGAGATTACTACTAGGGCAATGTTATCTGATCCACCCTCAGATTCTCTCACCATAGCACACCTTACACTCAGGTCTTATGCCGGTGTTATAAGGGGCTATGTGACGAGACCCTATCTTCCTTGTGTAGTCCTTTCGGGTGAATAAATTGAGATTTCTTCCTTTAGTGATGTTTGTGAAATTTCAAATGTCCGGATAATTTTAGAATGTATTTTATTGATGAATTTCGAAAAAAGGATATTTTAAAATATTTATGTAAACCCTAAATAACTAATGATGTGTAACGATTTTCAAAAAATGGTCTTCTACAAAAGTGTTCAGTAAGGAATTTGGAGTCTAATAAGATCAACTTAATTTTTGATGAATAGTAAATTATGAATAGTGATTTTACGCTTAGGATTAGTAATGTGACCAAATGGATTAGTAATCTCACTTAAAGAAAGTTTTAATATAATTTAGACACCTAGATTAAGTAATGTGATTCAATAAAATGGGTAAATAACGGTTTCATAAATTATTATTCAAGTATTAGTTTTTTCGGATGAATAGTGTTTTTTAATTAAAAATTTAATTAAAAATAATTAGAAAAATATTTTTATAAAAATGACTTTATTTTTGAACTCAGAGCATCGATATTATGTTATGGTAATTTTTGGGGTTTTTTCTGAAAAAATGAATTTTCGGTGAATAGTGTATTTATTTAAAAATAAAATTAAAAATATTTAGAAAATTATTTTTATAAAATGGAGTTCATTTTTTAAATCATAACATTGATATTTGGTTAAGGTGAAATTTTGGGATTATTCTGAGAAAGTTGAATTTTCGGTGAATAGTGAAAGTATAGTTTTTAAGTTACGGGTGTTTAATGACATCATTAAATGATGTATTAAGTATATATTCAATATGGTCGAATTATGAATAGTAAGATAAGGTGTGAGGTGTCCCAAGTGGCCAATACCATGGGCAAATACCATGGGCAAGCCCATGGTTTTGCCAAAACCACTAGTGAGGTGTCCCTTGGCCATTAATGCTTTGTCCCATCACTTTCCCTATAAATACCCACCCTTTCCTCCCTTATTTTTCACTCCCAACTCTCCCCCAACTAAGTTCTGGTCTTCTTACCTTCCAAGGAGTCCTCCCAAGGTGCCCCCAAGCCCTCAAGGTCCAATCCTTTGAGTTTCAAGAGTCACGTTTTAAGGTAAGGGATCCGACCCCTCTCTTACTTTTCATGTAATCTCTTTTATGTCATTCCATTTTTGCTCCATGTTTTTATGTGAGAGGATGTTCTTTTATATTCCTCTTACTGCCCTTTCATGTTTATATGATGAGAGATCCCCTCTTACTCTCATTATTTCGTTTTATTAAAGTTTAAGTGACGCCGTTAGGCTGCCGAATTTTTAAGGGATTCTTTCACCCTTCTCATTTTTCAAGTTCGATTTTCATGTCAAGTCTTTAAAGTTCATTTTTATTATGTTGGGGTATGATCTCTATATCTATCATACTGATCTCTTATGATCATATGATGAGGGAACCTATTTGATCTTGTCAAATCATTTTCTTTTGAAGTTAAGTGACGCCGTAAGGCTGCCGAATTTTCATAAGAGAAATCTAATCTTTTTTCCTTCCATGTTTTTCATTTCAAATGGAATGTCCCAAAAATTTCATTACCATGTCCATATTTCATTCTTATTCTTTCACCCTACTTTTTTATGGATCATTTATGAGTGGGTGACCCATGTCCCCTCTCATTTCAATGTTTTCTAAAACCCCGAAACTTAGCCGTTATGCTGCAGAATTTTCCCCTCAAAATGCCTCTCTCTTTTCTCAAAAATTATTTTATGTTATAAAGTGAATACTCAAAGCTCTTATTTCTACAAGGGTATTCACATATATATCAAAATGTTCCATTTTAAATTCTGGGATTTACATACATGAGACCCGCTTTCCCTTTCCGTGGGTTTAAAGTGACGTAAAGATCATGTCTTTAAAGCAGTTTTTAAAACGTTATGATTATGAAATGAAACCCATTTATTTTATGCTATGTGGGTTATTTATGAAATGTTTGATGATGATATATGTGGATCACATGATAATAAAGGAAAATTTAAGGGTGCGCCCTGATAGCGCTCCAATGCATTGGGTAATGATGTAACCACTAGAGATTACAATTTTCATGATACCTTGGTGAATAACCTTGGTAATTTTCAAATGACACCTTGGGGATAGACCTTGGTGATATGTTCATGATTGTCTATGTTAAATGATGTAGCCACATTTTCAAGTTATGGAAAATGTTATTTTTATTATGAAATGCCTCATGATTTTCTTTCTCATGCCTTAAAGTTCTTTTCATGTCCTTATTGAAGTATATCAAGTTCACATGTAAAAATGTTCCTCTTGTTTCCCTTACTGGGCCTTCTGCTCACCCTTTCTTTTGATGTATGTCCCCAGGTTATGAGATGCAGTAATGAACCTAGGATGAACTTAAGTATAAGCCTTTCAAGTGTTTAAGAAGAATGCTTTATGTTGTTTTCATGTTTTATGTTCCTGGTTTCCAAGACACTAGACCTTAAAGATCCTCAGTGTTGTGTAATGTAATGAAAGTTTATGTTATAAAATGGCGGGATTTTATAGTTGGTATCAAAGGATGGTTTAGTTATTTGTGGAAATTAGGATATAAAAACTTTAGGAAGAACCCTATAGAAAAGTTTAAATATAGGAAAACTTCCTGGTATTTTGGTAAGTATTGAGTAAGTGGTTTATCAAACAAATACATCCCTGTCTGGATACGAGCAGGTAGAGGCGGCTCTGGCACAGATGTACATAGGGGTAAAACCCGAAAACACCGCTTTGATCTAGACTCGAACGGGAACTGGTGCACGATAACGGGCCTTGCTGCACTCTTGGTTACGACACTCCCGGGGGATATGTTTGGTTAATCACAAGCTTTTTATGAATCATTATGAAGGAATTATAGAGAAGTATAATTGTTTAAGCATGAAGTCTTAGTTAAAAGATTCATAAATGAAATAAGTTTCTCACTAAGGTTTTATTCTTTTAGAAGATGGCGGGCAATAGGAGGAACTGTGCCGATGGTGACCGCAATGCACCATGTGCTGATGGACCTCCGATGGAAGCCGGAATGGAAACATTCATGCGAATGATGAACCAACTGACTCAAGTTATGAGTAATAACTTGAATCAAGCTGAGAGGCCGACCTCACCACGAAGGGAACAACACTTTGTTGAGTCCTTCATGCGTCAACGACCACCAACATTCAGTGGATCTACTGACCCATTGGTTGCGGAACAATGGATAAGCTCCATTGAAAAGATATTTTATGTACTTCATTGTTCGGAACAAGAAAAAGTCACCCTTGCTGTTTACCGCCTTGCGGGAGAAGCTGATCAGTGGTGGTCACTGATCAAAAACACGAAGCCACGAGGAGAGATGGAAGCTATGGAGTGGGAAGAATTTTGGGGGATTTTCTTTAACAAGTATTTCCCTCATTCCATGAGAACGAAAATGGAGAAAGAGTTTCTCGAGCTGAAGCAGAAGGAGAACGAATATGTCGGAAGCTATGATATGAACTTCACAAGGATTTTCCGTTATACCTCAAGATTTTTCATGGACCCTAATGGGAAGGTTGATAGATTCTTTGGCGGACTACGACCACATCTATGGAAGAATCTAGCCAACAGGGACTACGATAGCTATGAAGAAATAGTTCGAAGTGCTATGAAAGTTGAACTAGAGTTTGGGGAGACACAATGGTCTCACAAATCTAATGAGAAGAAGAGAACTCTAGAACCAAGCCTGGGAAGAAGTTTTGATCAGGAAAGAGGTGGAAAGCATATGCAACATGCCACATGCAATAAATGTGGGAAGAAGCATCTGGGGAACTGCTTGATCGGAAGTGGCAAGTGCTATAGGTGTGGAAAAGAAGGCCATATTTCTCGGAATTGTCGTGGTGATGTGAAGCCTCAACTTCCCAACACTAACGATAGAGGAAAGATGGTTCTGGCCCTACCTGAAGTCACATGCTTCAAGTGTGGACAACTTGGGCACTTTTCTAATCAATGTCCAAATCCGAGGGCGGTGGGGGGGAATCACCATCAACCTCAGCAGAGGCCAAGGGAGCAAGGTCGTGCTTTCACTATCACAACAACTGAAGTTGAAGTTTCGAACGATGTGGTAGCAGGTACTCTTGTTGTCCTCTCAAAACTAGCAAGTGCTTTATTTGATTCTGGTTCTACGCATTCCTTTATTTCCTCCAAGTTTGCAAGGAATATAGAATCAATCCCCGAACTGGTAGAGGTAGAGTTGTCAGTCAATACTCCAAGTGGGATTATCCTTGCATCAAAAGTATTTAGAGACTCTAGTGTTTACTTTGGTGAGCTCAATCTTATCGCAAATCTAGTAGTCATTCCCATGATGGAATTCGACATTATACTAGGGATGGACTGGCTCTCAAAGTATAATGCTAAGATCAAATGCAGAAGTAAGGAAATCTCAGTAGTCTTGAATGAACAACCTACAGTTATCTTCCAAGGAGAGATATCCCGAACTGATCCCTATCTAGAAGCACCTCCTATAGCTTTCTTTATGGAGTTAATCGGTGATGAGGAAGAAGGGAAAGGGAGCATACAAATTGAAGATGTTCCGATTGTTCAGGAATACATGGATGTATTTCCTGAGGAGTTACCTGGACCTCCCCCAGAAAGAGAGGTAGAGTTCTCCATTGAACTCGTACCTGGGTCTCAACCGATATCAAAGACTCCGTATAGAATGGCAAGTGTGGAGCTAGAGGAGCTAAAGAAACAACTCCAAGACTTGTTGGAGAAGGGGTTTATCTGACCGAGTGTGTATCCTTGGGGAGCACCAGTTCTCTTTGTGAAGAAGAAGGATGGATCAATGCGGCTATGCATTGATTATAGAGAACTGAACGGGATCACAGTGAAGAACAGATACCCTCTTCCAAGAATTGATGATTTATTTGACCAACTTCGTGGGGCTCAATTCTTCTCTAAGATTGACCTTCGATCTGGTTATCATCAACTGAGGGTGAAGAAGGAATATATTCCAAAGACTGCCTTCCGATCAAGATATGGGCATTATGAGTTTACCGTTATGCCCTTCGGCTTGACTAATGCTCCTGCTATTTTCATGGATTTGATGAATAAATTCTTTAAGGACTACCTTGATAACTTTGTGGTAGTTTTTATTGATGATATTTTGATATATTCAAAAAGTCACGAGGAGCATGAAGATCATCTGAGGGTTATTTTGAAAACTCTACGGAAGGAGAGGCTCTTTGGGAAGTTCAGCAAGTGTGATTTTTGGTTACAACAAGTGGCTTTCTTGGGGCACATCGTAACCAATGAAGGAATCTCGGTTGACCCTGCAAAGACAATGGTTGTGGAGGAGTGGCCTCAACCCACAACAGTAACTGAGATTCGTAGTTTCCTTGGTTTAGCGGGATATTATAGGAGGTTTGTGAAAAACCTTTCACGGCTTTCTAATCCACTAACCAAGTTGACTCGAAAAGGGGTTAAGTTCATCTGGACAAATGAATGTGAGGAAAGTTTCCAAGAGCTGAAGAAGAGATTGGTTACTGCACCAGTGTTAACACTACCCTCTATCGAAGAAGGATTCGTTATTTTTAGCGATGCATATCTGAAAGGGCTTGGGTGCGTCCTCATGCAAAATGACAAAGTAATTGCTTATGCATCTCGACAGTTGAAGATTCATGAGCAGAATTATCCTACGCATGATCTAGAGCTGGCGGCAGTTGTTTTTTCTCTAAAGATATGGAGGCGCTATCTTTATGGGGAGAAATGTGATATATACACTGACCACCAAAGTCTAAAGTATATTTTCACATAGAAAGAATTGAACATGAGACAAAGGAGATGGTTGGAGATTATTAAAGACTATGATTGTTCAATTCATTATCACCCTGGAAGAGCAAAAAAAGTTACGGATGCGTTAAGAAGGAAAGATCCTGTTGTTCTGGCAACAATGAGGATCCTGGGAGATCCCTTGATTAAAGATCTAGTAAAACTGGACATGGGAATTATAAGGAAAGGGACATCATCAACCCTATCCCAAATGATTTCTCAACCTTCATTACTAGAGAAGATCAAGAAGGCTCAAAAAGAAGATCCTTTACTGCAGGAGAAGTTCAAGGCTGTAAAGGATGGGAAGTTCCCTGATTTCAATATTGATCAAGAAGGTGTATTGAAATTTCGTACAAGACTATGTGTTCCAACTATTCCGGAGATAAAGAAAGAACTGATGGATGAAGCTCATAGCTCTACTTTCTCTATACATCCGGGAAGCACTAATATGTATAGAGACCTTCGTGATCATTATTGGTGGGATAACATGAAGAGGGAGATTGCCGATTACACTACAAGGTGCCTGGTGTGTCAGCAAGTAAAGGCAGAAAGACAACTTCCTAAGGGGGTATTACAACCACTACCCATACCAGTATGGAAGTGGGATAATATCACCATGGACTTTGTAACTGGTCTCCCAAAAACATCCAAAGGAAACAATGCGATATGGGTTATTGTGGACCGTCTCACCAAGACAGCCCATTTTATCTCTATTCAGGAAGATTTCTCTCTGGATCAGCTTGCCAAGATATATGTGAAGGAAGTGGTAAGGCTGCATGGGGTACCACTATACATCGTATCTGATCGTGACCCAAGATTCACATCAAAATTCTAGAGAAGTCTTCAACATGCTCTGAATACTGAATTGAATTTTAGTACGGCCTATCATCCTCAAACTGATGTCCAATCTGAAAGGACTATTCAGACACTCGAAGACATGTTGAGATTATGCTCAATGGAATTTAAGGGTGGATGGGATCAACACCTCCCATTAGTGGAGTTCTCCTATAACAATAGCTTCCATTCGAGTATTCAGATGGCACCCTATGAAGCTCTGTATGGAAAGCGGTGTAGAACTCCTACTTGTTGGGATGAAACTGGTGAGAGGAAGCTTCTTAGGCCTGATCTCGTGCAAGAGATGACGGAACAGGTTCATGCCATCCAACAACACATAAAGGCTGCTCAAAGTCGGCAGAAGAGCTATGCTGACAATCGTCGAAGGGACTTGGAGTTTGGTGTTGGTGACAAATTCTTCCTTCGAATTTCTCCATGGAAGAGAGTCATGCGGTTTGGGAAGAAAGGGAAGCTCAGCCCTAGGTACATTGGCCCCTATGAAATCCTTGATCGCATAGGAGCAGTGGCCTATCGTCTATCACTTCCACCGAACCTAGCTCAAGTTCACAATGTCTTCCATGTATCTCTCTTGAGGAAGTACATACCCGACCCTTCGCATGTACTGAACCCAGAGGTGGTACAACTGGAACATGACCTCTCTTATGAGGAGCAGCCAGTGGAGATCTTGGACCGTAGAGACAAGGTCCTACGAAACAAGACTACCCACCTTGTGAAAGTGTTGTGGAGGAATCATAAATATGAAGAAGCGACTTGGGAGCCTGAGGAAACGATGAAGCAAAAGTACCCTCACCTTTTCGACTAGGCCTCAAGTATAAATTTCGGGGAGGAAATTTCTTAAGGGGGGAAGAATGTAACGACCCAATCTTTTTGAGTAGTATATTAACTTACTCTTATTGATTTAATAAGATGTTAATGGTTAATTCAGAAAGAGGAGTCGATGGCTTCATCCAGTAGACTCAACCCTTATGAAGCCCACTTATCAGAGCTTGGGAAGGAGGTAGCATCTGTGGGCTTTGCTTTGGACCAAGCCCAAGCCGAGCTCCAGCATGTCAAGCTTGAACGGAAACGCCTACGGGAGAAGTTCAAGTTAGTAGAGATTACTACTAGGTCAATGTTATCTGAGCCTCCCTCAGATTCTCTCACCATAGCACACCTTACACTCAGGTCTTATGCCGGTGTTATAAGGGGCTATGTGACGAGACCCTAGCTTCCTTGTGTAGTCCTTTCGGGTGAATAAATTGAGATTTCTTCCTTTAGTGATGTTTGTGAAATTTCAAATGTCCGGATAATTTTAGAATGTATTTTATTGATGAATTTCGAAAAAAGGATATTTTAAAATATTTATGTAAACCCTAAATAACTAATGATGTGTAACGATTTTCAAAAAATGGTCTTCTACAAAAGTGTTCAGTAAGGAATTTGGAGTCTAATAAGATCAACTTAATTTTTGATGAATAGTAAATTATGAATAGTGATTTTACGCTTAGGATTAGTAATGTGACCAAATGGATTAGTAATCTCACTTAAAGAAAGTTTTAATATAATTTAGACACCTAGATTAAGTAATGTGATTCAATAAAATGGGTAAATAACGGTTTCATAAATTATTATTCAAGTATTAGTTTTTTCGGATGAATAGTGTTTTTTAATTAAAAATTTAATTAAAAATAATTAGAAAATTATTTTTATAAAAATGACTATTTTTGAACTCAGAGCATCGATATTATGTTATGGTAATTTTTGGGGTTTTTTCTGAAAAAATGAATTTTCGGTGAATAGTGTATTTATTTAAAAATAAAATTAAAAATATTTAGAAAATTATTTTTATAAAATGGAGTTCATTTTTGAAATCATAGCATTGATATTTGGTTAAGGTGAAATTTTGGGATTATTCTGAGAAAGTTGAATTTTCGGTGAATAGTGAAAGTATAGTTTTTAAGTTACGGGTGTTTAATGACATCATTAAATGATGTATTAAGTATATATTCAATATGGTCGAATTATGAATAGTAAGATAAGGTGTGAGGTGTCCCAAGTGGCCAATACCATGGGAAAATACCATGGGCAAGCCCATGGTTTTTCCAAAACCACTAGTGAGGTGTCCCTTGGCCATTAATGCTTTATCCCCTCACTTTCCCTATAAATACCCACCCTTTCCTCCCATAGTTTTCACTCCCAACTCTCCCCCAACGAAGTTCTGGTCTTCTTACCTTCCAAGGAGTCCTCCCAAGGTGCCCCCAAGCCCTCAAGGTCCAATCCTTTGAGTTTCAAGAGTCGCGTTTTAAGGTAAGGGATCTGACCCCTCTCTTTCTTTTCATGTAATCTCTTTTATGTCATTCCTTTTCTGCTCCATGTTTTTATGTGAGAGGATGTTCTTTTATATTCCTATTACTGCCCTTTCATGTTTATATGATGAGAGATCCCCTCTTACTCTCATCATTTCGTTTTATGAAAGTTTAAGTGACACTGTTAGGCTGCCGAATTTTTAAGGGATTCTTTCACCCTTCTCATTTTTCAAGTTCGATTTTCATGTCAAGTCTTTCAAGTTCCTTTTTATTATGTTGGGGTATGATCTCTATATCTATCATACTGATCTCTTATGATCATATGATTAGGGACCCTATTTGATCTTGTCAAATCATTTTCTTTTGAAGTTAAGTGACGCCGTAAGGCTGCCGAATTTTCATAAGAGAAATCTAATCTTTTTTCCTTCCATGTTTTTCATTTAAAATGGTATGTCCCTAAAATTTCATTACCATGTCCATATTTAATTCTTATTCTTTCACCCTACTGTTTTATGGATCATTTATGAGTGGGTGACCCATGTCCCCTCTCATTTCAATGTTTTCTAAATCCCCGAAACTTAGCCGTTATGCTGCAGAATTTTCCCCTCAAAATGCCTCTCTCTTTTCTCAAAAATTATTTTATGTTATAAAGTGAATACTCAAAGCTCTTATTTCTACAATGGTATTCACATATATATCAAAATGTTCCATTTTAAATTCTGGGATTTACATACATGAGACCCGCTTTCCCTTTCCGTGGGTTTAAAGTGACGTAAAGATCATGTCTTTAAAGCAGTTTTTAAAACGTTATGATTATGAAATGAAACCCATTTATTTTATGCTATGTGGGTTATTTATGAAATGTTTGATGATGATATATGTGGCTCACATGATAATAAAGGAAAATTTAAGGGTGCGCCCTGATAGCACTCCAATGCATTGGGTAATGATGTAACCACTAGAGATTACAATTTTCATGATACCTTGGTGAATAACCTTGGTAATTTTCAAATGACACCTTGGGGATGGACCTTAGTGATATGTTCATGATTGTCTATGTTAAATGATGTAGCCACATCTTCAAGTTATGGAAAATGTTATTTTTATTATGAAATGCCTCATGATTTTCATTCTCATGCCTTAAAGTTCTTTTCATGTCCTTATTGAAGTATATCAAGTTCACATGTAAAAATGTTCCTCTTGTTTCCCTTACTGGGCCTTCTGCTCACCCTTTCTTTTGATGTATGTCCCCAGGTTATGAGATGTAGTAATGAACCTAGGATGAACTTAAGGAGAAGCCTTTCAAGTGTTTAAGAAGAATGCTTTATGTTGTTTTCATGTATTATGTTCCTGGTTTCCAAGACACTAGACCTTAAAGATCCTCAGTTTTGTGTAATGTAATGAAAGTTTATGTTATAAAATGGCGTGATTTTATATGTATTCTCCAAAAAGACGATGTGTAAAAGTAGTACATGATTTGTAGAGACACACTATTTTATTACTTGTGTCGACTGGCTATGTATATGTACTAATGGAATGTACACATACCATCCTATTTACCCCAATTCGTGTTCATGTACAAGTACATGGCATGCCATCTGGCTGTGTATTTTTTCTTTGGTCTATGTATTGTCTGATGTAAACTAGGATCCGCATAGAATGGGTCACATTCTATGTGATAGGGGTCACACACTGTGTGATCCTTAACTATGGACAATACCCCATCTCCCCAGCTAGGGGGCCCACACGGAATGTATCTCTAGATTATATACAGTATGGCTCTCAATTTCCCACATTCACTCTGTATCATCATGTACCTCCTCAAATTTCCTCCCCTTGTCGGATCCTACATTTTTGGGTTCATAAAAACCTTTCCTACAATGATATAGAGAAAAAAATCCCTGAATATGGTTGGGAAACTATTCTACACATCATTCTTTGTTGTGCGCAGAATAATGTTGAAGAACATGAATTCTGGTTTCCAAAACTGTCCAATTTTCCACCGCAACCAACATCACACAACCTTCGTGTCATGACAATACTAGATCTAGGATATCATTTTTTGTGCCATGAAATAGGTGCATAATGATTAATTGATTAGGATATTTTCAAACCCCAGGTCAAACAAAGAACGAATGCGGTGAACAATCAACCGATGGATAAAAGTAGAACAAACGATATGAACATACCTTGATTGATTTTAAGGACAATCTCAACTAATTTTAATGAGAAATAATGAAGAAAATGATTATTCCAAATAAATTCTCCAAAAATCATCTGACAATAAACCCATCCCATGAATACAAAGTTTCTAAGGGTAAGAATAGTTATCTTAGATTGACCAATTTTTTTTAATGATACACAGTACTAAAACATAACTCAATATCTCGAGCCTACTAAGGACTTCCCTAGAACTTCGTGGATAATCTCGATTCTAGATCAAAATTATAAAATATGTTACTATATTACCCCTTACCAATTCCATCATATATATCCTAGAAATATAATCCCTACGAAAATATTATCCAATATTAATGATGTGTGATGACCTCATAAGGTTCTATAGTAAAAGCAAAATTGAATTATAACATTTAGATATTCTGGGGAGTCTGATTAAAAAATCCCTAGTGATGCATTCCTATTTCAATTTTGGTATGTGTAATTACACCCCTTTAATCATTTATATCTCATCCATAACTTATGAACATACCAAGCACTAGGATTCATAGTCACTAATATCTCTCTTCATGTTTCCCCACAAGAAATATTCTTTTAATCCCCTATACATATTCATACTTATTGGTTGAATTGAGAATGAATAACTATGAGCCTCATTCATCATATCATTAATCAAATCTATTATAGATGTAACAAAAACAAGATTATTGAAATTTATCATTCAATCATAGTAATGTATTATCTCTAGAACATTAATGACCATCTTCTTACGAATCTAAATCTTCTTTAAAAAACTCTGTAATCATCACATGGATAGAGTGATGAACTATCATTTGAGAAAGATATTATTTATCCCATACCTTCATGATTTAGAGATATATCATTTTAAAATCTAGAAATAATGGATCTTTTTTTATCTATATCACTGATAAGTTATCATGATCCCTTTGAATCAAATAATCATCCAACTTTTTTTCTTTCCCAAGGTAGTTATGTTTTGAGTAGTCGTAATATTTATTTTGTTCCAACTATATTCTATGGTATGTATTCAACTCTTTATGTGTAATTATATATGTTAAACTTTTATGATCAATAAATACATATCACATCTCTATCTGTAATGATAAGGAATATAATATATAATGAAAAATTAGCAAAACTATGTCTAAATGAAGAGTTGGTTGTTTTTCTCTTAAACCTTCAATTTTAATGAGGCATGATCAATACCCAAATAATCTGCTATGGTAACAGACCCTAGTCCCTTATTTTATGAATCAATATTTATTACAAACACTTATCTATTGTATGGTAATACAAGAATCGGTGCACTAAAGAACCTTCCCTTTAGTTCCTTTAAATTATATTTATATTCATTTACCAAAAGTAACTTGTCTTCCTTCTGTGTTAAATTGGTGATTGGATTAGATAATTGTGATAACTTATCAAAAAATAACTGATAATAACTATCCAAACAAAGAAAATTATATATATAATTCCTCATAGTTTTTACGGGACAACATTTAATAACAATAATATTTGATGGATCCACATATATTCCCTCTCTAAGATTATATGAAAAAAAATGAATCTAATAATTTCTTAAATTAATTGATGGTAAATTTTTCATAAAAAAATCTATCGTAGACTTCTTCAGTACCATTATCAACTGATATTTATAATCTAACTTTCTCCTCATATATATATGTATATATTATATAATGACTGCCACAAACTAATCATGTAAATCTCTAAAGACTCGATTCATTAAATCAATGAAGATAAAGTGGGGATTGGTAAGAATAAAAGGAATCACTATATATTAATATTGTCTATACCATGAAAAGAATGTTTTCATGGATATATTCCCATTCTAGACCATAATTTAACAATATTATAAAATAAGGTAAATCTTGGAAATTATTAAGATCAAGATATTAGTTAAATAAAATCATGAATACTTGGTGGAGTATACTTCTTTAGTATTGTGATCTTATTCAGTCCCTGGTATTCATTGTAAATACTGATAGGTTCACCTTTATTCATAGAAAAAATAGGTGATCCCCAAGATGAATCACTTGTAAAAATGAATTTGTTTTATTTATTATACAAGAATGGATTCTTTAATTCCAGTAACTTAATTGAGGCCATTATAAACAGATTATTTTGAAAATTTGTTGAACTAGGAATTAGTTATATTGAGAAATCAACATCACAATTCAGATGAGGACTAGCTAAATTTTCCAAAAATATGTCACCAACTCAGACATAATAGACAAATATTCGATGTTGTGTTTCTCCTCAACTATCTAAGATAATCAAACCTTTTGAATAAGATTCAAGACCCATAAAATGGATGAAATTTCCCTTGTATGTTCATATTTATCGTTGCATGGATATAATATCACAGGTTTTTTCAGAATGTCAAACTTGTATTACCTTCCTTAGTAATTGTTGTTGTATTTATATAGAGAAATCCAATCCAATCCTAATATGACATAAAATTCAACTATAGGGAGAATATCCAGATTTGAGGTAAGCATATTTTCACAAAATTCAACTAGATAATAATTATATACATGAGATGTGGTCATCATTCAATTCGGGGATTTCATTACTAATTCAATATCTAATATTTGAACATATGAATAAAGATTCTTTCAGACTATTTTTGATATACATGATTTATTATAGATAATCACAAATAGGGTACTTCAATATTGGGGAATACCTATTACCACATGAAGTTCATCATTTTATCTTTAATACGTTATAAAAACCTATATGGTTAGAATTACCATTAAGAATAATTATTCATAGTTATTAATCCAAAGAAAATATTTCATAGGATATATAAATCCGGGAACCTTATTTTAAATATATGAAAACTTATTTTTAACATTGTTTATTAATGGTTATCATCTATTAAATTCATTCTTTATGGTTCATAAATTTCCAATGAATTTCCAAAAAAAATATCCTCCAGACTGTCAAATAAGTTATATAGCAATGATTTTTGTACTTAAAGACCTGATGATCAAGTAAATGACCAATGGGGCCTACCATAGTTGTTACCCCTAGGTACAACCATGAAAAATCCACATCTACTTGTGGTATCCATACTATGATGTAATTTCTTGGAAACCACTTTCTCTATCCTTCAACAATATTAAACGATATATTCATATAATATAATTACCCCCAAGAGTATCCACTAATGTTTTCTCATCATAGTTTACAAATGTTAACTTTTCCCTTCTATAATAAGAACTGTATAATCCTTGGATTTTTGTATATAAATATTAAATATTTTTAGGGGAATATTTATTCATATCACAAAAAATATCCCCAAAACCATAAAGGATTTGTTTCATTATAGACTAGTTACAAAATCTTCTAAACTCGCGAATGACATTTAACATATACCATAAAGATCCTACCAATTTGTTCTCTTCTTATAACCTTTCATCATAATCCAGGGAAAGGAAACATAAGAAAGGGTGAGCTGAGATACTCAGAAAGGTTAAACATGAGGGATTTTAAAATATAATCATATGAAATCATATGAAATGAATATGGTTATTTAATCCTGAATATAAAAATAAAATTTCAAATATAACATATCATGGACCGCAAACAATATTCATGTCATAAAACATTATCATTTAAAAAATACAAGAATCACTAGTCTGAGAAATCATCATAAATAAATCATGAACCCTATGTTCATTTCATATAATTGTGACAGAAAAAATATATATACAAGCTAATTAATATATCATAGTTAACTAATGAGTCCTTAAAATCATCATGGATCAGAAACAAAACTTTTTTCCCATAGTTGAATAATTCCCTTAATATATCAATTACATTAACTTCATTTATATATTGGATTATACACATCAACTTATTTACCAAAATTGATCAAGAACATCAACTGGTTTCCCATAATTATCTCATGACATATAAAACATTACTTAATAAATAATAGGTCTATATATTGGTCCCACGAGTCACATAATGAAAAAATATATATGTGTTTGATAAAATCGTAACACATTCATCAAATCAGTATACCATAACTCATGTAATTAAATATGGTCTCCTAAACATCTTGTCAATCCATCATATAATAACCCATTTATAATTAATGGGTTTCATAAAAATATTATCATCATAATCATTGACCATCTAGTGAGAAAATAAAGATGGTATGATTGGATCGTATCCCCAATAAAACATAAGCAACGCCAAATATTTTTGTCATTGATGAAGATAAGTTCCATAAAAGATCAATAAATAATTATTGTATAAAATAAAATTTCCACTTTGTAAAAATATTTTTGAAACTAAAAATTATCAAAATATTATAAAAATATTTTTTTTAAATATAACAATGTAATATTATAAAATAAATAATTAATTATTAAATTTTCATGACAGTAAGAAATTTTTTTCATGTAGTGAATGTTAAAATAAAACATTACTTTCACATTATTGTAAAAAAAATAACTCACAATGTCCCTTTCATACAATATGATAAGAATAATCCCATTAAAACCATTTATAAAAATTCAAAATAGTGTGAAAATTTATTTATTAAATCATTGGAGTGTAATAAAAAAAATTCATGAAAACGTTGTTAGAAAAGATGGATATGAAAGAGAATGGATTTTCGATTAAAGAGTAAAATAATGTAGATATACCTACAAATCATTTTCTTGTACTCTTTAGTTCATAAAGAGAGAAAAATAGAAGGAAACCATTTATTTTTTAGAAATAACTAGAAGATTATAAAATTAATTATATTATAGGGATTTTGATTAATAAATTTCATTATCTAAAGAATAAGAAATAACAAACCGGATAAAAAATGATTTTAAAAGATAAATCCCTTACAAATTTGGTAAAATTTGTTTCAAAACCCTATGAAATAGGGAACCATATATTTATCAGAATATAAAAATAGTATTCATGATATTAAGAATAAAATAATTTCATGTTCATAATATACACATCATAAAAGAAACAATTGAAGAATATGGCATGTGTCATATAGATGTAAAAGTGAAATGAAAATACATTACCTCAAGTATTTATTTTCTTCATAAATGTTTAAAAATCTTATATAATAAATATATATTTATTATAAACCCATTTTTGAAAAATATATACATATATAGATATATATATCTTACCATATATGTTTTACTTAATGCCTTTTACAACTATATTATTGATAATTATTTATTAACATCACTACTCCAGGTGATAATAGATTTGTTTTTAATGTATGTCTTGGTTCATTGGTTTTTTGGACCTTGTAATTAAATCATGGTTATATAAAAAATATAATTTTAATAATGATATATATAAGATATATTCATTATATATATATTTATAAGCTTCTATAATATTTAGGGTATGAAAAATTAATTACATTGTTTGTAAAGATGGTAGGTCGTGTGTACGCATGAACACTAAATCCATTTTTGAAGGATGGAAAAAAGAAAAGTGAATAAAAATTAATCTTTAGTGAATAATTTTTAAATCATAGATATCTTATATATTCATCAAATGTATCATTATTTTTATCCATGTAAAAGTAAAATGAAAACTATATCAAATCACATAGTGGAGGAAGAAGTCCACATGTACGCACAAACGATGTTATTGTTTTCCAACAGATTGGATGGTAAGATAGTAAATACGATATTATCTTTAAATAAGTAAAATTATTTCATAAAAATAATAAAAATATATAATACATCATTTTATAAATTCATGAGTAGCGATGATTGAAAATTTATTACATCAGTTCTTGAGGCAGTAGTTTGTCGTACACAGGATTGAAATTTTTTTCCCATTTAATGTAAGTGGGGATGGATATAGGGTATGAAAATAAGATAATAACATCTAAATATATTCAATATTTTTTAATGACATGTTTTCTATAGAATAATTTATGTTGGTGGAAGATGAAATAATATGAAAACAAATGGTTAAGAACTACACATATTCTTTGGTGGACCACTATAAGTTTATACCAAAATACTTAATAGGATATTTATTTTTTGATCAAAAAAGGGTCTCTATGTAATGGGGTTTTATGTAAGGAAGCTATATTTAACTTTTTATTCAAACTAAAATTCCCCCTTTATGTGTGGATATTATATGACAGTAGGTGTTCTCTTACAAGTTGGGGAGGGAACTAATTTGGAAATTTCCAAAAAGAATCCAAAATGATAAATTAATTCCAAATAAAAAATATTTCAAATTGAAATAAATTAGATAGTGATAATATATAAGTTCAAAATATTGTAATAAAATAGAAACATGAAAATTTAAAATGGAAATATTAACCTTATCTTTTGGTTTAACCCCTAGATCAACACATTTATATCATAATCGTAATAATTAATTTTAACTATTTCACAATTCATAAAGAACAAAATATAATATAATATTATTATATAATAATTAATATTCAAATATAAATTTTCAAAAATTTATTTAGTAATTCAATTAATATATGTGGGAAAAATTAATTTAAAATAAAACCACTAATGCGAAGAGACTTCAGTTTTCGATTGAAAACATTTTCATAAGAATAAATTGTTTTTATAAAAATAAAGAACATAAAATTAATTAAAATGATATAAATTTTATTAATAATAATATATTTAAACTATTTTTACTTTTATACCCATGTTTAATAATATTTAACTTTGAAAATTCTTTAAATAATTTTTGTAATAAAAATTAGTATTGATTCATTACTCACCAAAAAATTAATCTTTATATAAAATTTTCCAAAAAAAACTCAATTGAATATTTAAATTAATTTTTAAAAAATAAAAATATTTAAAAAAAATACTTATTTTAATTTTTTTAAAAATTATTTTTCCAATAACTTTGTAAAAAATGATGAATCCATTTTTTAGAAATATACAGTTTTACGCATGAAACTGAATTTATTCATATATCATCCCCAGAAAATATAGTAGATGGATGATAACAAATTTTGTTTAAAATATAATATAATATTAACTAAAATCATTTACAAGTAGTTAATAAATTAATTTTTAAAGATAAAAAATATTTCACACATCAAAATAGTTTTCTTTGAAAAACGTTTCTCTTTTTTAATTTCAAATGTTTTTAATTTTCATTTCAAACCAATCGATAAAAAATGAATTTATGTTATCAATATGAAAATCATATAATTTTTAGAATTTAGTTAATGATATACCTACCAAAGAATTTAATTTCTAGGTTATATTTATATACAATATTATGATTCGTGAGATCATAGTTTTGCATGTAACACAAGGTATTAAAAAATTAAATTTATTTAAAGACAAATATTTCATAAAATCCATGGTTGTTAAATGCATGTAATGAATGATATAAAATAATTAAAATTTGTTTAAAGGGAAATATATTTTTATATATAATATCTTAATAATTATTTTATTATTTATATTTGATATAAACTTATTTTCAATAGCTTCCAAAGGATGTTCTTAAGAATCATCTACCTCTTTTCTTACCAATGCATTTCTATAGAAATGTTTTCCGCATGGAAATACATAATTGATATTCCTTCTTTAAGAAAACTACATTTGTGTATTTTGAGTGAGTTCAATATCACCATCATGTACATTAAATCCTTTTGTTCATAATGAATTTATTATCCCAACCACTCTATGAAGTATATAATATAGTGGTGGCTTACATTACAACATTCCCTTCATTCCCTTAAAATTTCCCACTAAAAGTAATAGAAACTCATCAGCAAAATTATCCTATTTATTTCAAGAATAATGAATCCAAATTTCATTCATATATTGAATTATTGTTATATTTAAATAATTTTATAATAAACCTTATGGTTTCACTCACATCATATATGAGATCCCATAATTTTTCGGGTACATTCCTCTTTGAGTTTTTAATTTGAGTTTTGGAGGCCAAGTCCTCTTTGGAGATATAGAGCCTTTTTTGTGAATGTGACCTGAATTTCATGGATGTTTGTATGTGGTTTTAATTAATTAAGTCATATTATAAATGTTCTATATCGTTTTATGAGGGTTTTCCATGATTTTAAGGCATTAGAGGTTATTCCGATCCACGGGTAGGAAACCAGACTAAAAAAGGTATGTAAAATATTTACATGTCACGTAAATGTATTACATAATTTATAAATACCTCCAAACACATGTTAATAATAGTTACCAACTATGAAATTATTCATGAAACAAAAATAGAACACATTGTAAAATTCAATTACATGTCATGTAATAATCAATCAAGATAAATATATACCAGAGTTAATGGGTTTCTAAGTGTATCTATAAAAATTGAATTCCAAGATGTGTAAAGTATTTTCATACCATGTAATTTCATTACCCACAATTTTAAGAATTTTCACATAGAATATTTTCTTTTCAACTCACATGTAGCTTCATACTCTCGATTATTGTGTAGTTTCATGGTGATTTTGGAGCATCTCCCTTTATTTCGGACATCTCAATCATGAAATTTTTTCTAGTGAGTGGTTTTGCTTCAGTTTTCCTTTATCTCTATTTTCCTCCAACCATTGTGGTATAATCTATTGAATTTGGTTGTTATTGGTTTTTCTCATGATCTATTGTGGCCTAGGATTTATCTTGTGATCATATGCACTATCTTTCTTGTTAGTGAATACTGTTGGAAGCATTGGTTGATCCTTAGTTAAAGGAAGGGGGTCTAAACCATAACCATATGAATTCAAAAATTACAAATTATGTGATATATTTCAATTCCATCAATAGAATTAATGGTAATTAAACTAAATGATGAATCATATTATTACTTATAATCCACTTGGATCCAAATGGTTATTGATATGGCTTATGGAAACTGTTCAGGAGAGAGAAACCTTGTTTATAAATAAATAGAGTTATGTATTAAAGTGTGTTTACCATGAAATGGATTTAGGGTTATTGATTTATATAGAGTTACCTTTTTATGGAATGTTTATTGAGATGACTGGACTACTATTTGTTATGACATAATGAAAAAATAAATGTATCATTTGAAAAATAAATAGAAATTTTCATAATTACTCATTGATCTTTATGACGTGATATTGTGATATCCGTGTAGTTATGGCTAGTGACACATGCTGAAATTATTATATAGAAGGATATTGCTAGTGATTCATGCTAAAATGATTATATAGTGGGGTTTTCCTAGTGATTCATTGTGAAATTCATATATTCCATACTTGGCCAGAGCACATGCTGAAATGCATATATAAATAGATTTTTTCTAACACATTCTGAAATACTTATACACTAGGATGCATCCTATCATAGGATAAAAATCATATATATGGGGCACAACCCTGATTGATTCCTGAAATGATTTTATAGTCAGTTTAGACTAAGATTTTTGTGATGTTTTAACATAGATATAAGATCATGGTAGGCATGGTTGTGAGACATGACCATGGACGTTTTTGCAAGGAACTGAGGAAGGATATGTTATCACATTGTTATATGGTTTTGGTTTAAATGGCCATGAGACATGATCAGATATATTCCAACATGGATATAAAGAAGGTTGGTGTGGTATTAGTTAAATTTAATAATTAATTAATACACTTGTTCTTTTCATTATTATGTGCTCTTATTATCATACTGATTATGTTTCAACATGGTGGTTTTGACCTATCGAGCTATACTCACACCCTATTAATCCCATTGTATGGTACTCGAGTAGATAACATGGATGTAGGTTTGGATAAGGGAAGGGGATCGTAATATATTTTTTCTCATTGGATAGAATGGTGTTTGGAGATTGTACAAACATGGGTATCGGTTCTAGGTTCTTTGAGTTGAGACCAATAGTCTTTTATTTTTATTACTTCAAGAATTACATTTAGTTACATTCCATCATTAAATTAAATTTTTCTTTTATAATTTTTTGTATTATTCAGTTAGTGTTTTTATTGTTTTTTTCTGTTTTTTCTTGTATCTATTATTTCTTCTACGCTGCTATTTATATATGATAGGATTATTAAAATTTGTTTTAACTCTATTACCATGGGTTATAGTATCCCTAATATACTCATCACACCCCTTATATTAGATGTAATTCACTATAATACTAGGATTCATTCTTCTGGTATCATAACTAAACAATTTAATCCACATAGAAGAGTTCTAGATTTGGGGATGTTACAATGTGGTTTTAGAGAAGGTTCTTATTTTATATTCCTTTACAATCTAGGAATGATAGAATGTATACAAGTATGTGTCAATACTAGGTAATGATCTTGTTCATGGAATTATCTAACCCATGTGTGGGGGAAAATATGGGTGTCTAGGGAAGGATTGTTGTTTATATTATTCTCTTATTATAGTTGATATTATTTTACATTTAGTGATTCACATGTTGTGCGGTTTTATCAGTTTATCATGTTATTGGTTCTTGATATTTATACTTGTTATTTTATAAATAGTGATATGTTTTTGAATTCATCATGATATGAACATAAAGATACATACTAACATGAACTGTTCAATATAGGGATATATTTATTACATGCATAAAATAATTACCTATTTAATATATGATATCAGATAATTGTCATATCTATTAAAATTAATGAAATAAATGAACTATTATCCCATGAGGAAACACATATAATCCATGTTATTGAGATCATGAGAAGTGGTTATCTGTTTTTTACACCTATTGTGGTTTTCCTTATTCTTATTTCTAGTTATTAAGGAGTTTGTTTTTCTTGTAAGGAATATGAGTTGTCATCATCTTAATGTTGAATCTTAGGATATTGTAAAATATCATGCTCCTATTATAGTTGAACCATAGATTCCTATAGTTACTTAGGATCATATGTATGTTCATCTTCCTGATAAGTTCATTAGGGTCAGGAGGTCACTAAAAATAGAAATTGTTTGTATCTCAACTTTGATGCAAAATATGATGAAAAAGTTACAGCTAAAACATTTTCTTATGTTCATAGTGGAGGAAGGCCCCCATGTAGTCTTGTAATGGATCAAGTATTTCTGGATGATCTTCATGAATAATGAGACACGCATATATTTGTGGGTTAAGCTCACTGCATATATATTTTATGGACTAGCCAATCATTGGAAGGACACTCTAGGGAAGGCAGGGAAGAAAGGGAAATCATCTTTGATGTACATCAAGAAGGAGTTCTTGATATATTTTTGTCCCAATAAATTAATGGATGAGAAGGATTATGGGTCCATTCACATGAAAATGGAGGGCACTTCAGTTCAAGACTACATTGCATGTTTCACTGAACTACAAAAATTTTCACCATTTTGGGAGGCAGATGAGATCTATAGGGTGATAAATTTCTAGGATGGTATTTTCTATGAGATCATGTCATAGGTGAACATGTTACATCTATGTAGTTTTTCATATTTGATGCACTATTCACACACCATGGAAGGGAACATGAGAGAGTCCCCAGGATGTCACTAGACTATTTCATCATGTACAACATAGATATATTCATCTAGTGGAACGAGGCATTACTATGATAGTTTGATTTAGGTAAATAGTTGAAAGAGTAGTTAGGGTAGTGTGATTCAATCTCAATATCATTTTCTATTATAGTTCTCTCAATGTAAAAAAATAGGGCACAAACTACATAAATGAATATAATCCACATTAGAGTGTTATAATTGTGGTATAATGGGACACCATCAGTGGTTTTGTTAGAGAATGCCGGAATATAGCAATAGAGAGGGACCATGACATGTATTAGAGTCTAGGAAGGACCCAACTACACCATAGTAGATATGTAGATGGAGTTCCATAGGATGGACATGATGAGGCTAAGAATGTTGTGGCCTAGTTCTTGAATAGTTCTACTAGGATGAGGGTATAACATAAACGAGTGAGGGCGTAGGCCTGTGTGGAGGGGTTGTTCAGTATAATGTTATGAAATACCCTCTGAATATTATAGATATATGACGTTTTATTGTTATAGGTATCATTATTGTGTTATCTACACTTTATTTTGTTTCATTTGATATGAGAGAATCACTATCCTTTTATCCACCCTTTTTGAAAATGGTTTGGGATTGGATGTGGAAATCCTCGACAATGTATTGACCATCAAAACAACTATGAGAGTGTGGTCAAAGAATATCAAACATTAAAATTCATGTTCAATAGATAATGTTTGATACTATTTATTTTGTGTAACGTTTGTGCTTGAAATTATAGGCTTTGATTTGATTCTTGGTATGGATGGGTTAGTTATATACCTTGATCATATTTATTGTTACCATAGGAGAGTCACATTTGTATCTCCCTAAGGAGGTAGCTATTCTCACAATGGTGAGTGGGATCTTCAAGCTATTCATGTAGGACAAATTTAGTGTAGATAAAATTTTATCACTACATAGAGAGTAAGTATTTCTCGTGAATATTGTGGAAAATAAGATGATTATTTTAATCTGATATTAGAATTTTTAGGATGTATTTGCTATCGAGTTCTATATCATACCACCTGAGAAAAAGATGGATTTTAAGATCGAGTACATTCTAGAAGCATATCCAGTTTCTATTATTCCTTAATAAATTGAAACAGAAGTGATATGGTAGTTGGAATTTTAGTTTAATGATATAGAAGATAAATTATTCACATATCTTAGTACACCACCATATGATTATTTGATTCTATTCACCAAGAAGGAATACTTTATTGTAAGAGGTTGAATCAAATGATAGTCATGAATATGCATTCCTCTTAGCATACTAATAATCTCTTCAATCATTTGAGTGGGAAAAAGAGCTTATATAACAATTATTTGAGATTCAGATACCATGGGTTAAGGATGAGATCATTTTACATACCTTAGACTTCCTTGATGAGTAGTTATTGATTTTATGAGCTTATGGTGATGTTGTTTGTTTTAAAGGACACATCAGTTGTATTCATGTCCATGATTAATTTGACTATTCATCATTTTATAGACTGGTTTGTTGTGATTTTTGAAATTGTTATCTTAGTGTAATCCCATCTAGATGATGATAATGACCAACATCATGACATCGTCTTCTGTATAGTGAGATAGCATTGGCTTTATACAAAAAACAACCAAATGGATGTTCTAGATTGATAAAGTGTACTTCTTTTCCCATGTCATTTCAGATAAGGGAGTGTAAGTGGAGATAGAGAAAGTGAAAATGGTTTTATATTTGTGGAATCCAAATAGTGTATTTATGATTTAGAGATTTCTGGGTTTAACAGGTTATTATCAATGATTTATCCACACCATCTTCCATTTTATAGAAAAGTTGTTAGGACTGACCAAAAATGGAGTGGAGTTTGTTTGGTCATATAATTTTGATATATAATTTAATGTTCTAAAATATATACTGACCCGAAAACCTATCTTTATGTTACCTATGTTGGGTAAAATGTTATACCATGAACTATGACCCCGTTAGAGTCAAACTTATAGAAGTTCAGATATAGGTGGTTTTTGTGAATGCTTTTAGAACAAAATAGTCGAGAATACATTAGAAGAATTACATTACTCATGATATGGAGTTAGTGGTGGTGGTACTTATACCCTGCTATAATGGAGGCATTTCCTCATGGGTGATTGGTTTGAGGTATACATGGACTGGAAGATCCACATGTATATCTTTTCTTAGTGGAACCTAACTATTCGGTAGAGGAGGTTGGTCAATTATCTGTATTATTTCGATTTTAATTTGAATTATCCAATGGGAAAGTGAAACATCTTTGTCAATAATTTGAGCCACAAGACATAGATAGAGGCATTGTGAGTGTCTTGTGATGGGTGGAAGATAATGGCATTCTTTTCAGACATGAATCATGATACTCAGGAGTCTTAGGGATGCGTATCTTTGACTTTGTCATCATTTATGCTTTTTATTCTATATGAGATCAAGAATGAGACTTTATCTAATCTAGAGGGCTTAGTTTTGAGAGGAAAATTATATGGTGGGGATACACCATCAGAATGGGCTCTTAGAAGTGGAAATTCAATTCTTTTCTATAGGATAATATGGGTTACTACGGGCTTACATGAGGATATGATGAGAGAGATTCATGCATCTAGATAGGCTATACATCATAGTATAAAGAATTTGTATCATGATATCTATAGAAAATACTAGTGGTAAGGAATGAATAGGGAGTTTCTATGGTTTTTGGAATGTTGTTTCGGTTGTCAGTAGGTGAAATCCGTGCATTAAAGGGCATATTTTATTTTGCAGCTTTTTACCATTCATGAGTGGGACAACTAAAAATTTATATTATAGAAATAGTTTATAATCAGGGCTATAGGTCAATAAATTATTTATATAGTTAACATCTTAAGTTTGGTGAACCATGTATCCTATATGAATGGAAATAAGGTCGTGTCAATAGCCACAATTTCCACCATGGCTATACATATATAGAAATAGTTTAAAACCATGACTATAGATTCTACTACATCAGTTTATAACCATAGTTTGAAACTATATCTAATGGTCTACTAAAATGGATTAGAATCATTGATATAGGTCTACAAAAACATTTATTAATAGTAGATATAGTTCTACAACCACAATTTATAACTGTGGATATAATGAGAATTGACTATAAAAAATAATTATTCAAGAATTCTTATACAAGGTTAAAAATAAACTAATTATCAAACCACTCTACTAGATTAACAAAAATTATAATAAAAGGTTAATATTAATAATTTGCACTGCTTCATGATTTTGAATTATCAACACAGTATTAAAAACCCACCATAAAAATGAACGTATACAACCAGGGAACACAGTACACCCAAAAAGTAGAGAAAATGGCCTAAATAAAGGCTGAATGATACTCCAAACATTGGTGATTACGTGAATGTATATTGGATGTTCTTCTTGAGAGAGAAATCATATTATTTATCCAGGATGATCGACTTCACAATAAAGAATTCAATCCACTAAATTCATTCTTCAGGTAGTTTATACCTTTATCCAAGTTGTTATATTTTAGACATCAAATGGATCGTTTTCACATCTCGGTGCACTACCCTCCAACATAATTACTTCCTCTTCTATACAACCAAACATGTCCCTCTTCTCAATATCACTAGCACATGAAAATTCATTTTACAATATCTCGAGGCTCTCCACAATTCAATCCATTAATGTGAGATGTCCCTTTCCATCACAAATCATGTTTCACTTATCATTTATTAAATTCACAAATCCATCCACGGAACGACCCCCAGTATAATCTTCAATGTCATTGTTTCTCTATGAGAAAAATTTCATAATTAGAAGGCCACTTATACCATGCCTACATAGCCAACATCCCGGAATTAGAAAAGGGTAAAAACTATCGAGAACTATTTCCCATGTCTAAATCAATTGGAAAACAATATTTTTGTTTGGAAATTGATAATTTTCAAAAAACATATCAGATGATGTAACCAAATTAAATTTTATAAAATAATAAAAAATATTATTTTTAGGGCACAAATGACTCACTGATCATCTATATTCTTGTATTTTTATGAATTTAGGTTTACAATAACCACACTATCTTCCAATTTAAATAAGTGGAAACCTTTTCATATGTAGGAGAAACGATTTTGCAATGGCCACACCATGACATGTAAAACTCAATTTGAAAATATTCTATCTCATCCATTACAATCACTTCAATGTTATCTTACATCAAGACCAATATATGGGAAGGAATATAAGATATCTCGACATTGGTTTGTCATTTACCATTCATGAACTTCACAAGTTCCTTAACAACGTCTGGACTGTCATAGTTATGGGTTCCAAAGACTCTTTAGGGAACAAATAAATTCTAAGGCATCCATAAAACCCATATTTTCTTCCAACCTTCTTATGCTTAACACAATTTGAGAATTTTTCTCAAGATTAGCATCTATATAAAAGAACTTTTTAGGATATTCATATGCATGGGAAACCGGTTAGGAAATCTTTTGATATTCATTTTTATTATTGATCTGAGTAACCAGTTCCATAGTCATTTTGCATCCGCTGCCTCATTTACGTCCTTCATATGGAAGTATATAAATGAGATGATGTTATAAAATTTGACCCTTTATCATCACATTCCGATGAATTAACATGGATATTTTATACAAGGTATGAAAATAATTTCAAAGGAAATCACATATCTCATTATGTTTATAGTGAAATTAAAATATAATTTTAAAATATATCCAAAAAATTAGACCGACTATCCTAGGAGAATTCACAAGATGGAATGCACACATATCATGTCATAACCATTATAATATGAATATATATACTATTAAAACAATAAATCCCAATAGTTAAGCAAAAATAATTCATTTATCGACAGTAATCACTACCAAGAAAATATTAGTTTAAATAAGTAGTAATTCTTTGGTCTATAATTGAAATGCTTTCATGTAAAAAATGTGTCAACAAAATAATAAAAACATTGTTTAAAGAAAAAAATATTGAATAAAAATATGAAATGATCAATATGTCTGAAATATAAAAAAATTCAATAAATTAGGTGAATATCATAATAGTACTGATTAATTGGGTGGTAACAACCATCCATGAAATTTTCAGAATTAATTACATCTCCCCTAATAAGTCATTTATAAACAAATTAAATTCAATATTAGTTAAATATAATAACTTAATATTTACACTAGATTCAATTCTATATTATAAATACCTATTTAATTAAAGGATAATGGATGAATAATGCATAAATTGAAAAATTAAATGTCTCCAAGTTAATCCATATGTCCGTTATGTGTTCATACATTCAGGATGTATATATATTCAAATTAATACCCCTTCTATAGTAGTGGTTCCATCATAGAAAACCAAACAACCTTGGTAATAAAATATTCCAACATAATGGGTCTTGAATGACTTTTAATGGGTTAAATATAAATTCTTAAATATCCTATTTATGTATAATCTTAATATCAACTATTCCAATATCTCTATGTAATAAATGGTATCATTCTCCTAATGAGATACCATTTTTAAATGACCATGATTTGAATAACATAAAAGATACACAAATTAGGCCACATTAGGACCCATATGAGATATTTTTGATTCCTAGGGTATATAGAAGGAGACATAGGTATAGGAGTGTTGTTGGGTAGTGATTAACATACTTGATTTATTCGAATAAAAATAAACAAAAACCATGACTACATTAATGAAATACATGACCTGCATTATAAAATCTTTTATGATGTAAAATTGTATTGTCTAAAATAGGTTTATGACATAAATAGACACGTTAAAGAAACAAAAATTAGTTTCAAATTATATCATAATTGTTAGGCCCCGTGATCTTATGGTATTTATCTTTTAATAATTGGAATCTTGGATAGTTTATGCTTTGTAGAACACTGAGATTAAATCCATATTATGCTATTGAATATTACCATATTAAAAGTAATTCTAACATTATGATTTTTAATATGAACAATATAATAGTATCTTAAAACATAAATGATTAAATAAAATATAAATATCTTATAAATAAAAATATGTATATTTATATAATGGAATAAGTAAATAAATTTTTTAAAAATGAAAAATTAGGTGTTTGTATTTTTGTAAGTCATAAATATTTAATTAATTTTTTTAATTAATATAATGATTTAAAAGTATGTATATTTTCATATATTATTCTCATAAATTAATAGTTTGGTGTCTTATTAATATAATATAATTTTATGAGACTATACTTAATTTTTAAAAGTGATGTATAAGAAGTTAAAATTTTAAAATAGGTATTTTGAGAATAAATGATTATTTTAATAAAAATGTATGTTTCTCATAGATATAAAATTATTTTCATAAAATTATGTACATTTTTTAATTACACATATCAAAAAATTGTTATGTTGTTTTTTTTTTGGATTTTTCTTAAATAATTGATTTTTGGTTGAATATTAAAAAACTAGAATTTTCGATATATATACATTATAAGATAAATACACTATTCCTTGAGTCATATATGATGTAAACTACATTATATTATAAAATAATTATATATTTAATATATTTAGTCATGTAATCATCACAGGTGCTTATTTGGAGTGAAAATAATAAACTAATGAATAAAATAGTCAAAAACACCCATATCATCCACTATAAATACCAACCCACACCACCTATTCAATCCACACATAATTATCATTGAATCTTGTAAAATTTATTATCAATACTCTTAAAAATACTATTCCCACATCCATTATGTTCTTTTCTTAACAAAATACCAAAACCAATTTTTTTAAGGGGGTTATCAAGAAGAAGAATTCAAGTGGAAAAATCCTCTTTTGCTTTATTTTCATTTCACTCTATTTTTTTTCTTATACACTTATCACCTCCAATTTACAAACATGAATTATGAATATAGTATCTTATATATACATTAATTTTATTATTTAAATGTAAAATCCACTATCATGTATCTTCTCTTATACCATTTATTCTAAAATGAAAAAAATCATCCACGAGGTCCCGATTTACCGCCTGTGTGGATGACTTGTTTTCAATTTTCAAATTACCCTTCAAGGATACTCATAAAAAAATATTATTGGAAAAACATTTTATTATATATTTTTTAAAAACTTATTTAATGTTCTGGATCTATTATATACACATAATATTAAATAATTAACCAAAACTAGTCTGTGATGATAAAACAAATTGCCAAAATAATCTAAATGGTTATCAGTAACATCTTATCTAATGGTTCATCATCAAAATAAATAACCAAACGAATTATGTAACAATTTAATAATATATATTTTAATAAATTATAAATAATTTAAATTCTAGATAACTATTCCCATTTCACATGATCTTTCAGACATATATACAAGTTAACTAATCTTGAAAACCAAGGAAATGAACACTCCCGAACAATGAAATTGAATGTTATAACTCATAAAAAATATCATAAAATTTTTAATAAAGTTATAATAAAGAAAATTAATTTTTAATAGGTTATTAATTAATTTATAATTGAATGTAATTTCATTATAAATGAAATTATGTTCAAGTGAAAAACGCTTTTAGACATAAATTTATGGTTTTATCATCTCACTTTTATTTTTATGAGAAATGACTTATTCACCACTATTTATTATGTGTGGGGTATTTCTAATACCCTTTGGTGTATCATATCCTTAATTTATTTATATTAATGGTATTAAATGTTTCATTTTATAACTATTAATTTTATTGGGCATATAATATGATTGATTACAATGTGGTAAAGGATATTCCTGAACAACTATTTTTCATTTGGGTTAGGATTTCTCCCTCTTTACACCTATTTAATTTTTCATCATTTTCATATAATTATCCTATACTCCATATATATGTTCCAAACTCTTGTATCATGATTATTTCATCTATCTTTTATTGGTAATATATATGTTCTATAAGTTTCCAGTTTTAATTCCTCCCAGTAAGAGTGCCCGATTAAAGGGTATATTCTAATTTCCTACCCATTTTCATATACACTACATAATCAGTTACAAGGAACCAATGTATTTTTTAAAATGAATATTTTTATCCTGAATAACTATTTTAGTTCATTCATGTTTTGATGAAAACAATATATCCTCGTCCCATTTAATAATTATTTTATATTTTCACTTAAACCACAAAAGTGGCTCATTTCTAATGAAAATTTTTACAAGTGTTTGATTCAGTTGGAAATCATTTATTTTTTAAATAAAATTTATTTTCCTTCTATTTTATTTTATGGGATAACCCTGATTAAAATTTTATTGTAGAAAATTATATACCAAAAAGAATCTTTTTTCCAATGTAAAAGGTTTTTCCTCTCAATAAATTATTAATGATTCCATTAGTATATTTATTTATATTTTGACACCCTTTGTTGAGTAGTATGATTTATTGATGTTGATATCTTATGTTACCTTCTACAATATTTTATGGTAGTATTTATTTTTATTAATGGGATTGTATAATCATGATATCATTAACAACATTACTTTGGATGGGTAATGATTATTGAAATTCGTTGGGGAAAGGTATTAACAATTCTTATTCTAGTTTTAGTATTAATGTATATGTTGATAATGTTTCACCCATTGCATATGAGAAATTAATTGGACTCTGTATATGATGGGTGGGGACCATTATTACTCCTCAATGCACTGGTAGGTATCATGAGGAAAATTAGACCTAGTTTTGACTTTTTATGTATGATTTCTTGGACAATGCCTTGACAGTATGATTATGATGTTCAAGATTATGCATTCCCTCATTATGATATTAATAATTAATATCCCATGTGATAATCAAACCAGTAGAATACACATTTTTATGTTGTATTCTAATGTGTTTATTTATCTATAATTTTTTATTCATCTTTTATTCTAGCCATATTATGATCAAGAGTTTGTGTTAGTGGAATGAATATTTAGTTATTCATCATGAATTAATATTTTTGATTATTTATTATAAATTCTACTATATTTTTTATGAAAACTAAGCTTCTGAGATCACCGATTTCTTATTTATTATTTTCCTAGATGATTCAATGATGAATATTATGAATGTCTTCCAGGGATAATCTAAGAGTTCTTTGACGTTTTAACATAATTTTCATTGTTTTATTTCATTTAATGTTGTAATGTAAAACATATATTGAATATGGATATCCAAATCTAAAAAACTATATTGTCCTTCATGATGGATATTCCTTAGTTTTTATACCAATGTGTTAATATACAGAACCATATCCAAGACACTAGGGGTATGACCATTATAGTCGGTATCAGAGAAAGATATGTAGAAAAAATAAAATCTAGATTTATAAAACATATGTAATAAAACATAATTTTATGATAGAATTTATTGATAAGAATCAAAGAATGTCCTATAATTTTTGTAAGGTATATATTATGTTGGTATTATTATAAATATATCCCTATATGGAAACTAAAAGTGGATGTGGTTATGGAACATATATACTTAGTGGTCACTGCTCTGATAAGGTGCATTGGGCCTGACTTAGTGTAACCTGGTAAATGAAAATGGGGCTTATTGCTCTACAAGTTTGACACTCCCAGGGTACAAGCTTAGGATAATTCACATTTTCATTATGAACCATTATCAAGGATTAAAAAGTAAAATTTTCACTAAATAAACTATGTTTATAATTATTAGATTATCTATGTATAAAATGTCCTATTTATGTTAATTGTTTTTCTAGTTCGAAATCATGAGTTATGGTTCATAACATAATGTATTAAATTATTTAGAAATGGTGAATTGTAGAAGTAATGAAAATCTTATCAATGTACGTATCCTATGTAGATATATCCATTATATGCAAGATAATGATATTGGATATGGAGATGAAACTGGAGCTGAACAACATATGAATTTATTAGGTCAATTGAACTAGGTAATGAGAAATAACTGCACTTATATAAAGCATCTAGATCCACAATGTTGTGTAGCAATGTCAGACCACTTTATGAGAAAAAAACTTCATCATTCAATGGTACTATAAACACATTTTTAGTTGATTAGTGTATATGTTTCTATGAGAATACATTTATTTCCTTGGGATGTAATGAAAGGGTGACGGTTATCATGATAGTCTATCATCTATCGGGGGATACAGATCAATCTTGGTCGTTAATTAAAAACAAAAAAGCTGAATAATAAATATAAAATATGGAATGAAAATATTTTAGGGAAATATTCTTAGAAAAGTATGTCCAATGAAAACAATGAATGGTTATGGAGAAGAAATTTTGGAATCTATGTAAAAATGAGGTTGAGAATGGCTCCACGCAAGAATCTTACTTTACATGGTCTATAATATAATTCAATGGATTACATTCATAATCCAAATAATATTATTGATTGATTATTTTATTAGTTTAAACCATTCCTCCTTAGGGAAATTCTCTCCAAAACATTATGATCATACAAAGATATTGTCTCATGTGAGATCAATATAGAGAAATAATTCTCTAGGTATTATGAATTTAAATAAAATAAAGAGAATAAGAGGGATGTTGAACACCATGGAAAAGTAATAAGGAAAAATGGAATGAGGGAAGAGTTGAATTTTAATCCTATAATAAATGATCAAATAAACATCATTGAACATGCCAATTGGGGATGGTTATTTGTTATATGCTTGAAGAAAAGGGCCACCAATTCTATGATTGTAAGTGAAATAAATGATCTTCCAAAATCCAGTGCTAATATTGTATATATATGTGACATTATGAAAATTATTTTCCTATGAATCAATGAAAACATTCCCTAGAAAAGGAAAATGGGACAAGGATAAGCTTATATAGTCAGAACAGGTATGGTTGAGGTTCCCATTGATGTAGTGGCATGTACTTTAATCATCTCCTCATATTTAACAAAATGTTTATTGGATTATTTTTCATCACCTTCCATTATATCATACCTATTTTCAATAAAAATTATATACTCCCAATTCACCTTAACAATAGATTTTTTACTAAAGTCTTCTAGGGGAATCCTTTTTTCAGAAAATATGTTTCGGGCAGTGCCTATTATGACATGGAAAAATAGTATAATTTCTAATTTTTTTTCATTATACCAATGTTTTATTTTTATATAATCCATTTTATAGATTGGATTTTGAAATATAATGTAAAAATATATTGAAAAAATTAGGAAATTATGATTCGGGATGAAGGTGAGGAGTTTTACGTCTTTAGAGGAGGCATCATCATCTAAGGGATATCTAGATCCACATCCAATAGCTCTTCAAATTGAAATTCATAGTGTAGAAGAGAGAACATCATCTATGGATGAGGAAATAAATCTTCAAATTGAGGGCATATATATTATACATGAATAAATTGATGATTTTTTTTAGGATTTACTTGGATATCCACCAAAGTGGTATTTTGAGTTTTTTCTTTATCTAATTCCTATTGCAAGGCCAATATCTTGGAGTCCATATAAAATAGAAACTATGGAATTATTGGTGTAGAAGAAACAACTAGTGGATTTTTGTAATAAAGGATTTATTTTCCCTAGTGTTCCTCTATGGGGAGCCCTAGTTATCTCCGTTAAGAAGAAATTTTTCTCCATGAGTCTATGAATTTACTATAGATAAATCAATTCTACTATAATAAATAACAAGTATCCTCCACCACACATTGATTATTTATTTGATAAAATTCAAATAGCTCAAAATATTTTAGTGTTTGACCAGTGATCTAGATATCATAAATTTCTTGTGAATATTGAAAATATTACCAACATAGTATTTCGAACTAGTTATGAATATAATGAGTTTATAATTATTCCATTTAGTCTAAATATTACACCCTTTGTTTTATATATCATATGAATATAGTATTCAATGAATATTATAATGACTGTTTTTGTATTTATTGATTATATATTGATATATTTAAAATATTATGAGGACCAAGATAACCATATGAAGATTTTTTTGGAGACTACTAGAAGAAATGAGTTATATGTGATGTCTAGAAAGTGTGAATTCTGGATTCAAAGAGTTTCTTTTCATGGATATATTTCCTCTAAGAATGGAATATCTGTTTATCCAATGAAGAAATGGGAAGCTCATAGATGGCCTACACAAACAAACATTTCATATTTATATTGATTTATTGGATTATAAAGTTACTGTCAACGTTTATTTTAGAAATTTTATTGATTAACTATTATATAATCCAAGATTACTCATAAAGGGTTTATGTTTGTTTTGGAAAGGAATGTGAATAATGCCCTTTATAATTGAAGTGGAAATTAGTGAATGTGCCGATATTGAAATCCCCATTGATAAATGGTAGATTTTTTATTTATATGGATGAATTAATTAAAAGAATATGTTGTTTCCTTATAAAGAATGAAAAAGTAATTTCTTATGCACTAAGGAGGTTAAAAACTCATCAACAGAACTATAAAACAATTGATCTTAAGTTAGAAGACATAACTTTTCTCTAAATATATTGAAAAAAAATTATATATAGTGAATGATGTGAGATATATAGAGATAATAAGAGCTATAAATATATATTCTCGTAAAAAGAAATTGACTAGAGGTAAAGAAGATGGCTTAAGCTTCTCAGAGATTATGGATTTCCAATACAGTACAACCAAAGAAAGGAAAATAAGTAGAATATGCATTAATCGAAAATGATCATGGATTTCTAAAAAATAGGACTGAAAGGGTTACTTTATTCATGGATCTAGTGAATATGGATATGAGAATTATCAAGAAAGGTGAATCATCACTACTTTTTCAATTAGTTTCTCAACCGTCTTTATTGTAATGGATTAAATGGTCTCAATATAATGATCAGAATATTCCATGGAATTTGAAAACAATGAGTGATGAAAAGTTGGGTAACATCATGTATGCTGATAAAATTCTTAAATTTTGGAAGAGGCTTTGTGTTCCCTCTAAAATCGATCTAGGAGGGAGTTATTAGATGATTCCCATAGCTCGAAAGTCTCTATAAACCATGGTAGAAATAATATGTAATTATATTTTAAGGAACATCTCTAGTGGGATAATATGAAGGAGGTAATTGATAATTATATATCTATATGTATCGTGTGTTAATAGGAAAAGGATAAAAGGAAACATTATATGGGAATCATGAAATCTATACCTATTCCTACATAGAAATTGGAAGACATCACTTTGGATTTTGTCACTAGATTATGAAGAACACCAAGAAAGGATGATGAAATATGGGTAATTGTTGATCTGCTTACAAAATTTTCACATTTCCTCGCAATAAGGTAAGATTTCCCACTAAAAATATATAAAATAATCTATGTTAATAAAGTTGTAAGACTCCATGGTGAACCTCTTTCAATTATGTCTGATCATGTTACATGATCAAAATCAAGATTATGGAGAAGAGTTTAGTAATCATTGGATTACAAGATTCATTTGAGAACTTCTTATCACCCTCTACCTGAGGATCATTTTGAAATGAAAATTAAATCATTATAATAAATGTTGAGATCATGATCACATAACTTTAAAAATATGTGGTATAGTTATATACATTTTTCAGAGACGTCCAACAATAATAGGGTACATGCATGTACTTAAATGGAACTATATGAGGCGTTGTATGGGAAGATATTTCCTACACCAAATTATTGGGATGAATTTTTTTAAATGAAGCATGTAACCCAGAACATGTGCAAGAAAAAACATCAAAGTTAATGACTATTCAAACCCACATCTATGTGGATAAAAATATGTAAACTATTCCCATAATCGAATGAATAATTTTAAATTTCCTATTGGTGATCATGTTTTATTAATATTATTATAATGGAAGGTTGTTATAATATTTTAAAAGAAAGTGAAATTATTCCCCTATGTACATTGGTCCTATTCAAATCCTATAAATATTTGGAGTTGTGGCTTATCCATTGGAGATTCCACCTAGAAATTCTAAAGTACACAATGTGTTCCACATCTCTTTGTTAAGGAAGTACAATCCAGAACAAATTCAGGTCCTCAATTATGAAGGAATGGAATTGTAACATGATTAATATAACTAAGAAAATCCTATCCATATTCTATACACTTGAGAGTTGGTGTTATTTAATTGGATGACACAGTTGGTAATGATAATTTAAAAAAATCATAAAATTTAAGAGGCAACATTGGAACTAGAGGAATTTTTGATGAAGACCTAAAAAAATATTTTCATGAGGTGACATTATAGAAATTTCATTGATTAAATTTTTGTTGGATGATGGAATGTGGCAGCACATGATATTTTGGTTTGTATTTATTAAAATTTAACATCTTTGGTATTTTATACTTCATGAAATACTGAGTTTAAAACCATATCATTCTATTAAATATGACTATTGTAATTTTAGTGTTATGATAATGAATTGTAATGTAATAATGAATAGAAAAATCACCTATAAAATTTAATAATAAAATTATGTTATCATATAAATGTAACTATGGTATATTTATATCATGGAATAATTTAATAATTTTTTTAAAAATGACAAATTAGGTGTTTATATTTTGTAGTCATAAATATTTAATGAAAATTTTATAATTAATATAATTTTTTGAATGAATTTTTTTTTCAAAAAATATTGTTAGAAATTAATATTTCGTTTTTATATGGTTATAAGATAAATTTATGAGACCTTAATTTGTTTTTCAAGGCATTATAAAACAAGTTATAATTTTAAAATTGGTATTTTTAAAATAAATGACAGTTTTAATTCATAATTAACTTTCTCATAGTTAGAATTTTTTATAAAATAGAGTTCAATTTTGAAATATATATGTCAATAAATGGTTAGGGTGATTTCTTGGGATTTTTATAAAATACTTTAATTTTGGATGAATCATAAATTACATTGATAAACTATATATATACCATATAAGTTAAATACACTATTTCCTAAGTCAACACTTATGTAAGAACCATAATATCATAATTTTATTCTCTTTTTACATTATTTATTCATTGAAACATCAAAATTTATTATCTGGAGATAAAATAATAAAATAATGAATAAAATAATCAAAATACACCCTTCTTCTCTACTATAAATATCACAAATCACCACCTCTTCTCCTCACACCTATTAAGAAGTGATTCTTGTACAATTTTTCCCCAATCCTATTCCTCATAATCTTTCCCTCCTCTAAGACAATTTGGTATCAAAAATTATTCAAAAACAATTTTCCTAAGGTTGTAATAAATGATAATAATTCAAGAGGTAAAATTCTCTTTCACTTTATTATATTTCATGTTGATTTATTTCGGATACTCTCCAAACCTCCTTTATCCAAACTTGCATGATAACTAATGTATATTATATATTATTTTATTTTATTTTTTCAATAGTAAATCAAAAACCATATATCTTATCATCTTTATTTAATTCTTAAAATGAAAACATATTTTGTGAGGTGTCAATTAACCACCTTTGTGGATGATGTGTTTTCTTTTTTCAAATCCAAATTCAATGCAGACCACAAAACCAATTTTTAGTTAAAATATATTATAATATATTAATTTTACATAATTTAATTTTCTATAACCAGTATATATACAATATATTAATTAATTAAACAAATATTTTTTCCATGAGCAAAAAACCACCCAAATAATATAAACGATTATTACTAATATCTTATCTAATGATTCATCGTCAAACCAAATAAAAAATGACCTATATAACCATTTAATCATAAAAATGTTCACCAATAACATATAATTTCAAATTTGGATAACTATTCTTATTTACATGACTTTTTGAACATATATACAAGTGAACCAATTATGAAAACCATAGAAATGAACACACCCGAATAACGAAATTGAATCTTATAACTCTTCAAAAGACCATAAATGAAAATATAAAATTTATACTAAATCATATACCTGATTAATAGGTTCTGAATTAAATTATTAAATAATATAATTTCATTATCCATGGATTTATGTTCAAGTGAAAAATTGTTTTGGGCATAATGGAATGGTTTTCTCATGCCACTTTTATTACAATGAGACATGCCTTATTCCCCACTATTTCTTATTTCTTAAATATCTATAATGAACAAGGATTTATGTACATAGAAATTAAATTACTTTTTTAGAATACATAATACATTAAACAAACACACGCCCAAAGATTGTATTAGTTTAGTGCCTTTGGTATTTTGGAACACATTCTTTTAATTTGGATAAATATCATCAAAATATCTTATAATTATCTTTCCCTTTGGTTTTACTACCCAATCCAATTTTTTAAATCATGGGGAAAAAAGGAAACCTAGTAAAATGGTGAGCTCAGATTCTTAGTAAGGGTAATAAAGGAAAATATCAAACTAAACATGAACATAGGAATGTAAAAACATGAACATAAATTTTAAAAACCATACCACATATTACATATATAAAAATCAGGAGTCATTAAATAAATCTTCACAATTCAAAACACTTAAATAAAAATGTAACAAGATCCATAATAAAATAGCATTATCATAAAACATGGAATGGTGAAATGAACATAAACATAGAAAATGTTTTCCATATTATCCAAGGCTCATTGCCAAGACTATCCTAGTGGAAAAACTCATTTACTGATCCTAGTTAACTCCTCATTCAATCCCTCTATTACCGATTCATGTTTACTTACCGTTCTAGCCCTATATTAGTAAACTGAGATCGTTTCTTATTCTTGTCTAATATTACTAAATAGAGGTCATTTCACACTCTAGTAATGTCAATATATTGATATATAAATTTTTACACAAATACATGGAGGGATATATAGGTCCCACTAATCTCATAATGAAATCATGTTTATGTTTTCTATAAAAACATTAATCAATCAATAATGCATAACGAATGGAATAAAATGGATTTCTTAAATTTCACCCATCATATCATAATTCATTTATAACAAATTAATTTCATAAATATCATTAAAGCGTAAACATAATCAAACAATATGAAAAATATGGATATTGTTCTGGAAACATATCCCTATTAAAATTTCCATCTTATATGGAAGATAATTTTGATATAATAGTTGAAATTAGTTCTTGAGGAAAATATCCTTCCTTTTTCAAAAACATTTTATTTTCTCAAAATAAAACTCTACTTTAAATGAAAATAATTTGTCTGAAAATAACCGTGAAATATTTTAATGGAAGCTTCATGGAAGAATAGTGTTGTAAAAATTTAAAAATACAGTAATGTTGTTTAATATAAAAGAAAATATTCTTCTCGTAGCTCTGTTGGATAAGTAAAAAAAGTACCTCATATAAAAAATGAAAAAAATTAATTTAATTCCATTTAATAAAATTATCCAATGGGTAAAATTGACCATACAAATTTTAACACGAATATTAAAAGTATTTATAATACATATTTAGTAAATATGGGTATGGATGATAAATATACACCAGTAAATACTTGCGTATAAAAAATCATGGATAATAATGATATTGCGAAATTATCCCTTACCTTAGGTATAGGTTCCTTCATAGTTGTCTGAACCTATCTTATAACGGTTTAAATAACTTTAGTAACATATTACAAAACCATATTTATATTAATGATATCATATGTGATTATATTATTAATTGTTTAATAATATTTCATTATTACTCTTCTTTTGGGATTATCTGCTGCATGTTATGTCATATAAATCCAAGTTATTATTTATGAATTTCCATTTAATTATTTCTAGAATGATAATAAATTAATTTATATCATATTTATTCATTCTATAAATTTATATAATCATTATTTAAATGAGATCATGGAGAAATAATCGCATCGAATCGTGGGGAAGGTAGATCGTACGTATGCAGGAGCGGTGATATCATCCCCTTAATTTTGAAATGGTGTTGAATTGTATTTTCTAAATATTATTAAAGAATTAATATAATTTTATTATCATCATTTATAGTTATTATTTCCATTATTAAACCTTCCATGTAATGTGGTTATGAAAAATAAATAACACTATGGTGTGGAGATGGTAATCCATACATACGCACACGTTATGATTTAGTTTTTTATTGGATGGATAGAACATGAATATTGTTGTTCAATAAAAATAATGACATATAATAATATATGTGATACTTTATTTGTTAATTTATAATAGAAATAACTTATGAAGATGTCGTAGAAGAAGAAATATGTTTGAAAGATTTGGTAGAGAAGATCACCTCTTCTTCGATGTTCTCCTTCCAGATCTCCTCTTAGTGGTACTAGATTTTGTCTTCTTGAGAAGACTAGAACCTATATAATGTTACTAGGGATGTTTATAATTAAAATGGTCAGGGGATAGACGATATTGAAGGTGTAGAGTGAAGTGAATAAGTGAGGTAGGAGGTACCCTTTTTAATTTTTATGATGGGTAATTTTAGAATCTACAAAAATATTAATTTATAATAAAATCAAACCACATAAAAAAACAAACAATATTCACTATTTAGAATATGAGATGAGATATTTTTGTATTATAATATACCAAATTTTTTTATACATGTGGTTTAGTCAATTAAAAACTTATCATTTTAATTAACACTTAGTTATTCTATTTAATTTTAATTAAGGTAACAAATATTTCAATGTTAAAAGGGTATAATATATACTTATTTTATTTAAATAAATACATCAATTAATAATTTGGATAATTTTAAACCATATTATAATTATTATATATTTTTAAAAAATTATTATGATTTCTAAATAAATTAATATAATATAATTTTAACAAAATGTCAATAGTGTCACTTTTTAAAATATTCATTTAATGGATTTTTAAAAATATCAAGATAAAATATTATTCATGAAAAAGATAATTTATTATATCCATATGGGTTATATGTAATCTTGAAAATTCATTCTATATATTAACCATGAAAAATAATATTTATTTTAAAATTTTTAATAAAAGTAATTTGATATTTTCATTAAGAAAATAATTATGCCAGGAGTTTTGTGTAATTATTTAATATACTAATTTGTTGAGTGAAAATTAAAAATAAAATTCCATAAATAATGTAACACTAATATATTTCATAATAATACTTATATTCAAATTGATATTCATTAAAATATTATATTACAAAAAATTATATTTATTAATACATGATTATGATAACTTTAACATTACATTAGATAAAATATTATATGTGTCCTAATCTATTCCATGTGAATCCAAATGGTAAATATTTTTACCCTTATATGATTATGGTCGAGATATAATCGACCAAAAATATTTGGTTATGATTTTTTGTATTTTAATGGTTACTGTTATTTTAATTAAAATTATTTTATAAAATTTCATCAATAAAATAATTTTTGTGTCATCATTGTATAAGACATTAAGGTAATTAATCATATCCTAAAAATTAATAATATATTACCATTATAAAGGAAAAAATATTAGATTTAAAATGAGTATTTAAATTCTAACTATTCTTTTGTATAACATTATATTAAAAATGATATAGTTATTTAAATATGAGTTAGACATATTTACCTTTTCTTTAAATAAATTAAATTAAATAGCATGATCTCATCCAAGTGGCTTAAAAAGGATACCATTTCTAAAAATTCATGATGTATATCAAAACAAACTCATCCAATGATATTAGAATAAGTGTTAGGGTAATATAATAAAATTATTTTTACCCTCAACTACCTGATTTACCCTTTTACCATATTAATAATAACTACTAAAGTAACTATTTATAATGAAAAAAAATAAAAGAAATATATATACAAAATATGGCCCCATTGATTAAAAATATAGAATACATGTTTTATGAATCCAAACACAGAAGGTTTAGTAATTAATTTATATTAAATCCCATGGTTGGATGCAGAAAATCTATTTTAAAAGTTAAAACATTGCAAAATATTGAAATGTTTTTACATAAAAATTCAATGATAAATTAATGAAAGTGACCTAAATTATATTAAATGATATAAATAAAAAATATTTATATTTGAAAACCATTATATAACATAACTTAACCATACAAACTATTTTGTGGAAAATGTTTTTTTTCAATTAAAAGTTTGTATATTTTTACCATTCATCAAAACCCGAAACTTTTCATAAAAATATAAAAAATCCATCCTATGTATATTTATATATCCTAATTCCAATTAATAATTTTTTTAGTAATATATAATATAAAAATGTATTAAATGTAGATTTCAAATGGGGCCTCTATCAAAAAGCATCAAAACAATATTTTTTGAAAAATACATCTTTTATCCAAAAAATTGAATTTGTTATTTTATCATGTATAGAAAACATATAATATTAATTTTAAAAATTATAATGAATATATATGTATATATATCATTATTATAATTCATAAATAATTATTTTATTATTTTATAAAATCAAATATTTTCATATAAATAGTTTTTTAGGAAAACATTTCCTTTTATTTTAAAAGGGTTATATTCTTATTTATAATAAAATTTACATAAAATAATTTATTATATATATATATATTTATAAAGAATATATTCCTAATTTAGTTATTAATAATAATATACCCCATTATAATGGATATGTTATAAAGTAACATAACATTATTTAGTTATTCACATAATCACAGTCTTTTGTGAAATGAATTATATCAACAGAACATGAAATTGTGTGTAACCGAATCCAGTATTAGTATTTAGTTTACTACAAACTAAGTAGATTTTTTAAGTCACAAAATCTTATCTGGGTGTTGTGTACAAAAAAATCATCAGATAATTAGTAAAACATAAATAAATAAATAAAATAGAATAAAAAATACATCTAAAAAATAATGGGGTGTTACATTTTAGCCCTTTAAAATGAATTTCACCCTCAAAATTATTCTGGGTTATAAAATGAGTAATACTTGAAAGATACTTTCCTAGAAACCGAAATCGTATAAACAAATAAAAAAACTTCCTTTTAAAAATGGAATGTTAGAAACCTAATGATTACACAATCTCACTCATAAAAGGTTATCCACCATAGAGAACAAAGGTGGAAAGTGAAATCTTGGACATCGAAAAGAAATCGAACTTTCAAGTTTTGACAGAGTGTGATAGAGAAAATTGTTAGGATATATTTAACAATCAAAAGGCATAAAAAAATATGATCAATGGGACCATCTAATTCATTATTAAAAAAGGTACTAGGATAACATTTTTTTGTTTCAATATAATTTCAATAGAGTTGAAGGATGAGAAGAAATACATACTTGAGTAATTATAATCTCGTCATTTCATTTTTCCTTGATCAACTCTCATTTCATATCTCTTTCCATGAAATGAAGTTGAATTTCTCATTCTGCAAACATTAGCATATCATGAGATCTATTAATAGAACCATAGGCCATTCTATCTATCTTTTTCTCAATAAAAGTTTAGAATAAGTTATTAAATATTCAAAAGTCGACCTATAGACATATAATAATTTAATATAATAAAAATATTTTGATATTTAACTTATACATTCAATTAATGGATAACATTACAATCCTTTCAAAATCTAAATATCAAAAACATTAGAAAGAGGTGAACTAAATTGTCTTAAAATTTATCCCCCATATCTCATAAGGCAGTTCTTGGTTGTCGTATTCTAATCAAGTGAATACCTTAATACTATATTCTATTGAAACATGGTAATAACCTAATTTACCATACATCCTTATTGAAAACATGCATGTTTCCTTATTCTTAATTCTAAAAAGATGTAAACTTCATCCTTTATAGTATAATTCACATTTCAACAAATTCATAATTAGTTATAAGGAAATCATTACATTACAATTTACTTATTCTTATCCAATATTTCTTTATCCCTAAATCATTATCACATCATCATTTTAATATTATGTAATATCCTTACCTTAATGTGTTTCCCAAAAATATCTGAATCACATTCTCATGGTTACCAGTTCCATTCAATATATTCATTCAAATAAATAAGGAGAAACAATAGTTTAAATATAATTAGTTGTTTATTTATTCCATAATACCATAAAATTTTACATACAACATTATTCTTGATGAACATGAACTAATTCCACTATATTATTAAAACACTAACCAAGATTCATCATTTTATTCCCTAATAATTCTTTCATCTCATATTTTTTCCCTTGTCTATTCACCACCATCAATATAAATACTACTCATACGACCATACTGATTCTCTTCATGATCTTTTCTCTAAGGGAATCTATTTTCATAATTCGGATACATTACATATTAAAAACATTTAACTGTAATTGATACTTTATTAATACCATCATAACTTTCAATTATTTTAGCATAACCCTTTCCTTTGAAATTAATTTCATGGTGTCATTATTTTCCACTTTCATATCATCTTCCAGTTCCATTGATACATTCACCATGATGCCACTTCCTCCAGGATTTCCATGAGGAAAATTGAATATTCATTCCTATATTGACATCAGGAAACACCGTATTTCCCTTATTAGGTTGTTCAGGAAACTCACCACTATAGATATTGTTGATAATATTATGAGACTACTAATTTGGAATAATAACAATGTTTCACCTTCTAATAACCATTTATTTTGGTTTCTCATGTATAAGATCATTCCATTGTCTATCATATTATCCATTAACATGAATCCTCCAATATCTATTCATTTTATAAAATAGAAATTGTATAGTATGAGAGTAAATAATCATACAGGGAATACCACATAATCAATGGTGGGTACATTAAATATATAACAATATATGGTTATTATTTATTTATCTATATTCCTTACAAAAACATCCAGGATTGTAACATACACTTAGACTTATCCTTAATGAAATCCCTAGACATTTCCTAAGAAATATGTGTAGAGATCTCACTATATTTTTCTCATCATATTTTACAAAGGTTAAATAAACCTTCACTCTCATACTAACCCTAAAAACCTAGTCTTAACATACATGGATATTACATTCCTTTCAATAAATACTTAATACATAACAATATCAAACGCCCAAAGACCATATTAGTTTTTTTTCCTTTGGAAACATGGAACACATTCTTTTAATTTGGTTAAAGAACATCAAAATCTCACAAAAAGATCTTCCTCTTTGGTTTTACTACCAAAAAAAATATTTATATCATTGGGAAATAAAAACATATGAAAACGGGGAGCTGAAATTCATAGTAATGTTAAACAAGGAAAATATCAAACAAAACATGACCATGAGATGTAAAACATGAAAATAATTTTCTTAAATCACACCACATATAACATATATCAAAATCATGGGTTAGAAAATAAATCTTTATTATTCATAAGGAATAAATAAAAAAGGAACATGAGCCCTGAGAAAACAGAAATAGCATAAAACATGGAATTGTTGAAAAATATATATATATAAATTATTTTCCATATAAAAAAATTCACATTGAAAATACCATGATATTGGAAGAAGTACTTTATGAAATAGATTTAATGACTCGTTACATCCATGTATTTATAAACTAGTTTTACATACTATTAAACCCTATATTACAGAACTGAGATCATTTCCCATTTTATCCCTATATTACTGAACCCAGATCAGTTCTCGTTCAAGTATAATTTATCTCATGTTATATATATATTTAGAAAATTAATTTTAGGGATATATAAGGACCACCTATATCATAATGAAATCATTATTATGTGTTCCATAAAAACATAAATCAATCATGACAGCATAAACCAATGACTAGAATGGGTTTGTTAAACATCATTCCATCATAACATAATCCATTTATAATAAATAGATTTCATAAATATAATTCCAGCATAAAAATAATCATATCATATAATTAATAGAGATAGTATACTTGAATCAAAACCATATTAAATAATTTCATGTTAGATGTATTTTTTTATATAACACTTGAAATTAATTCTTAAGGAAAATATCCTTTATTTTTGAAAAACATTTTCTTTTCCAAAACATCCTTACCATTTTAAAAAAATATTTTTTTTAAATAATCATGAAATCTTTTAAAGTAATAATCATGGAAATAAGGTGGTATTAATATGTAAAAATTCATTCATGTCCTATAAGTGAGAAGAAAATAATCTTCTTGTACTTTTGTTGGATATGTAAAAAAGTACCTCACATCCAAAATGAAAAATAATTCCTTTAATAATATTCAATAAAATTCACCAATGTATAAAATTTAATTTAAATTTTTTTTCTACAAATAGAATAAATATTTGGAATAAATATTTTGGAAACATGGAAATGAATGACTAATATACCCCCGTAAATACTTACATATAAATAATCTTAGATAATAATGAGATTGAAAAATTATCCCTTACCATAGGTCTTAGTTCCTTAATTTATCTTCGAACATAATTTTTAAGGGTTTAAATAATGTTATTAACTTATTATAAAAACTATATTTATATTCATGATATCATATCTGATTATATTATCTCCTTTTTTACAATAATTTATTATTTATCTTATTTCAAGGGTTATTTTCGTCATGTTTTTTCATATGAATACCAATTATCATTCATGGTATTCCATTATATTATTTAAATAATTATAATAATTTAATATAAATAATATTTTTTTTCATTATATAAATTTGTATAATGATGAATTAAATTGGATAATGTAGTATGAATCACATTGCATCATTGAGACAACAGGTCGTACATATGCACAAGCGACGATATCATTCTATAAATTGTGAAATTATAATGAAGTGAATGTTGTATATATTATTAAATAATAAATATCCTTTTATAATCACCATATGTAGTTATTGATTCCATTATTACACCATATTATTAAAATAGTGAGGAAAAATAGTTTAAACCATGGCATGGAGATGGTAAGTTGTACGTACGCATGCGTGGTGATTTCATTTTTCATAGGATTGATAGAAGGTGCAATATAGTTATTTCATAATCATAATGACATCTAAGGATATAAGTTATAAAGAATTTATAATTTTATAATAAAAATACACATGATGAACATGTATAAGAAGAAATAATTTTGAATGAATCTGTAGATGATATTACCTATTATTCAATGAGATCCCTCTAGATACCCTCTTATTAGCTCTAGAGTTGGTCTTTTTGGGAGACCCAAACCTCTCGAATGAGACTAGGGAAGTTATTAATGAAATTGGGTAGGGTATATCTGATATTTAAGGCTCAATGTGATGTGAATAAGTGAGGTAGGCTGTTCCCTTTTTTAATTGATGTGAGGGGATCTTTTGTAATCCCAAAAATATTAATTTAAAATAAAATCAAACCATATCCAAAAACATTAAAAATAAATTGAATTTAAATATGAGGTTATATAAAGGTATAATATCATCGACTAATAAATTTTAGAAAATTTTTCCTATCTATTAAAACATCATAATTTAATTAACACTTAGTTATTATATTTTATTTCAACTAAGGTAACAAATATTTCAGTACTAAAAAGGGAGAAATATTTGATTATTTAATGTAAAATAGACAATAAATTAATAATTTATAACATTTAGATCACAAAATATCTAATATTAATTTTTAAAAATGTATTATGATTTTAAAATAATGTAAATAAACATTATTTGGATAAAATATCAATAGTGTCAATTTTGACATTATTGATTTATTGGATTTTTAAAATTAACAATATATGATATTATCCAAGAACAAAGTATTTAATACTATCCATATGGGGTAAATTCTGTCCAAATTGTTTTATATATATTAATTATCCCTAATTTTATTTTTTAAATATTTTAAAACCATTACTTAGATAGTTTTCATTAAATAAATAAAAATGGAATTGATTTTATATAATTATTTAATATACTTATTTTTTGGGTAGAAATTAAATATAAATATAATGAAGAAGATAAATCATCTAGATTTCAAATGAATACTTATATTCTAATATATATTATATAAAATACTACATTGAAAAATGTTATATTCAAAAAACATGAATATGAATACTTCAACATGGTTTTATATAACATTTTTAAAGTGTCACAATATAATCAATGTGGATCCAAATAGTAAATAATTTGAACATTTTATGATTATTTTCAAGACATAATAGATCAATAATATTTTTTCATGTGTATTGGCCATTTATTTGTTATTAATAAATTAATTAAAATTATTTTACTGACTTTTCATTAATTAAATAAATTATGCATTGACATTGTATAAGACATTTAGACAATTAATTATATCCTAAAAATTACAAATAAATTACCCTGATAAAGAAAAAAATACCTATATTTAAAATGATTATTTATAGTCAAACATTGATTGTGTATTACCTTATATTGAAAATTATATATTTCTTAAAAATTGAGTAAGATATATTTAACTTTTCGTTAAAAAAAATATATTAATTATCCTAATTTCTTACAAGTGGGTTATAAAGGATACCATTTATACCCATGGATGATTAAGGTAAAAAACTCATCAATTGATATTATAAAAAGTTTTAGGGTAATTTTATAATATTATTTTGACCTTTAATTACTCAATTTACCCTTTTATCATATTAATAAATATTAACGAATTTAATATTAATAATAAAAAAATAAAAGAAATATATTTATATTAATTGGTCCAATTTATTTCAAATATGGAATCCATTTTTCTATATTATAAACCCATAATATGTTGAAAATAATTTAATATTAATCTCGTGGCCAAAATGTGAAAATTGATTTTAAAAGATAAACATTGCAAAAATTGAAATGTTTTTACATCAAAATACATTGTAAAATTAATTTTAATGACCTAAATTATATTAAATGAAAATAGTATAATCTATTTATATTTTAAAAACATTATATAATATAACTTAACTATACAAATTATTTCGATGAAAAAAGTTTATTTCAATTAAAATTTGGTTTATTTTTTAGTATTCATAAAAACATGAAACTTATAAGAAAAATATAAAAAATAAGATAATGTAAATATTTATATCCTAATTCCAAAGAAGATTTTTTTTCAAATAGAATATAAAATTATGTTAAACCGAGGTTTTAAATGGGTGGTCATAAAGAGGTGGCAAAACAGAATTTGTTAAAAAACACAAATTTTATTCCAAAAAATTGAATTTTTTATTATATCATTTATTAAAAACATATAAAATTAATTTTAAAGATTATATTTAATATACTAATTATATATTTCATTAATATAATATATAAATATGGAATTCATTATTTTATTAACTGACTTATTTCCATTAAAATAGTCTTTCAGAAAAGACATTTCCTTATATTTGAAAATGGTTTTATATCTATTTATATATAATTTCTACAGAAATAATTAATTATGTATATAAAATTATAATGAATATTTTCATAATTCATTTAATACATTTCATATCAGACATTATATTGGCTAGGTTTTAAGGTAACATAATATTATATAGTGGTTCACTTAAACTCGATTTTCTGTGTAATTTATTCTATCAAAAGAACGTGAAATTGTCTGTAAGATAAGAGAATAATAATATTTCATATAATTCAGGCTAATCCAGCATTACATTTTGTGGAATCCTTTCATCGTTTATCAAAAAACACAAGCCATCAATGAATTAAATAAAACATAAATAAATAAATAAAATAAGATAACAAATATATATCAGAAAAATCATGGGGTGTTAAAGTATGTATAATTCCCTTTGTTGTGTCATATCATGAATACATTTATCTTCATGGTATTAATTTTTTCATTTTGTGATTATTAATTTTATGGGGAATATGATTTGAGTGATTAAAACATGGTAAGAGATTCTCCCCGAACGACTATTTTTCATTCAGGATTTTCTTTCTCTCTCATTACTCCTATGTAATGTTTCTTTAAATTCATATCATTATTCTATACTCTGTGTATATATTTGTAAATAATATATCTATATCAGTTCATTAATGTCTTATGTAGCAATACATGTTTTATAATTTTTTTTAATTCCCCCCGATTGGCATGCCTGATTAAAGGGTATATTCCAATTTCATACCAATTTTAAAGAAAACTCCACTGTATGTTATAGGGAACCCATTTTTTTAAAAATCGATCCATTATCATGAAAAAATATGATAGTTGTTTTCTTATTTTATGTCTTCAATTTATCCTTTTTTACATTTAATACACATTAATATTTTCACTCAAACCTCATTAATATGGCACATTTCTAATGACTCTGTTTAAATGTTTTCACTTTTTTTAAAAATCATTTATTCCATATTTTTTTCACCAACCTCTTAGTTTTTGGGATAAAAATGATTACAATATGAATTTTCAAAAAGGAATTTTCAAAATAACTCTTCCTTCCAAAGTAAAGTGTATTTCTCTCAAGAATTTCTCAATGATTATATTAGAGTATTTACATATATGAGAACACCCTCTGATGAATCTTATTCATTATTGAAGTTTATATCTTATCTTACCATATAAAATATTATATTGAATGATTTATGATTATTTAAGGGGATTCACTATCCTGATTCCATTCTCCATATTTCATTGTATTATTTTTTAGATTATTTATTATTTTGGGAAAGTAATTAAAATTTCATATAATTGTATCAATATGAATGTATATGATGATTATGATTCTACCCTTTCATATAAGGAATGTTTTGGACTTAGTATGATATGGTTGTGGATCACTCTATCCTCTCAATACATCAGCATGTCTCATGAGACAAACTAGACCAGGGATATACTCTATTCTGTATAGTTTCTTGGATGACACCTTGAAGATATGTTTATGATGTTCTAAATTATGAATTTCATATTTATGATATTTTTAATTGATAATACCATTTTATTATTTGAGTATTAGAATATACATGGTTATGTTTCATTCCCATGTGATTATTTATATGGAATTATTTATTTATCATGTATTCCTATAATATTATGATTAATATTATGTGTTAATGACATATGATTTTATTTAATTCTTAAGCCTTATTATTTATGTGGATTTATGATAGATGTTTCTTTATTTTTTACCCTTTCTGGGTATCTGATCTCACCCCTTCCTTATATTTTAGTTTTCCCCCGGATGTAAAGATGTATATTAAGAATAATTTGTAGTGGTAATCTAAGAATTTATGGATGTTTCCAACAGATTTTCTATGTTGTATTTCTTTTCAAGTTGTAATGTAAAACTTATGTTGTTTCTGGTTTCCAAATCATACTAAACAATTTGATCCTTCAAGATGAGACAACCTTGTTTTTTATACCAATTTATTTATTTAAGGCATCAACTGTAAGATTTTGGGGTTAGAAACATTGCAGTTGGTATGAAATAATGTTTAGTAGAAACCATTGAATCTAGATGTGGAAAACATAATTAAGGTAAATGATCCCTAAGATAGACATTGAATATAGTCATAAAATAATATTCTATAATATGTGTATTGTAGAGATTGTGTGGGTATTCCTAGAAATATATCATTGTCTAAATTCTAAAAGTGGAAGTGGTTCTGAAATTAATTTTCATAGGTGTAACAACTATGACAAGGTGTGATGGGCCCGAATTAGTGTATCCTAGTATATGAAAATGGGCCTTACTATGCGCCTAGTTTGACAATCCCATCGAATATTCATAGGAAAATTCACATTTTGTTTACAGCCAATTATGAAGGGTTTAGAAGTAAATTTGTTCCCCAAGAAACCATGTTTATGATTATGAGATTAGCTGTGAATAAAATTTTTAATTTATCTAATGTGATTTGGATGTTTTAAATTATCAATTATGATTCATTACCTAATGTAAGATACAGTTTATAAATTTATATTTTTTGGAATTAATGAACACCATATCAACTTGTTTATCCCAAGTAAGTATTTCCCTCCTATATAAGAAAATGATGATGTATTTGGAGCTCAAAATAGATCTAAAAAACTCATACCTATATTTGGTCAATCGAATTAGGTTATGATAAATAACCATGCTCACATGATGGATCCTGATCCATAGAATGGTCTAACATTGTTAGACTACTTTATGTAATAATAACATCCACCATTCAGTGGGACTAAAAACCTATATGTAGTTGAGTTATAGATAAGTTCCTTAGGGAAGATATATCTTGCTTTGAGATGTAACCAATGGGAGATATTTATAAAGGAATTCTATCATTTGTTGAGTTATTTATATCAATGTTGGCCATTAATTAAAATCATATAGGAGGAGGAAGAAATTTCAAATATGGAATGAAAGGATTATAATGAAATTTTCATATAAAATTGTATTCCTTGTGAACAACGAGCTGATATAGAGAGGTAATTATTGAATCTAAGACAAAATGAGGATGAGAATGTTACCAAGTATGAATCCATATTTATAATGTTAGAAAGAGATTCTATGGATTATATACATAATCTAATGAGAAATATTAATCGATTAATTAATAGTTTAAAACAATTACTCTATAAGGAAATGATCTTTCAATCTTTCTCATGATACAGAGATATATTCTCAGGTGCTATCAAGAAAAAGAAATAATTATATAAGTTTTGGGAATTTAAATAAAGAATGACTAGAAGAGGTATACTGAATACTCTGGAAAACGTAATACGAAAAAATGGAAGAAAGGAAGAGTGGAATTTATATCCTACAATAAATGTGTAATGAAACATCATGGAACATGCATATTAGAGAGGAGATTTTGTTACATGTGTGGAGAAAAGGCCATGAATCATGTGATTTTAATGGAATGAAAGAAGCTACCAACATTAAATTCCTCATTTTTAAAGATATGGGACATTATTAGAATTATTTTCATAAGTTTCAAGGAAACATTACCTAAAATGCCAATGGAATAAGTCTATGCTTATTCATTCATAAGATAAGAGGTTTATGTTACCAATTATGTGAAGACTCGAAAATTTCAAGGAATTTTTTTTCTTAATTTCTTTGGAATTTTATGAGTCGGTGGTTTCTGACGACACTTGATTCCGAGACCCGGTGTGCCCACAATCAATTTCTTATGTTTTGCTCGGGTACATCCAGTAAATGAACGAGTGAGTTTTTCTATCTTTCGAACCGGTGCTTGGAATTGAAATCTGAGGGTACCGATGAACTCGCAGCACCTGTAATTTCTTAAGAGGACCTTTACCATAGTTGCGTTTTGAGCGGGTTGAGGATTAATAATTGGGGATTTCGAATAAAATAAATAAAATTTGTTGTGTAAAAATTTTATTTAAGGAAGGTTGTTATTTCTCCCAAGGGGAGTTATGGGTGGGGCCCACACATGACCTAAACTCTTGAACTCCTCATAACCCCCTTAAAATCCCCATAACTCACCCCTTGTTTAATAAATTACAACTCCACTCATTTATTGGAGTGGAGCCCCTCCACTTTCCATCTCTCTCTCATCATCTAATTTTTGACAACTATTCAATTAATTAATGAGTTTGAATTAAATTGAATTGAGATGGAATGTTTGTTAAGAGAGGGGAAAATCTCATTTTAATATTTGAATTGTAAAATATGTGGAGAATCCCTGAAGAATTAAGAGAGATTTAAACCTTCGCAAAGAACGACGTCTTCTTCGATGAAGAACACTGGTTCCACGAAGAACGAGATGATTTCCTTATCTTCGCAACAAGTGAGGAGAATCCATTTCCTCCTTGACAATGCTCCGACGTCATCATCGAATCCACACCCCGTGACACTCATATTCCGTGGCTCGACGACGGTTCTTTCTGGGCATTGATAGAGCGACAACGCATTCCCCGTCGACGACGAAAGAATCATAATTATGGTAGGGGTTTATCTTGAGTATGTTTATATTCACGTGATTCTTCCCATCTAAAACAAAGAACGTGAATCAACTCATTATCAAGTTGATTCGCAAATGAATTCTTTTTCGGGTTGGAAATAATTATTCCATGGAAATTGTAGGGGAATTTTGTATAATGAAATTTACGTCATTTATACCCTAGAGCATGGAAGATTGTTCTGTTGGGTGATTATTAGAACTACTAATGTTGTGGGTACGGACTACAAACAATTCCAGACCCACCGCCAACTTGGTCTTGATGCGCAGATTGCGTGGCGATGGGTGAAGAGGAAAGGGCAACACAGTGGCTGGTGGAAGGCGAGTGCAGTGGAAACCCGAAGGGCGGTGTCCATGCGGTGAAGGGGCAGCACATTAATTTTTTTTTGTTCGGGTTGCCGTTAGGAGGATTGATGTGCGGCAGCTAGAATTAGGGTGGATCGTAAATGAATTTTTGGAATATAGAATAGATTGGAGAGAGAATTGAAATAAGATGGAGAAATAATAAAACAAAATAAAAAGATATCAATCAATGGTGGAGTGGGGCGCGCAAGGATTTTGTGCATTGATTTGGGGGTGTGAGATTTAAGGAATTAAATTAAATTATTAATAATAATGTAATAATGTTATTATTATTATCGTTGGGAAAATTGTATTTTAACGGTATCTTCCTCGTGCGACCTCGGTTTCACGAACCTTCAGCGGCAGTGTGACCCTGACTCCATGATGGAATTTATGTGTCCAATATTGAATGTATTTTTCGGGTTTTTGGATCGTGTACCAGAAGTGCTCAAAAAAATAATAGATTTAATGTTATTATTAAATCTTTGACCCGCCATAACTCATGTGTGCGACGTCCGATTAGTTTGCCATCAGTGGCGATGTGATCCTTTCATTAATACGGTCGATTCAAGTCTAATGTTGGATACTAAATTATAGTTCATGGCTGGGGTCCATGAAACACCCAATGATAAAAATAATATTATTATTATGGTATCTTGTATCTGACACATATCTCTCATATGGTGTTGGAATGACTAACTGTATGCCACGTTGCAACATTGGAATTAAGAAGGATGTTTCAAGACCAATTTTGGATATTTAAGTCGAGGTCAAGGTGTAGGCCCCATGAGGCTCGGTTCACGCGTGCTCTGTTGAAATGAAGCTTTTTCACTGGATATCTATTTTGGACCAATTGGTAGTACATCTCGTGTGTTTTTCAGTATGGATCGCAATGGTGTGACCGGTTGGGTTAACCGGTTTCATTTGAATTACGATCGGGTTGGATCAAACATGAATCCAACTAGGCCCTCGGAGTGGAAATGCTTATAACATAAGGATGGGATGTCCGATTGGCATGACGTTAATTATGTTGGTTTCCTTTTTTTAGATAGATGTTTTGGAATACTCCTATTGAGGTTCGAACATAGTTGGAGTACGGTCGGGTTGGTTTTTTCTTAAAACCCAATCAGGCCCCTGGAACGAAAAACCCAATAACTCTCAGACCAGACGTCCGTTTGATGAACCATCAGCGGTTCTAGTAATCTCATGAGAAACGGTTCCTTTTAGAATACCCCATGGGAGTTCAGGTAATGTTGAGATATGGTCGGTTTGGTTCGTACACGAAATCAACCGAGTCCCTGGGACTAAAAGGCTAATAACTCACAGACCGAGCATCTGATGGACGCGACATCTGTTGCGTTGAGATCCGTATGAAGAGGTGATTTTTTATGATACATCTTTGTGGGACTTTGTGACACTTGGAGTGTCGAACAGTGGCTCGTGGAGCGGATCCTCCCGGAGACGAGCATACAGAGTACGGTGACCTTGTAGCTGGCTAAGACCTGATGACTACTTGTCTGATTTGATTCGGAGTGACTTGTATAGCCCAGTGGGGAGCACTACTTTATGAGGTGGTAGACCCATGGCAGAGGAGCACTACTTTGTGAGGTGGCAAAATCGCAGTACTCGATAGGAGGAGTACAATTGTAGGCTATGAGGTGGAGCACTACTTTGTGAGGTGGCAGACCCATGGCGTAGGAGCACTACTTTGTGAGGTGGCAGACCCGCGATACCTGACAGGAGGAGTACCTCAGTAGTCTATGGTTAGTGAGTGGCCCCTCGAAGTCGTGATAGGACTACTGTGCTTGACAGATGAGGAGTTCTCCAGCAGCCATGTTTTTGTCATCGCGAATAAAAATCATGGTTTGAGCTGAGTCAGTGACCTTTGTGTTTACCTCATGATTGAGATGAGTTACTTGATAACTTAGGTATATATATGGGCATATACTTAAGTAAAGGTTATATATTGAGATCTTTATTTGGGGGATATCCTTGTTGGATTTTGTCAGACCTTGAGAGCCTGGGGTCTCTAAAGAGTATCTTTATACTCACCCCTGCATGGGCTACACCCACACCAAGTTGTGTTGGATGCAGATGATAGACAAAATTGATCATGGTTGAGGCCTGTAGAGCTGCATGGTACCCATAGGTGGATCTCACGACGAGTCGGTACCCGGAGGAGACGGGCAGACGTGGAGTGCTGATGAGGATATTTGGACCTACCCTACAGGTAGGAACGTGGAGGATGATCCAGGAGCTGCTTCACCATTCAGTTGTTTGTCTTTTCAGTTGTACATTCTTTCAGTTGTAGCTGTACGTTTCCGTTGGGCTTGTATTTCCGGCCCCTTTGTACTTTCAACACACTTGTTACTGTTTTACATAGTGTTTTCTTCTGCTTGTACTCTGGTTGTGTGTGTGTTTACATTTAACAAAGGCAATGCCTTCCTAATTATAAGGATTTATGCCTTTGGTGCTTGTCGCTGGCCCCTAGACTATGGAAGGCGGGCTTGGGGTAGTTACGACACGGGCCCCAGGGGACGGGTCGTGACAAATTGGTATCAGAGGAGTCGGTTCTACCGCATAACTTATAACTATGATATTTATTTTCTGTGAAGCAATAGTGTTAAGGGTACGGAGTGTGGTTTTTAGTTCAGGGAGTCCAGTGCTAGTGTGGCGGCTGACGTATCCATACACCCGGACCCTGACTTCTGATTTCCGACTCATTTCATGAAAAACCTGATTGCTTGTATGTTTTCAAAAATTTTCTTTATGTCAGCTTGAACCAGGTCAGCTCACCAGTTATAGTCTTTTGACCATGTCACATATGTTTAGGATGCCTCCACGCAGATAGTCATTTGGAGTTTTGAGAGTGTACCCGATGATGGACCATCGAGCGATGAGGCTCCGATGTAGGGCCCTCTTACTATGATGGCACATTCGGGTGGTGTACTAGCAGTACCACGACCTATTGGGTAGCAGATTCCACAAGACGTACTAGCGGACGGTGCATGCTGATAGAGCGCGTTTCACGAGTTCCAGTAGTAGACGCCTCTGAGGTTATGAGTCGAGATAGATTCCCAGGCAGTAGTGGAGTGGATGGAGGTGATTTCTAGAGTTATACACTTATTTTAGACACTAGTATAGCAGATGGAGATCATAGCTACTGGTTTTTCCCAGTGAGTTACCATGAGGTTGTTCCACATAGTAATGAGGCTTCGGTACGTGGACCGATGCCTGGGATAGTACCTTCGGGTAGTGTGCTAGCCATATCACTACATATTGGTCAATAGTTACAACCAACGGTACCGGTAGATGACACATGTAGGCTTACTTCCTTACATGTGTTTCAACATCAGATACCCCTCAGGCTCCGAGGCGAGCCCGACTCACAGGCGGATGAGGACTGGCTTGAGGAGGTGGATGAGGGTTTTCTAGAGTTTATACAACTTCAGCAGGATGACATGTCAGTAGCTGAGTATTCATCGAGGCATATCGATCATTCCTGGTACTTGATGACTACGATACGATCGGTGCTTTAGGGATCGGACCTCAGAGCGAGGTGTGTATAAAGGACATTTGATCCAACAATTCATCTTCTATGCATTCCTACTTATGTTAGGGTGTTATAAGGAACCATTATGGTTGAATGTTCTTTGGCTGAACGAATATAGCTAGTGAATTTTAGCAGTGGGAAAGTAGGGAACTCGCACTAGTCTTAGAGACTTGGCCATGTATGAATTTTTTGGAAGAGGATGTGAAAGGGGCAGATGAATCTTCAGGGTAGCATATGTGGAAGCAGAGCTAGGAGAGTAGCATGAGGTGGTGTAAATTTCAACATATTACAATCACACACCTTTTTAGTCCCCTCCATGCTCAGGGAGATGGAGGGAAGGGGAAGAGAGTAGCTGCATGCGGTCAATGAGTGCGACCGAAAGGCTCTAGGGAAGATTTGAGGTACGGTCTGTGTCTACTAATAGTTGCCGTATCAATAGACATAGGTTCCAATCATTCCTTCCTTCCATGAATCTTCTCCCAGAACTAGCATTTCCGGTTAAAACCGTTGACTCGACCCTTGCATCTGGATATACTTTTGGGAGGAGACTCGATAATCACACTTACGCCGACGGTGTGATCTGACCCTTGAGATGAGAGTTTCGGTTGGAACCTCTTGGTGTCATTGTCGAGGCCTTACGACGTTGGTCTGGGTATGGATTCGATTCACATTTCATACATAGATTGACTGTATTAGGAAAAAAGGATGTGTTTTATCTACAACGTAGGGATGGGGTTTTCCCTTGGTCAATGAAAAGGAAAGCCCAGGTGGAACAGGATAAACTCATTCATAGGAGGGTGAGGCCGATAACTCTTGAGTCGGCCATCCGTACACTCATGGCAGCAGGAGTTTTGAGTTTTCAGTTCCAAACAGGAAACAGAGGCCTCTAGAGTTCAAGGATGGAGATCACGTCTTTATAAAGGTCTCACCTCGATGTGGTCTATGGAGATGTGGTCGAGGCGGCAAGTTATCTCCATTCTTTATCAGACCATTTTAGGTCCTCAACAAGGTAGGCGAGGTGGATTACTGCATGGCCTTTCCACCTCAGATGCAACTGGTGCATGACGTCATCCACGTTTCTCAGCTGAGGAGATGTGTGCATGACCTATCCATCATCATCGACCATGGAGAGCTGGATATTGATGATGGGGAAACTTTCACAGGGTTCTAGTAGAGTTTGAGGATCGACAGGAGCGGGTCCTATGTGGATGGTAAATTCCTCTGGTGTGTATTCTTTGGCAGCACGTGAACCTCCAGGAGAGCACATGGGAGAGGGAGGCTCCGATGCATGCACAATACCCACTTTTCTTTCCCTAGTTTATGATATAGCTTTACGAGGATGTAATGCCCTGAGGTGTGAGTAATGTAAAGATCCGAAAATTTCATGGAATGTTTTTTCTTAATTTATTTGGAATATTATGAGTCTGTGGCTTCGGATGAAACTTGATTCCGAGGCCGGTGTGCCCGGAATCAATTTTCGAAGTTTAGCATGGGTACGTTTATTAAACGAATGAGTAGGTTTTTCTATCATTCGAACGAGTGCACAGAATTGAAATTCAAGGGCACTGATGAACTCGCAGCACCAGTAACTGATTAAGGGGACCTTTACAGTAGTCGAGTTTTGAGCGGGTTGAGGATTAATAATTGGGGATTTAGAATAAAATAAATAAAATTTATTGTGTACAAATTTTATTTAAGGAAGGTGGTTATTTTCTCCCAAGGGGAGTTAGGGGTGGGGCCCACACGTTCCCGATACTCTTGAACTCCCCATAACCCTCTTAAACTCCCCATAACTCACCCCTTGTTTAATACATTACAACTCCACTCATTTATATTAGTGGAGCCTCTCCACATTCCATCTCTCTCTCATCATTTAATTTTTTTTCCAACTATTCAATTAATTAATGAGTTTGAATTAAATTGAATTGAGATGGAATGTTTGTTAAGATAGGGGAAAATATCATTTTAATATTTGGCTGGAAAAATATTGTGTGGAGAATCCATGGAGAATTAAGAGATATTTAACCCTTCATGAATAACAACGTATTCATCGATGACGAACGCCAGTTCCACGAAGAACGACGTTCTTTCCTTATCTTCGCAACAAGTGAGGAGACGCCATTTCCTCCTTAGTCACGCTCTAACATCATCATTGAATCCTCACCCCATGATGCTCGTTTTCCGCAGCTCGACGACGGTTTTTTCCTGGTGTTGACGGAACAACAACGCTTTCCGCGTCTACGACGAACGAATAATAATTAAGGTAGGGGTTTATCTTGAGTAAGATTATATTCCCGTGATTCTTCCCTTATAAAACATAGAATTAAGATCAAATCATTATTAGGTTGATCCGCGAATGAATTATTTTTCGGGATGGAAATAATCATTGTGGGAAAATTGTAGGGGGATTTTGTATATTTACGTGTACATGATTTATACCCTCGAGCATGGAAGGTTTTTCTGTTGGGTGATTATTCGAACTACTAATGCATTTGGTACAGACAAAGAACAATTCCAGACCCACCACCAAATTATTCTTGATGCGTGGATTGCGTGGCGATGGGTGAACGGAAGGGGCTATGGGGTGGCCAGCAGAAGGCGGGTGTGGTGGAAACCTGGAGGGCGGTGTCCATGCGGTGAAGGGGCAGTGCGTTAATTTTTTCTTTGTCTGGGATGCCGTTTGGAGGATTGATGTGCATCGGCTAGAATTAGGGTGGAGCGTGAGTGAATTTTCGGGATATTGAATAGATTGGAGAGAGAATGGAAATAAGATGGAGAAATAATAAAACAAAATAAAAAGAAATCAATCAAAGGTGGAGTGGGGTGCACAAGGATTTTGTGCATGGATTTGGGGGTGTGAGATTTAAGGAATTAAATTAAATTAAAAATAATAATAAAATAATAAAGTTATTATTATTTTCGTTAGGAAAATTGTATTTTGATAGTATCTTCCTCGTGCGACCTCGGTTTCACGAACCATCAGCGGCAGTGTGACTCTGACTCCAAGAAGGAATTTATTAGTCCAATATTTAATTTCATTTTTTTGGTTTTTGGATCGGGTACCCAAAGCGCTAACAAAATAATTGATTTAATATTATTATAATTAAATCTTTGACCGAACATAACTCATGCGTGTGACGTCCGATTGGATTTCCGTCAGTGGTGATGTAATCCTGTCAATAATACGGTAGATTCAAGTATAATGTTGGATACTAAATTCTGGTTCGTGGCTCAGGTCCACAAAACACCCAATGATAATAATATTATTATTACATTATCTTGTATATGACATATCTTTGTTATACGGTGTCGGAATGATGAAACGTCTACGACATTGCGACCTTTGAATTAAGATGGATGTATCAAGACAAATTTTGGATATTTAAGTCAAGGTCAAGGCACGGGCCCCACGAGGCCCGGTTCGTGCGTGTTGTGGTGAAATACAACTTTTTCACTGGCTATACATTTTGAACCAATGGGTAGTCCATCTCATGTGTTTTTCAGTATGGATCACAATGTTCTGACCATTTTGGTTAACCGGTGTCATTTGAAGTACGACCGGGTTGGATCAAACATGAATCCAACTGGGCCCTCGGAGCAAAAAACACTTATAACTTAAGGACTGGACGTCCAATTGACATGTTGTTAATTAAGTTGGTTTCCTTTTGTAGATACTGATCTTTTGGCATACTCCGCTCGAGTTTCGGACGCAGTTGGAGTACGGTCGGGTTGGTTTTAGCTTAAAACCCAACCGGGCCTCTGGAACGGAAAAACCAATAACTCTCAGACCAGACGTCCGTTTGAAAAACCATTAGTGGATCTGGTAATCTCTTGAGAAACAGTTCCTTTGAGTATACCCCATGGGAGTTTGGGGTATAGTTGAGATACGGCAGGGTTTGTTCGTACACGAAACCAACCGGGCCCCCGGGACTAAAAGGCTAATAACACACAGACCGGGCATCCGATTGATGTGTCGTCTGTTGCGTTGAGATCCCTATGACGAGGCGGTTCTTTGTGATACTTCTTCATTGGACTTTTAGACACTTGTAGTGTCAACCAGTGGATCATGGAGCGTCTCCTCTCGGAGACGAGCATACGGAGTACGGTGACCTTGTAGCTGGCTGAGACCTGATAACTGCTTGTCCAATTTGATTCAGAGTCACTTGTATAGCATAGTGGGGAGCACTACTTTGTGATGTGGCAGACCCATAGTGGAGGAGAACTACATTTTGAGGTGGCAGACCCGTGGTACTCGATAGGAGGAGTACCTCTGTAGGCTTTGAGGGGGAGAACTACTTTGTGAGGTGGCAGACCCATGGCGGAGGAGCACTAATTTGTGAGGGGGCAGGCCAGCGGTACTCGACAGGAGGAATACCTCAGCAGTTTAAGGTTAGTGAGTGGCACCTCTGAGTAATGATAGGAATATTGTGCTCGATAGAGGAGGAGTTCTCCAGCAGCTGTGTTTTCATCATCGTGAATAAAAATCTTGTTTTGAGGTGAGTCAATGACCTTTGTGTTTACCTCATGATTGAGATGGGTTACTTGATAACATATGTATATGTATGGACATATATCTAATTAAATGTTATCTGTTGAGATCTTTCTTTGTGGTTTATCCTTGTTGGATTTTGTGAGACCTTGAGGTTCTTGGGGTTCCTACTGAGTATCGTTATACTCACCTCTTCATGGGCTATGCCCGCACCTCGTTGTGTTGGATGCAGACGACGGACAACACTGATCGTGGTTGAGGCTTGTAGTGCTGGAAGGTACCCGGAGGTGAATCTCATGACGAGTCGGTACCCGGAGAAGACAGACGGACGTGGAGCTCTGAGGGGGACATTTGTACTTACCCTTTAGGTAGGAACCCGGACGACGATCCAGGAGCTGATTCACCATTCAGCTATTTGTCTTTTCAGTTGTACTTTCTTTCAGTTGTAGCTTTACCTTTCCATTGGGCTTGTATTTCTGGCCCCTTTTTCCTTTCAGCACACTTGTTACTGTTTTTCTTAGTGTTTGCTTTTGCTTGTACTCTGTTTGTGTGTGTGTCTACATTTAATAAAGGAAATTCCTTCCCAGTTATAAGGATTTATGCCTTTGGTGCTAGTCGCTAGCCCCTGGCCCATGGAAGGCGGGCTTGGGGTAGTTACGACATGAGCCCCGAGGGACGGGTCGTGACAAAGGAATTAGTGGAAAGTAAATTAATCCTATTATAAAATTTAGCTAAATATTTATTTTATTATAGATAATTTAATTACTTTATATCTTCCTATTTTTCTATAAAAATTAGATATTTCAACTATCCTTAACAAGGCAGTTTTCTGCAAAGTAACATAGTGGAAACCTAATTTCAAAAAATATATGTAGAGAAGTTCTTATTTTGACCTATAAACATGTTCTAATTTTTAAATTTACTATAATTCCAATGGTTTATTTTGATATAATTCATCGTATGGGATAGATTTTGATTTAAAATGACAATATTTATATTATAGAGAATGAAAATAATGTTTCAAGATAATGGTGGGGAATTAATCATCTTTAGAGGGGAGGCTTCATCATCTGAGTCATATTTGGATCCCCCTCCTATAGTTTTTCTAAATAAAATTCATGTGGATGAAGAGAAAAAATTATGTATGGATGATGGAAAAATTCATCAAATTGGTGATACTCTAATTTTATTTGAATAAATTGATGTATTTTCGGAGTATTTACCAAGAGAACCTCTCGAGTGGGAAGTTGCCTTTTCTATTGATCTAATCCATAATGTAAGGCCAATATCAAGGACCCTTTATAGAATGTCCATTTTGGAATTAGTGGATCAAAAGAAATAAATATAGAAGTTTACTAATAAGGGATATATTCGCCCTACTGTTTATCTATGGCGATCCCATGTTCTCATTATTATGAAGAAAGATGGCCCCATGAAGTTATGTATTGACTATAGAGAAATCAATGTTATTGAAATAAACAACAGGTATCCTCTACCACACATTGTTGATTTACATGATCAGTTTCACCGAGATCAATACTATAAAAACATTGACCATCGATCTAGATATCGTCAAAGTTTTGTAAAAAATGAATATATTCCAAAGAAAAACTTTTGAACCAGGTATGGACAATAAAAAGTGTTCAACGAATATATTGATGATTTTATTTGGTATTTAGTGATGATATATTGATATATTCCAAAATCTATGAGGACCATGAAAAATAACTACATATTTTTCTAAACTCTCTTTAAAAATATATTTATATGAGAATTTTTGAATGTTTTAATTCTAGATTTAAATGGTTTCTTTTATTGGATATATTGTCTCTAAGGAAGGAAACTTAGTTGATCCTCTGAAGAAAAAGGTAGTTTAGGAATGTCGTATGCCAAAAACATAAAAAAAAGTACATAGTTTCATTAGTTTAGCAAGTTATTATTGGTGTTTTGTTCAGAAATTTTCTGGATTTTCTATCCCGTTAAAAAAATATTACTCATAAAGGGATTAAGTTTGTTTGGATAAAAAATGTAAAGAATGTTTTGTTGAATTGAAAATTATATTAATGAATGATTTTTTTGACATTATCATCAGAAAATGGTGGATTTGTGGTTTATAGTGATTCATCAATGAAGGGAATAAGTTGTGTCCTTATAAAGAATGATAAAGTTAAAGCCTATATAAAAAGGAAGTTAAAAACTCATGAATAGAACTATCCAACTCATGATCTTGAGTTATCATCTATAATATTTTCTCTGATGATATAGAGACACTATCATTACAGTTAAAGATTTTAGATTTATATATATAAAAAAGGATGGAAATATTTCTTCTCATATAAATAAATCAACATGAGGAAAATGAGATTGATCAAGCTATTCAATGATATAAATGTTCGATACATCACCACATTGGGGAGGAAAATAATGTAGCAGATTCATTGATAATGACAGATCATCATATTTTAATGAAAATGAGGATGGAAAGGATTATTATGTTCACATATCTAGTGAAGTTGGATATGGTAATTATCCTGAAAGGTGAAACATAAATACTTTTTCAATGGGTTTCTAAACCATCATTATTGGAAAGTATTAAAATTTCATGGTCTGACGACAAGGATTATCAAAGGGAAATTGAATCAATAAATGATAGGAAGCTGGTAAACATTGTATATGAGGATACAAATATAAAATATGGGAAGAGTCGTGTTTTTCTCTCTATAACTAAAATAAAAAGAGAATTATTGAATTATTCCCATAGCTTGAATTTATATATACACTTTAGTAGCAATAAGATGTATTGATATTTGAAGGAACATTTCTTATGGTATAATATGAAGCAGGAAGTTTCTGATTATGTGTCAAGAGTTCTAGCCTGTTTACATGTGAAGACAAAAATACAACACCCTAGAAGATTCATGCATCCACTGACCATTCCTATATGGAAATGGGATGACATCACTATGGATATTGTAAATAGATTACAAAAAACTCCATGAATGAATGATGTAATATGGGTAATTGTTGATCATCTATCCAAATTGATAGTTATTTCTTTCTATATGGAATGATTTTTAATTGGAGGACCATTCATGAATATATATTAAAAAATTTGTAAGACTTCAGCGTGCATTGAATTCAATTTTTTTTTATCATGATCCACAAATTTACATCAAAATTATGGAAAAGTATTCAGAAAGCATTGGATACTGAAATTTATTTGAGTATTACATGTCATTATAAAATAAATTCGTATTATGAGAGGGACATTCAAACATTAGAATACATTTTAGGATCATTATGATTTGACTTTCAAGGTATACGGGATTACGATTCTACTTTAGAGAGTTTTCTAATAATAATAGTTTTTATTCAAGTATTCAAATGGATTTATTTAAAGCATTGTATAGAAAGATATCTCATACACAAAATTTTTTGAATGAAGTTGGTGAATGGAAGATTTTAGGACCAAAACATCTAAATGAAACCAAATAAAAGTGAATGATAATTCAAACCCACATAAAAATATATCAATATTGGAAAAACAATTATGTTGATAATCAAAAGAAGGATTTGGAATTCAAGTGGGAGAACAAGTTTTCTTGAAAGCATAACCAATCAAGGGGGTTATATGATTTGGGTGTAAAGGGAAACTATGCACTTGGTACATTTTTAGTTTTTAAATCTTAGAGAGTGTTGGAGTTTTGGATTTTTCTTTAGAGATACCATATAGCCTTTCTAAAATACACAATGTGTGTCATGTCTCTTTGTCAATGAAGTACATGCCAGACCCAATACATGTCCACATTTCTGAAGGAATTTAATTGGAACCTGATATATCTTAATGTAAAGACCATATTTATATTCTGGTTAATATAGAGTAGGTATTGAGGAATTAGACGACATGTTTGGAAAATGAACTTTTGAGAAATCATAAAATTGAAGAGGAAATGTGGGATCGAGAAACATTTATGATGAAGAACTACCCAAAAATTATTATGAGATGAAATTCTAGAAATTTTGAGGATGTTATTTTTTCCTGAGTGGAGAATTTAACACCCCATGATCTTATGGAATGTCATCTAAACTATATTATCTTCGATAGTTTATGATTCACACAACACCAAGTTTAAAAGCATATTATACTATTAAATATGACCATAGGAATATTAATGTGACCAATAGAATAGTAAAATGACCAATAGAATGGTAAATTCACCAATTTGATTAAATATAGAATTTATTTATCTTATATTTTAAAATATGGTATATTTATATCATGGAATAAATAAATAAATATTTTAAAAATGATAAATTAAGTGTTTGTATTTTTGCAAATCAAAAATATTTAATTACAATTTAATAACTCATATAATTATTTAAATAAAATATGTTTTTTAAAAAGTGTCTCATATATTAGTATTTTGTTTTATTATTATTATAATATAGTTTTAGGAGTCAATAATTACTTTTATAATGTGTTATAAAAACAGTTATAATTTTAAAATCTATATTTTTTGAAATAATAAATATTTTAATTAAGAAATAATTTTCTAATTTTTGGAAAGTCATTTTCATAAAATTGAGATCATTTTTTAAATCTACATTTTTAAAAAAAATTATGGTAAATTTTTCATATTTTTTGAAGAATAGAATACAGTAATTTACAGTATATTTACATTAAAATTTAAATACACTATTCCATGAGTAATATATTATGTATAAACTATAATATAAACTACAATTCTCATTTTACAGTATTTAAAAAAGAATTAACCTATATTTCTTGTCTTGGACCAAAATAATTAACTAATATATAAAATATTAAAAAAACACGTCTCCCCCACTCTAAATACTACCACTTAGAACCTTAACTCCTCACACATCATTAGCCTTAAATATTTTTTAATTTCAACCCAATCATCATACCAAGGCTCTTTCCCATGTCTGGGAGGTTCTTGCCTCTAGAATGTACCAAATACAATTTCCCTAATGAGGTTCGCAAGGAGAATAATTAAAGAGGTAAAATCCTCTTTCGCTTTCTTTATTTTATTTAAACATTATTTTCATTATTATAATCCCATCACCTCCTAGATACAAACATGAATTATAAATCCAGTATATTATATATATTGGACTATTATTATGTCAATGGAAAATCCACCATGATGTATGTTCTCCTCATAATTTTATCCTAAATATTAATACGTCATCTGTGAGATCTCGATTTACCGCCTTTTTGGATGACATGACTTTTTTAAAAACTATAAGAAAGGAAGGTCATAAAAACATTTTTATTGTTAAAATATATTATAATATATGTATTAAAACATTCTTAATCTTTTTTAACTGGTATATATATATAACATTAATTAATTGAACAATACTAGTTTGCGATTATAAAAAAGCTGCCAAACTAATATAAACATTTATCAATATTATATTATCTAATGATTCAACAAAAACATAAATAACCAAATAAATTACATAAAAATTTAATCTTATATATGTTAATTAATAACTTATAATTTAAATTCTTGAAAACTGTCCCTATTTCAGATGATCTTTAATACATATATACAAGTAATCCAGTCATGAACCCCAAAGAAATCAACACTCCCAAATAAAAAAATTATATATTGTAAAACATAAAAAATATAAAAAATGAAATTAATAAATCTATACCAAATAAAAAAATGTTTAAAAAGTTATGAATTTAATTATTAATGGATCTATGTTCATTATCTGGGGAATTATGTTCAAGTGAAGAACACTACTGGACATAAGTTATAGGTTTTCTAATCTCAATTTTATTTCTGTGAGATATTCCTTATTAACCAATATTTCTTATGTGTGGTGTCTTTATAATTTATTTCGGTGTATAATATAATTAATACCTTTATATTAATGGAATTAAATGTTTCATTTTTTAATTATTAATTTCATTTGGAATATAATACAATTAATTACAAAATGGTATGTGATTCTCTCCAAACCTCCATTTTTATTTGAGTTATAATATCTCACTCTGTAATCCTTTGTAATTTTTTTTATTTCTATATAATAATAATATATTCTCTATATATGTTTAATAATCTTATATTTATACCAGTTCATCAATATTTTAAGGGGGAAATACATGTTTTACATGTTTCCCTTTTTAATTCCTCATGATTAGCGAGTCCGATTAAAGTATAATTTCCTATTTCTTACATATTTTCAAGAATACTCCAACATCTATTTTACAGAAGCAATATTATTCTAAAATCACATTTTTATCATGAATTTTTTTTATTTATTTTGTGGTAGTATGAATACAATTATTCGTTTTCATTTTTAAACACTATTTTATATTTTCACGGAAACCAAATTAAAGTGGATTATTTCTAAATACTATTTTTTCATGTCTTAAATTATGTTGGACATAATTTATGTATCAAATACAATTATATTACATTAAATATTTTTTATGGGATAAAAATTATTAAAATATGATTTTATAAAAATAATTTTCTTAAATAACACTTCATTCCAAAGCTAAAGTGTATTTCTCTCAAGATTTTGATAATGACTCTATTAGAGAATTTACATTTATTTAAACACACCGTTTTGAATATTATGCTTTATTGATCTTGATATATGATGTTACAATCATCCATATTATATTTAATGGTATGTGAATATTCATTAATATATACTATCTTGATATCATTCTCCATATTACTTTGGATTGCGTCTGATTATGGTTATTGTTAGGTGAAGGATATTAAAATTTAATTTGATATTTTCTATATGAAGAATGAACTAGAATTAGTATATAATGTGGGGAGACCTATAGAGCCCCTTAATGCATCATTAGGTTTAATGAGACAAGGTGGAGAGTGTTTTTACCCATTTATGTATGGTTTCATGACTGAATCCCTGATGGTATATTTATTATTTTTGGTATTATTCGTTCCCTCATTATATTATTTTTAATTGATATCCCATGTGATTATTCGACTAGTAGAATATACATGGTTTATTTTCATTGCAATTTAATTATTTATATGAAATTATTTATTTAGATTTTATTTATTCAATATTACACATTGTATTAATCATTAATAATATTTGTTTTTAGTTATTCACAGTAGATTATTATTAATATTTATTTATGATAGCTTACAATGTATTGTTTACCCTTATTTAGAAATTGATTTCACCCATTTATTATGTTTTATTTTTTCCCAGGATACAAATCTGTATATTTTTAAGGACTTGTTGGGATAATCTAAGATTTTTTTCAATGTTTCCAAAGGATCATCTATTTTTTATTTCATTTCATGTTTTAAAATAAAAATTATTTTTTATATGGTTTTTCGAATCTACTAAACTATTCAGTCCTGCATGATGAGACTTCTTTGTTTATTATACAAATTTATTAAAGTAAGACACGATATTTGGGCTATTGGGGTTAGGTTCAATACAATATGGAGGCACAAGAATAATACCAACAATGATAACGTACAAAAAGATTAGATCTTAATAATACCTATTAGATAATATAGGCACCTTTAAAAGAGACCATCGATGGTCATATCCACCAGAGTAGACCTGTAGTGTTTCATCATATAAAACTCATTTGGAAACCACCATGTTTTTAACATATCTGTAATACATACAGATGTATTATTTTGATCAATTTACTCATTTACAAGAATATAGATGAAAATAACTTTACATATAGTTATCGGTCAAATCCTTTTACAAATAGTTATTGATATACCTTGATGATCTATATCAACTATAAATGATAACTTTTTATATTGAATGGATCTATAAATGACATTCCATATTCGACCCTAAAACATTCAACATTAATACGAATTGAATATGTTGAGGAAGACTACCTCCCCAATGAGATAACATCATAATATTTCAGTCTGTGGTTGAGTTTTTGGTAAAACCCTATCTCATAGAAATGGGAAAGTGTATACCAGAGTGAGGTATATAACTATTCAATGGAAAGTAAAATGGGCCATACACAAACATGGTTCAGAAAACCATCTCATGTGACATGCCTATATTTTAATTTATACGATATCAAATTACCCTACCAAGATGATTGTTTTCTCTGATAATAGTAGCCATGATCAATGAAACCATACACTATATAGAAATAATTAGGAAAAGTATAATCGAGATGACATGTTGGATATATAAACGTTATGGTTGTGTTTTGGTAAATATATCTATCATAAAAATTTATACAATCAATAAATAAACAAGTAGACGTAATATATTGTTCAATATAATTCATCATACACTACAAATAATATACATGATAAACATGTATAAATAAGAATATGTAATTCAAGTTAATCACATTATGGTTTATAAAAATTTAAAAAAGAATTAATATAGACATAACATAGTTTATGAAACATCATTTTTTTCACGATACATTTGAGATAGGTGAAAGATATTAAATGTGTCGTGGGAGGGACATTTTCTTGGTTTTATAATACATATCCAGACAGGAAGATACCCAGAGCCAAAACATACCCAAAACATCCTGGATAAGTAGTTAATGTTGGTATAATTGATGAATTTAGGATACCTATTTTAACATTGTATTCTTTTAAATGTTTGTCTTCATACATATATTTTACTTTAGGGGGGAGATAAATTAATTTTTCAATTATATCTATAGTTTTAATTTCAAAACTATAGTTTCATAAAATGGGGAGTAAAACATATTTTAGAAAAAAGTGTTTTTATAAAATAATGTTATTTAAAAAGGTATTAAATAATTTTAGGAATGAATAAAGGACATAATAATGAAGAAACATGTGACAATTTAAAAAATATATCTTCTTTCAGTTGGAATACAATTAGTAGAACAAATTAATTTTTGGAATCAAATCATTCCATTACCCTTGAAATCAACACATCTATTATTTCCCCACTAATGAAACTCTTAAATAATGTTATATATTGATGTTTATAACTGATGTCTATTTAACTGGGAAGTAATGATTCCCTTAGTAATACAAGTAAATGACGCAAGATGGTATGTGAATATTTTCAATGTAGTCACACTATACATGTATCTCATCATACATTACTAAGGAGTTAAATAACATAACTATTATATGTGTATATAGGTTCATATGGAAAAAAATTGTGGTTATGTTTAATCTTCCAACCACCTCATAGTGTTTACATGTTAACAAAGATGAAGTAATGTCTACATACTTATAGAAAAAATAATAATTCTTTCATATCCTTTTTGTAAATTTGAAAAAGTTTTAATTCCATAAAACACCATTAAAACACGTTTAAACTTACTTATTTCACTATTTTCAATCAATATCCAAAAAAATATTTATTTTTTATTACCAATTTATTAAACCATTAATAATGTTATCTAACCTACATTTTTTGATTTATCAAGGGGAAACAAAGGTCCCCAATTTTAAAAATCATTTTTTTATAATAAGGATAAATATATTAGAGGTGATATCAATATTAACATGTTCCAAAACAATTGAATCTCATATTATGATTTATCAGTTAATCATATTGAATTTAAATATATATTTAGAACCAAATCTATTAATTTGATATTTTTCCCTAAGTATGAATGGGTTTATTTTTATATAAATAATTGATATATATAACTACGATATTTATAAAAAAAATAATTATTTCACATATTTAGTAAATACATATAATATGACTATTTAGACTATGAAAAATTGTGGCAGGTAAAAACTCATGGTACATGACCAAAAGGATTTGGTATAGTGTTTAATGAAATAAATAAAATATAGGCAGTGAATATGGATTTAGATATAAAGAAATATGAATGAAAATGATTACATGTTAACAGTGTTCATCACCTATCAAAATAATAGTTTAATGGAAAAAATGATTTGGTTTTGTCTTCATGAGATGGTGTTTATGAAAGTAAATAATTCAATTCCATTTTTAGCTCTTTTTATTCTATAAATAATTCTAAAATCGGAACCACTAAACTCATTCGAATACACCATAAAAAAATTGATTATACGGTGAACTAGGAAATATGTAATTATTATTTAGATATTTGAATTGTGTAAAACCCATGGAATGTGTAACGTAATGTTTCTAACCATTTATAATAACATCTATCTGCATTGTGTATCTCAATCCATGGAAATTGATATTTTTAACTGTAAAATAAACAAATGTATAGTGTATTGAATACAATCCCACAATTGATCGTCCTATTGGAATGATGAAAATATGATCTGATAAATAAATTAAAAAATTTAATATATAAAATCTAACATTATTGAGAAGTAAAATATTCTATAATTTCTATGTAATTGAATTTATATGGATAGGGAATGGAAGAAAAATTGCCCCATAAAACCTACCACCTTCAACAGATTTAGTTAAATGGAATCATTGAACATTGAATTTATAGGTCTATTTTAAATTACTATGTGAAGTAGAATGTAGATAGAAAATCAAGAATCAGGTGGAGGTTCACAGAGAGGGTATGGATGGGAATTTAGAAAGAGGACTTTGAGATATTAGTATTTCTCAACTGTGAAGTAAAAAATGGAAGGAGAGACATCATTCTTGTGATGATGAGGAAGAATTAATATTGTAAAGAAAATCTAAAACATTATAAATAATTCTATGAATTATAAAAATATCTGTAAGACTATTTTATAAGCATTTGTAAAACATAGAATGGAATATTAAATTCTTTAAATAGGGTTTTTAAAACGAAATAATTAAATTGTTAGATTTTATATTGATACAAATAATTACAAAATACAAACCACTAATCTAACTGGAATACACTATAGAGAAAATATAGAAATACCTTTAATTGGAAAACAAATAATTATAAATCAATTCTTTAAACTGTGAGAAACACATGGTAAAATATATTAATGTTTTTAAACATGTCCAATAAATTCTACTTAAATGTGTATCTCATTATGGGGAAATTAAAATTTACAATAAAAAAATATTACAATTTATAGTATATATATGAAATGATAAATAAACTTATTAATATAATATATAAAAGGATATTTTATAGTAATGTATAAAAATTCATAATATCCATGTTGATTTATTTATATGGATGGTGATTGGAAGAAAACATACCTCAATAGTCCTACCACACATTAGAGTTCTGTTTTGATATGAAATAAAATAAAATGGAAACTATTAGTGGTCTAGATGAAAAAAGGCGAAAAATAAAACATTTTATTCTATATAAGACTTAGTATTGTAATTAAAATCTGAAACATTGTAGTGAATTATAAAATTATAGGAATTTTAGTTGAACCATTTTATAAGATTTCATTAAATTATCTCCCGTGATTTAGGGAGATCTATCAAAGTATTTGTTTTCCAAAATCACTACATAATCATCATGTAATGATATGAAAATAACTTACCAAACAAATTTTTTAAGAAAATAAATCTTTGAAATTCTTAATCAAAACTATTAAATCATGAATTTTTTTTTCACAAACAGGTTATGGTTTTTAAAGTAAATAATACATATTATAGTTTCACAACAACTATAAAACCATGAATTATCACATAATATTTATTTTGGTGTTGGGTAAACATAAGGTTTTATAATTTCATGAAAAATTCATTATAAACATAATTGGTAGAAAAATCATGCATTAAAAATATAATTCATAAATTTTAGAAAGTATAACAATGAATGTTAACATATAAAACACTAAACTAAATAATAACAAAAATTAAAATAATTAACATAGGATATAAAATATTAGGAAGGGGTTTATGAAATATTATCTATAATTCATTGTAAATTTTCATATATGGAAGAAAATATAGAAAAAATAGTTTACCCCAGAACATAGTCAACATAAATTGTAGATCCAAATATTACCCCTAATCTGGTAGGTCGCTAACATGGGTTGAGATCATTTTTCACTCCATACAATAGTAAAAAAAATGAATAATCAAAAATCCCATACAAATTAGGGTAATAGTATAGAATATTTCAAAACACAGGTGTTCCATTAAAAAAATTACTAAGAAAGAGGATAAAGCACAATAGTGATATATTGAAGAATATGCATGAAAATAAATTTAAAAGTGAATGTTATTGTTTATTGAGTTTTTTATCAAAATAAAAGTATGATCACTTAATATTTTCCTCATAGAATTAGTAAATTAATGAATTAGTTAATGATTTATCATTGATCATTCTAGACTTTTTGGTTCTTTTATTGAATATCTGATTATAAATTAGCATCATAGCTAGGTAAAGTCAATCAAAGTAACATGATATGGTTATTATGGTGAATAAATATTGTAATAAAGATGTAATACATATGAAAAAAATTAATGTCAAAAGAAAACTAAACAAACATTCCACATGAAATAAGAAACTTTCACATAATTACAAATTAGTTTTTAAAAAAAATTACATGCCTCATTCAAAAGGAGAAAAAACCAATACAATTGATATAATATTTCATACATTAAAGTTTAGAGACCAAAAAACAAAAGTTAATTGGAATATTTAGTTAATATTAGTAAATATATCCTCCACAGCTATAGAAAAAAATTCTAACACTATAATGAAAGTTACCCACAAGAATCAATAGTTTAGAGGTAAACTTTTTACATAGTCAGTGTATAAAAATCAGAATAAAGCAGGTTGAAAATTTTATTAATATAAGGGGGTTATTAAAAGAAGAACATTTAATATTAAATTTATGAAATTAACCCACTAGAATAATGATAGAATTTTATCCTAGGTAGGAGATAAGGAAGACGTTATTGAGTGAATGAAACTAAGAATGAATTATGTCAATTGGACTATATAAAACCCTAAATACTATCAATGGGTAAGAATATTCAGGAGGTGTGACCAGAAAATATCTGTGAGGAGGTTGATTGTTGGGAGGTTGTGAGGATATCATGAAGGTGTGCCAGAGGAGGATATGGGGAGGCCACCAAAGAGGAGTATCGATTGGGTGGTGGGTTTCCCACATAGAAGGGGCTCTAGAGGAGGAGATAGGGAGGCCGCCTCATAGTATCTTTAGTGGGAAGATGGGATGCCCTTGTTATAGCAGTATTATAGGGTAAAGAGATCTCATTAGGGTAGTGATTAAATGAGAGGTTTGTGAGGAGAGTCACATGAGGGTTTAGAGATGAGCCTCATGGGAGAGATTCTCATTTCAATAAAAAATACCATATGGGAACGGTTTTTATAAAATTGTGGCTTCAAATAATCATATAGAAACAGTTTTATTTAAATCATGGATAAATTTAATATATAGGGATGTATTTATAAAAATGTTCCAACAGGACCACGGCTAGAGATAATTTTTCAAGCAGTGTGGAAATTAGATGATGTCACTATGGATTTTGAGACATGATTACCTAGGAAGACACGTATGAATGATTTTGTACTATTGAATGTCGATCGGCTAACGAAGTTAGGCCAATTTTTTCCTATCAGTCTTACCTTCAAAATTTATGATCTAGTAATTCTTTATTTTCATAAGGTCATTCAGTTTCATGGTGTTATAATGAGTATCATTTGAGATAGAGATCCCTGTTTCACATTATGATTCTAGCTGTGTCTTTTTAAGGATATGGGATCATATGTTCTTTTGAGTTTGACTTACCATACTCAGATTGATGGTCAATCTGAGTGGAAAATTTAGTTTCTCGAGGATATATTGTGATCTAGTGTCTTGGACTGTAGTTATTCATGAGAGAATCATATGAAACTCATGGATTTTTCATATAATAATATCTTTTTAGAATCTATCCAAATGGAACCTTTCATGACATTTTATGTATGGACATTCCTTTTATCTATTTGTTGGTTGGAGGTTGGTGACTCAGTTCTTGTTGACCCTAGCCTCTTGCAGGAGACATCAAAGAAGTTTTAGGGGGTCAGACAGTGGTTTGTGACCATGTAGAGCTTGCATAAATTGTGTTTTGATCGTCATATATGACCTCTGGAGTTTGAGGAAGGCCAACATGTTTTTCTTCAGGTGTTTCTGTGGTTGGGGATACAACCTATCGGGAAAAATGGAAAGCTAACACCCATGCTTGTCGAGTTGTTTGATGTAGTGGATAGGTTTAGTCTAGTGGTGTATCAATTTTCCATTATGTAGTGTTACAGTTCCATGCAATATGTGTTTCAAATATCACAAATTCAATGATATTATCCAGAAACTTCTCATGTGATAGAACTAGTTTATGTCGAGCGAAGTTTGGATATGTTACATGAGTATCTTCCAATATGGATTATGGATCGTAGTGAGAATATCCCCGGGGTAGAAATATTTCTTTAGTTCTAGTGGAGTTGAGGAATGAGCTTGTTTAGGAGGAATCCTTGGAGATGTGGTCTAATATGTGAGTATAGTGGCCAGACTTGTTCACTAGGAACCCAAAGTGATTCTTGGAGCAACTTGGGGATAAGCTATTATATGGTGGAGAGGTTGTAAGATCCTATAATTTTGTAGGTATCCCTCATTGAGTTTTTATGTTGAGCCATGGTGGCCTAGTATTGTTCAAAAATGATTATCCTTTATCTTGGAATCTGACCTATTTTTCATGGATGATTGTATGTGATTGGAATTAATGGAATAAATATATAAAAGTGTTAAATGGTTTTTTTAGGGGATTCCATTTTTTGAAATGGTTTGTGGTTGATTCAGATCCTTATGTAGTAAACCATGCTGAAAACGATCTATAGAACATTTACATGGTGTTTAAATCTATTACATGACATGTAAGTGTCACCTTGAACATGTCGTGAATGGTTATAGGAAGTGAACTGATCATAACATGAGAGTATTAAATGTCCTACAATTCAATTACACACCGTGTAATAATCAATCGGGATAAATTTCAACCCAAGTCGATATGTATTTTAGTGTCTCTATTTAGAAAGAATTACATGAAATGTATTGAATTTAAATGTTCTGTTATTTCCCAACCTTTTGTTTTATACATTGTTTCAAAACTGATTTTCTATTCACCATACATAAAGCTTTTTCCTCTCAAACCAAGGGTAGTTTCCATAAAATTATAGAGTACATCTATTCATTCTGGGCATACTGATTATGAGTCTGATCCTTGGTGAGTGGGTTTTCTTCTAGTCTCCCTTCTTTCCCATTGTTATTTGGTTGTAGAAGTGTAATATCATGAATAGGGTTGTTCTTGGATTTGATCATGATTAGTTTTTTTTCTAGTATCCATCTTTCAATCATCTTCGCCTTTATTCATGTTGGGGAATCATACTGGAAGAATTCATTGATCATTAGTTAATGATAGGGGGTCTAAACCATAAACATATTGTCTAAATAATTTCAATGTATGTGAATTATTTCAATTATACCAACATATTGTGTTCCTGAATAAACTAAATGATGAAATGAATTACTACATTAAATACCTTGGGATCAAATTTGGTATTTACTAGACTTATAACCACCATTCGGGTTAGAAAACCCATGTTTATAAATGAATTTACTAACAGATTAATCATTGTTTATCATTAAAAGGATTTTGCATGATTTCTTGATAGAATAATATTGGATTGGATTTTCTATTTTGAAAAATCGAATTTTATTAGTTATAACAAAATGATAAATAAAATTTGGAATTTAATAATAAATTAAAATTTTCAAAATTATACATTTATCCTTATGATGTGATATTGTGATACCCTTGCTTTTATTCCACATCACACATGCTTGAAAGATTATATAGTGATATATGCATAGTTATTCCTGCTAAAATAATTAAACAGTGGTCTATTCCTAGTGAGTCATCATAAAATGCTTATATACGGAGCTGGGAATAACACATGATAAAATGATTTTATACGGGGATTGGTCCTGAAAAATGTTGAACTGATTATATAAAAGGATTGTCCATGACACATGCAGGAATTCCTATATACCGACTCATCCCTATATTACTTTTAAATTTATTATATAGTTGGTTTTGACCAAGAATTGTGTGTTTTTACAATGGTTATATGGTTATGGTTGGCATGGTAGTGAGACATTCTTAGAGACATTTCGGTATGAAACCAAGGTAGTTTATGTTATCACATAGTTATATGGTTATGGTTAGAATGGTAATGAGACATTCTGAGGGATATTCTAGGCTGGAGTTGAAGTAGGTTCATGTGGTATTAATTTAATTTCGTAATTAATTAATACATTATTTATTACATAATTACATGAACTTATTATCAGACTAATTATTTTTTTACATGGTGTTGTCGACCTACTAAGGTATACTCACACATTATTCAGACCACTGTTTTGTAAATAAGAATATTACATGGATGCTGGTTTGGAAAAGGGTAAGGGAGCATGCAGTTTATTTCTTCTTGCTGGATGGTTCAGAGTATTGAGATAGGACCAATATGGGGATCTGAACCAAGGTATTTGAGTTTGTTGAGCCTGCTAGTCAATTATTTTTATTACTTCTATAATGACATTTTGTTACATTCCATCATTATATTAAATTACTCCTTTATTATCAATTGTATTATTCAGTTATATTTTACTTTCTAGTTTTATTGAAATTTAGTATTATGTCCATTATTTCCATTACTCGGATATTTATTTATTTTTAGATTATTACTCTATGTATTAGCATTTTATCTAGGGGTATAATATACCCATAATACTAATCACACCCATACTGCTAGTCGGAATACTCTAGTGTACGAGGTGGAACACTTGAGATCTCATAAAAAACTATTTCAGCCATGTGATAGAGTTTTAGATCAGAGGAAGTTACATTTTATATATGAACAACTTATTGTTCTTATTATTAGTTGAAATTTTTACATTATTTACATATTCATGCATGAACACCTTTGAGTTATATATTTGTCAAAATTTCCATATAATACTTTTTATAATATGAACGTCTATCATCTTGTCACCAAATATATGGAAATTCCATCAATTTAAATAAGACGATTGAAAACACTATCAATAATATCACATAAAATATTCTTTAAGAAAACAATTATGAGATGAAGAACTGTTATCTTTTTGTTATTTAATATTACTATCACCTTCATGAATATTGGGGATTTTTACCGAAATACCTTTTTCCAATTTAAAAAACATTATCTTCATGTTCATTTGATTTGAAAATTCCCAAGATAATTAATTTTCATCCTTAGCCAAATATTTTGAAAATTTATTATATAGTTCAACCATTGAAAATTTCATAGTAAAACTAAATTTTATTCAATGAACTATTGTGGAGAGGACATCAATACCAAGTGATCAAAGGTGTTATCTCATTTTGTGATTCCAAAAAGGATAATTTCAAAAAAATATTGGCACTCCATTTTTTAGAGAATATTTCATGAAAACAAACATCACTTGACATATTCATAAAATATCAACCAATTTCTCTGATATCATTTTTGGTAACTCAAGGTCCCGATATACACCCTAATAGGGGGAGTGGGTTGAATTATGATTATATAAAAATTTATTATTATATCAATTTTGATTGGATATTATAATAACATTTTTAATGTCAATTTGTACCACTGATAGTATTCTCACTTCCACACAACCAGACTATAGAAATAAAAGATTGATGAACATGAAGAATTTACAGGGTTCACCCATACTAAACTATATCATAGGATAATATATCAAGGACGTATTGATATTTGTAGACGCCGGAAAAGTCCGTTGTTCCCAAACGAAGCTCCGGATGCGGAAAGCGAGGTCATATTTGGAGTCGGAAGGATGTTTCGGAGGGCCCGGAGGCCTTGCGCGGAATTTCAGAGGCCCGCGCGCAAAGGTGATGTTCTGCGCGCAAACCCCCCGGGATGCGCGCAATGCACCGGTCCGGCGCGCAATTTTGCGCGCCGCGGGTCCGCGCGACTCCCTTGCGCGCCGCGCCCGATTCCGCGCCCGCGAGGAGAATTTCGCGCTCGCACCCTGGATTCCGCGCCCGAGGTTGCCTATAAATATAAGGCGACCCCCAACGTTTCAAAGGTTGCTGGAAGTCGAAACGTCTCTCGTGCGCGCAATTCAACCCCTTCCGCGCGCAATGACGAACTTCAGGTAACCTCCTTTCTTTCGCGCAAGAAAGCCTCGGGGTCCGCCTTCGCGCGCAATCCCCGCTGGCTCCTTTCATTTGAATAAAAACTCACCCTAAGGCCTTTGCGCGCAAAAGAACCCGCTTGCGCGCAATTGCCCCCGGGGTGCGCGCAATCCGGCCCGATTGCGCGCACCCCCCCTTCTTTCAAGTGGCCATTCGTTAAAGAATGAGCCGTTGCCCCCGCGCGCTATCCGAAGCCCGGTGTGAGCAATCTCAAGCATCCGCGCGCAAGGCGCTGGCCCAATTGCGCGCCAGCCGCCCCGATTGCGCGCCGGCCCGCAGTATTGCGCGCAAAGCTTCCTTTTTGCGCGCAATCTGCCAGGGTCGTCCCCGTTGACCTCCTAAGGGTACCCGCCTGTGTGGCACCCGATGATTCTCATCCCGGGTGCCCGCACCGTGCGTTGTCTTCCCGTGCGGCCCTCCAGGTTCGTGCGAAGTGACATGATCGTCCGGCAACCTATGCCCAGCATGACGTTAAACTGCACATTCGTCCCGCATGACGTTAAACTGCGCATTTGTCCCGCATGACGTTAAACTGCGCATACGTCCAGCATGACGTTAAACTGCATATTCGTCCAGCATGACGTTAAACTGCACATCCGTCCAAGCTGCACGACGTTAAACTGCCTAGCCCCCATCGTCCGCGCTGCAAGACGTTAAACTGCCAAGTGCTTCGTCCTCAACACATGACGTTAAACTGTACTTCGTCTGGCAAGACGTTAAACCGTCCGCTTCGTCCTCAACACATGACGTTAAACTGTACTTCGTCTGGCAAGACGCTAAACCGTCCGCAACCTGATCCCGTGATCCGCACGCAGGGTCCCCCCGGTTTGGATGTGGCCCCCACCCGCTCGTCCCTGCAGGGATGTCGGGATTGCCCCTCTTTAGGGACGATTTAATGGGAGTGGCTTTTCCCTACGGGGGCAGGGTATTACAAACCCCTAGTTTCTCGTGGGAGGCTGCACATGTGTATCTCCATTGCGCCTCCCCACTGCCGAAGCCAGTAGAGGGTCTGACTGGGATCGAGGTGTCTTCTGCTTTCGGTCCAAGTCCCTTCCAACTGAGTTTTGCAGCATCCGGGCTGCCCCAAGTGCGTAAGTCCTGACAGAATGAACTACGTGGACTTTGATCCCTGTCTTCTATACAGGGTACGTAGGAAGCCTCCCTGAGGTCCAAGCCCACCACCTGGTCGTCCCGGTCGTATTTATGTCGGTTCGTCCATCAGTGGACCCCTCCAGGGTTCACGCTTGCGTTGATTCACCTATGAATCCGCCCCTGTGGGAGACTGCCCGTGTGTATCTTCACGGTGCCTCCCCACAGCCCCCCTTTTTCCATTTCCCCTTTTATCGTCCAGCATGACGTGAAACTGTGATCCACCCGGCCGTTCCATCCCCCTCTGTGCGAGGTGGTTCGGTTCAATCCTCCGCCCGGCGGCCTCGACCTCTTCGTGAGTCGGCTTGCCGACGTCCAGCATGACGTTAAACTGTATGCCCGAACTACGTTGACTTTGATCCGTGTTAACGCGCGGTACGTAGGAAGCCCCTCTGGGGTCCAAGCTCTTCACTCCATCATCCATCCTGATCCTTACCCGGGCCGCCACATCCCGGTGGGGTCATGCCACTTCACTCCACTCCACGTTACTTGGGAAGCCGCCCATGTGCTGGCCCCAGCGTCGGAGGTTCCCCGCAAGGGGTTCTGTCATCTGATCCACTTTTCGTGTTGATCGGTCCGATGCCGTCCCCGCTGGACGTTAAACTCGCGGCATACCCCGTGTTAAACACGGGAAGATGAGGAAAACCTCAGGTGACACAGTTCCCCGCACCTAGTATGGGATGCCTCAGGCCATCATGCCTTCGAGAAGCCCTATTAGGGACGGAAGACAGATGTGCAGAGCCGCAGTGTTACGACACGCCCCCAGCACCCAGAGCCACCCGGCCTTCTCACCGCAGGTTGCTGCCCCGCCCAGACTCCTTGGAACGTCCGGGCGGAAGCAGCGTAATTAACCGGTGTCCATGAAGATATGGCGCCGGGAACGAGATTCACGAACATTCTTAAGTCTATGAGGGAGACCCGGATTAGGCGACAAGTTCCGAGGAGACGTCCAAGGAAGGAGGAGCCGACATCCCATCATCCCGGTTTCGATCAAGGAGCAGACGCCCCTGAATAAGGGACGGATGCCGCCCGCCCTTGGAAAGCGGGACTGCGGGACCACAAGCCGCGCGCCCATCCCCTCGGGTTGACGGGTGCACGCGCGAACGCGTCCTGGCGGAGCAGCGTAACCCGACGCACATCCGCACCGAAACAGAAAAATGGTGAACCCGACGTGAATCTCTTCTCCTCGATACGAAGACCGATGGCTTTCAGAGGTGTTGGAAGACCGGCATGTTGCCCGGCCAAGCATTCAGTCTTACCCGCCAGGGGCTGGGGAAGTGAAATCGGGCACTCCGTCTCGCAACGTCGAGGGCCTGGGTTCCCCCCACGGAAGGCGTCGTGGCGCTAATGGTTGGTTGTCGATTCCTTTTTCCTGTCAGTGTTAATGGGTCTTTCTCCCTGCTTTCAGAAATCAGGTCGCCCGATCCAGTGCCCGATCGCCACCCGCCCACTGGCGCAGGGATAGGGGAAATACCGACGCGGCTACTCCGCGCGGTCCTGCCCGTTCCACAGTCGTCCCAGCAGCCGCAATTGCGGGACGACCACGCCCTCTCTCCCCCTCGGAGGTCATCCAGAGAAGGGTGATCAACACCCTGGTGCGGAGATACGAGGAAGAGGGAGTCATCCCCACTAGGGAAATGGCTCGCCTAGACCTCGAGGAGGCTGCGCCTCGCCACCACCGCCGCCCCCGAGGGCCGCGCGGGGAGGCACCGCTGCCTACCTCAACGTCCAATCGCTTCGGGAGTTTATCCCCGGAGCGCTCTGACAGTTCCCTTCCTTATGCGGATGAGGTGGGAGATGCCCGGGATCACCCTATCCGAGGTCCGCTCCAGGGATCCACGATAAGGGCTCCCGCCAGGCCACGGCGACATCGCCGCCAGGCCCCTCAAGTCGAGGAACAGGCTCTCCACCTGCCCGCGACGCTCATTCCGACTCGTCTGTCCCGACGCCAACGTCGGGCACGAGCGGAAGAGGATGCCCACCTTGGGGCTCTAGCAACAGCGGCCGCATTGGCCCGAGCCACTGTTGGCTCCAGTCGTCAGGCCTCTGTGCATCCTGAGCGGGGGAACTCCTATGCCCGACCCGGATCGAGGCCCCGACCGCCCCAAAGGCAGGTTGGGTTGACTCTCCCGGTTGCTGGTACAGGCAGTAGCCACCGCGGACCACCTCGCGGTAGCGCTATTCACCAACAGGGTCTACTCCGTGTGGCTGATCCAAGAGGCATGGGTCATCCCACCTCCCGACCCCGGCCCGGAGGCCTGCCCGGAATCATCTCTCCCCGCGTCCCCTTTGATATTTGTCCCGGTGCCCCTCGCACCTTGGTTCCCAGTCCTCTTGGCCCCAGCACCAGTGCGGCCGGAGGACGCCAGGACAGAGATCAGCCCTGCCCCGAAGAACCACCCAGGGGCAGGAAGGCAAGGCGTCGACGCCGAGGGAAGAATGTTACGGAATTCCGGACAGAGATCCGACCAGTTTGCTTCTCTGACTCAGAGGCGGAGTACGATTCGGCGACAGAGCCCCTTCCCCAATCCCGCCAGTCAAGGGCAGGGGTAGGAATGCGGCACGTCAGCCTCGTGCTCCCCGAGAGCGAGATCGATGTGATCCCCGCTTCTCTCCGAAGGTATATCCGGAGTAACGAGGGCCTGGTAGACCCCCAAGGATCAAGCTTGCGGTTGGTACCGGCCCCTCCGGAAGTGCCTTCCGCCTCGATCGGAGAAGCCGGAGACTTTTTCTGTGGACCGACGGTCGAACCTCGATCTAGTGCACCCTCGGCGAGCACCGATGCTACGGTAGGATGTTCGCTCGCCGGCCCGTCCTATCGTGATGTGGTAGCTGGGGCACCGCCACCCTCAGGGGGAGGCCCGGGATATGGAGGCCAATCGGCCTGCTCGCCGTATTCGCCGCCGGCCAGCCCGTCGGCCCGACGGCCCGCCTCGGCACCACTGCTGGTTCCCCGTCCATTCCCAGCCATTGAAGAGGACCAAGGAGATCTGGGTCCCGAGTTTGAGTCGTGGAGCTTCTGGACCGTCCTTGCAGAGGGCCACTTCCCTGAGAAGTTTTGTCCAGTCGCAGGACCGGGCTTTGATGCACCCGAATCACTCACCCCGGGTGAGTTCGAATGCTTCCGCCGAACTCTCCGGGAGACTCACTCCCGTCTTCACTGCCTACAAATGCCATACCCCGGGAGTCAACTACACCTGGAGGATATTGGTGAGCAGTGCCGTCAAATTGACCTGGCCACGCTCCCCGCGGTCCGGCACCCCGGGTCATTTGGGCACCACGAGGCCCTCCAACAACGATGCGTTGAGTGTTTTCAGGTACTCCGCAAAGTTATCGAGGAAGCCACTCCCCACGTGTATATCCGTGGATGGGGGCAGTACGCTGCCCTACGCTTCAGTGTGATCCGCCGACAGCCCGATTCGCTGGGTGGCCCTGAGGGTATATCCCCAGGGACAGGAACAGTCAATATGGCTGACCTGTCGGGAGAGGGGAACGACTTGGAACTTCTCGACGGGGGCTTTCCCCCCGAAGACAAGCCGTCGTCAGATCCATCGGTGAGAGTTACTCGTCATCAGAGGAACCTCCTGGGGCTCCCCGCGCCCACTGAAGCACTGACGTTGAGCCGAAACGTCAGCAAAGGAAAAGAGCACAGCGAGGCTGTAAAGCCCGCCGACCCATCTGCCTCCATGCGGAGGGCAGAGGAGGATCCCGAGAAGGCTATGCTACGTCAGCAGCTCGCCGAACAGAAGAGGCTGGTTGACCAGCTCCTCGCCGAGCGCGCTGCGGAGCAGCGGCCTGACTACGGTGATCCCAGGCCAGGACAACAGGGACCGGGACAACCGCACCTCGACGAGACTCTCCCGGGCAACCGTGATTACGCCGTGTTCGCCGACAGGAGAGAGGCCATTGCCTACGGCAAGAGGGCGCGGTATGTTTCGCCACACCCTCCCGAGCGGCGTGACTACCTGAGAGATCCCGCTCGGATTCCTCCCGCTGCCCCAAGGGCCGCTCCGCCCGCCATCCCACGAGCTTCCGAGTTCGACGACCCGGTCGACGACCCGATTGAAGGGCCATGCAATGCGCTCGTGGTTAGAGATCCTCGCCAGGACTGGAACCCATGTCCGGACGATCCGATGGCGGCACTCATTGCCCGCTTGGAAGCCTTGGAGACTCGGCAGGTGGCGATCCCACCGGACGGCAAGCCCTACCCAGCATGGGTGGATGACATGCCGGCGCCTCCGGGATTCGGGAATCCCACTTTCGCCCCCTTCAACGGGACTGGAGATCCGCCACAGCATTTAGCCCACTTCAACTCGAGGTGCGGGCCTATGTTGGGGACTCCGGCGCAGCAGGAGGCCGCTAAGCTTCGCTGCTTTGTTCAGACACTGGAAGGGCCAGCATTTGTCTGGTACAGCCAGCTCCCCGTCGGGTCGGTAACCAGCTGGGAGGACCTCCGTAGACAGTTCCTCTACCAGTTCAGTTCCACGACCCGGAAGACGAGTATCGCAGACCTCTTCAAGTGCAAGCAGAGGCCTGATGAGCGAGTCGCGGACTTCGTCGCCCGATGGAAGGGTCTCACGTATTCCCTTGACATGCCATTGACTCAGGAGCAGTTGCTGACAATGTGCGTCGGGAACGTCAAGACCGAGCTGGTCCCTTCCCTGATTACTCAGAACTACCCCGGAGGGTTCAGGGACTTCTCAGACAAAGCTCAACGTCTTGAGGAAGCCCTGCAACAGGCCAGCCAGGCACACCCGCTGCCTCCTATGATTCCTGCAAGGAGAGCCAGCAGGGCTGAGCCCGCTGCTGTGGCCCAGATAGAGGCTCCCAGGCCGTTGGAGCTGCTGCCGGTGAGGCCAGCTCCGCAGCCTCACAGGAATCCGCCTCCACGGGCTCAGTTCCCGGCCCAGCAACGGCAGCCTCAGAACCGGCCGGCCCCTCCGCGTAATGTACCGCCACAACCTAGGCGAGATAATCAGGGTCCACCTCCTCGGCAGGCCCCTCCAGCCCCTCGTCAAGACCGCGCTCCCAGGGGCCCGCGACACCTGACGTACTCATTCCATGAGGATCAGGTCCCCGGTTATTTCCGGAGCGCCCTGGAGCAGAGGATTGTGCGACTGCCTGAGTGTTGGAAGCCAGAGGAGGCACATCTCACAGATAACCCCCGCTACTGCCCCTACCATCGGGCCCTGGGGCACACCATCCAGCGGTGCTATGTGTTTAAGGACTGGCTCCAAGACCAGATTAACAACAATGTAATCAGGTTGGGCCCAGCTCCAGCACAGGTAGCGGGCGTGTTCGTGGGATCAGATGACGATGGTGGCGATGAGAAAGAATGGCAGCTGGTCTCCGACCGCGGATCCCAGAAGTACAATAACTGGATGGCCCGCAAGACGACCATTCGCGCCCAGGGAATCATCCGTGCGCGCTTGAATCAGCCTGAGCCCCCAGAACCTGCGGGTGCTGCTTCGGCATCGTCGTCCCGGTCTGCCTCCTCCAAGAGGAGCAAACGGCGGCAGCGCAAGAAGGAAGAGCGCGCCCCGCCAGTTCCGCCACTATCCCGTACTCTCGGCGATTTCATGCCCCCGGAGATGGGGGTCCCTCCTCGGATCTGCCCGGTGATGGATGATTCGTCTGATGACGGTATTGGGTACGCTTCGGTTAACACCGTCGAGCTGGTAAATCCCTTTTCGGTTCCCGACGTTGAAGAACACCAGGTGGACCTCCCTAGTGTCCCCGGTCGTCGCCACCGTCGGAAGAACCGCAGCAGCAGGAGTCGCCGGGGCACAGCCGTCGGTACCTCCGGCCAGGCCGTGCACGCCACTGAGACTAGGCGGCAGGCTCAAGATCGAGCTCAACGTGCGCAGGCTCCCCATCCGGGGATGACGGATTCGCCTCCGCCGCTGTTTGTGGTGTGGGACCAGGCAGAACCGCCTCAGCCGCGTTGCGACCAGCTCCGCCCTGCCACAAGTCCATCCCGGCCTCCTGACTCCAGTACGGTGACCATTTCCCGGACTGCGACCAGTGAACAGCGAGATGCGCCAAGTACCAGTCGGTCGCCGATCCAACCGGTAAGGCCCGTCATGCCACCAACCGCAGAGCAACCTCCTGCAACCAGGAGCTCGCGCTTGGCCAAAAAGTATGATGTCCTGAAGCACTTGGCCGACATCCCAGCAAGGCTCTCCATCCTTGAGGCTCTGCGCATGTCATCTGAGATGCGCGAGGCACTCGCTAAAGCCCTGAAGAGCCCCCTCCAGTTTGAGACAGAGGTTGCGGCTGCAGAGGCCTTTCACGCCGAAACGATCGAGGACGCCGAATGTCAGGCAGTTATCTCGTTCTCTGGTAAGGATTAAGACCCTCCTATACAGGGACACATTCGTCCGCTGTATGTCACTGGCCAGTTCAATGGCCTTGAAGTCCGGCGTTGTCTTGTCGACACGGGGTCCGGGATTAACCTGATTCCAACTCGGACGCTCCGGAGATTGGGGTTGTCTGAGGATGACTTGATTCCCTCCGACCTCAGGATCCAGGGGTACGACCGCACCGAGCAAACCCCGGTTGGCAAGATACGTTTGAAGACCCAGTTCGGTGACTTGGTTGCCAACACCGAATTCATGGTAGTCTCTCAGGACACTGCGTATAACGCATTGATGGGCAGGCCATGGCTCCACCTTCATGCGGCGGTTCCCTCATCATACCACCAATGCCTCAAATACTCCCTTAATGGTCGAGTGGGCGTGCTTCAAGGAGATGCCTCTCCTTTTGCCTCATGTGAAGCCCGTTATCTGGACGCGGACTATTACAAGAGCAAGGACAAGCAGATCCTGGCAGGTGAAGTTGAGCCTGTCGCTGTTGCAAGCGATCCATGGGCCAGCTTGGATGACGCCTACGTCCTCCCGATTCAATGGTTGGACGTAGCCATGGTTTCGACGGCCTGTGAGTCTCCTGATGAGATGACCGCGACCGCCCGTGCCAGCACCAGCGGCCCAGCAAGATCTGGTGGCCCCAATGCAGTTTCCAACGCAGTCTCTCCCGTGGATGATCCCTCCCCGAGTGGAGAGGGTATGGAAGACGCACCCCCAGCCTTTGAGGAGGGCGTCCCCGCCATGGTCGATGAGTTAATACAGGTGAACCTTGGAACCGAGGCCGATCCAAGACCCACGTTGGTTAGTGCCTCCATGCCCTCTGAGGAGCGGCAGCAGTACGTGGACTTTCTCAGGCAGCACCGTGATGTGTTCGCTTGGGGCTATGACGAGATGCCAGGGCTAGATCCTCAGGTAGCCGTCCACCGCCTTGGTCTCCCGGCGAACCATCGCGGGTTCAAGCAGCCTCCCAGGAAGATGCACCCATCCCATGGTGCCATGGTTGAGGCCGAAGTTGACAAGCTTATCAAAGCCAACTTCGTGAGGGAAGTTCAGTACCCCAAATGGCTGGCCAACATTGTGCCGGTCAGGAAGAAGAACGGGCAGATTAGAGTCTGCATCGACTTCCGCGATCTCAACCGCCACTGTCCGAAGGATGATTTTCCCCTTCCAGTGACAGAGCTGTTGATTGATGCCACGGCAGGGTTCCAAGCCCTCTCCTTCATGGATGGATACTCCGGATACAACCAAATTCGGATGGCCCCTGAGGATGAGGAGTTCACTGCCTTCAGGGCCCCCCAAGGTACCTTTTGCTACCGGGTCATGCCCTTCGGCCTGAAGAATGCAGGTGCCACCTATCAACGGGCGATGCACCGCATATTCAAGCCAATCCTCGGCACACTGGTGGAATGCTACGTCGACGACTTGGTTGTCAAATCGCGCCAGCGTCAGGACCATCTCAAAGATCTTGAGAAAGTGTTCAGCTTCCTCCGATCTCGCTGCCTGAAGATGAACCCGTTGAAGTGTGCCTTTGGGGTCACCTCCGGAAAGTTCCTTGGATTTGTGGTAAGATACCGGGGTATCGAGATCGACCCAGAGAAAATCAGGGCGATTAGCCAGATGCCTCCCCCGGGTACCGTCCGGGAACTGCAAGGGTTCCAAGGCCACTTAGCCTATATACGCCGATTCATCGCGAATCTGGCCGGCAAGTGTAAGCCCTTTTCTCGGCTTATGAAGAAAGGTGCCACCTATGTATGGGATAAAGAGTGTCAGACCGCTTTCGAGGAAATCAAGCAGTACCTGCTTCAACCTCCGGTCCTGATGCCGCCCGTATCCGGAAAGCCGCTGGTCCTTTATGTGACCGCCCTGGAACGGTCCCTGGGTGCCCTTCTCGCCCAGAAGAACAACGAGGGAACAGAGAATAGCCTCTATTACCTCAGTCGCATGCTCCTCGATGCGGAGGTTAGGTATTCCCCCATCGAGAAGAGCTGCCTGGCGCTCGTATTTGCCGTACAGAAATTACGGCACTACTTGCAGCACCATGAGGTACAGTTGGTTTCTCGGGTAGACCCGTTGAAATATATCCTGAGCCGACCTATGTTGACTGGCCGTCTAGCGCGGTGGGCTGTGATTCTCCAGCAGTTCGACATCAGGTATGTGTCTCAGAAGGCCATCAAAGGGCAAGCGTTGGCAGACTTTCTGGCCGCTCACCCGACCTCCGTGGATCAGCCGCTGGATCTAGGCTTTCCTGATGAGACCATTCTCTCGGTTGATCGAGCCGATCCATGCTGGCAGATGCACTTTGACGGTGCCTCCCGGAGCCCCACCGGTAGAAGACTCGATAATCCTAAGCTCAATAGAGTGGGCTTGGGCATCGTCTTCATTACCCCGGAGCGAGCCGTGCTGCCATACTCTTTCCTGTTGTCAGAGGGCTGTACCAACAATGAGGCGGAATACCATGCCCTCATCACCGGCCTCGAGTTAGCTCTCGAGATCGACGTGCCCCATCTGTGTGTGAAAGGGGACTCTGAGCTGGTCGTTAAGCAGATCAATGGCGACTACGTTGTCAGGAAGCCGGAACTTGTGCCATTGTTGGAGTGCACCCTTCTTCTGATGGCCCGGTTCCCTTCTCGGCCGGAAATTGTCCATGTTCCCCGGTCGCAGAACGGTCGAGCAGATGCTTTGGCCAGCCTGGCTGCGTCACTTGCGGAACCTGAACAGGACAACCTGATCGTCCGCGTGACGCGCCGCAGGCTCATCGCTCCCGTTATCCCGGAAGAAGATCGCGGCCCGTTGGTAAGTAACCTCACCACGGTTGCCCCTATGCCCGGAGCCCCGAGTACCCCAGATATAGCAGTCGAATCAGCCCGTGATTGGAGGGCGCCTTTGGTTGAGTACCTCCAACATGGCATTCTTCCGTCAGATCGGGCCGAGCGCGAGCGAGTTCGACGCCGCGCATCGCAGTTTGTCCTCCAGAGCAGTCCCGGTCTGGAGCGGATCCTCTACAAGCGCGGGTTTGATGGTGTTCTCCTCCGTTGCCTTCAGGGAGTCGAGATCCCACGAGTCATGCAAGAGGTTCATGCTGGTTCATGTGGCGCCCACCAGACTGGGCCGAAGCTGTCCCACCAGATTCGGAGGTTGGGATACTTCTGGCCCTCTATGATCCATGACTGCATCGAGTACGCCAGGAGGTGCCATGCGTGCCAGGTTCATGCGAACTTTGTGCATCGGCCGCCGGAGCCTCTCCATACCACAAGGTATTCCTGGCCCTTTGCAGTCTGGGGACTGGACGTTGTGGGACCTTACCCGCCGGCGACAGCTCGCCAGTGCCGGTTCATTCTGACCGCCACGGACTTCTTCTCCAAATGGGCAGAAGTGATTCCGCTCAGAGAGGTCAAATCCTGTTCGATCGCTGACTTCGTGACCTCCAACATCATCTATCGATTTGGAGTGCCTCACGCTATCCTCACGGATAACGGAACCAATTTCCGAGCAGCCGAGTTGAAGAAGTTGTACGCCAAGTATAACATCCGCTCGAACCATACATCTCGCTATCATGCGCAGGCGAATGGACAGATCGAGGCGTTTAACAAAACCCTCTCTAACATTCTGCAAAAGATGGTTGGTCAGAACAAGAAGAGTTGGCCGGACAAGCTCCCCAACGCCCTCTGGGCTTATCGGACGACGACTCGCAATTCCACCCAGATGACCCCTTATTCCCTGGTGTATGGAGCTGAGGCCGTCCTGCCCATCGAGATCCAGTTACCGTCCTTGCGCACTGCGGTCTACGACCAGCAAGCGCCGGACAGAGTTGCTGAAGCCCGTCTAGTCGAGTTGGAAGCACTGGATGAGAATAGACTTCACGCTTTGCACAACTTGGAGAGGCATCAAAGCAGAATGGCTCGAGCTTTCAATAAGAAGGTTCGCCTCCGCTCCTTCCTGCAGGGTGATCTAGTGCTAGCCCTAAGAGCACCGATGATCCCCGGCAGGAAGCCGCCCAAGTTGGAGCCCAAGTGGGAGGGACCTTTTGTTGTCCACAAGGTCTATCCCAATGGCGCGTACTCCCTAGCGACTATGGATGGTGAGCGTGTCACTCCTCCCACCAACGCTAGGTTCCTCAAGCAATACTTTGCCTGAGTGTCCGTTCGTCCTGCATGACGCTAAACTGCACTTCGTCCTGCATGACGCTAAACTGCACTTCGTCCTACATGACGCTAAACTGCACTTCGTCCTGCATGACGCTAAACTGCACTTCGTCCTGCATGACGCTAAACTGCACTTCGTCCTGCATGACGCTAAACTGCACTTCGTCCTGCATGACGCTAAACTGCACCACGTCCTGCACGACGTTAAACTGCATTCGTCCAGGCTACAAGACGTTAAAACTGTTCAGCATTCGTCCGCGCTGCAAGACGTTAAACTGCCAAGTGCTTCGTCCCGCATGACGCTAAACTGCACTACGTCCGAGCTACAAGACGTTAAACTGTTCAGCATTCGTCCTGCATGACGTAAAACTGCCACTCAAGAACTACGTGCGGCTTGATTCCCATCCTTATGGGATACGTAGGACCGCCTGAACCCTCGTGTTTCAGGTCCAGCCCCATCCTTCGGGAATTTCCATCCCATCTCGGGCCCTTGGCCCAGTTGCCCCCGGGTGTGCGGCGTATGGTGTGAGTGCGGGGCTATGCCCTCATTCACGTCGGTTTGCTCGTCACGCTGTACGCCCCCCCACGTTTGGGGATGCCTTCTGCTCCCCCCTTCTTTTTTCCTCATCGTCCTGCATGACGTTAAACTGCACTTCAAGAACTACGTATGGCTTGATTCCCATCCTTATGGGATACGTAGGACCGCCTGGACATTCATGTTTCAGGCCCAGCCCCATTTCCCGGGAATCTCTATCCCGCGTTGGGCCTCTGGCCCCAGTTCCCCTCCTTTTTGTGCGAGGCGTATCACGTGAGCGGGGGATTATGTCCTCATTCACGTCGGTCTACTGGCCGCGCCGTACGCCTCCCCCGTGTGTGGGACTACCTCACACCCCTCATCGTCCTGCATGACGTTAAACTGCCTTTCCAGAACTACGTATGGCTTGATTCCCATCCTTATGGGATACGTAGGACCGCCTGGACGCTTGTGTCTCAGGTCCAGCCCCGTCTCTTAGTTGATCACGGGGATCTGCCCCCCTTCGGTTGCTCTCAGGGTGAGTCCTCCGACCCTTTCCGGAGATCTGTTAACATGTTTTGGGTGCTTCGGTCTATGACTCGTAGTGTCAGATTCAATCCCGACAAGTCCTGTGTTGCTTGTCAGGCCCCGCGCTTCCTCTTGTTCGAGCCTTCACTCAAAGGGATCCTCGTTAGCGGTTTGGGTACGATGCCTCAGTGCTCTCCCACCGCTCCGGGTCGATTTACTGGTGGGTCTTGGGCCGCAAATCGATATGAATCCTGCGATTGAGCGGTTGATGCTCGTTTGCTTGCCCCGTCTTAGGCTGACGCGATCGGATGTTGTGTTGCGAATGCGTCAGCAACGTCCTTGATCGCCATGTCAGCTCTCTCAGGCTCTGAACATTGGTTGCGCAGTCCTCATCACACTCCGCCTTTGTGCGTTGTAGTGGGATCTTGACACTCTCTTCATACTGACCTCCGGTACGCCTCTACACGTTAGGCAGACCAACCAGGGTAATGATGTCGTTCGAGGCTCCCATGATCTGAGCACCAAGGATATATGCAGATATCCTCCCTAAGGGCCATGCGTAGCTGGACCCTCGCCCCCATAAGGAGGAGGGAGTCGCCCGAACAATTGCGTTCTGGGCCCAGTATATCTGGAGGCTAGCATCTCTGCCCCTCGGGTGATGGACATATGCAGACCCCTATCCCAAGACTCTTCTCCTGGAATCGTGCGTGACCGCAGGGCTGGGTATGTTCCCACCTCCGCCGTGTCCGCCGTACCGCAATAAGCGGATTCCTCCATGGTCCGAACCACACGACCTTAAACTGTGTTGTCTGGTCCTACCACACGACCGTAAACTGTGATCGTCTTGGCCGCCCGACGAGAAACGGCACTGCATCGTGATGTCCTCCTCAGGGGACACTCATGTTGGGCGCTGGTTAATGACCACGCCATTCATCAATGCCTTCCATGGCTTGATTATTGTGGCGACGCCAGAGATTTCTCAATCACGGGCATGTCGCCGCACAAAGAAAAACCATTCATCTTTAAGGACAAACAAGAAATATCAAATGCCGCTCCTTTTGTGTGCGAGGGTCAGACCCGCACTCTTCCCCGCGCTGGTGCCCGATTGTGTTGCACCGCGCTTCAAGAACTACGTGCGGCTTGATTCCCATCCTTATGGGATACGTAGGAACGCTCGGATGTTTGAAACTTCGGGTCCAGCCCCCCACCTCTTAGAGATTCCCCCTTCTCTGGGGAATTCGCCGCCTTCAGGTCACCCTCAAGGCGTGTTCCCCGACCCCTTGCCGTGGTCCACCGGTGTCAAGAGTACTCTGGTTTATTGCCAGGAGGGTCAGGATCCGCTTGGTCAGGTTTCCTCCACTTTTCAGGCTTCGTGCTCCCTTTCATTCGGACCCATCGTCTACGCCCTGGGTGGAGCCCCCGTGAACGGTTCGGACACAATGCCTCAGTGCTCTCCCACCGACTCGGGCCGGTACCCCCAATGGCCTCAGGCAGCAAATCGATATGAATCCTGCGATTGAGCGGTCGATGCTCGTTTGCTGCCTCATTCCACCAACGGTTAGTGCGATATTGATGCTGCTTTTCCGCCACGGTCGGCAGTACTCCCATATCGTTACGCCGGTGCCCCCAGTCCTTGAGTGAATGGCCACATGATTCACATTTTCCACCTCCCATTCTGACCAGGCGAAACCTCGACACTCTTGACACTATCCCTCAGTGCATCTTCGCATATCCAGGGGATATGACCACGATGTGGCGTGCTTTGAGTCCTTATGGTCCGAGCTCTAAGACCTTAAACTAAGATCCCCCCTTATGGTCCGAGCTCTAAGACCTTAAACTAAGATCTCCCCTTATGGTCCGAGCTCTAAGACCTTAAACTAAGATCTCCCCTTATGGTCCGAGCTCTAAGACCTTAAACTAAGATCTCCCCTTATGGTCCGAGCTCTAAGACCTTAAACTAAGATCTCTCCTTATGGTCCGAGCTCTAAGACCTTAAACTAAGATCTCCCCTTATGGTCCGAGCTCTAAGACCTTAAACTAAGATCCACCCTTATGGTCCGAGCTCTAAGACCTTAAACTAAGATCTAGCCCTTATGGTCCGAGCTCTAAGACCTTAAACTAAGATCTAGCCCCATGGTCTGAGCTCTACGACCTTAAACTAAGATCTCCCCAAACGGGGTTCCACGTCCTGCATGACGTTAAACTGCACTCTCAGAACTACGTGTGGCTTGATCTCCAGCCTGATGGAGTACGTAGGAACGCCCGGGCATTCCAACTCGGGTCCAGCCTCAGGGATCGTTAAGTCCCGCCCCTCCTCGTCGCCGGCCGTCTGGCCTGACTTCGGGTAGAGTGGTGCAGTTGTGATATTCTCCCCGACCCAGCTCGGGATGCCCCATCGCAATGATGGGAAGCGACAGTTTCCTCGTCAAAGAGGTTCTGTCTGAGAACTGGGGTGATTCACGGCCAGATTAGTGCATCCGCCTAATACGCTTTCCCCGCGGTGGCGCAATTTTGAGAGCGTTGGATTCTATCCGAACAAATCGTCACTTCGCCCCACGCTTCGCATGCCCTGTTGATCGGGATTTCCACCCTTGCGTCTGAAGGAACCCCAAAGCGGTATTCATGATGACATGTGGTCCGCCTCCTGCAATATGAATAATGACCTTCGGTCTGTCTCTTGCAGTTGTTATGGTCGATCCACTGTCCGCCTACCGTCTTGGGCATTTCCTGGAAGGCCGACCGTTGTGGATTTCTGAATTCGGGACACGCGATTCACCCTTGCTCATTTCCCTATGTTCAGATAAAATCTCAACGCCCCTAGCGTTGTCCCGCTCGTGTGTCGGAACAAGTTGGGGGGATGATACATTGATTAGGCTTGAGGTCTCCTTTCTTAGGAATGACCTCCCTCTTTTCTTTAGAAATCCAGGCCCCATTACGGATGCCTGAAGCTTGGTTAACACTCCCGCGAGACAATTTGTGGTTGAGTATGCCAAAAGACGCAGATAAATATATTGATTCATACAAATGGATCGAAATATTGAGTAACGGAAGCAAAATGTTCTAGGAATGGCAAAAAACAAAGCCCCTAAGGATTAGCGTGATGGATAAGTCTTTCTAATGCCGCTACCCTTTGGCTGGCGGCCTCCAGGGCTGCTTCTCGTTCTCTGCGTGCCCTCTCCTCATCGGCGGTCGCAGCACGCAGTTCGTCGATCCTGGCCTGTGCACGCTCCCGCTCGACTTGGAGTGTGACCATCTGTTGGCCCGCCTCCGTCAGCTGTACCTGAGCGTCGATCAGTTGTGCCGATAGTTGCTCCACAAGCTCGGTACATGCTGCGACGAAGGCCTCCTTCTCTGCCGCCTGCCCTTCGAGGCGCCGGACTTCCTGCTCTGCCGCGATGAGCGCCTGCGTGCTCTTCGACATGTCCCGACTTTGTGCGACGTCGGCACGCCGGCGGCTCTCGCGCATCTTCTCGGCCATGAAATCACGGACCGTCAGATGGAGGCGTTGAGCATCAGCTCCCCCGGCACACAGGAAGCGCAGCCAGGTCTGAAGTGATCTCATGCGCCCCAGCCATTCTGATGGGTCTCGCTTGAGGAAGCGCTGGATGCACTTCCACCCCCTGCGTCGCGTTACCCGGCTATCCTCGACCGCCTCCGCGTCCGAGTCATCCATCTCCTCGGGGTCGGCAGGCCGGTAAGCAGGGAAGGCAGCCAGCAGGTCTGGTGCAGGGTCCGCCCCTGGGAGGTCCTCACGAGGGATAGGTTTCCCAACATCCGGGCAACCTTCTTCTCTCTCCCCAGCGGCGCTGACACCCTCGTCAGCCCCCAACCTCTCTCCGATGTCAGCACCGCCGATGTCCGGAGCCCCTTGATCAGCAGTTGGTGGGGCCGGCTCGGTTTGGAAGGTCTGTTCCGGAGCAGGCGGCATGTCCACCACTGGTCCACTCGTAGATGGCCCGGGTTCGGCAACCCGACGAGCCTCCAATGTTGAGATCACTGCGCGGGGCATGCCATGGTTAGTCACGGATCGTCAATGGCAAGCACCAGCAGTAAAGTAGGGAGACTTACGGGAGGTCGGAGCGTCATCTTCCGCTATCCCGGCCGCCGCAGGAACAGTTGCAGCAGGGGACCCATCCTCACTTGTCAGTTCGACGATAGGTGTCTGGCCCCCGCCTTGTCCTGCTGGCGCCCCTCCTACTCCCGCTGGGGACGCCTGGCCTATATCCGTGCACTCCTGAGAACGGTGGAGAAATGGGTTAGAAGCTGCATAAGAGAATGGATGAAGCAGGTTGAGTAGGGATAGAAGCGGACCTCGAGGAGCTCAGTGACATCGACATTGTCGGAGTCGGCCACCTCGCCGCTCTCCCGCGGACTCCCTTGATGGGACTTTCCCTCGGAGCCTTCATCCTCCCCCGTCTCCTCCTCCTCTTTGGAGTCGCTGCTACTGTCATCTTCTCCCGGCGGCATCCGTTCTGGAGCAGGCTCTAGACCGAGCATCACCTTCACCAGAAGGGATGGCTCCGCACGCTGACCCCGTTGGCGCGCGTACTCGTCCATTGCCGTCAGATACGCATACTGCCGGTTGAAGTCCACCCTGTCGGTGATCTGGAGGCGCCCGACCTCTGGCAGATAGATTCCTTCTCTGAGTATCTTTCGCCAGATGACGTCGGTCCCCAGTGACTGCCGCAGGGTCATCCAGGCCGACCACAGCGCCGGGAAGACTGCATCGTGGGAGGGTTCGAGCAGACGCCTCACCTGCTTCCCGGGCCGCTCCTCGACCGCCGCATGTGCCCCCTCTCTGGGCGCCGAGGTCGTAGCGGCAGCCTGCGATGTGCCCGCCGCCGAAGTCCCTGCTCGCGCCGGCCCCGCTGCTTGGCGCGCCTCCGTTCTCCCCCGTGTGGCGGCGCCTCGCCTCCTTCCTTGACGCCCGGTCTCCGCACGGGTAACCTCGAGCCGCCGAACTAGCTTCCGCAAAAGCCCCTCAGGGTACGCGATGGCCCAGTGTTCGGCGTACTCGGTTGCCAAGCCTGCGTCAACTCCGGCAGGAGGGAGAGTGATGACGTCGCCAGAGCCGAAAGCGGCAAACATCAGCCACATCTGGCGAAGGACTCCAGGGTTCGTCTCCTCCCGGACAGCAGTGAATACCCTCTTCGGCATCCGTTGAAGGCACCCGAACTGCCTGGCGAACCGGGTCGGCACGTAAGGCTCGCAGATCACCTTCCCGTCGATCCGAGCCACGAGCACCCCGCCCCGCATGTTCAGGAAGTATTCATGCTGCTCCAGCGGACCCTGCCCATTGTCGATCATTTGGCCGACGGGAGTGGGGAACGGACTGAAGTTGAAGTTGGCATGATTGCCAATCCGGATCCGCACGCCCTCCTCACTTAGGGTCATCGGAGCGACCCCCGCGATGTTCAGCAGGGAGGGTCGCAGGCCGTTGCCCGGAGGAATGATGGCGTTCGGAAACGTGTACCCACCGAGGTGAGCAGCCACCCAGCCGTGGAAGAACTGAAAGGGCCCACAGATCCTTCGTGGCGACCCCCCTCGTGAGATGCGTCCCAGAATGGCATACAGCCTCGCCAGTACTGGGACCCCGAGGTTGTACCTCTTATTGGCAGCCATGGCGCCCGCCATCGCCAGCGTCGCCGGGCGAACGCCCATTCTCGCGTCCCGCACTGGCAGGAGCCACCCACTCAGAAAGGCGGCCAGGAACGCCGCGTACCGGACGTTCGGGTCCCGGGCCTCGATGACGCGGTACCCCCATGAGCGGTAATCGCCCGTCTCCAGGACCCGCCAGTACGACCCGTTCCGGCTCCTCTGAGCTGCGGTCGGGCACCGCTTCCCCCTGCCTGGCATCTTGACCGCCGGGTCATGCTCCAGGAACTGGCCGAACCAATCCTTGTAGGCTATGTCCTTCTGGAAGTCTTGGGTCCCGAGCCGCTGCGTAGCCAGGTCAAGAAGATGCCAGGTCAGAATGGGAGTCCGTGACCTGTCCTCCCAGATGTTCTTCGGTGGCAGGAACTCATCGTACTGGTAGCCCTCCAGCGGGATACCTCCGATGCAGTGGATGTCCCAGAGACCGATGCCGACCTCCCCATGGTGAAGATGGAAGGTGTTGGTATCCGGGGACCAGCGAGTGAACAGCTCCGGCCCGAGCTCAGACTGCTGGTAGAAGTGGAACTGCGACGTCCACACCGCCTCGAACAGGCCGATGTACCGCAGCTCCTCTGCGAAGTGATCGCAAGTGTGGCGTACCCAGAACGCCCAGGCCCACTCACTGGTGAAGTTGCCCCCAGACCGCAAGTCCCAGTCCTTCAGCCAGCCCTTGGTGTCGTCCGTGACGCTCTGGCGATATATGCTCGAGTAGAGGGCTGGAGAATTCTCCGCAGTAGGCTCACCCCCATCAATGGTTCGCGTCCTCGGGTTCTGGACATAGACATCCAAGTGTCTGGTCTCCCTGGCAGGATGCCCATTGTTGGTGATGTTATAGCGGAGAAGCTCGTCCTCCCGGGTCACCCAGGTCCGCGGCGCATCAATCTCGAACCCTGGCACCGGAACCTCATCTAGGATGCCGAAGTTCCAGAGCGGCAGGTTGTCCGATAGTGGATATGTCTTCTGGGCCGGCGTTAGTAAGTCGAACAAGGATTGATTGTTAGAAACAATCTCCTTGGCTCCGTAAACCTCCTCGTTCGTCGCCATCTCGGCTCTGCGAGTGGCGGCATCCCCTTCATTTCCTCTGTGCGCGGCCATCTCGGAAGATTCGGGAGTCGTGCGGGTTAAGGGATGAAGCGTGCGGGATCGGACGAGGCTGGTGGAAAAGTTTGAGAGGCGGCGCGCAATCCTAGTGGACGGCGCGCAATCGGGAAGTCCTTCGCGAAAAACCCCGGGTATTCGCGCAAAAACAGAGCGAAGTCCGAACGGTTTTGCGCGACGAGCGAGCGAATTCCGCGCCGGAAAAGGCAATTTCGCGCACGAGAGCAAAGAGGCTTATCGCGCGGAAGGCCAGTGTACGGCACGGAGGGACCCAGTGCCCCTATTTATAGGCGAGGCCGTGGTCCGCGCTGCGCGGAAAAGGCTTTGCGCGACCGCATCGGCCGCTTTCGCGCCCGACACCCATTTTTGCGCGCCACAGTCCCGCGTCGCCCAGGACTTCGGCATTCCGGCGTCTCCCTCGGAACCCGATCGTTGCGACCTCTCGCCGATCAGATTCCGAGGGGGGGCTTTTGTAGACGCCGGAAAAGTCCGTTGTTCCCAAACGAAGCTCCGGATGCGGAAAACGAGGTCATATTTGGAGTCGGAAGGATGTTTCGGAGGGCCCGGAGGCCTTGCAGGGAATTTCAGAGGCCCGCGCGCAAAGGTGATGTTCTGCGCGCAAACCCCCCGGGATGCGCGCAATGCACCGGTCCGGCGCGCAATTTTGCGCGCCGCGGGTCCGCGCGACTCCCTTGCGCGCCGCGCCCGATTCCGCGCCCGCGAGGAGAATTTCGCGCTCGCACCCTGGATTCCGCGCCCGAGGTTGCCTATAAATATAAGGCGACCCCCAACGTTTCAAAGGTTGCTGGAAGTCGAAACGTCTCTCGTGCGCGCAATTCAACCCCTTCCGCGCGCAATGACGAACTTCAGGTAACCTCCTTTCTTTCGCGCAAGAAAGCCTCGGGGTCCGCCTTCGCGCGCAATCCCCGCTGGCTCCTTTCATTTGAATAAAAACTCACCCTAAGGCCTTTGCGCGCAAAAGAACCCGCTTGCGCGCAATTGCCCCCGGGGTGCGCGCAATCCGGCCCGATTGCGCGCACCCCCCCTTCTTTCAAGTGGTCATTCGTTAAAGAATGAGCCGTTGCCCCCGCGCGCTATCCGAAGCCCGGTGTGAGCAATCTCAAGCATCCGCGCGCAAGGCGCTGGCCCAATTGCGCGCCAGCCGCCCCGATTGCGCGCCGGCCCGCAGTATTGCGCGCAAAGCTTCCTTTTTGCGCGCAATCTGCCATGGTCGTCCCCGTTGACCTCCTAAGGGTACCCGCCTGTGTGGCACCCGATGATTCTCATCCCGGGTGCCCGCACCGTGCGTTGTCTTCCCGTGCGGCCCTCCAGGTTCGTGCGAAGTGACATGATCGTCCGGCAACCTATGCTCAGCATGACGTTAAACTGCACATTCGTCCCGCATGACGTTAAACTGCGCATTCGTCCCGCATGACGTTAAACTGCGCATACGTCCAGCATGACGTTAAACTGCATATGCGTCCAGCATGACGTTAAACTGCACATCCGTCCAAGCTGCACGACGTTAAACTGCCTAGCCCCCATCGTCTGCGCTGCAAGACGTTAAACTGCCAAGTGCTTCGTCCTCAACACATGACGTTAAACTGTACTTCGTCCGGCAAGACGTTAAACCGTCCGCTTCGTCCTCAACACATGACGTTAAACTGTACTTCGTCTGGCAAGACGCTAAACCGTCCGCAACCTGATCTCGTGCTCCGCACGCAGGGTCCCCCCGGTTTGGATGTGGCCCCCACCCGCTCGTCCCTGCAGGGATGTCGGGATTGCCCCTCTTTAGGGACGATTTAATGGGAGTGGTTTTTCCCTACGGGGGCAGGGTATTACAAACCCCTAGTTTCTCATGGGAGGCTGCACATGTGTATCTCCATTGCGCCTCCCCACTGCCGAAGCCAGTAGAGGGTCTGACTGGGATCGAGGTGTCTTCTGCTTTCGGTCCAAGTCCCTTCCAACTGAGTTTTGCAGCATCCGGGCTGCCCCAAGTGCGTAAGTCCTGACAGAATGAACTACGTGGACTTTGATCCCTGTCTTCTATACAGGGTACGTAGGAAGCCTCCCTGAGGTCCAAGCCCACCACCTGGTCGTCCCGGTCGTATTTACGTCGGTTCGTCCATCAGTGGACCCCTCCAGGGTTCACGCTTGCGTTGATTCACCTATGAATCCGCCCCTGTGGGAGACTGCCCGTGTGTATCTTCACGGTGCCTCCCCACAGCCCCCCTTTTTCCATTTCCCCTTTTATCGTCCAGCATGACGTGAAACTGTGATCCACCCGGCCGTTCCATCCCCCTCTGTGCGAGGTGGTTCGGTTCAATCCTCCGCCCGGCAGCCTCGACCTCTTCGTGAGTCGGCTTGCCGACGTCCAGCATGACGTTAAACTGTATGCCCGAACTACGTTGACTTTGATCCGTGTTAACGCGCGGTACGTAGGAAGCCCCTCTGGGGTCCAAGCTCTTCACTCCATCATCCATCCTGATCCTTACCCGGGCAGCCACATCCCGGTGGGGTCATGCCACTTCACTCCACTCCACGTTACTTGGGAAGCCGCCCATGTGCTGGCCCCAGCGTCGGAGGTTCCCCGCAAGGGGTTCTGTCATCTGATCCACTTTTCGTGTTGATCGGTCCGATGTCGTCCCCGCTGGACGTTAAACTCGCGGCATACCCCGTGTTAAACACGGGAAGCTGAGGAAAACCTCAGGTGACACAGTTCCCCGCACCTAGTACGGGATGCCTCAGGCCATCATGCCTTCGAGAAGCCCTATTAGGGACGGAAGACAGATGTGCAGAGCCGCAGTGTTACGACACGCCCCCAGCACCCAGAGCCACCCGGCCTTCTCACCGCAGGTTGCTGCCCCGCCCAGACTCCTTGGAACGTCCGGGCGGAAGCAGCGTAATTAACCGGTGTCCATGAAGATATGGCGCCGGGAACGAGATTCACGAACATTCTTAAGTCTATGAGGGAGACCCGGATTAGGCGACAAGTTCTGAGGAGACGTCCAAGGAAGGAGGAGCCGACATCCCATCATCCCGGTTTCGATCAAGGAGCAGACGCCCCTGAATAAGGGACGGATGCCGCCCGCCCTTGGAAAGCGGGACTGCGGGACCACAAGCCGCGCGCCCATCCCCTTGGGTTGACGGGTGCACGCGCGAACGCGTCCTGGCGGAGCAGCGTAACCCGACGCACATCCGCACCGAAACAATATTCTTATTAATAATTGATTGACTTGTTTTTATTAAAATATCAATGATAATATGACTACTTATCCATGGCCTATAACCTCTTCCACTCTTCCAATCACTTCTCCTAATAGGGATTCAAAGAATGAGAGTATCCAAACATCGGTAGAACATAAAAATTTAACTTAATTTTCTGGATCTTGAATTCCCATTAGAGGATTTAATTTTGGACGGGGGAAAAAATGAACGTGCCCTACACACCACCACTCGTTTCAAATTTTTCGCCCATTGCCTCTCCGACTACCTGGCCTCTGCCACTCCCCGCGATCCGGCATGCCCTGGATCTAGGTATATCCTCCGGTCTGGCGCCCCTGTCGGTGCTTCTGGAGGCGTTTCCCCCTCTCTTTGGCTCCCTGCGCGGTGGTCTCTCCTTCAGGGATGCTGTTCGTGAGCCCCTCGCCGATCCCTTGGGGTATTGTTTTCTGGAAATCTCCTTACCCCCGTCTCTAGGACCTAGGTTGGGCTCCTGTCTATCTCTGGCTGTCCAGGCTTCGGCGTATTCGGATGCTTCGGCCTGCCTCAAGTGGATGCTGGTGGCTCGATTTGGGGGTGCGATGCAGTCTCTCCAAGCATTACAACGGTTTGTCCTTTCCTTGGGCCTCAAAGCTCCAGCCCACGTTTCTTCTGTGCATCAGAACTCTTTCTTCCTAGTCCTCAACACAGAAGAGGAATTCGTTTTTGCCTGGTGTAAGACCCCCTGTGCGTGGAGTCGATGGCGTTAAAATCTGTTGCAGTGGTCTCTAGAGGACCACAAGGGAAAGGAGTGTCCCCTCGCGGCCTTCTGGATCTCTCTGCCTAGCCTTCCCTTTCCGTTTCAGAATGAAGGATTCCTCAAGTTTATTGGCGATGTCCTCAGTGGTTTTCTATGCTCAGATGATCGAACTCGACGTTGTGAGGAGGTCTCTGTGGCCCGCATCTATGTGGAAGTGGACACTTCATCTCCCCTTCCGGAAAAGCTTTCCCTATGCGTGGAGGACTCCTTCTGCTAGGATTAACCCATATTATACCCAGTTCTCCCAAGGTATTTCTCCCATTATTTGATTCAGGGTCACTCTATACAGGTTTTTCGTAAGCTTCACCAGGGTGGTCAACCCCAGCATCCTTGGGAGCCCAACAGGGTTGTTGCTATGGGTTCCTCGGCGCCGGACGTGGCTGCGAACACAAAGGATCCTTTTATTTATCCTGATGACCCTGTGGTGGAAGATCTTCCCCTCGTCTCCTGTGCTAGGGGGGATGCCATGGTGGAGTGAGTAGCGATTGATTCTGATCCATGCTCGACCCTTATGGCACTGTTACACAGGAGCCATCAGACCCCCCAGCTCTACTTCTCAGCCCCATGCTCCCTTGTCATTAGTTGGAAGATTCTTTGAAGTTATGGATGGAGGGTCTGGGCTCTCTGGTTTCCTCTCCATCAACGAGGCTTTCTTTTTCCCGAGGTGCTGGGTCCGGTAGTTGCTCAAGTTTTCCCTGCCTCCAAGGGGAGCCTCCTCCTGGATGCCTCACCCACCAGTTCTTGGAATGTGGTTCCCCTGCCTCCCAATCATACTGGTCACTTGGTTCTCTCTACTCATAAAGGTGATAATGACACCCCGCCCCCTCTTAGCTCGGTCAGGGGTCAGGGCTGGTCAAACTCCTAAGCACTGAATGCTTCTCCCCATCACCTCTGGTGACCACTATGATCTCAAAGATATGCACAGGATCCAAATCCAGGGAATTCAAGGAGTGTGTCTCCCCCCACATCAACATGGTCAGGATCTCTGGGGCCACTACCAGGGAACTATTGTTCTAATGTTACGTTCCCTCGTTTAGAATGCCCATGGGCTTGGTGCTCCGGTGAAGTATGATTTTATTGCCTCCCAGGTCAGAATCCCAAAAGTCTCCATTTTTTCTGTCCTTGAACATAAGCAGAGCCCTGTGAAAATCAATAGTTTTGCTCGTAATCTTAGGATGCATGGCTCCAAACATTCTGATCCTTCCAATCGCCATATCTGGATTTTTTGGCACAAGAGTGTCTCGGTGGTTAGTGTGAAGGCTGATGATCAAAAAATCACCACGAGGGTGTCCCACGGGAACATGTGAATCTTTATGACTTTTATCTATGGGAGTTGCGATACAGAAAAGAGGGAATCATTATGGAATGGCCTTCAAGCTTTTAACCCTAGAAACCTTCCTTGGATCATCTGGGGAGATTTTAAAATTGTTGCTAGCCTTTAGGAGAGGAAAGGCATAGGCCCTTTTCCAAGGAAGGGTAGGTTGGACTTTGTACAGTTTATGTCTGTGAAAGGGCTCATGGACATGGGTTTTTCGGGTAACCCCTTCACATGGTGTAATAAAAAAAGGGGAACTGGCGATTCTGGAGCCGCATTGATCACTGCCTCACTAAAATGAAAGCCATATCCATGTCTAATGATGCCAAGGTGGATCATTTAGCTCGTGGGCTCTCTGATCATTCTCCCCTTCTTGTCTCTCTCTCCACGAGAAAAGATAATCCTTCAAGGTCCAGATTCTATCAACACTGGATCCCTCACCCTGGTTTTCATCATCTGGTTAGTAGGGTCTGGGCAGATCCTCTCGAGGGTCATCCGTGGATAGTTTTGCATGATGAACTCAGACGGTTGAAGAAGGCCCTCCAAGTCTGGGCCATCTCTCCCCCCATTGGAAAGGACCTTGATGAGATTATGGCTGTTGTCAGTAATCTTGAAACCAGCCTACAGGAGCAATGGAATGACCAAACTTTTGAGGATTTATCTGTGAAGAAGGACTCCCTCTCGGATCTCATCATTCTATAGAAAAAAGTTGCAAGGGAAGAATCCAGAATTAAATGGTTAAGGGAGGGGGACAAAAATACTGCCTATTTTCATAAATGCATCATAGAACAGAAACGCCATCCGAACCCCTCAATTGTGTTGTATGATGGAACCTCCGCGGTGGACTGAGATATTGTGGGGGGGCTAGTGCTCATACCATCTTCTCGGATCTTATGGCAGGTCCTAACCCACGAATGCCTAATGGCTATCTGGGGAGGAATGAGGACATCCTTGACGATATTCCAAGATTTGTCTCCTCCCAGCTCAATGACTTGCTTGGTGTCATTCTTGAGGAAGCTGAGATTCATGCGGCAATGCTCAACATCAACCCTGAGAGTGTGCAAGGCCAGGATGGGTTCCTGGGCTCGTTCTACAGAGGTGCATGGGATTTCATTAAGTAGGATGTTATCACGACTATTCAGGATTTTTTAAGGGGGGAGCCTTCCATGGGTTGCGTCTGCTATAACCCTGGTTCTTATCCCCAAGATCAAGAACCCTTCATCCCTTATCCACATCAGACCTGTGAGTATGTGCAACATGCCATAGAAAATTTTGGCCAGTATCATCAACTCCAGAATTGTGCCTCTTCTTTCGGAATGGGTTTCCCTGGAGCCTCACAGTTTTGTGAAGGGCAGATGCGTCCAAGGTGCAATTTCCATGGCCCAAGACCTCTTCAGGGACCTCGACAACAAAACACATGGATCCAACATGGTCATAAAAATTTACATGAACAAGGCGTATGATCATATCGAGTGGAGCTTCATCAACATTGTCATGACTGGTATGGGGTTCTCTCTTAGGTCTACGGATCTTTTCTTCTGGTGTTTTAGTTCCCCATGGATTGTGGTTTCCTACATGGGTAAAAAACATAGTTTCTTCAAGGCCTCCTGTGGCCTTAGACAGGGGGACCCCTTGTATCCTACCCTCTTCATCCTTTCCCAGGATGTTCTAAGCCGGATTTTCAACAAGAGTGTGTCGAATAGTGAGATACGTCCCTACCACAGGAGATTGATCTCCATTTTCATTACTCATCTGATGTTTGCGGACGACACCACAGTTTTCATGAGTGCCAGCACGAGATCAGTTAGAGGTTTTACCAAGGCTCTGGAGACATACTTCCAATGGAGTGAGAAGATTGTAAATTCTTCCAAGAGAAACCTCTTCATCTCCAATAAATGTTCAGCGGGACACACCTTGTCCCTTTGTAATTCCTTTGGCATGCAAAGAGGCAACTTTCCGATAGACTATCTGGGAGCTCTCATTTCCTCATGCAGGCTTCGAATTAGGGACTTCGACCTTATGGAGAGAATAATATTGGGTAGAGTGCTAAACTGGAAGAACCAGTTCCTCTCCTTTTTGGGACAGATTGCTTTAGTTAATAGCACACTGTTAGCTACTTTGGTTCAGGCACTTTCATCAGTCCACGTACCCAAGGGAGTAATTTCCAGGATCGACTGGATTTTTTCCAACATCATTTTGTATTCTCTTTAGGAGGGAAAAAGTCATTGGGCTTCTTGGAGGAAAATGGCTCTCCCTGTTCATCAAGGAGGAATCAATGTTCGGAGCCTTGGTGATTCCATTATTTGCAGGCATGATAAATTTTCTTGGGAGGTCCACGAGTAGCAATCGGTTTGGGGGAAATCCATGGAGGGCTAATGGAACATGGGATTGGGTCGGGGCACTCACCGTGCTACTCCCTTCGGGTCCAATATACTCGCACTTATTCCAGTCATTCAACCCCATACCTGCTTGATCGTGGGGAATGACAACTTATCATTTTGGCACCGAAACTGGGCTGGCGTTCCCATTGGCTTTGCAGATTTCCTTGTTTCTGATATCATGTTCAAAAAAGCAGCCATGTATTCGTCCTTCATTTATGTTGTGCTTGTTAAGGATCAGATGGCACTTATTGATCTCATCGTTATCACCGATGTGGAGGACAGGTGTGTTTTTACCCTTTCCAGCTCAAGAACCTTCTCTTCCAAGGACTTTCGCCATGTCTCGAATGTTCACCCTCCATCAGACGGTTGGAATGATACCATGTGGTACAAAATGTTACCAATGAAGTTTAAATTTTTACTCTGGCGGATCAGGAAAAATGATCTTCCCTTGGACGACAATATCAAACGCTGCGGCATCAGCCTGGCGTCTTAGTGCATCTGTTGCGAGAACCAGGAAGAGGAATCTATGGTGCACATTTTCTTTGAGGGTGATTGGGAAAATGAGGCCATGAATTATTTCGGCCCATTCACCACCTTCTCGACATCTTCCAGAACCGAGGCTTCCTTCATGGAGTCCTGGTTCAGGGGAGTGGGTTCTTTTGGCGCGGAGAAGACAACCCGCACTCTGGTTCTTCATTCAGCAAGCTGGTGTTTATGGAATTCTTAGAACAAGATGATTTTTGAGGGTACCCAATCCTCCGGTAGTTCCATTATTTCTTGTATCAGGATCTTTCTTTTGGATATAGTCATGCTTTTTACTGGATGGCGCGAGGCACCCACCTTGCAGAACCTACTTCTTAATGTTGCAGTTCCATATTAACAATGTAATACTCCATCATCCCTCTAGGTGACATGGAATCCTCCAGCTTGCGGATTGAAACTTAATACTAATGGTTCATGTCGCTTGGGCACCATACGTTGAGGTGGGATTGTTCGGGACTTCAATGGCGCAGTCATTATGGCCTTCTTTGCCTCTCGGTAGTGGGTCCTCCATCTAGGCAGAGGCCAAGGCCACTCGAACTGGCCTCACCCATTTCCAACAGGCCAACATCATTCTCTCTATGGTAGAGACTGACTCCCACATTCTGCATAATGCTCTAAAGGGTATAGGTTCAATCCCACAGTCAATATCCTATATCATTAGAAGGTGTCTGGGCATGCTTCTCAATAACAACACCAAAGTGCTTCACACATGGCATGAAGAGACCAAATTGGATGATCACCTTGCCTCTTTGGCCGAGCCCAACTCCAACATTTACTACATCTCAAATGTGGATCTCTTGAAACCAGAGAGTGTGGCTCTCATCCAGGGGGACGCCCTTGGGTTATATTATTTCAGAACTCCTTAGGATTGTGGTAGTCTTTTATTTGTCCTTGGTGGTTCTTGCCCCCCTCTTTTGTTTCTGAATAAATAAATAAATGATGATGATGATAACTTAGATTAAAATAAAACTGTATAATAATGTGTTTTACCCATAATTATCTATAATTATATTCTTAGTCTTCACAATTTAAAATTAAAAAATAATTCTTATCAAACCAAGTCATCAAAAATTTTCATTTTTGTAACAACCCACTATATGATTCCATATTTTCTCTTTATATTCAAGTTGTTCTATTTTATTATATTTTCTTCAATACTCTCAGTGTTCTCTTTTATATGTTTCTAACATAAAATAACTCCCCAATTATATACCATGTAATTAATTAAATTTTATTTAAATTAAAACTATAATGACTTTGATAAATTTATACATCAAATTCATCCTTTGGATCATTCCCAAAAAGATATATTAAATTCGACTTCAATTTAACTACTTATGTTTTTTCATATTCAATAAAAAAACCCAATAAAACATCATTTTCAATTATACATAAATTATACATTACTTAACTATTCATGTTGGTACCACCTTTATTGTGGTGTGATAGATCTATTTCGTTATAGATCACATCAAGTTGTAAAAAAATTTATGATGTGATGATCAATATTCATGACATAATTTCTATTTATTCAATACATTGATCTAAATAAAATTTTCATAAAATTATAAAGGAAGCATGAGTTCCATTTAATTTAGATGGTTTATTCTTACGAATATATACTGTGGACTTAATAAAATACCTTTTGGTGATTACTTTGATCTTCCAAAAATAGAGAAACACAACATTTTCATAGGGTTCTCACTATGGTGTGAGACCCAACATTATTGCATGAATTCTAATGCTATGATATTTCATGATTATTAATTTTATTAGATTACACCACTCATAGTTCCTTCATATTGTAATCATATTAATTTCACTATGATAAGATGTGTTTCATTAAAAAATTATTTTAAAACATCACCAAACTACTCTAACATTCCAAAACTCGATAAATAAGTTAAATGAATCAGATCGATAAAAAATATAATTTTATAACCATTGGATTCTACATAATACGTTTTCACAATGATATATTAGAATATGATTTTAAAAAAATAGAATAAATGATGATCACTTGTAATTGGTCACTTCCATTTATTTTTTAGTATAACAATATTTTATAAATAAAAAATTATCAACCTATAGAATAGTAAAATATAAATCATTTACATTTGATACTTATGGTTCATTGAACTGAGTTAGAAAAATATTTGGGGTTTTAAAATAAAATATGAGTCAACTAAAATATTCAGTTGTTTAGAAAATTATTTTTTTAAAATGATAGATTCCATCAAACATCATATCTACAATTTATAAAGAGTATCTAATAATTTTTTGAATAATTGATATTTGTTACATATGCTAAATTATATTTGAAAATACCTTCCTTATGTTTCAAAAAAATTTATTATTATTGTATTTAGTATTTAGAATGAATAATTTTCATCTTAAAACATTAATGTGTCAAAAATTATTTTTATATACATTACATAATTCATAAGGATCAATATTTAAAATTATATCAACTAATAAAAAATTTATAATAAATGAAATAATATTCATAACTTCTATTAAACTATATTTTTCAACATGATATTGAAAAATCACAGACTAAACTATCTCCTGATGATATGTATTACATATTTAATGAATTTAATTTTGTTATGGAATAATTATGGTTTTAGGAACAATATAAGTAGATGGAGATATAGCAAAAATAAATTTCATTAAATTAGACTAATAATACCAAGGAACATGAATGAAAACATCAGATTCAATGTATAAATCCCTTAAAACTAGATAAAAAAACTTATAATATTATCAATGTGTATATTTCACTTATAAATTACCATTAATTTAAAAATAAAACTACCTTGAACTATAAAATTAATTTTAACCAATTAAATTTATTAATTTTCATTCTTGTAATTACATTGGTGATCCAATATGAGGATTCCTCTAGTTATATCCTCACATGGTCCAAAAAAAATTAAATGACTCTATTTGTATTAAGGGTGAAAATATAGATGAATCAAGTGCCTTGCATCATTTTTCACTAACCAAAAAAAAATATATCTCTTCTTCTCTATTATTCTTAATATAAGGTCAGTATGTTTTTTTTCATTAAAGGATTCATAGAATACTCTGGATATGTTTATTTAAAGAAACATTAATTTCAAAAAAATTATATAAATTGGATTATATACTTAGGGTTAAAAAATTAGTTTTTTTTTCAATGGACCTTTATCTAATTGTTTATTTTATGTAAACCCCACATCAAATAAAAATAATAACAACAATGTTGTTATTTTTATACCGTCATGAAATAAACTAAATTCATGAATTAATATATCATCTTTTTGGGATCTTTAATTTATCCTATCTATCCTCCTCGACAATTATCAAACCTTGATTATTAATTTTATCTTCAAAAAAATAAATATAATTCTTTTTTTCATTCAATAAATAAATGAAATTATACTCATCCAACTAGAGAATAAATATTTATTTTATTATTCAAATAATTAAATAAATAATTATATTAATAATTTTTACTAAAATGATGAATAAATAGACATTTTTATCACATTATTAATAATAATTAATAGATAAATAAATTTTATATTAAAAAAAATTAAAAATAATTATTTATAGAATATTTAACACAAATGTTCTAAAGTAAGATATCTGATGATTGAAATTAATCGATTAACATAACATGAATAATTATAAAACAAAAAACTGTGAATAATATTTTTCTTTATTATTAATATAAAGGGAATTTAATTGAGACTATATTTATATTTAGTATGTGAACCTGTATTCCTCTTTATCATTAGTATTTAGAAAACATTCTTTAAATCAAGGATTAACATTGAGTAACACTTCATGGAATCTATATAGAAATAATTTATTTTCACAATGACAAAATCCATATTATGGAAAATTACTCTATAATATAATCCCTATATATTGATTTCCTATATATCGGGTTGCATACATTGTGTTATCAAAAATATATGATTGATTTACAATTAATAAATAATATACAATGAACTCATCTATGATCTACCATGACCATGGATTTAATCACATAATATAATTTCACTAAAAGGGACACATATATTTTCTTCCATTTATTAAGTATGTAAAAGAATATTTTTTGACCTATTAAATTTATTTATATATCACTTATGGAACTCCTAATATATAATAATACATTTTGAGAAGCATTCATCATGGTTTTAACTAATATATTAAATTACATAATTCCTTATATAAATTAATAATATCCCCAATTCTATTGATAGGTACAAATGTATCTATATTGGAATATACAATGACATATATAACATGTTACATTCCTATTAGTAGTTTTGTCCCCATAACATTACTATCATGGATATTACCTAGTGTTAAATTCATGAGAAGAAGTATTAATCACCTATGTGCCTCCAACATCATATAATTAATGATTATTAATATCCAATTAGAAAAATATTATTTAGAATATAAAAAAATTATGAAAATTTACTTATTTTTTGAAGGTTTACATTGTAGTGGTGGAATTATATAATCACTCAATGAAATATATTTTCAATTTATATTCTCAATTTAAATTTATATAGAAAAACACACATCCAATTACAAAATATTTAGTAATATTTTAGAAATAAAAATCAAAATGTTAGTTGGTTCTAGAGAACCAACTCCAATACAATCCCTCTTTTAGTAGATCCCACCACTAACAACTTTTAGTTTACTATATCGTACATGATATTCATTCTTATACTGAGGTAAAGAATTAGTAAATGGGTCTAACACATTTTATTCCCTTTCTATTTTTCATAAGATGACCATAACCTTTGGGAAAAATTATCAAAAGGTGACACTACTGAAATATACACCCCATCCATTGATATGACTTCGGAAATTTGGCTATAACCACTCCAAAGATATTATCCTAATACAAAGTTATAACATATTTAATGTTGGTAAAAAATCAATATTCAAAATGAATTATTTTATCTAGAATGATTTTTCTAAAAACATTCGAAGATGTTACATTCTATCCAAAAAATTCATTATTCCATTATTAGTTTTGGATTATTTAGTTTTCTTTTTTTATCTTATTTTCCACTTTTTTATATTGTTTCAATCATTTTCTCTACTATGGTATTTTTTTTGTATTGGATTAATTTACAATGTTAAAACTATATATCTATGGGGTATAGTCTCCCCACTATACTCATCACATCCCCGCTATTATTCGGTAGCCCCTCAAATATGAGGATACACACTTGATGTCTCCTAACCAACCAATTTCATTCATGGGATAAAGTGCTAGATCATGTGGTGTTAAAAACTAGTATCAGAGAAGGTTATTTATTTTCAACTACTTTACTATTTGGGATCTTTATAATGGAGACTAGGGTGTGCCGAGAATTGATAATGAGATTCTTCATGGGAGTATCTAACCCATGAATGGGGGAAATCTGAGTTCCCAATGATGAAATGATTTGTTATGTTTTTCTCTTATTACAGTTGATGTTATTTAACCTTAGGTGATTCACATATTGTGTGGGGTAAATATTTAATGATGTCATTGGTTTTTGATATTTTTACTCTTTACCCAGTATGGGATAATATTCGTTTATTGGAATCACAATATTCATATAGGGATATATATTAACATGCATTTTTTTATAAAAGGGACATAATTATTACATGTGATATATATATATATATATATATAATTGTTTAAATTGTGATATCAGATACCTATATCTGTTAAATTAAATGAAATAAATGAATGGTTATGTCATTTTAAAACACTTATAATCCATGTTTGGAGAGTCCATGAGTAGTTGTTCTTAGTTTTTAACACAAGCTGATGATGATATTATTGTAATTTCCAGTGTTTATAGTGTGTTCATTTTTTATAGAAAATGCATCCTCATCATATTCATGTTGAGAATCATGAGAGTTGAAATCAACACACTCCTAATGTGGGTGAACCAGAGATTCCTTTAGTTCATGAGGAACATATGTACTTCCATCTTCGTGACATCTTCCTGAAGGTCCTGAGATCCATGAAAAGGGATATTGTTTATACAATTCATTTGATGTCAGATATGATGAGAGAGTTACATGTGAAGTATCTCTTTATATTCATTGGGGAGTAAGGCCCCTTGTAGCTGAGGCCTAAAACAAGTCAATCTATTTTTTAAGAACCATGAGACACCTACATATTGGAGGTTGAATCTCACGACATATATGCTTCATTTACAAACCATGCATTGGCAGGACATTTTAGAGAAAACATGGGAATATAATAATCTACCATGGAATAAATTTGAGAAAAATTTCTCGATCCATTTAATATCCAAGACATTGATGGATGAGAAGGCTCATGATTTTATGCACCTGGGACCATAGGGAATATTCATGAAAGACTGCACTGAATGCGTCACTGTCATACATCAATTTTCACCATCACGGGTAGCTTATGATGTCTCTAGGGTGATACATTTTTTGGAAGTTGTTTTATATGAGATTATTTCATAGGTGAATTTGTTTCATCTAATTAGTTTTATGGAAGTGATGAACCATTCAATCATAGTAGAAGTTAATTATAGAGAGTCATTGGGCACCGACTATATTGTTTTATTAAGTAGAACTATGATCAATTCCTCTAATAGAATGAAGCATCACATTAATAGTTATCAGCAAGGAAAAAATTGCTAGATATTTTAGGTCATTGGGATTACATCTCATGATAATTTTCTATTTCAGTACAATCAGTATTGAAGGATGGGACATTGATTAACTCAATTCCTATTTCCCACATTGTCAAAATCATAAATTCGGTAGAATGTCCCACTTATAATGGATTAGTAGGGCCATGAAATATTAGAGTAGTAGAGAGGGAATATGATATGTATTAGATTTAGAGAAGGAATCAGCTACTACTTAGTATAAAGGTAGTTGGAGTTCCATAGGTTTCTCTATACGAGGAATGAAATGTGGTTCCCAGTACAAGAAAAGATATACTAGAAAAAGGGTATAGCTCAGGGGATTTAGGCTAGATCCCATGGTAGAGGGGTTGGTAACTGGAATGTTAGGAAATATACTATAGGTATTGATGATGTAGGGACATCTATTATTATAGGTATGATTATTGTATCATCTAGGTTTTATTGTGTACTATTTGATACAAGATCGCCACATTCCTTTTTATATTCTATTTTTATAAATGTTTTGGTCTTGGATGTGAAAAAATTGGATAGTTTTTTTATCCATGTACACACCATTGGGAGTATGATAATAGAATATAAAATAGTGAAAGGTGTGTTCTCTTGATATTTGTGGTTACTATTTAATTTAGGAGCTATTATTGATGCTAATTATAAGAATCTATTTGATTCATGTTATAGATTGGTTAGTTCTATACCATTATCATATTGACTGTTACAAGAAGAGAATTATCTCTTTATCTCCAAAATGATGTAGTTGTTCCCACCATGTATAATGGGATCTTAAAGGTAGTCATACATGACCAATTAGGTGCATATTGGATTGCCTCATAGATTAGATTGTATGTATTTCTGTAGATTAATTTGGATTGAATCATGATTCTTTTAAAAAATTAGAATAATATTTATTGGATATCTTTACTGATGAGTTCCACAACGTACCACTCGATATAGAGAGATTGGTTTTACAATCGGGTTGGCTCTAGAATCATATCCAGTTTATATTCTTCGATATAAAATAGAATCAACATTTATTTTGGAGTTGAAATTTTATTTTAATGATTTGGAAACAAATGGTTTCGTATTCCCAAGAACATATACATGGGGTTCTCTAGTTCTCCTTTCCAAGAATTGTGATGGGATTTTCCAAGATTGAGCTACATGAAAATCAATAACCCGTATAATGTTCCCCATATTGACAATCTCTTCAATAATCTGAGTGGTTAAAAGATATTATCCAATATTTATTTGATATTAAGATACCATAAGTTAATGTTGATACCATTGGACATTCCTCATAATACTTCTAGGAGCAGCTATGGCTTGTATGAGTTCATGTTTATTCCTTGTGGTTTTCATAATACACCTACAAAATTCATGTCCTTGATGTATTTGATAATTCATCATTTTATGGACTAGTTTTTACGGTGTTATTTCAACAACATCATAGTGTACTTCTAGTCTGGAGACAATCATTCCCATTATCTTGTTATCATCTCGTGTACATTATTTGATCCTTAGATTTATTTCAAGATAACTAAAGGCACTTTATGGATTGATAAAGAGTACTTATTGGGATCTGTGATCTCAGATGAAGGAGTTAACGTGGACCAAAAGATAGAAAAAACATTTTTATCTTTAGAGAATTTTAATAATGTATTCTAGATTTACAGACTTATGGGATTAGCATGTTATTATCAATAAATTACCCAAGAAAACTAATATTTGGAAGCACCGATATTGAGAGTGACCATGAAGGGGTTGATGTTTGTTTACTTAGATACTTGTGAGATATATTTTCAAGGGTCTAAAGATAGGATGACCTCATAACCTATACTCAAATTACTTATTATGGATAATGCATATATCATGTACTATGACCCATCCATTGATAGAATCAGATAATTTCTGATGCAGGATAATTGAGAGGTTTCATGTGCCTCTATACAGTTGAGACCACATATGATTAATTTCATTACTGATGATTAGAAGTTAGTTTTAGTGGTACATGTATTGAGATGTTGGAGGAATAATCTCAAGGGTGAGAGGTTTGTGGTATAAACAAATCACAAGATCCTCAAGTACAACTTTTCTCACTAGGACCAAAGCCTTTAGTATAAGACGTGGTTCATGTAACTGTAGTGCTTTGACTTCAAGTTGTATTATACACTAGGAAAGGGAAATGTCATTGATGATGCGTTGAGATAGATGATGTAGGAAGAGGCATTGTTGGATTCTTGCGATTCATGGTGGATAAAGGTTCTATTTACAGACATGCATCTAGATGTTCAGGTGTATCTAGGATGAGTATCTCTGACTTCAACATCATTTATGTTCATGCATTTTGAACAAATAAAGACCACAAATTTTTCTAAACAGTTGGTATTAGTTTTGAGGTAAGACTTATATGGTTAAGAGGAACCATCAGGATAGGATCATTGTAGTAGAAATTCACTTCTATTTTTTGGCCGAGTATGGGTTACTAGGGGAATGTGGGGGGGTCTGATGAGGGAGTTTGATGTCTCTATATGGTAGAAAAATACTAGTGTAAAAAATAACTATCTATCTATCAGTAAAAAATACAGACGTTTAGGAATGAATAATGAGGTGGTAGGATTTTTGGAAAGATGTTTCACTATTTAGTAGGTGAAAGTCATGTATGATTGGATAGCTGGTATTTTGTAGCATTTTCCATTTTTTTAGTGGTAATGGGATGAGGTTACTTTGAATTATATGACATGACTAAGTGGAAAACTAGTAAGAATGATTTTTATGGGTGATTATGGGTCAACTGATGAAAGTAGCCAAATTTTTTCTATTAGGGATACCTTCAGAGTTGATGATTGGGGATGTCTTTGGGTTCACAATTCAGTTTCATGGTGTTTCTAGGAGTATAATTTGAGATATAGATACCTATTTAATGTCATGAATCCATAAGTTTCTTCAAAAGGATTTGGAATCACTTGTTATTTTGAGTACGTCCCACCATACTTATATTGAAAGTCAATCGAGGTAGACTATTTAGGTTCTGGAGGATATATTATGAGCCCATGTGTTAGATTTTAGTGGTTCATGAGAGAATCATTTGGAACAAGTGAATTTTTCATATAATAATATCATTCATGAATCAATCAATATGAAACCTTTTAAGACCTCTTATGGAATGCCATTATGTTACCCTCTTTGTCGGTTAGAGGAAAATGGGTGTATACATGTTGGGCGTAGTCTAATGCACGAGACACATTTGTAGGACCAGATGATCTGAAACCAATTTTTGAACACATAAATTATGAATAAATTACCTTCCAACCATCAATGATGTCCTATAGATTAAATGGTTGGTCATCATGTTTTCGATCGAGTGTTCCCTATGATTGGGGAACATTGTATCAATAAATAGGGAAATCTATCACCCATGTTTGTTGGGTTTTATGAGGTAGTGGATAGGACTGGTCTGGTGGTGTACAGATTAGACCATTCAAAGTGATATATTTTAATTCATGAAATTTTTCACTTATCACAACATTAGAGATATTATCCAGACCATTCTCGTGTGATTGATGTAGAATTCTTCAAGTATATTGTTGATTTATCCTTTGGGGGGAATCTGATATGGATTGTGGATCATTGTGTGAAGTACCCTTGGGATAGGGTGATTACTTTCATTAGAGTGAATTTGAATCATGAGAATATTCTGGAGTATACTAGAGAGAGGTAGTTTGATATTTGAGCACAAGGGACATGCATGTTCATTGAGACCCCATAGTGACATTTGGAGCATCTTGGTTATGAGATATTATATGGCGGTGATGATGTAAGGCTTAGAATTTTTCAAGGTACGTACCTCTTTCCATTTTTCATTGGAGCATTGGTGACCTAGTCTTATTTGGAGACAATGATCCTTTTTTAAACAATGTGACATAAAGTTATTGGATGATTATATGATGTTTGAATGGATGTAGTTTATATATAAACACATTAAATGGTATTATGAGGTTTCTCTATGATTTGGAAGGATCTTTAGGTGATTTAGATCATTGTACATGAAACCAAGAAAAGAATAGTCTATAGAACAATGACACTCTATGTAAATGTATTACATGTTATGAAAATGATTACCACAACATATCATGAATGTTTATAGGTTATGAACTGATTCACAACATGATAAGTGTAAACATCTTGAAATTCAATTACACAACTTATAGTAATTGATAAGTATAATTATTTTCATAAATAATTGTGTTTTAAGTGTATCTATCTAAATATAATTACACATTGTGTAAAGGAGTTACATACCATATTGTTTCCTGACCATCAGTTTCATGCAGTGCTACAAAACTGATTTTCATTCCACCTTTCATGAAGATTTATCCTATTGACCCTAGCGTAGTTTACATGAGATTTCAGAGTGCTTATCATCATTCAAAATGTTTACATCAGACGTCTAATCCCTGGTTATTAGTTTTCATTTGGCTTCCCTTCCCTCCCTTTGTTCTCTAGTCATTGTGGTGTAATCTCTTCAACATGGTCATTGTTGGATTTTATCTTGATTGGTTGTGGTCTATGATTCGTCTTGAGATAATATAATACTTAATTGTTGTTGGAGAATCATTCTAAATTCATTGGTTGAATGTTATTTAATGTTAGGAGTTCTAAACCAATAACCAATAGTGTTATTAATTGAAATTTATGTGAAATATTGAAATCTCACCAAAAAAATGTGTTCTTGATTAGACTAAATGGAAAATTTTATTATTACATAAAATCCATTTAGATCAAATTTTTTATTTACCTAAATTATTGATATAGTTATGGTGAGAGAACCCTTGTTTACAAATATATTAACCAATGTTTTAAACTGTGTTTATCATTACCTAGATTATGGGTGATTTCCCGATATACACTCATTGTGGATTGGCTTGTATATTAAGATGAATGGAATGTTATTGGTTTTCACTAAATGATAAATGAAATGAGTAATTGAAAGATAAATAGAATATCTCAAATTTATCTATTGATCCTTATGATTTTATATTGTGATATTAATTACTTTTGGCCTAGTGACACATTCTTAAATGATTATATGGAAATATACACCTAATGATTCAAAATGAAATAAATATACAGTGGGTTATGCCTATTGATTCAAGATGAAATGATTATAAATATGGATTATCCCACAAAAATGTTGAAATAAAAATATACTAGGCTTGGTCCTGACACATGTTGAAATGATTATTTACTAGGAATGGACCTAACATAGAATGTAATTCCTATATACTAGTGTCAGGCCTAATTTAGGGCTATGATTCTAATATTGTGTTGTTTGTCCTAGATTTTTTTATGTTTAACCACTTTTATATAGTTATGGTTGGGATGGTTGGGAGACAAGCTCGGAGACATTATTCCATAACACCGAGGTAGGATATGGTATCCCATAGTAATATGGTTAGGGTTGGAATGGTTGTGAGACATGTTTAAGGATATTTTGGAATTGAGTCGAAGCAATTTTATATGGAATTAATTTAATTTCTTAATTAGTTCATACACTTTTTTATTGCATTGTTACATGCAGTTATTATTAGACTGATTATGTATAGACATGGTGGTTTTGACCAAATAAGTTATACTCAATCCCTATTTGGGATTCCATTAATTAATAAATAAGATTACATGGATTTAGGTTTGGAAAATGGAAAGCAACCAAGACATTTATTTTATTTCTTTTTTTATGGTATGGAGTTTGGAGATGTGACAATGATTGGGATCGAGATAATTGTATTTGATTTTTTTGAGTCTTCTAGTCTTTTATTTTTATTACTTTTGAAGAGAAGTTTAGTTACATTATAATATTACATTACATTATTCCCATATTAAAATTTTGTTATTCAATTATTTTTTTCTATATAGTTTTTTTACTATTTTTTACCACTTCCATTATTTCCACTACTCTGGTATGTATTTATTATTTCATTATTCATATATGTTTTAACTTTATAAGTAGGGGTATAGCCTCTCTAACACATAATGTAATTATTTTCGCAATGATAATTTATAATACTATTCCTAATCAACACAATTTTGAATAGATAAATACTTCTTCTTAGACCAAACTGTAAAAAAAATTCAATTCCCTAGCATCTTAATATTGTATTCTATATTTTCTCCTAACATTCACATTGTTATTTTCAATTATATTTTATCTAATACTCTCGGTTTACTATTTTATATTATTCTCACAAAAAATTACTAACCTATTATGGGACATGGAATTCATTGAATTTGAATTAAAGGAAAAATACATAATGAATTCAATTATTATCTACTTCAAATTCATCTATTGGATCACTCCCTATTAGATCTCGGCCATTGAAATTTAATTTAAATTATTATGTTTTTTTTCATATCCAATAATAACTCCTAAGATATACATATTTTAAATTATTGTTAAATCAATCATTCTTCACTAATCATGTTGTCACCACCTTTATTACAGTGTGAATATCAGTTTTTATATGGGTTACTTAATGATTCCAAACAAATAGTGATGTAATTATTATATTCAAACCATGATTTCTATTTAGACACTAAATACAATTAAGATTAATCCTCATAATATTATCATTTTAATATTATTTTCCCTTTATTATACTTGTTTTATTAAATTTAATTTATATTGTGGGGTTAATAAAACATTTCAGTGTGACTACTCTGATCAACCAAAAAGAGAGAAATACAATATTTTCATAGGGTACTCACTACTATATGCGACTCAACATTGTCTCATGACTTTTGTTTCTAAGATATGTGATGAATATTAATTTTTTTATCTTACACCACTCATAGTTCATTCATTGTTTGATCATAATAATTTCATTATGGTGAGATGTGTTTCATAAAAAAATACATTTTATAATTCTCTGAAATACTCAAACATTACACAACTCAACCAAAAACTTAATTGACTCTAATTGAAGACAAATCAAATTTAATAACCATTGGATTCAACATAATACATTTTCATGAAGATTTATATTCTATATGAATTAAAAAAACAAATGACGATCACCTGTAATTTTCCATTCTCATATAATGTTTAATATAATAAAATAATTTAAAATGAATAAGATTATCAAAATATATACAAGATAATTTTTAGTTATGCTAAACTAATTAAATATGTCTCTATATTTTCATCATCTCTAAGAAAATGGTATCATAAATATATATTCTTCCCATGAGAGAGATGTTCTGGATTATTATAATGATTTATGGAAATATACGTATAACAAATAATTAATGTTTTTATAAAACACAATCTAAAATTATTGACTTTGTGTAGTATCCACAATACATAGTCATATAAAACTATAGATACAATATATTTTTATTTTGTGTTGGATAATGAAAAAGAATGATTCTTTTTACTATACCAAGAGACTAATTATTTACCTAATAAATTACATGTTTTAGATATACTTTTTCTATATTTTTATATATATAAAATTTGAGAATTAAATAACTTTTAATTGAAATATAATACCTAAAATTATAGAATATTCCAGGTCTCATTAATCCTTTTAAATATCCAGAAATTATTTTATTGTGATTCAAATGATATTATTTCATATTGGCATAAAATATTATAGATTGACATAAAAAATTGTACATGGTTAAGTCATAGTTTAGTAATAAAAAATTCCAATAATATATTAATAATTTTTTGATCAATATTATTTTAGAAATCATCAAGATCAAGCATAAAATAAATACATTCCAAACTAATAATACATGATTAATTATCAAAACAAAATTATTTAAGTAAGTTATTATTGACTAAAAAATAGATAAAATTATCCCTTCTAGTATGAAATAAATTCAATAGATAATAAAGAATATAAGTTCAACAATCACTCTCTTCAATGATTCACTTCACATTAGATTTTAAAACATATATAAGTGATATTTAGGAAGATTCAAAAATGATGTCATCAAAATAAGTTTATATAATATCCATGTTCATAAATAATTCCATTGTTAATATATATATATATATTTTTCATTTCTTTTGTATAGTTTCTATTGGTAATAAATATAGATAATACATCATAATGTGCTCTTGAGGATTCCCTTAGTTTTCAAAATTTCTTAGTAAGTATATAGAAATTATTTTTAAAATGAGATTTTCAAAACCAAGGAGAAGACTTATCTAATCATTACTCCAGATAAAACAAATTTAGGATGGATATATTACCATCCAATTGAATGAAAATAAATTTCAGATGAGAAACAATGGCTACTGGCATTTAGATAGACTCAAGTATTACTATAATCGAAAAAGTTTAATTATTTTTTATACACATTTTTTTATTATTTCCTTTAACAATAAGAATTATCATATTCAAAAAAATAGTTATATTCTTATTAAATTTATTTATTATGATCCATTTTGTTTTTATGTTCCATCGATTTCCAATATGTTAATCCTTGGTAAAAACCTTATTCTAATCAAACATATTATTTTCTTATTGTTTAACTGTGGTTCAACGTTAATCAGCAATATAATAATCTTCAATTTTAGGTTTAATTTTTGATATTAAATAAATATTCTCACATTCATTCGATAAGGAATCCATGATTTTTTATCAATTAAAAATAATATTTTTATTATGATGATACATTAAAAATATTTGGATTTTTTGAAATATAGATGAGTATTTTACAACTTCAAAAGTAGAAACATCAAAAATTTTAAAAACTAAATTAGTGACATATGATTATTATGTTAAATTGAGATTATTGGGTAAAAGACTGATGGATTTAAAAATTGAATATGAATCAATTTAAAAATTCATATGTTTTAAAAAAATACGGTATAATAAGATAGATTCTATCAAACATAACATCAAAAATTTCCTCAAGGGTATGTGTTCATTTCTTTTATAATTGATATTCATTACTTATTGGAAACTGAATAAAAAATAGATTTATCAAATTTCATATTAAATTCAGAAATATTGTATTAATTATTTATAATGAATAATTATCATATGAAAATATTATTGTATCTAATTTTTTTTTCAATCCATTCCAGAAATAAAAAGAATTTTTATTTAAAATTATTTTAATTAGAATAAATATTAAAATATAGTAAAGAGTTTTTGTTACTTATATCAACAAATATTTAACAACAAGATATTCAAAAAACATAAATAATGCTATCTCCTGAATATATGTATTACTTATTTCACGAACTCTTTTTTATGGAGTACTTATGGTCACATGTCATAAGATATGGAGATTAGTAAATCCCCAAAAATGGGGTTTTCAATGAATTAGACAAATAATCCCGAGTAATAAGAAGAAAACTCATCAAATAAATTAGATAAATCCCTACGTACTAGAATAAGAAACCCCATAACATCCTCAGAGAGGTTTTTTAAATTTTAATATATTTTTAATATAAAAATACAAATAACATGAACCATAAAATTCATTTTGATACATTATATTTATTCTCTTATAATGTTTTAATAGCATTCGAGAACCTAAAATAAGATTTATCATGTGATATCCACACAATATCCACAAATATTAAAATGAATCTCCTTGTATTTCAATTGATAATATAAAATTATATGGAGCCGTTTATCATTTTTGATTAAATATAGAAAGAAATATCTCTTGTTCTATATTGTTCTAAAGAGTTAATGAGGACGTATTCTTTAATTTATGTCTTAAGAGAATTCCATGGAGAGTTTATATTTTACAAAAAAAATTATTTTAAAAAATGATATAAATTGGGTTATATACTTATGGTTAAACAATTTATATTATTAAAGTCCCTTTTTATAATAGTTTATTCTAGTTAATCCCAATTTCAAATAATAATAATAATATTGTTATTGTTATACCCACATCACTAGCACTCGTGTTATGAATTATTATACTATCCCTTTCTGGATCTTTAAATCGGTGTATCAATACTCAAAGTCAATTATCAAAAATTGAATTATAAATATTTATTTTAATAAAAAATATATTTCTATTGTTCATTAAATAATTAAATAAAAATATACTCACCAAATTGGAGATTAAATATTTATTTTTATATTCACATAATTAAATATATAATTATATTAATTTTCTAACTAATCTGATAAATAAGTGTGTATTTATTTATTAAATTATGAAAATTAATTAATGAATAAATAAATATTACATTCCCCAAACCAAAAAAAAAATATTTATTCAATATTCAACCCACATATTCTAAATTTAAATATCAGATAATTGAAATTATTCAATCAACACAATGTGAATAATTCTTAATGAAAAAATAAAAATAATATAAACCATTATTATTAAGTCAATGATAATTTAATTTAGATTATATTTACACTTAAAATTTGACCCTATAAACCTCTATATCAGTGAAATTTTGAAAAAATTCCTTATGTCGAGGACTAACATCGAGTAATACAAAAAGGAAACCTTTGTGAATGAATTTGATTACCCAATTCCAAAAACCATCGTATGGATACTTACTATATAATTTAATACATATATCTTAATATTTCATCAATTTTTTTTGCATATATTGTGTCATTAACTTAAATTATTTATGTTTAATTCATCAATTATGTTACATTTACTAGTTTATGAACTACCATTATAAGGCCCCATCCTTAAACCTTACTTAATCTTGAGTTATTACAAGATTACACATTGAGGATCTTTTCGGGTTTAGAGTTTTAGAGAATTAGATCATAAAACTAGCATTACATTCCACATATAAACAAAGTGGTTACATAAAGATAGTATTCTTCATTCCCATCAATGAAAACATATTTAAAATAAACATGGATTCTTTCTTGACACTTCCTTGACACTATCATAATATCATTTACCTTTCCCTTGACCTGTGAAAAACATTTCAAAAAAAACTTGGGATGAGAATAAAAAGCTCAGTAAGGGATATAAAAATATGGAAAGGAAACATGGGTACATATATACATAAGGATGAGATCATACTTTACCCATAAAACATAAGCACTTTAACATACCTCATCAAATCATGAATAAATCATAGAAATCATAATACATAAATGTAACTTGAGGCATTCATAACATTCTTACGTAGGGAGTAACCCTCTTGGTTACATTTGGAATACCCATCACAGTATATTCCCTAAAATCTCTTCAGAGAAACCTTAACCTTTCACTCCTTCGCGTTACCCAATGCATTGGAGAGCTATATCGGGCTCACCCGCCCTTAGTTTATCACGGAACCACCCATCTTCATAATAATGCCCAAGAACCTCAACATAATCATATCACATAAAACATGCATAAAGGAAACATAACATTTCCACATTTCAATCACAAGATATAAATACAACACATTGATATAATAAAAACATTATGAAAACCATTTTCAATTCCAATGTAAAATATAGTATTTATTTTTCATTTAAAAAAAGGTATGGCTTGTAGAGGAAGCTGAAACTTAAATAACGGTCACGGCGGTGGAGAAGTCGTTGTCGCCGCATACGTACGACAAAAAAATTCCCTTTTGTCGTTTAGTAAATGCTTCATATAAAAAAGATTACTTTTGAATAAGCGTAAAAGTCAAAGGGGTTTATATACCATATAAAAGAAGGTTGTGTATAAAACAAAATATGCCTCAATAAAAGGAGATTGAGATGAAGTCCCATACAAGGATCATTTTTTAAATAAAATAGATATATTATGTGTATTCACTATAATTACACATAAAGAAAGTACAAATACAAGATAGGACATAATAATATCATGACGTAATTTGAAAGTAGGAGATTAACCCAAAGAATGGAAATTGGGTTAAGAAGTTCCCTTACCTCGTATCCGACTTGACTCGATCGTTCTTTAATGTCCTGAATAATAAACTTGAGTTAATTTATACTTGTTTAAGAAACTTTTTCAAGTTCACTATTCCTTTTATACCATGTTATGAACATCATGTAATCATTTAAGTTAATAATGTTCATTTTGTCGGTATTTGGTTCTTAATTCAAAAATATACTTCTTACACTTACATGTTGTTAATTTGGACAAAGGTTCATTATATCCAGAATGATATTAATGATTTGGATAAAATATATGTCATATATATTCATCATATACATGTATTTATAATATTACATCACATTTAGAGGTAAGAAATGAAATGCACCGTTCATGGAGACTGTAAGCCATACGTACGCATGAACGCTACTTCCATTTCTATTTCGTATTTTATGGAATGGAATCATAATGATATAAGAGTATATTATAATTCAAGTATAATAACATATATAATATCATTAACTTTATCCTTTACACATCCCACATATGGTATTAACGAATCAAATCACTTTCAGGGGCGGTAGTCCGCACTTCCTAAAATGAAGATATCGTGTTTACCCATAATGGAAACAATAGTGGTATGCCATAAATGAAAAATACAGAAGCTTAAGGAAAGAATAAACATATTATATATCATATATAAAAATAGTTACATCATAATGGCCACCTTTGAAGGTGTTAAATGAGTATTGAACAATCATCGTTTCGGGAGGCAGAATTTAGCCATCCACGGAAACCGTATGTTCTTTAACCATTTGATGTAGTTGTGTGAGAGTGTAGCTCGAATAAATCTTATAACAACATCCTAGTATATTTAAGATAATGGTGTTGTTACAAAAGAAGTAAATAAAAAGAGTTTAGGGGGTTGGAGAAGCAAAATAAAACAAATGAACATGAGAGAATGAATTACCTTTAAAAGTGTAACTCCTTTTGATTTGAGCCTAAAGGATTCCTTTGAAAGGATTATTCCCAAAGGGAATCCTCTAGGATTAGGAGAGGGATGTTGAGAGAGTAAATGGGCAGGGGATGGCCGAGCCAAAGGCTTGAGGAGTGTGTGAAATGAGGTAGAGGTGGGGGCCTTTTATAAGAGGAGAGGAGGGGCACTTTTGGAAATCATGAAACTATTATTTTATTTTCAAAAGTGTTTCGAATTTATAAGGTCCCACATTGATATATTTCGAAGATAAGATGATAAGGCTTTGAAATATTCCCATCCAATAGTTTTTGGACAAGTTTAGGTCTTAGATTTTATATTATCATTTCATTTTATTTAAACTGTTCATTAATGAGGTCATCGTTGCATCATCATGATGTCATAATTAAATTAATTTATTTAATGTCTAAAAATTATAACAAAAACATCCTGATGTAGGAAATATTTTTATCATTCCAAAGAGTATTTATATACAAAATTATGATTAGTATAACCCCTTCTAAAAATTGTTTTAGTAAAACAATTTATGTTAGTGTCATTTTCACCTTTATTTAAAAAAAGGCATTAAAGTCATTATCTCACCCAAGAGGCTCCATAGGGTCCCCTAAATCTACTCATGGGTTGTCTTTGTCGGCCATGACTCATCCAATAGGGGTAGGACAAGTGTCATGGTGTTTTCACATTTTTATAATATCATTTTTAACCTTAACTTACACTAATTACCTCTAATCGCGATTAATGAAAAAAAGTTACTATTCACCAAAAAATTATTTTCATCCCATTGAACCAAATTTTACATACTAATGACAACCATGTATGTCGGATTTTCAAAATTCAACACACATTAGTGGTAAACTTTCATTTAACTGAAAAATCAGTTTGCTTGATTACCACTTAGTGGTTTCACTATTCATAAAAAATTGAAGTTTTTCCAAAAATTACCAAAAATTCACCCTAAGCTATATTTGATATTCTGAATTCAAAAATGAAGTCTATTTTACAAAATTCAAAACATATAAGTCACATTAATTAATTTAAAATTTTTTTCCAGCTATCAGAGCAAATAGCGTGTTTTTATGAAACATTAAGTATCAAAAGATTGACACTAGTTTAAGTCTAATTTCAAAGTGAAATTGATTCCAATGACCACCATTGGATTAAATGGTAAAAATATATTCTAATTTCACTTCAAAACCAATTCAAAAGATAATCTAATGATATAAATAATTTAGATTAAGAAGCAGTTTTGATGTAAAATGCAGTATTTTTCACTATTCATTAAAAAATGAACATTGTCAGAAAAATATCAAAAATTCACACAAACTAAATTTTGATGTCCCAATCATAAAGAATAAGTTTATTTTGACAAACATAGCTCATAAAATTGTCAAAAGATAGATTCAAAAATGGTTTGCCATCAAAAGGCAGTAATACAATCTTTTAAAAATATTAGTGTATTCAATGCTTAAGATTGGATTTATTTGCATTTTAAGCCTCTAAAACACTATCTAATTAATTAATAGACATATATAAAAATATCTATTATTCATTACTTACTTGGGATGTTACATCCTTCCCCCCTTTAGAAAATTGTGTCCCTGCAATTTATTTACTTATCGAATATATGGGGGTACTTATCCCTCATAGCATTTTCAGATTCCCATGTTGCCTCTTCCATCATGTGGTTTTTCCACAAAACATTTAACTGCTTAATCACCTTATTCTGTAACACTTGCTCCCTGTGGTCAAGAATTTGGATCGGTTGTTCCTCATAATATAGGTTCTCTTCCAGCTGAACTACCTCTGGACTCAAAACATGAGATGGATCTGGCATATACTTTCTCAACATCGAAACGTGAAAAACATTGTGTACCTGAGATAAAATCAGAGGTAAATCCACTCGGTATGCAACTGATCCAACTCTCTCCAGAATTTCATATGGTCCAATAAACCTTGGACTTAGCTTTCCTTTCTTACCAAATCGCATCACACTTTTCCATGATGATACTTTGAGAAAAACATGATCACCTACCTCAAAAGAGAGATCCTTCCTCCTGTTGTCTGCATAACTCTTCTGCCTGCTCTGAGCTGTTCTCATGTGTTTCTGAATCAGTTGAACTTTCTCTGCCATCTCTTTTACCAATTCTAGTCCCATCAACTTCCTTTCACCCACTTCATCCCAGGAAGCTGGAGTTCGACACCGCTTCCCATATAATTCCTGAAATGGTTCCATCTGTATACTGGAATGAAAACTGTTATTATATGAAAATTCAACCAAAGAAAGATGTGGGTCCCAACTTCCTTGATAATCCATAGAGCAAGAACGTAGCATATCCTCCAATGTCTGAATTGTTAGTTCTGACTTCCCATCTGATTGAGGATGAAAAGCTGTACTAAAATTTAATTCAGTACCCAACGACTTCTGAAGGCCTTTCCAAAAGTCATAAGTGAACCTGGGATCACGATCAGATACAATGGTGAGGGAAACTCCATGTAACCTGACTATCTCTTTAATATTCAAACGGGAAAGTTGATCTAGGGAAAAAGTATCTCGTATAGCAAGGAAATGAGCAGATTTGGTCAAGCGATCAACAATAACCCAGATTGCATTATTACCTCGAGATGTCTTCGGTAATCCCACAACAAAGTCCATGGATATATTCTCCCATTTCCACTCTGGCACTGGTAAAGGCTGAAGCATCCCTTTCGGTAACTGCCGCTCTTCTTTAACCTGTTGACATGTCAAACACTTCACAGTAAAATCAGCAATATCTCTTTTCATTCCATCCCACGAGTAATACTCCCGCAGATCTCTGTACATCTTAGTACTGCCAGGATGAACTGAAAACGGAGAACTATGAGCTTCACATAACAACTCTCCCTTAAACTTTGAATCACAAGGCACACACAATCTCTTCCAAAATCTCAAAATGCAATCATTATCAATGTTGAATTCAGGCAACTTACCTTTCTGAACCAGCTCTACCTTTTTTTGCAACTCACTGTCTTGCTTCTGTGCTTGCTTGATTCAATCTGATAGAGATGATCTCACTGATACCTGAAACAAAACAGAAGAACTTTCTGCACCAACAACTTCTATGCCAAAGTTCATCAAATCCTTAACCAAAGGATCACGTTCCAAACGCAACATTGCTAATGAAGCATTACTTTTTCGACTCAAAGCATCAGCCACTTTATTTGCTTTTCCCGGATGGTAATGAATTGTACAATCATAATCCTTGATTAATTATAGCCATCTCCTTTGTCTCATGTTCAATTATTTCTGAGTAAATATATACTTTAAACTTTTGTGATCGGTATATATTTCACACTTTACTCCATACAAATGATGCCTCCAAATTTTTAAAGCAAAAACAACAACAGCTAATTCCAAATCATGTGTAGGGTAATTTACCTCATGAGTTTTCAACTGTTGTGAAGCATAAGCAATTACCTGATCATTCTGCATTAGGATGCAACCAATTCCTTTCAATGAAGCATCACTGTAGATAACAAACTCACCATTCCTGGAAGGTAGTGCCAAAACTGGAGCATTCACCAATCTTCTTTTCAATTCCTGAAAACAATCATCACATTCTTTTGTCCAGATAAACTTAACACCCTTCCAAGTTAGCTTAGTCATTGGACTAGATAATCGTGAAAAATTTCTAACAAACCTTCGGTAATAGCCTGCCAAACCAAGGAAGCTACAAATTTCGGTTACATTTGTGGGTCTTGACCAGTCTTCCACAACTTTTGTTTTTACAGGATCAACAGTTATCCCATCTTACCACATCGGTAGCACTTTCCAGAATTCAGAAGACATTCCCCAGCATGACTTTTTCCACATTTATCACAAACTGGAAACTTAGTTTTCTTACCATCAGACTTTTTTGAAGAATTCTTACCTTTGTCCTTTCACCTCAGTCTCTTCTTCTGTTGGTTTTTATAGAACACTTGATCATCGAAAAACTCCATTTCCACCTTATCAGCACATCTAACAATCTTTTCATAACTTTTAAACTCACGAGAAGCTAATGCCCTTCGATATATTGGCTTTAATCCTGAGTAAAAATGATTGATTTTACTATCAAGGTCTCAGATAAAATTTGGAGCATACCTTTCCAATCGAGTGAACCTTTCTTCATAGGTAGCCACTGAGTCTTCCTCTTGCCTAAATTCCAAGAATTGTTTCTCCATCCTAAGTCAAACAACCTTAGGAAAATACTTTTCAAGAAACATACCTATGAATTCATCCAAGTCGAGAGCATCAATCTCATCAGCGTCCTTGATATTTTTAACCATCGACCACCACTGATCTGCCTCACCCTCCAAACGGTAAATAGAAAGACTAACCTTTTGATTTTCTGAACACCTCATGACATTGAAAATATTCTCCAGTGCTTTAATCCACCCTTCAGCTAGCACATGGTCAGATGATCCTCTGAATGATGGGGGGTGTTGCCTCATGAAATATTCCACCACTGACATGTTCCTCTGCGGTTGATCTGGCTGATCTCGTGCATGGATACCACCCCCATTTATAGTCTAAGTCAACTGAGCCATTACTGCAACAAACTTTTTAGTTCCAATTTCGACCATCTTAGGATGCTGATTCAGAAGGTTATTTCCTTCTGTATGCCTTCCTAGCACTGCTTCCCTGTTTCCTCTGCAGAAAACCATTCTGAACAAACATGTCTTAGATGAAGAAACATGGTAATCTTCAAATGCTATATCACTTCAATTTGACCATAAAAAAATATTTTTGGATTATCATTTAATAGAATTCTTACTCCTAAAGTTATCTAAACCGACCTTTGATACCAACTATAAGGCCCCAGCCTTAAACCTTACTTAATCTTGAGTTATTACAAGATTACACATTGAGGATATTTTTGGGTTTAGAGTTTTAGAGAATTAGATCATAAAACTTTCATTACATTCCACATATAAACAAAGTGGTTACATAAAGATAGTATTCTTCATTCCCATCAATGAAATCATATTTACAATAAACATGGATTCTTTCTTGACACTTCCTTGACACTATCATCATATCATGTACCTTTCCCTTGACCTGTGAAAAACATTTCAAAAAAAACTTGGGCTGAGCATAAAAAGCTCAGTAAGGGATATAAAAATATGGAAAGGAAACATGGGTACATATATACATAAGGATGAGATCATACTTTACCCATAAAACATAAGCACTTTAACATACCTCATCAAATCATGAATAAATCATATAAATCATAAGACATAAAGGTAACTTGAGGCATTCATAACATTATTACGTAGGGAGTAACCCTCTTGGTTACGTTTGGAATACCCATCACAGTATATTCCCTAAAATCTCTTCGGAGAAACCTTAACGTTTCACTCCTTCGCGTTACCCAATGCATTAGAGAGCTATATCAGGCTCACCTGCCCTTAGTTTATCACGGAACCACCCGTCTTCATAATAATGCCCAAGAACCTCAACATAATCATATCACATAAAACATGCATAAAGGAAACATAACATTTCCACATTTCAATCACAAGATATCAATACGACACATTGATATAATAAAAACATTATGAAAACCATTTTCAATACCAAAGTAAAACATGGTATTTATTTTTCATTTAAAAAAAAGGTATGGCTTATAGAGGATGCCGAAACTTAAATAACGGTCACGGTGGCAGAGAAGTCATTGTCGCCGCATACATACGACAAAAACATTCCCTTATGTCATTTATTAAATGCTTCATATAAAAAAGATTACTTTTGAATAAGCATAAAAGTCAAAGGGGTTTATACACCGTATAAAAGAAGGTTGTGTATAAAACAAAATATGCCTCAACGAAAGGAGATTGAGACGAAGTCCCACACAAGGATCATTTTTTTAAATAAAATAGATCTATTATGTGTATTCACTATAATTACACATAAAGAAAGTACAAATACAAGATAGGACATAATAATATCATGATGTAATTTGAAAGTAGGAGATTAACCCAAAGAATGGAAATTGGGTTAAGAAGTTCCCTTACCTCGTATCCGACTTGACTCGATCGTTCTTTAATGTCCTGAATAATAATCTTGAGTTAATTTATACTTGTTTAAGAAACTTTTTCAAGTTCATTATTCCTTTTATACCAAGTTATGAACATCATGTAATCATTTAAGTTAATAATGTTCATTTTGTCGGTATTTGGTTCTTAAGTCAAAAATAGACTTCTTACACTTACATGTTGTTAATTTGGTCAAAGGTTAGTTATATCCAGAATGATATTAATGATTTGGATAAAATATATATCATATATATTAATCATATACATGTATTTATAATATTACATCACATTTAGAGGTAAGAAATGAAATGCACCGTTCATGGAGACGGTATGCCGTACGTACGCATGAACGCTACTTCCATTTCTATTTCGTATTTTCTGGAATGGAATCATAATGATATAAGAGTATATTATAATTCTAGTATAATAACATATATAATATCATTAAATTTATCCTTTACACATCCCACATATGGTATTAACGAATCAAATCACTTTCAGGGGGCGGTAGTCCGCACTTCCTAAAATGAAGATATCGTGTTTACCCATAATGGAAACGATAGTGGTATGCCATAAATGAAAAATACAGAAGCTTAAGGAAAGAATAAACATATTATATATCATATATAAAAATAGTGACATCATAATGGCCACCTTTGAAGGTGTTAAATGAGTATTGAACAATCATCGTTTCGGGAGGCAGAATTTCGCCATCCACAGAAACCGTATGTTCTTTAACCATTTGATGTAGTTGTGTGAGAGTGTAGCTCTAATAAATCTTATAACAACATCCTAGTATATTTAAGATACTGGTGTTGTTACAAAAGAAGTAAATAAAAAGAGTTTAGGGGGTTGGAGAAGCAAAATAAAACAAATGAACATGAGAGAATGAATTACCTTTAAAAGTGTAACTCCTTTTGATTTGAGCCTAAAGGCTTCCTTTGAAAGGATTCTACCCAAAGGGAATCCTCTAGGATTAGGATAGGGTTTTGGAGAGAGTAAATGGGCAGGGGATGGACGAGCCAAAGGCTTGAGGATTGTGTGAAATGAGGTAGAGGTGGATGCCTTTTATAAGAGGAGAGGAGGGGCACTTTTGGAAATCATGAAACTATTATTTTATTTTCAAAAGTGTTTCGAATTTCTAAGGTCCCACATTGATATATTTCAAAGATAAGATGATAAGGGTTAGAAATATTCCCATCCAATATTTTTTGGACAAGTGTAGGTCTTAGATTTTATATTATCGTTTCATTTTATTTAAACTGTTCATTAATGAGGTCATCGTTGCATCATCATGATGTCGTAATTAAATTAATTTATTTAATGTCTAAAAATTATAACAAAAACATCCTGATGTAGGAAATCTTTTTATATTTCCAAAGAGTATTTATAGAAAAATTATGATTAGTATAACCCCTTCTAAAAATTGTTTTAGTAAAACAATTTATGTTAGTGTCATTTTCACCTTTATTTAAAAAAAGGCATTAAAGTCATTATCTCACCCAAGAGGCTCCATAGGGTCCCCAAAATCGACCCATGGGTTGTCTTTGTCGGCCATGACTCATCCAATAGGGGTAGGACAAGTGTCATGGTGTTTTCACATTTTTATAATATCATTTTTAACCTTAAATTACACTAATTACCTCTAATCGCGATTAATGAAAAAAAGTTACTATTCACCAAAAAATTATTTTCATCCCATTGGACCACATTTTACATACTAATGACAACCATGTATGTCGGATTTTCAAAATTCTATACACATTAGTGGTAAACTTTCATTTAACTAAAAAATCAGTTTGCTTGATTACCACTTAGTGGTTTCACTATTCATCAAAAATTGAAGTTTTTCAGAAAATTACCAAAAATTCACCCTAAGCTATATTTGATATTCTGAATTAAAAAATGAATTCTATTTTAAAAAATTCAAAACATATAAGTTACATTAATTAATTTAATAATTAATTCCTGCTGTCAGAGCAAATAGCGTGTTTTTATGAAACATTAAGTATCAAAAGATTGACACCAGTTTAAGTCTAATTTCAAAGTGAAATTGATTCCAATGACCACCATTGGATTAAATGGTAAACATATATTCTAATTTCACTTCAAAACCAATTCAAAAGATAATATAATCATATAAATAAATTAGATTAAGAAGCAGTTTTGATGTAAAATGCAGTATTTTTCACTATTCATTAAAAAATGAACATTGTCAGAAAAATACCAAAAATTCACACAAAGTAAATTTTGATGTCCCAATCATAAAGAATAAGTTTATTTTGACAAACATAGCTTATAAAATAGTCAAAAGATAGATTAAAAAATGGTTTGCCATCAAAAGGCAGTAAAACAATCTTTTAAAAATATTAGTGTATTCCATGCTTAAGATTGGATTTATTTGTATTTTAAGCCTCTAAAACACTATCTAATTCATTAATAGACATATATAAAAATATATACTATTCATTACTTACTTGGGATGTTACAACCATGTTCATTGATTTAATGAGATAGTTTAATTACACTAAAAGGGACACATATATATTCTTCAATTTATTTAGAATGAATATATTATTTTTTCACTAATTAAATTAATTTGTTATCACTTTTCAAACTCCCAAAACATGAAAATTTATCATGAGAACATGTCACCACATTTTTAACTAATATATTAAAGTGCACAACCGGTGATATGAATTAACAATATACCCATATCTACGAACTGATAAACATTTCATTTTATTGGAATATATAATAACATATATAACATGTGAAATTTATATTTGAGAATATATCCTCATAAAAATTATATCTACAAGATCACCAAGTGTGAAATTCATGAGAATATGTCTTAATCACTTATGATCCTCCAACACCAGATAATAACAAATTATTAATATCCCATTAGAAAAATATTTTTGGTAATGAAATTCATTTCATAAGAGAATTTCCATATCTTTTTTATGTTATAATTATAGTGGTGAAATAATATAACATTTCAATTAAATATACTCTAAATAAAAATTATCTCATTAAGGTTATATAAAAAACACATTGTGTTATAAAATATTTGGAAATATATTGGAAATAAAAATAACAAAATCAATTGCATCTAGGGAACCAACTCCAATAGAATCACACTTGTACTAGATGTAACCACTAATAAATATTAGTAGACTATATTTAATATTATATACATTTTTCTAGTGATATAAAGATTTATTCAAAAGGTCCACCACATTTTATTCCACGGATTATTTTCCTATTCTGATCATACCATTTGTGAAAAACTATCAAAAGCTGACACTTCTATAAAATACGCTCCATCTATTGATATGACCTTTGATATTTGGATAGAACCACTTCTATAGAATTATCCTAATATAAATTTATAACATCATTACTATTTTGTATAACTTCAATCTTCTTGATGACTTTTCATATCTATATGGATTATTTAATTACATTTGAAGATGTTATATATACATTATCATTTGTAGAGTTTGTCGATACTAGCCAGCTAGAAAGATTCTATCTCATTATTAATCAACATAATCTAAAATATACCTTTACTAGGACTAAATTTTTATCTACCTAGAAACAATTATATTTGAATCTAATAAAAACTAGTTCCATATAGCCTCTATAAACCAGTATCATATCCTTTTTATCCCTTAGATATTTCAGGATATTTTATACAGCTGACCAATGTGGATCACATGTGTTTTTTGATATATTCCCAACAATATTATTATGTAAGAATCATCAATCCTGATTCATATAATGAAATAAATGAAGGTCATATTAATGAAGCTTAAGGAATTATACTCATTATCACTCTCTATACTCTTGTGTTTAAAGTAACAACTTCTCAAAGAGATGTATATAGTGTAACATTATTAGTAATCCACATAGGATTGTTTCATATTCAATATCTTTAATATCATTCCAATGTATACAGCTTAAAAAATTCTATGTATCCTCTTAGTCCTATCATGGTGGATCTTGATCAATAATATGTTGGATCCTTCACCTTAGTGTTTTATGGAGAATTATTTTTTAACTATATCACAACTAATTAAAACACTAGTATCTCATTTAACATTAACAATATATAATCAATATATAATACCAGGGAAGTAATTTCACTCCCACTAAACTAATAATTGAAACATGGATCATTTTATTTCTAAATTAAACCATGTTCACTTATGGATTTGTAAAAAATAGTGTCCCATACTTTTGTTGATTTCATCAACCCATATAAATAATTAAGAAACATTCATATAATTTTTTCATCATTTTGTGTTATAAAAAAATTCAGTTTGATCATATACAAATATATTATATAGTTACTAATAAGGATGGGTGTATATATATCCACTTTCCAAATAACATAATAATTTTAATATTACATTGAAAGAAAAATTCAAATGGATTTATGTACAGTTAATAATGGATATATTTCATCAGATTCCATTCCTTGATATTGTGTAAACCCATTAGAAACTAATCATACCTTATAGTTAATAAATTAACCTTCCATGTATGGTTTCATCATTAATAACTATTTCCACCGAAAAACATTTACATTTACTAGAGGATGTCCCAAAAACAATAAATGATTCTTATACAATGAATATAATTTATAATTCAAGGATTCTTGAAGCTTTTTAATTTTGGAGTTATTCACTACTTCCTTTTAGGAAAACGATTCATTATTTTCAACTAATAAAGTATCATTATCCCTATTGATAAGAAAACCATATCATTCTAGTCATCTGACCACTATGGTTGTCCTATATAGAACTTATATCTATATAAAATATAAATCCACTGGGCTTATGTAATTTTTTATTAGGAAAAATATTTTTCCTCATGAGCTTGAAATTTATCCAATTCTACCTTTATCATAGTAACATTTTTAGATATGTGTTCCCTTTCAATAAAGGTGATCAGTTTATTAACCCTAAAATATTATTCTGAGGAATTGTAAGAAAATATCCGTAACATAACTTATATAGAATTCTATTTTCAACTTTTATTGGGACCTAATTCTGTGTGTATGATTCTATCTTAAATTTTTATCGAAAAAAATATTTTAAAATACTTTCATGAATCATCATCCATCTCATTGTGTCCAATATGGTATAGTCCTCCTTTTCAATAAAACCATTCCATTGTGGAGTATAAAGAGGAGTGAGTTAAGATAATAACAAAATCCTATGGAATATTACCATGTAGTAATCATAGTTTCTTTTTTATTTTTACAAATCCCATTATCCTCATTATTTAAAAATTATTTAATTTTATAAAAGGAATAATACTTAAACCTCATTTTTTCTAGACACGCACACACACACACATATATATATTTAGTAATATATATATAAAATAATGGTATAATAGTATCCACCTTTATTATCTATTGGTAATGTTCCACACACATCTATATGAATAAATTTTAGAGGCACCAGGGTTGTTTCCACATTTCCACTAGATAGGGATTTGGTATCTTTTCTATATAATCACGCTTGACTATCCATGTATTTTAATTCAAAAATAATCTAATAGTGATTCACGATATAGTTTTTTGAAATACATATTATTTTAATGAAAAAATCGATGACATCACAACTGAATATGATATGATTCATGTGATTTTGATTCATTATCTATTTCCAAGACTCTATTTTCATATTTTTTTATATAAACACTATTACTCGGATGTACTACCCTATAAAATATTCATTTCATATAAATTATTAAACTCTTAATTATGAATATGAAAATAAATCCATCCATGTATAAAATAGAAATTAATATTATACTTTTTGGACACACTGGACACATAAAATCAATTATATAAAACTATATTGAATACTATCAACAATGTGAGACAATATTCTCTAATAACCATTATGGATACTGTTTTTCCATCGATAGCTCAGTGATCCACCTCTCCTCTAGCAATTTTCTAGAATATACTTGGTTTCTATATCTAGATACAATTGTGAGAACCAACAACTATATAAAATATATAATTTTAAAAAATTGAGATTCTATAATAGATAATTAAAGTACATGAATCACCTCTTCTTCTAAAATGAGGCATTGTTCTTATCCTAGTGGCCTTTCTCACTATAAGAAATGTATACTACATTATGATCCTTATCTGTAATGTGGATCCTTCTCTTCTTTTTATGGGTGGTGTTAAGGTTCGTAAGAATTGGAGTTAGTCTTATAACGTTTCAATTTTCCATTCCTCTAATTCATCATTATAAAACTGGTTTTCATTATTTATATATTTATTCACTAGATAAATCATAGATAGTATATCCAGATGTTTCTTAAATGTATTGTTTATTTTAATATTCATAAAAACCGTAGAATAATTAATGTTGTGAGGTGAGTATAATGATTTTATTTAATTCATTAGATTTATTGAACCCAAAAAATTTAATAATTAAAACCGTATCTAATAGTCTTAATTTCATGAGGTCTAGTTGGAGAGATTTCAAAAAGTATGAATAAAATGATTTACTTTGAGATATTGTACCTCTTGTATAAAATATTCTAATGATAAAGATCATAGAGATGTGATAACATGATATATGAGTCAATGTATTTATTAAGAATCTTAATATGACATGTAATGGAATATAACATGATGTATTAGTCATTAAATGAATTATCCACATTTTTATGATAAATTTTCTCCACCACAATTTCTAGTTTATAGTTTTCAAGAAGAACTAGAGAGTCCAACACATAAATCTTCTACAGTGACCCAAAATTTATATACTTAAACAAAACATCATTTTATTTAAAATTTAATACATATAATTCTGATCTATAACAGAACTATAAATGACTATCGTCTTGGGAAATTTGGATACATAAACAACATGTATATATACTATCTACATTATCTAATATATGGTTCCTCTGAACTAGAACCCTTTTAACATATATCATATTTGAAACCGTTCTTAATATCTTGGGGAAAAAGAATCATAATAAAAAGGGGATCATAGATGATAAATGGGGGTAATAATTGAAGATGCAATCAATGATCATATATAATAATATCATGACGATATGTGTTAGAGAGCATTCTCTTAATATTTTAAATTCATATAAATCTTGGATATTAGTAAGACCTGAATCATAAAGTAATCAAAGAACCTGAGATGTGAGACATTAAATTTTTCATAAGATCTAATCATAATATATTGGAATAAAGAATAGTATAATAATAATCATTGAAATTTTATATCATGTCTACCCATGAGGACATTCATCGCATATTAGGCATTAACATACGAACCATGTACCTACTCTGGGATTGGGATGATATACTATATACCCTATTTTGGGATAGGGATAACATCATATGCACCATTTAAGATCATATAACATTAAAATTTACCCAATGAATTTATGGGATATAATAGACCAACCCATAACAGAATCATAATCCAATCATATGTATGGCATAAGAACATGAAAACATTTAACATTACATTACAACATAATCCATAGAAAAAAAGGGTTTCATCAATACATCATAATCATAATCATAAACCATCTAGATAAATAATTTTTGTGTCAATAATATTCCTTATTAATTTTCTATTCATTTCTGTTTTGGAAATCAGCAACACATTTTCCTAAGGAAAAATACCTTTCTCTAAGAAACATTTTTGTAAGGAAATTTTTCTTTCTCAAAGAATTATGTGGACTTTACATATGATCTTAAATGTATTACCTGATATTTACCTAACTAAACCTAATAATATTTTCCTATTTAATGAAATCAGATCCTTATGTAACTCAAAACCTTAGAGTTCCTTAGACTCTGATTTTATCTGGAATTTAAAATCATATTTCTCTAGAAATGAGAATCCAATTTCTCCGGAATTCAAAATCCAATTTCTCTCGAATTTAGAATCCAATTTATGTAGAATTGAAAATAATATTTCTCTTTCATTTTTAATAATTTTTATATGAAATCAAAATACAGTAATCTCAGAAACCATACTCTAATTCTCTCCGAATTCAAACTCCAATTATCATAGAAACAAGACTCTGTCTCTTTCCGAAATCAGGCTCCGATTCTCCCAAAGATCAGAAAATGATTCTCTATGAAATCAAACTCTAATTCTCTCAGAAGATAGAATCTAATTCTCTTAGAAATTAGACTCTGATTCTATCAAAAATAAGACTCAAATTTTCACAGAAATTAGACATTGATTCTATAAGAAATCATAATTTAATTTTTACAAATATTATAATCTGATTATCAGTTTTCATAGATTATGGTTGTTAATAATTTTCGTCTCTAAATTTAACTATCTTAAGAATATGATTAAATTTTTTAATTATAGTTACCAATTTTCTTTAATGTAATGTTTCATTTTATTAGATCCTAAATGTGACAATTTTTATTTTGCAATGCAATTTTTCTCATATTTAGTTATATACAATGATGCCATGCAGTCTATTTTAACATAACCGTTTCCTAAGGGACACATGTACTGGTCCCTTGCAAATTTATGAAAAAATATTACCATTGGAGGAGATGTCCATCTTTGGAGACTTTTCCTATAAATTTCCTGCCATTTGAAATCATCTCAGAGGTGTGGTGTTTTTGTCGAGAGCTACTGAACTCTGGAATGAATTGATACTCTACGAGATATTTACTCAAATTTTCCTTCTAAGAATGTTTTTATCAAATTTTTCAAGTTGAGAGAATCTAGTTCAATATCCCTTGTGTGGATAAATTTTTTTTGTTACCAATCGAGGGATTCCAGGGATATAATGATAGAGTAGCCAATTACCTACTCAATCGATGGCATGTAGGGATAGAAAGAAAGATACTGATCTTTGTATTGAGTGCATACCTAGGTGGAGGTAAAACAAAAGTTTTTGAATGTATAAATCAAAGGAACTTTATCCAAGGTTGTTGGATACACTTATCATTTGGTTAAAATATTTATTATACTTGTTTACTTTTTTGTTGTTACAATTTTTATTTCCGCGGCATTTTGTTAATGTTAGAAAATGTAACATAATTACAAATTTTAATACTTGTAAAAAGTATGACATATTAGATTATATAATCTTTAAGGTATAATTTTCCTTAAATATACATATTTATGTTTCTTTATTGGATCTATATTATTGTATTTTAAGCAAGTTAGATTCTATGTTATGAAATAAAGAGGGGCTATGAATTAATCTTTTTTAAATTTGTTAAACATAGGTTTTATTATAGATACAAATAAATGTTTTAAAGAATACAATACACACCCTCTAATAATTAATGAGTCTGCATAAAAATTTGATTCCCACAATTCGTATTAGAGTAGGGTACTGAAATACTTATATATTCATATATGTTTTCCATCTGAACTTTTTTACTAAACATTACATTTTCAAAATTTTCTTAAATATTTTCCTTATAAACTATTTGTTTATAAATTTTTTCTACAAAACCTTTCTGTGTATATGTTTTTTTTAAGAATTAAAGCAATGAAAATTTTATCAATTGTAAACTTAAATCCAACCAAACCCCCAATTTCTGATATAAATTACTATGAATACTAGAGAGATAAGATGGAGACTTTTTTATCAATACATGTTTGGATAATTTTTTTATGTTAACTGGAGACTACAAGATACTAGAAAAGGAAATCAAACATTTATCCAATGAAGAAAGGAAAGAGTATCAGCTTATCTTTAAGGTGCACAATACAATATTATTTTATTTAAAAAGGAACACCTATAGAATGATTTCATCATGTAAAGCTGCAAATATAATATGGTAGAAATTATAAGTTACACATTTTGGAATATCAAATATTATTTAAACAAAAAGATCTATTCCTAGAGTGGAATATTATGGTTTTGTGTTTTCTTTATGGTGAATCAGTATGAAAATTTCAAAAACGTTTATGACTATTGTAAATAGTCCACATTTTATCGGTGAGAAAGGACTTGATGATGATATTCTTGTAGAAAAGGTAATAGATATTACTCCCTATGAGTGGGAATAAAAAAAAACAACGATTGATGAGAATATGAATGTTTCAAGCATCACACTAGATGAGATATTTTGGACTCTTCTACAACATGAAACAAGAATGAAGGGAGATTTAAATATTAATAAGAAGAAGAATGGTAATGGTAGTGTCACATTAACTAATACATCAAACCATATGAAATCCAAGACTCCTAAAATAATTATTGGATACAAATACAAGAAAGATATGGTTATATCAGAATCATGTGATTGTGATCCTTCTGAAAAAAACATTCCAATATTTCTCAAAGAATGAATACGATTTTGGGAAATAAATATTTTTAATATAGATAAATGAATAAATTCAAAATGTATAATAATGATAAAGAAGTGACATGTTATGAATTAAAGAATGCATGTCATATCAGATTTGATAGTCCTATTCTCAAAAGGAATGAATGAAATTATAAGAGTTCAAGAACAATAAATAATAAGGGGGAATGTGATTTTTTTCTAGGATAGGTCTTGCCAATGCTAAGGACTTAAAAATTCAAAAAGCTAAAGTGCATGAGAAGAAATCTAAGGAAAATTAGTTGAAGAATAAAATTTCAGAAGAGATATTATCTAAACATTTATAACAAATACTGAGTAGGCATCTGAACAAGTTCAAGTACTGGAGTCATTCATGCCAGAATCAATGATTACTTTAGCACCAGAGGCAACCAAGACTCCAGTACCAGATATAGGAATGAAGGATATTTCATTTCCAAAATAAATTGTTGAAGAAGAATAAATATAGAAAGAAAAATAAGAATAGGAGGTGGAAGGAAATGATGTGATTGGAATGGTATAAGTATATGAACAGATGGAGACCCCTTCAGATGGGTTGCCAATAAGAACTTCCCTTATTTTGTCCACAAGGATTATTTTATAAGGAAAATCTATTAATAAAGGTGATATTTCCGAGGAGGACGTCAATAATGTAACATTAGATAATGAAAGTTGTAATGATAATATTCTTCATCATGTTTATTGACAAGTTTGATAAAGTAGATGATCGAAAAAAGATGAAAATGTTTCTGATAAAGTTGATGATAATGTATTAGATGATAATGATTATAGAATCATCCATGATTCTAATAGAGAGCACGAGACATAGAATATTGAGAAGAAAATATCTAAAGTAGTCAATGGAAATGAAGATGTTGTTGATAATACTAAAAAGTTATTGTTGAAAAATCAAATAAGGATATCATGGGAACATAAAAGAATAAAGACTATGAAAAAATGAAGTTGTCTGGCTAACAAAAGAATCTGTTTTACAGTCAAACTCTTCATTAGGACATGATTTTGTGGTTCAGTCAGAGAAGAAGCTTGCGAACTCCATCCCTTTCTTTACCAGAATTAATTCTTGATGCCATCTAATTCAAGAAATAGTAAATCAGAAGATAAATTCAACAAATCTTATTATGCAAAAGTTCATCAAACTCGAATATGAGTTCATGAATTTTTAGATCAGTTATGATGCTCATGCAAGATCATGAAAAGAAATCACAATGTGGTCGAAGAAATTTATAGATCATCATGAAATTTTTAAATTATTTCACTGACATAGTAAGAGATTATTTTGATAACTCTTATTATGATATGATGAATCTCTCAAAATGTTTTTTTGAGAAACAGAAAGCAGATCAGCGAACCACCAACAAGAAAAAAGATCTGAATGGAAAACTGAACTATATTTCTCTTAATATTTAAAGGGAGAGGGAAACCAGGGAAGAGATTCTAGAAAACTAAAAGACTAGGAATAATTGATGATTTCTAATGGTGAAAAGATTATGTCATAGGATGAGAGAATCAATGATCCTGAATGAAGAAATCAAGACCCAGAAGTGTTGCTCAAGAAGATCCATACGATCATAATGAATTGAAGAAGCTGAAGGCCACTATAAAAATGATGATTTCGTAGAAGAAAAAAACGATACATAATTTTCTTTTCAAATCCATAATTTTTTTGTAATGAAATTTATTAGATGAATTTTTTATTTTAATGAAACTATTTCATTGAGTTTTTTTGTTTTGAACATTTTGTAACCTTTCCGAAACATTTTTATTCTCTCTATTCCATTTTGAAAATCCAAAAGGGGGAGAAATGAATGTTCCAAAAGAATATTATGTTAAAGGAAGAGAATACCTATATAAGGGGGAGATTACTTAAATAATAAATTCTTAAGTTACTGGTTGTTATTTATCTATGAAATGAAATAATATGATGGTGATGAATTTCATATCCTAAGGGGAAGATAGTCATATTCACTATGAAATAAAGAAAAAGGGAGATAAGTATTTATTTTAATTTTCAAAAATTAAAACCCTATTAATTTTTATTTATTTATGAAATATTGATTGTGATGTACAAAAAAGGGGAAATGTTGAGGCAAAAAGTTTCCTTATGTTTTTTTCATTCCTTTTTGTTTTGGAAATCACAAACACGTTTTATTAAGTAAAATACTATTTCTCTATGAAATATTTTTTTAATGATATTTTTTCTCTAAGAATTATTTTTAATTTACCTATGTTCTTAAATTACATTCCTAATTTTTTTAAAAATAATCCTAAAAAAATTTATCCTAAGATAAATAATAAGATTCTTACCTAACTCAGAACCTAACAATTCCATAGACTCTGATTTTCTATGGAATTCATAATCCAATTTCTCTAGAATTGAGAATATGATTACTCTAGAATATAGAATCTTATATCTATATAATTTAGAATATGATTTCCCTATAATTGAGAATCTGATTTCTGTAGAATTTTTAATCTGATATCATCAAAAATTAGACTCTGATTCTATCAGAAATCAAAATCCAATTATTTAAGAATGCAAACTCTGATTCTCTTAGAAATTAGACTCTGATTCTCTAAAAAATAAGACTATGATTCTATCAGTGTCCAGACTCCATCTTTAGACTCTGATTCTCTCATAAATAAGACTCCAATTCTATAAGAAATTAGACTTCGATATTCACTGAAATTAGGATATGATTACCAGTTTTCTTAGAATATGATTTTTAGTATTATTAGACTCTGAATTTAACTATCCTATAAATATGATAAAATGATTTCCTAATAGTTAAAAAATTTCATTAATGTAACATTTTATTTTTTATATCCTAAATTTGATAATGTTTCTTTTGAGTATTAATGTTTCTCATAGTAAGTTATATAAAATAATGGCATCTAATCTATTTTAAATTAACTGTTTCATGAGTGCCACATGTATAGGTCCATTAAATATTTGAGGAAAAATATGACAATTGGATGAGAAGTAGATTGTTGGAGGCTTTTCCTATAATTACCCAACCATATAAAATCATTTCCTTGGTGTGGAGTTTTTTTTCGAGAGTTGTTAAACTCCTGAATAAACTGATATTCAATGTGACCTATGCTCAAATACTCCTTTTGAGAATTCAATGAAAAATAGGATCAATATAAGAATATATTATTTAATATGCCTAGTGAGAATCCAATTTTTGTTGTTATCAGTCGATGGATTCCTAGGATAGGAAGAGAGAGGTGCTGATTACCTTTTTAATCAATGGCTTGTTGGGATTTCAAGGAAAATACAGATCTTTATATCCAGGGTTTACCATATTCTAGGTAAGATAAAATTTCATAAAAGCATAAATCTAGGGACCTTTATATAAGGTTGTTGGATATCCTTCAATTTGTGTTAAAAAATACTTATACATGTTTACTTGTAATTGCTATAAGTTTTATTTCTATTTAATTTTTTTAATGCTAGAAAGTGTTACTTTCATGCACATTCTTATACAAGTACAGACTATGATATAATAGATTTTATACAAATTAATGTAGAATCATTCCTTGAATATTCTTGTTTATCATTATTTATTTGAACCATATTATTGGATCCTGGGAAAGTTAGTTTTTTTTATAAACTAAAGTGGTGTTGGGAATTTATCTTGTTTAAGTTTGTTAAGAATTAATTTTCTTAAAGATAAAAATGAATGTTTCTAAACCAATAATTCACCGCCCCTTGTTGATGAGAAATCTATTTATACATTTAAATAATACAATAATATGATTCTATCATTGAATAATACAATAACAAAATCATAAGAAATATTAAAGGATGCATTTATATATTAGAACATAGTTAAAATATTATTAAAACATATCTTATAGAAAATATGACATTTTTTTGAAATAAATTATTTAAAATCTAAAAAATAGGAAATATTAAGGAAAAAATTGTCTTTTAAAAAAGTATGAAAAACTATAAAGGAAGAATTAATAAAATTATTATTCATTACAACGCTATAATTTATTATGTTTTTTATGTTAAAACAATGATTGATTTCCCATTTTCAGTAAAAAAAGTACCTCATTCATAAAACAATAAGAAGAGTAGGTTTAAAAAATCATTAGAGAAGATATCATGGGTAAAAAATACTTTATAAAATAATATTGTAATTGATAAAAACATAATGAGAACACATTAAATTAAATATTTACCTAAAAAGAAAATATTTATGACTGAATAGAGAAATAATTTTGGATTTCCTTAAAAAAAATCATTCGTTCCCTTGAGTACTTAAATACTAGAATATTGAAGGGAAACAAGAAATCTATTCAAATAAATAAATGAGAAAAAAATAAAAACAATTATGGAAAGAGATATCATATAATTTCACCATATGAAAATTTATGAATGAAAAATCCTAATCAAAATGATATTTTTGTTGGAGTTAGTGGCCTAGAACCAACGACTTTGTACTTTATTCATTAATAAATTCCTTATCACATCTTGATTATTCTTCTGCATGATAATGCATGTGATAATGTCCTATGGATAGTTGTTTCATTAAACGGTCATAGTGGATCCCAGCTATGATGAGAACCTGGAAGTTCCATAGCATAGTTCTTGAATATTTGTTCTATGGCCAGATGATGTAAATTGAGGGACACAAATAATACTAGCCATTAGGGGTGATGACTCAAAAAACTCTGATACACCTTCTCATGGTGCATTCCCTTGGTAATATCTAAGAGGATATTATGAGAACGAAACCCGCGAGTTGGAAATCCACATTTGATAGTGTCATTGGATGTTCCTATCTACGGATGTGTGTATTGGTCCTTAGACTTTAAGATTATTATTAAAGGGTATTACAACTTGCTCACTTAGATGTATTGATGAAAATTGTGATGAAACACTTTTCACAACGAGGTAGGATACGTTGGGTGCGTCACGTGTAATACTGCATTAATAGATAATGTGAGAAAGTATTTGTCCCTTCTGGTCCATAACGGAAATATATATCTCAGGCCCTTTTATGGAATTTATATATCCTAAATAAATCCATAGCCATGGTAAGGTATTGGCGAGTTCAATTCCGGAAAATCAAAGAAAGAATAATCTGGAACATGGGTTGATGGCACTAGCATGTAACCCGCTTGATTCAATATATCTTGACAAAGGGATAATATTACACAGTAAACATTCGTTGGAGGTGACATGCCATTGCAGTGTTAACTTATTTCCCTATGGGATCCTTGGCATGTTTCTAGATGCCAACCTTGTACTTTAGGCAGGCTCCACCTAATACCACTGAGAAAGGGGCCTAGAGGGTCTCACATTAAGTGTGTCCATGTATCTGAGTTAAATATTAATTTAAAAAGTTAAATAAATATTATTCCTGACTGTGGTTTAATAATTATTTAAGGATTCCTTAATTCATTTATTTCGACACTAGTTATTTGAGAGAATTTATTGTGGGTTAAATAATATATATTTATTAGTGAGTAATGCAGTTACATTTATTTGACAAATGAATATCCATTGCTCAAGGACTAATAAATGTGGTGGAGGAAATAATGGAAAATGGAAAATAAAAGTACACATCTTGTATATTAAATATTCTTACCGTGTAGTTTTATGGAAAATGAGTACACGTCGTGTATTAATGATTACAAGGTGTGTATTTTTTCCAGTCAGGATGTTGAGGAATTAATATCGTTCTATGATATTTATTATAATCAGCGTGGGCGCGTGTCAAGGAATTAATCATTCGACATGGGGGTTTTCAATAAGATTTAATGAAATAAATAAAATGCGTAACAAATTTATTTATTTTCATAACTCTATAACCTGAATCCCGATTATAAATATCCTCACAACTCTAAAACTTTTCCATAATAGTTGTGCACAACAATTCTGGATAGTTCTCTCTAGGCCGAAAGAACTCCTTCCTCCAAGAATGCTCTCAAGACCAAGAGAGATCCACCACCACCAGATCAAGGCGATCGAAGGTGGACATCGCATGTGAAGATTCCTTTGCGCTAGCACCCGGATATCCCTTCGGTGACGTCCAGATATACGTGGATCACGTGTGGATCATCATAAGAGGAATCCTACAATTGGATTCAATGACGCAATGACAGATCACACCAGATCGTGACTAGAGACATCAATGAAGAAAGAATTCCATCAAGGTAATTCTTGTGAATTAATTAAATTAATTATAACCAACATATGATGATCATATCACTATGGTTCTAGGAATTCCTTTTTTGTTTTTTGTTCTTCGTTCTACTTCGAAGATCTAGCATTTTATATCATGACTTATCTGGGTTTCAACGTTGTTTAACACTATTATTAAAGTTGGTCACTCCCACCAATGCACTTTTTATGCTCCCAGAACCTATAAGTTGTATCAGAGAGGTCATATTGTTGATTATAATTATTTAGTTCTTCGTTGTTGATTTAAGCATTTAATAATATAGTTGTTTCAATTCAAGTTAATCATTCATTAAATCTGAATCTCTAGATATATTCCTCCCCTATCGTTTCATGTTCACCATACATAAATGACCATTTCTTTTAATTTTTTATTAAAATAAAATAGAGGATCTCATCCAAAGAAGACAAATGTTCCTGGTCGTACAAAACGAGAATACATGGTGTGTATTCGAAAGTACACGCCGTGTAGTCTAGGTTCATGCATCAGACTAGTCTGCCAAATCAGGATGTGTATTGATCCTATCTAAGTCATTCATGACACCGTGAGTTTACCCAGAACAGGTGGCACACGGTTTCCAGATTACACGCCATGTGGTCCAACAGAACACGGAGTGTAGTCCCTTTATGTTAGGGTGAGACCGCGTACCACGTACACAGACTTCCCAGATGGAAACCGTGTAATGCGGAAACTACACGGTGTGTGTCCCACTGAACACGTCGTGTACTCCGAAAATTTACGAAGTACATTTACACGCCATGTCCCCAGGCATCTACTTTGGATGGACGGTGAACAAAAGTACACGCCATGTAGTTAGAACTACATGCCATCTACTAACCCAAATTACGTAGATTTATTAAAATTTATTATTACATTATACAAACCCTTGAGAAGTGTACCATATTGGAGGCATAAAGATGAGGTACAACACTTGATAAGTGTTTTATATATATGTGTTTATTTTAACATCTGCGTAATTAAAGATAATTCACCGGGTTGCCTCCAAGGTACAAGTTACATACAAAGATAATTTTCAATGAATTTATTTGTTTAAAATTATGATGGATGAGAATCTAAAGGAAATTCAGAAAAAGGATTATGATAAAAGGAATGATTAATTAAAAATAATTATTTGACGTGAGCATGATTTATCTTAAACAAGAATGATTAAAGAATTGAATGATAGTTTTATTTATGTGTAAATATAGTTTCATTTATGGATGAGCATGAGTTAGACTAAGAACTTTGTATGTGAATGGTTTCTTTAATTTATTTAATTTAAATTTGTTGTCCTGCGAGCCTTCTCCTCATTAATATGTAGGGCCTGCGCACCCACAGATTCTTTTATGTAAAAAACCCTTTTACCCCTCACCTGCGTGTAAGATAAATGCATATGTAATGGATGGAGCTCCCAAGCTAGTGGAGGTGGCTCAAGTCAGAATCCAAGGCGAAATAAATCCAAGGAGATATAAAGTTGGATAGGTGGAAAGCTATATACACGAACCCGAAATGTTCAAGGTGTTTCTCCCTTGGGTCTTGGGTTAGTTTATCAACCGCTAGATAAACTAACTAATAGAAAAAAAATCATGATAATGCAATTTATTTTATTTCTGTCAGTTGCATGGTAAATTTATTGTGGGTGTGTTTTCATGATCACACAATTAATGAATTAAACAAGCATTCAAGATAGAACTAAAATAAAGACTAGCTTATGCGTAAATATTATCGTAGACATGGTTAATAACTTATGTATATCCCACTTAAAATTAACATGCATGTAATCAAAGATAATAAAATTGAAAGTTATGTATAAGGATAAAATCCCTCAAAGAAATATTAAGTTTGTATAGCCTTCCATAATCTTGGTTAGAATCGAACCATAGTTCAATGTTCTTGACCAACACTAGTTGGGGTGATTTCAATTATCGGAGAATTCTAATTCAAGGTTTTGGGTTGAATTGACTTCTTTCACAGTAAGGATTGACTGCCATAGCAGGACGTGGTGTGACCAAGAGGCAAATATGAGGAAATCCAAAATAAAAGGATTTCCGGATTAGGGAGTCCACTCAGCGGATCAAGGAGATACAAGTTAATGCAGTTGGTATTTGGAATGCCAACCTAAAACCCTTAAAGTTGCTTGACCAACCCTAGTTGGGGTAATGAAAAGGGAAATATGGATCCTTCCCACTAGAATATTTAGGCAACAGAACATTCCAAAGTCAATGGTGAGGGCTATTAGATTTTTTAAAATAGTGGGAGACTAATAAGTATTAATTTATTTATTTGTCTCATTTTTGAAATGAAGTACTAAACCTCTGCTCATCTTAAATTATAGAAATTACATGAAAATGACTTCAAAAATATCATTGAAAACCATACTTGAGAAGGAAAAACTTCTCACCAGCACCAACTTCCAAGAGTGGAAGAGGCATTTATGCCTCATCCATCACCACGAGAAGAAATTGTATGTGGTGGAAGAGCCTATTCCATTTGCACATAGATCGGAACTTCTTCCCTTAACTCACTAGGTAGATAAAGGCATGTGGCGTGTCAAACCTGTAGTCCTTATGGTGAATATGAAAAGGAAGGACAAGGTAAAGGGTCCAAAGACATATAAATGGTCTGTATCCCCCGAGCACCGTCCATCCAATAAGGGGAAGATCCAAAGGCAGGGAAAGGAACGGGAGGCAGTGTGTTTTTCATGTGGCATGCAAGGCCACTAGAAGTGGAATGACACCGAGAAACATGAGGACGCTAAAGGTGCATTCGTTATCGAGTGTTATATTTCTATTTATACACATTTGGTATTAGAAATAGCTTGTGGGGCTCACATCTATATTCAAATTCAAGAACCAAGTAGATTTAGAAATATTTCTAGAGGATAGGTGGATATTCAAGCTGCAAATGGCACAAAGATAGTTGTGTTGTCTATTGGAGATTACCACCTCTCATTGCCTACCAGGATTATTTTGGTTTTGCATAACTGTTATTATGTGCGTAGTGTTACAAAAAATATAACTTCTTTCTCTTGTTTGGATATGGATGGATTTATTTTCATGTTTGGAAATAAGGGTTTTCTATTTTATAATAACAACGTATGTTATGGTATGGAACATTTAAATAATGGGTTTTATGTATTAAATTATGAAAAAAAAGTTTTGGGAATCAATAAAGAAAAAAACTCACATGGCTCATACATCACCTAGTTGTGGCATCACCGTCTCGGTCATGTAAATGATAAGCGCTTGACAAAGCTCTGCAAAGATGTCTATTTAGACTCTACTAAGCTAAAACCACTTGATAGATGTCACGCTTTCTTACAAGGTAAAATGACCAAGCCACCTTTTGGTGGACCGGGTGAAAGGGCCACATAGCTTCTAGGATTGGTCCACACAGATGTATGTTGACCATTTCTAGTAGAAGCTAGAGGTGGATATTCTTACTTCATTAATTTTACTAATGATTTGAGTAGATATGGCTATGTCTACTTAATGAGGTATAAGTCAAAATCCTTAGAGAAATTTAAGGAATTAATGAATGAAGAAGAGAATCATCTTGATAAGAAGATAAAGAAGCTTCGGTCGGATCGAGGTGGAGAATATCTGAACCAAGAGTTCATCGATCTTCTACGGGAGTCTGGGATTATATCTCACCTCACTCCTCCGTATACACCATAGTAGTGTGGTGTTAGTGAAAAGAGTAACTACACCTTGTTGGAAATGGTGAGGTCGATGACGAGTCATGAAGATCTTCCATTATCCTTTTGGGGATATGAATTACAAACTGCAGTATACACATTAAACTGAGTACCAACTATGGTGGAAAATAGAATTCCCTCCGAGCATAGGAATAGAAAGAAACCCATTTTTTCACATACACATGTATGGGGACACGAGAAGTTTCCTAAGGCCTTATTAGGAAACAAAATAGCACCCCGGGGCATGAGATGTATATTTATAGGATATCCTAAGGAAACGAAAGGATATTACCTATATAACCCTCAAGTGACGAAAGTGAATGTCTCCAGATAAGCTGTCTTTCTTGAGAGGGAGCACATCCTCAAAAAGGATAGTGAGAGCAAGAATGACTTCGATGAAGTTGATGCTCAAGATAAAAAGGATTTTGTACAGAAACAAGTTCCACAGGTCCCTGTAGAGACCCAAAGCTTGACGTACATGGAAATTACATTACTTTTGTGGAATAATTAGTACATAACAAAAACACACACACAAGGATCGTAATAGTTTAGTGTCTTTGGAAACTCGGAATATAATCTTCTAATCGTGGTGAAATATCTTCAACATCTCCCATAAAGATCTTCATTTTTTTACCTAAAACCTTTCTTTATATCCTGGGGAAAGGAAAACATAAAAGGGTGAGCTCAAATTCTCACTAAGGGTAAACAAAAGAAATATCAATCACATCATATACATAAGCACATAACTTTTGGAAATCTTAACCTGCAAAAGAGATCATAATTTCATAACATGGGGTAAATCATGGCAGTGAAATGTAATCACAATAATCATAACTTAAAACATGAAACTTTGTGGAATTCACACATAATCATAGAGAATCATTTCTTGTTAGTCAAGACTCATTGCCAAGACTATCTTAGTGGACACAGTCCCTTTCTGAACCGAGTCACCCTCGTTTCAGTCCTGTTTCACTGAACCGGTATAACCTACCGTTCCAGCCATGTCTCTCTCATGAGATATAAAATCTTTATCCAATTCATTGGAGGGAGATATAGGTTCCACCCATCTCATAATGATACCATTCTTATGTGTGCCACAAAATCATAAATCATACATCATTGCATAACCCATGTAATAAAATGGGATTCTTAAACATCATGCCATCATAATCCATAAACAATTTATATCATTTCATCATAAGAAAATTGAAACCATTTAAATCATAGAGACATTTTACTTGAAACATACATATCAAATAACGTCATCTTATATGGAAAATAGTTTTGAAAAAAAACACTTGAAATGAATTCTTGAGGGAAATATCCTTTCTTCTTTAAAAACATTTTTCCTTTCTTAACATGTCATAAAACTTTAAACTAAAATAAGTTGATTAAAAATAAACTTGAAAACTTGTAAAGGAAGATTCTTGGAAATAATGTTTTAAAAATCCATTCATTCCGTATAAGTTAAAAGAAAACATTCTTCTCGTACTTTTGTCGGAAAAGTCAAAAAATACCTCATACGAAAAACGACAAATGATTCCTTTCATATTCTTTACTAAAAACTCACCGAAAGGTAAAATTGGATTTAAAAAATTGTAGGTGGATGGAAATAATATTACATATTTAGGAAACATGGATGTGAATGATAAAATACACCCCAATAAATACTAAAGTATAAACAATCTCAGATAAAAATGAGATTGTGATATTTCCCTTACCTTAGGTCCGATTTTCTTCTTAAGTGTCCGAACCTCCTGTATAATGATTTAAATAATGTCATTTACTTATTAAAGAATCATATTCATTTTTATGATATCATATATGGTTCACTTATGACTTTATATTACCCTTTCTTTTGTAAATTCCATGTTAAAGAGCGTTTTGGGGAAAATTGTTTCATTTGTCGTCCGTGTTTTGACTTGTAATTATTCATATGATTACTTAGATCATGATTAATTAATTCCAGAATATAAAAAATGATTTATATATATATATATTCAGAATATACATATATATAATAAATCAGTAAATGGAAAGAAATACACCGTTCATGGAGACGGTAGGCCGTACGTACGCATGAACGCTGTTTTCGTTTCCTTATTGAGTTGAACGGAATTAAGTAGATGAAATTCATATATATACACTTAAATCCAGTATCATTATTATGTCATATATTTCATGATTACTTATTATATATACTTTATAATCATTCATTAATGGTTTAAAGTGGAGAATGAATCTCATCGCGTCGTGGAGATGGTAGTTCGTACGTACGCACGAGCGATGATATCATTCCCATGGTCGTGGAATTGTGTTGAAGTGTATGTATACTATTTCAGTATTAATATCACTTTATAATAATCATATATAGTTACTCATTACACCATTATACCCATCCAATTAAGGTGTTGGCGGAAAGTAGATTACAGCACGACGTGGAGACGGTATTCCGTACGTACGCACGCGCGGTGATTTCGTTTTCCGTAGGATGGATAGATGGTGAAATAGGATTGTTTCATACATATAATAAAATATAAGTATATTAGTGATACTGATGTTATTACTTCATAATGAAACAACCTAATAAGAAGGAGTGGAAGAAGAAATAAAGGTGAAAGAATCGGTAACAGAAATTACCTCTTCTTTGAAGCGCCTCTTTGAGACCTCCTCTTAGGGAACTAAAATTGGTATTTGAGGAAGACCATAACCTCTAGGATGTTTCTAGGGAAGTGGAGAAGAGAATTTGTCAGGGGTTGGCAGAGCTTGAAGGCTCAAAGTTGTGTGAGGAAGAGAGGGAGGAGGTGCCCTTTTATAAGGGAGGAGAGGGGCACCTTTGGAATAACTAAAAATATTATTTTATTATAAAGTCAAGTTCGGTTTTAAATAGCTCCAAATTGATTTATTTAGAGGATAAGGTGGGTATGGGTCTAAATCCTCTCATAAAATAGAATTTATACAAGTTTAGGTTCCTATTTTAACCTTATCATTTAGATTTAACATTAAGTTAAATAATTTTACTTTTACCGTGTCTTCTTGTGTTCTTACACTGTAAGGTTAATAAACTTACTATAAGAAGACAAACGAACCCCAAGTTGTTTATTATTAATATATAAAACCTTATATAAGTCACTTGTCCGAACCTTAGTTTTTTAGGAATAAAATAACAATTACCAATATAATATTTGTTTTAAAAACTATTTTATGTCAATTTTGACACTATTTAGTAATTGATTTTTGTGAAAATCATAACAGAATTATTAGTTCGAAACAAGTTAATTAAATAAATACTAACATGTCATATTGACCTAGAAAATTAGTGTGATTCATAAAAAGTCTCAAATTACCTTTATTTTGGTGTTTATAACATCAATTATGTCAATATTTCATTAATAAGATAATTACTGCATCATCATTGTGTCATAAATAAATTAAATTATTTAATGTATAAAAATTACAAATAAAATAAAATTATGTAGTAAATCGTTTTAGATTTCTAATGAATATTTATAGTAGAATTTATCTTATGTATAACCCCATATTAAAAATTATTTACTTATTAAACTTTGATTTTAACTATTTTAACCCTTCTTTAAATAAATTAATAATAAATGTCCTAATCTAATCCAAGTGGGCCTAAATGGTCATATTTTATTCCTAAGTTTGTTTTTGGTCGAATTACACTTATCCAATAGAATTAGGACATGTTTTATGGTAATAATAATATCATCTTTACCCTTAATTACCCTATTTACTTTTTACCGTGGTAAAAAAAGTAAAAAGTTACTATTCACCAAAAATTATTTTCATCTCATTGAACCACATTTTAGTCCTTGATATTAACTGTGTCTCTCGGATTTTTGAAATTCCACTCATAGAAGCGGTAAAATTAAGTTTTATGAACAATTCAGTTTTTTTTAACTACCACTTAGTGGTTTCACTATTCATCAAAAATTGAATGTTTTCAGAAAAATACCAAAAATTATGCCTAAGCTATATTTGATATTATGAACTCAAAATTGATTTCTATTTTATCAAATTCAAAACATATCAGTATCATTAATTAATTTAAAAATTAATTCCCATCGTCAAAACAAATAGCGTGTTCTTAAGAGATAATAACTATCAAAAGATTAACACTTGTTTATGTCTGGTTTAAATGTGAAATTACATCCAATGACCATCATTGTATTAAATTGTAAAAATATATTCTAAATATAATTTAAAAAAACTCAAATTAATAATTTATCACTATTAATTATTTCGATTGAAAAAGTTGTTTTTAATTAAAATTTTGTAATTTTCACTATTCATCAAAATATGAAAGTTATCCGAAAATCACCAAAATTTCACCCTAAGCTAATTTCAAAATTACGAATCCAAAAATGAATTCCATTTTGAAAAATAAAGTCACAAAATTTCAAAAAAGTGTTTATTACTATTCATAACGGCTAGTTTTAATAGCATATTGTTGTTTAGTGAAACTCGTTATTGCGTACTACACACGCTATCGAGGAAGGTCGCGATTACGTGTAATGCAAGGAAAATCAAGGATGTGTGTTGTGCAAGCTCCTTTTGGTGTAGTGTACAACACAAGACATTAGTGAAATTAAAAAGAATATTTTTCATAAAATCTCGGGGTGTTACAGTCCCCATGGAAGAGGTTCCAGAAACACAAGTACCGTGTAGGAGCTCAAGAGAGGTAAGGGAATAAGATAGATTTGGTTTCCTAGTCACTGAGTATAGTGAATCATTATTCTTGGACAATGATGAACCTCTATAATACAAGGAAGCAGTAGAAAGCTCAGAATCTGCAAGATGGATAAAAGCTATGAATTCTGAGATGGATTCCATGTATCAGAACCTAGTTTGGGATCTGGTCGATGAGCCAGTTGATGTAAAGCCTGTTGGATTAAAATGGGTATTCAAGAGAAAAATGGACATGGAAGGTCAAGTTAGCACCTATAAAGTAAGGCTAATGGATAAAGGGTTATGACTGCGTCAAAGAATTGACTATGATGAATCCTTCTTTCCAGTTTCCATGTTTAAATCCATAATAATTATAGTTTCCCTAGCAGCTTACCAGGAATAGATGATTTGGAAAATGGATGTCAAAACAACATCCCATAATGGGAAACTTCAGGAAGATGTGTATATAACACTACCAGAATTGTTTGTGACACCAGGTGAATCCAAACATGTTTTCAAGTTGCATAAATCCATTTATGGATTAAAGAAAGCATACAGGTCACGGAACATTAAATTTTATGAAGCCATAAAGGAATTTGGTTTCATTAATAATGAATGTGATCCATGTGTTTATAAGCGGTTTAATTGGAATGTGATCGTTATCCTAGTAGTATATGTTGACGACATATTTCTTATTGGAAATGATGTACCAGTCTTACAGTCAGTTATGGACTGGTTGAACAATTGTTTCTCCATGAAGGACCTGGGTGAATTAGCCTACATTCTAGGGATCATTATCATTCATGATAGATCCAAGAGGCTTCTTGTACTAAGTTAGGGTACATAAATTGACCAGAAAATAAAGAGATTTATTATGGAACAATCCAAGAGGGGATTAGTTCCAGTGTCACATGGACTACATCTTTCAAAGAAAATTTGTCCACATACACAACAGGTGAATGATATAATGATTAATATTTATATTATTTAGCTATAGGATCCATCATGTATTCCATGTTATGCACCAGGATTGATGTTTCCTATGCACTGAGAATGGTAGGAAGATATCAAGAAGATCCAGGAGAACAACATTATACTGTGGCTAAGACTATCCTTAAGTATCTGAGAAAAACTAAGGATATGTTCCTGGTGTATGGAGGAGATGAGGAGCTTGTCATCAGAGGGTATGCTGATGCTTGTTTTCAGACAGATCAGAACAAACTGAAGTTGTAATCTGTATATGTTTTCTATCCCAACGGAGGATCTGTGAGTTGGAAGAGTTCAAAGCAGCCAGTTATCGACGATTCTATAGTAGATTCTGAATATATAGTGGCTTCTGATGCAACCAAGGAAGCCTTCTAGATTAAGAACATTTTCCAAGATCTTTATGTAGTGCCTAATAGTAAAGACCCTGTCACATTGTATTGTGATAATACTTTAGCAGTGGCTCTTGCAAAATAACCAAGGTCACATCAACAGACAAATCACATCTCTGAATGTATCACCTCCTAAGGGATTTCTATCAGAGGGGTGAAGTTGTAGTGAGTAGAGTGTCCACGGAAGAAAAAGTGGTAGACCCCATGACTAAAGGACTATATCAGTAGAAGCATGAATATCATGTGAGAGCTAGCTGGATAAAGGTTGTTAGTAGTTGTCTCTACTTGAAGTGGGAGTCTATTGGAGTTGGTGGACTAGAACCAACTACTTGGTACTTTATTCATTAATAAATACCTTATCACATCTTGATTGTTCTTCTGCATGAAAATGTATGTGATAATTTCCTAAGGAAAGATGTTACATTAATTGGTCATAGTGGATCCCTGCTATGATGAGAACCCGGAAGTGCCATAACACTATTCTTGAATATATGTTCTACGTCCAGATGAAGTTATTTGAGGGACAAAAGTAATACAGGCCATTAGGGGCGAGGACTCATAAAACATTGTGGCACCTTCTCATGGTGTGCGCCATTGGTAATATCCATGAGGATAATATGAGAACGAGACCCTCCAGTAGGAAATTCACATTTCATAGTGTCATTGGATATTCCTATCTACAGACATGTGTATTGGTCCTTAGACATTAAGATTATTATTAATGGGTATTACAACTCATGCACTTATATGTATTGACGAATACAGTCATGACACATTGTTTGTAGCAAGGTAGGATACTTTGGGTGTGTCACGAGTAATACTGCATTAATAGATAATGCGAGAAAGGATTTGTCCCCTCTGTTCCATAATGGATGTAGATATCTCAATCCCTTTGATGGAATTGATATATCCTAAATAAAACCATTTCCATGGTAAGGTATGGGCGAGTTCAATTCTAGAAAATTAAAGAAAGAATAATCGACCACATGGGTTGATTGCACTAACATGCAACCCACTTGATTCGAGATATCGTGACAAAGGGATTATATTACATGGTAAACATTAGTTGTAGATGACACATCATTGTGGCGTTATCTTATTTCTATATGGTTTCCTTGGCATGTTGCTAGACCTTAACCTTGGACATTAGGCAGGATCCACCAAATGCCACTGAGAAAGGGGCCTAGGGGGTCACACACTAAGTGTGTCCATGTATCTCTGTTAACTATTAATTTAACAAGTTAAATAAATATTATTTCTGATTGTGGTTTAATAATTATTTAATGATGCTAGATTTCATTTATTTCGACACTAATTATTCAAGAGAATATATTTTGGGCGAAATAATATATATTTATTAGCGAGTAATGATTTTACATTTATTTAACAAATGAATAGCCATTACTCAAGGACTAATAAATGTGTTGGAGGAAATAAAGGAAAATGGAAAATAAAAGTACACGCCATGTCAATTAAATATACACGCTGTGTAGTTTTTTGGAAAACGAGTACACGCCGTGTATTAATGATTACACGACATGTAGTTTTTTGAGTCGGTATTTTTAGGAATTAATATCGTTTTATGATATTTATTTTAATCAGTATGGGAGCATGTAAAGGAATTAATCATTTAACATGGGGGTTTTCAATAAGATTTAATGAAATAAATAAAATGTGTAATGCGTTTATTTATTGTCATAACTCTATAACCTCAAGCACGATTATAAATATCCTCAAAACCCCAAAAATTTTCCAAAATAATTGTTCAGAACAATTATGGAGTGTTCTATCAAGGACGAAAGAACTCCTTCCTCCAAGAACACTCTCAATACGGAGAGTGATCCACCACCACCGGATCAAGGCAATCGACGACAGACATCACAAGTGAAGGTTCTTCCACGCTAGCAACTGGAGATACATTCGGTGACTTACGTAGATACGTAGAGCACCTGTGGATCACTGCTAGAGGAATCGTACACTTGGATTCTATGAAGCAATGAAGGATCACACTAGTTTGTGACTAGAGACATCAACGAAGAATTAATTCCGATCATGGTAATTCTTCTGAATTAATTAAATGAATTATAACCAACATATGATGATCCTATCTCTATGGTTCTGGGACTACCTCTTTTGTTTTTCGTTTTTCATTCTATTACAAAGATATGGCATTTTATATCGTGCAGATCTCGGTTTGAACGTTGTTTAATGCTAAAATTAAAGTTTGGCACTCCCACCAACGTGCTTCTCATGCACCCGGAACCTACAATTTTAATGTAAAACCATTTCTTATTTTGTTACTTTTGATTCATAACCATCATGAATGATATAAATTTAAAATGAACCTTTAAATTACCTAAATATAAATATATGCATGATATAAAATATCAAATGTGAAGTAGGTATTCCTCATTAAATATGTTTGGTGTATAACATAACATATGTCCCATAGAAGACAATTTGATGTGATAAACCCTTACCACTTTGGTAACATTTCAAATAACCCCATGGATAAAATAATTTGAATTGTATCATTAAATGATATAAAATATGTACAATACATTATATAACATGTTAAAGGAATAATATATACCACTAATAAACTTAAATTGGTTTAAGACATCAAACATGTCTCAACCCAAAAAATGTGGTGAAGAACCCTTACCGTATGTTAGATTTTATTCGTAAGGTCTTTAAACTCCTCTACATTGAGATGCCTCATTTGGATTAAAAAATATACCTTGAATGGTTGGAATTAGGTGAATATTAGTAGTTTTCAGATGATGGTGTGGAATAAATGATGGTTTTGGAGAATGTATGGGATCAGATATAAGGCTCAAATCTTGTGAATTAGAGTGGAGAAGAGGTTCCTCATAACATTCGAGGGGAGGGACACATATAGAATTTATTAAATTATTTCTATGACTTAAGGCCACTTTATTTTGAAAGTGGTTAAAAATGGAAATTAATTTGATTATAGGATAAGATAACAATTAAATATCATAAAAAAATAAAAAAGAGATACGCTTTGGTGTCATTCAAAACCTTATATTTTGTTTTTATCCACTGTTAAATCTATTTTAACCTTAATCTTGGTCACACAATTTTACTACTTTTTACTATTCCCTACGACAAAAAATTAAGTAAAAAATATTAAATTATATAAATTATGAGGATTAAAAAGATGGAATTAATTTTACAAGATTCAATTTTTGAAATTAGAAAATATTATTTTCAAATAATTACACAAAGCACAATGAATACCGGTTATAAAATAATTTAATATTTTACCATTGAAATGAATTTAATTCTATTAATTGTTTTTGAAAAATTAGTAAAATTAATGTTAAAATCATTTATTGATTCTATAATATATAAATTTCTGTAAAACCATTAATAAAAAGTGGTTAATTTAATTCATTAATATAAAAACACAATTCATGTATAAAAATGTATTTTTAGAAAAAAAATATTTTTCATTCAAAAAATTAACATATAATAAAGTCAGGTATAATAATGATTCATATGTAATTAATTATATTATATGTAATTAATGGATTATTATGCTAGTTGATGAAAAACTTAAATATACATTGTAACTAGTAGTTGAAAATGAGTGATAATTTTTAAAAAATTGTATTTTTCAATTTATATTAAAAAATAAATATTTTTAAAAAATCCTAAAAAGTCATCCTATTATAATATGGAATTTATAATTACTAAAATGATATTCATTATCTAAAATATAATTTTGAATTTTTTTTAATTTTTTTATATTTCCTTGTACTAAAGATAATAAAAACAATTTTTGATGAAAATATATTTTATTCTTCCAAAAATGACTTTACAGAAAAATGTGTATTTATTTATTATGAATTAATAAATAAATTGAAATTATTTAAGAAAATTATTTATAATTCCATTATTATATTACTACAATTATTTTATTTTAATTTAAAATCTAGGTTATAGTATATCATGATTAATTTTAATATTGATGTTCTGTGCCAAGAATGATATCAAAGGATTACAATTTATTCAAAGATAAATATATTATAAAATATACTAGAGTTATATAATACTCCCATAAATAAATTTTGTTATTAAAATTTTATATTTTTAATCAATGTCTCAATAATTTAACACATTTTTTGATAACCCAAAACACAAAAAGGGATAACGAAACATCCGTTGAAAAAGGGAAGTGAGGAGCACAACATCTACTAGAAATGAAACATATTTGGATTCCTAAGTAATGAAATAATTAATAGGAAGTTGATATATGGATATTGAGGAGAAAGATAATATCCAAATAATAATATATTGTTCTAGATAACCAAATATTTTTAAATTTAGTTACCAGAAAATAATAAATTAATATACTGAAAATGAATATCAATTCCTAAGAAATAACTATAAAATGGGAAAAATTAACTTCCATGTCCCTTTTACAATGAGATAAGGAATTATTTTACTATAAAATAGGAAATGATTAACATAATTGATATCCAAATATCTATAAAATAAATTTGATCCTTTATTTTGATGTTTCATTTAATTTCCACTAATTTCCATCCCATGTTTTGATGATCAATGAAAAATATGATCCTTTCATGTTTGAAGCACTAAAATAAAATTATAATAGGTCATGAGATGTTTAAAATAATGACACCATATTCCATATTTATCTATTAACTTATTCAAAAAATCATAAATATTATAAGATAAATAAAATGAATAAAAAATATTTTTAAATATTAATTTACAAGATTTCAAAAAAAATCTATAATTATCTTCACAAATATATAAATTTGAATGTTCCTCAATGTATTATTAACCAATAATTTAATCCCAAAAATTTGGAAAGAAAATTAGAAAATTTCCCAAATGAATTTAGAATTATTCCTCATTCAAATTTATTTACAACCTAATAACATATACCAGTAATGTGAATAACATGATCATTTTCTCACAGAAAACACGATAATAACTGAAATCACCATAAAAACACAATTAAAACATATATGACTAAAAAATAATAATCATTCATTTTTCCTTAAATAATGTCACATTGTATATAATATATTAAATTAATCCATTAATGTAATAAAATTAATAAATGATAACATAAGTCACTTGATCATAAAATTTATAATTGATTTCAATTTCACTAATAGAATCCAAATAACATTATCAAAATAAATAAACTATTTAACCATAATACTAATCATTATATAAAACATAGGAACATATTAAGGGTTATCAGTCCCTCAATCATGTGGTTTCCCAAAAATATCTCATTACCACTGAATCACATTTCCAGGTTATCAGTTCAATTAAATATATACATTCAATTCATTAATGAAAAACTAATATCAGACAATCCATAGATATTTTAGAATTCATCTAACAAGAATGTCACTGTTAAAATACTTATAAAACATAATTCTACAATCCAAATACCTAAACTCATCAATCATTCCTCTTGAATTATTGTTATAACATAGAAAATTTATTTATCTAGTATTTATCCAATGCTTTAGGGAATTGGCTCAATTAATTCTCAGGTTCACACTACATAATATGGTTAATTTTAAATAGTTCCATATGTTTTAATTTAATTTTTTCATTGAACTCATCATTTTTTACAAGAAATTACATTCTCTTTGTTCTTATTTTCACCACACACAAAAACATCTTCTTTTCCATTGATACATTTCCATGGTTCTTCTTCCCACATTCTCAATATGAATGAATCCCAATATTCTTTCCTCCATGGAATTCATAAAACACTGTTATCCTATTATTTAGTTCATTCTAAAACTCACATATGATGTGGAATTTAATATTATATATATATATATATGGTTAGGAATAATCAAAAGATTTCACAATCTATCACTGATTTAATTTGGTTGCTAATGAGAAAAATCAATTAATCATCCAACACATTCATCATTAACATAATTCCTCTTTATTATATCCATAAAATATAACCAAAATTATAGAATGATAAAAATTATAGAGTAATAATATTACAGAAAAAATTACTCGTAGGATGTATAAATCATAAAACCTTCATTTCAATCCATGACATCATTAGATTGACCCAGACCATCTATTATCATTTTCTATTTAAATTATTCATATCATTTTAGAAAAAAAATGTGAATTAAACCCAGGAAACCCCATGAGTGTCTTGCGATCTGTGAAGTATTATGTGTTCTCATCTTTCACTAGTGATGATATAGTAAATACCTACTCCACCTCTTTTAAAATTTCTACACCTAGTTGTATCTATTCCTCAACTGTATCCACTTATTTAAATAAAAACAACAATATAATTTAATGGAAACAATATATGTTTTCTTTATCATAAAATTTAAAATTATTATATACATAGGCCTATCCTAAGGGGTTTCACTAACATTTTCTCATCCTTCTTTCCATATATTTCTAAACATTACTCTGCAATTACTTATAGAGACAAAAACATTCATACAGAAATATTACATCATTTTAATTGAATATTCAATATATATCATTATGATCTAAACAAGAACTATAATGGTTTACTGTCTTTAGAAAAATATATATATAAAAATGGTAGAAAAATATATACATTATCTCTCATTTATTTATGTGCAACTAAAATTCATTTTAGACATATATTAAAGAAAATATACCTTTATATCCAACGGTAAATGAAAAATAAGAAAGGGTGAGCTCAGTTTCACTATATGGGTAGACAAGATAGATATCAATCAATGATCAAATATATGAATATGATGTGAATAATTGAATGAGAACATGATTTTTTAATTTAAAAATCATATAAAAAATTTTATATAATTATGTGTCATGACATAAATGTTTACATATTATTAGATATAAATCATAAAGGAATCAAAAAACCCGTACCATGAGAGTATAACAATAGCATAATATAATATAATATAAGAGTTTAATAATGTGTTTCATAATCATAATCATAGAAATATTATTTCAAGTATACCCACAATGTCATTAAAAACATTTTAGGATCAGGATAACCACCCATTTATTAACAATGGGATTCAGATAACATCCAATGTACCCTATCATGGTCTTGGGATAACATCTAATGAACGCTATTATGGGATTAGTATGACATCCCATGTACCATATTTTATGATTGAGATAATCTCATTTTTACCATTTTAGAATATATAACTGTATTATTTACACAATTCACTAGAGGTATAAAATAATCCCACCCATCTCATAACTATTATCCACTCATATGTATTCTAAAAGACCATGGAATCACTTACCAGTACATCAAACATATACCCATGAATAATACAAAAATTTTCATCAATACATCATCATCATAATAATGAACCATATAAAAAAATAATAAGATTATATCATTGGTTCATATCGCCTGTAAATTATATCAAACGTTAAAGTTTGTTGTTACAGATTAAAATTCCGATAAAATAGTACTTAAAAGTTTCTTGAGAAAATCAACCATTTCATTTTGAAATCAATTATTTCAAAATTCAAAAACATTAATATTATTATTTAAACCATTTTATTTTTAATAAACCATAAAAAAGTGAAGGAATACTCAAATAATTTATTATTCAGTATGGGGGGAAAAAGTTTTCATGTAGTTTATGTTAAAAAAATATTTCTTTCACCTTTTCTATTAAAAGGAAAAAATACCTCATTCAAAAAGTGAAAAAAATACATTTAATCATTTTGTAGATGTGAAAGATAGGTAAAAATGAATTTATAAAATTATTAGTGAATTCTTAAAAAAGTTATTGAATTTTTTTTAAGAAAATATATGCATGGATAGAAAATAATCTTGACCAAATAAAGTAATGTATTACGTTATCCTTATTGTTATTCTTTTAGTATCTTGAGTACTAAAGGAGAGGAAAATAGAAGGAAAACATGTAATACCAAGGAATAAGTAGAAGAGAAAAAATATGTTGTACTTGGGAGGGAAAGATAATATAATTTCATTATCTTAAAATTTAAACATAAACTATCCTGAAAAAAATGTTGATGTAACGTAAAATTCCATACAACTTTGGTAACATTGATTAATAACTATTATTAAATAAATATATTCAAATTAAAATTTATATACGATGAATATAAAAATATTATTGATATAACATATCAATGGTGTATTATATTCGACTAATAAAATAAAATAGGTGAATAGAAAAACATATGACCCCAAAAATACAATTTGAGATGAAAACCATTACCACTTTTTTATCTTTCAAATCAAGACCCATTAGATGAATTAAATTTATTTATAACATTAAATACCAGTATTTAAGAATGATTCATGATATAAAATGTAAGATTATTAGTATATAAACCTTATAAACATAAATAGGTTCAAAATATCAATAATGTATCAATAAAAAAAAATAAAGATTAAGAACTATTACCATAGGTATGGCTGGATTCATAATCCCTATAACCACCTCTTCTTTGAGATAATAATTTTTTACATACAAAATAATCCATCAAATATTGGTTTTAGGGGAAGTATATAAGATATAAGATGAAGGGAATGTATTTTGGATGGTTGTGGTGTAGGGATTGGATGAGCTAGAAGGATAAAATTATGTAAATAGGGGAGGATAAAAGGTGGCCTTCTATAAGTGAGGGGAGGGACACACATGCAATTTTATAGAAGATTCCAATTATATAATGTAAATTTCGTTTTAAATTTGATCTAAATGTCCATGAATAAATATTGATCACAATGAAATGTTAAAATATATTTTATAAAAAATATTGATGTAATTTTAGGTGGAATTTCTACCCTTACATATTAGTTTAACCCTTAGTAAAAAAAATTATAACCATTATTGTGGTACCTAAATGTTATTGTTTTTATTATTCATTTTGAAAAAATTATGTTTAATCTAATAAATTCTATTTATTATTATTATTCTAAATATGGAATAAATTTTAACATATTCATTTTCTACATGTGGTAGAATTTAATTATAAATATACATGAAAAAAATATCAAAAAACCATTTCCAAATAATCCCTAAGCAGCATAAAAGTGAATTTGATTCAATTTCATTACTTATAAAAACCATAAAAATAATTTCAACATATTTTAAATAATATATGATCAATAATATTTATTATACAAATATTTAGTCGATATTAATTAAATTTATCATGATAAAAACACATTAGTTTGATAAATACAGTTTTTGAAGACAAAAAATGTGTTTTTAAACCCAAAAATGAACATATACCAAAATAAATTATTATGATTATTAACATGTAATTAGTAATATTATTTATAATTAATTAGACTCATGTTACTTTAATATCAAATTCAAAACATATTTTTACTTTTATATAAAAATAAATGTCATTTTTTAGAAAATATGTATTTATCACTATTTAATGAATGGTAAATGTTTTTTAAAAATTTATAAAGACTCACACAAATATAATATATGATTTATATATAAAAAATTATATTAATATAATTAAATAATATTTGTAAAAATGATATAAAATATTTATAATTCTCATTTAAAAATGTAATAAAAACTATTTTTGAAGAAAACATATTTTCTAAAGCTCTAAACAATGTTATTATAATTATAATTCATATTCCTTGTGATTTAATAAACCAATATGAATAATATATTCCATTTGGTTAAGTCAATAAGGTTTTCCTTATGACTTTTCCATTTCTTCATGTTTTGAAAATCACAAACACCTTATACTTAAGCAAATCTATATTTTAGTTCTATAATGAAAATTTTCTTCTTCAAGGAAATTTATCCTTATCTAGATTTTATTTTTCATTTCATAAATTTGACTAAGTATAAAATTCGGATTAAAGTACAAAACCTCGATATCATATAATACTTAGATATAAGGTATTCTATTTTTCATTACGAATTATGATTATGAATTCTATTAAAGAATTCTCATTACGAATTCTGATGATTAATTCTCATTACGAATTCTGATTACGAATTCTCATTATGAATTCTAGTATAGAATTATCATTACGAATTATGATGATGAATTCTCATTACAAATACTAATTACGAATTCTAGTGAATAAATCTCATTACGAATTCTAATAATGAATTCTCATTAAGAATTCTGATTACAAATTCTCATTACGAATTCTAGTTCAAAATTCTCATTAAGAATTCTAATGATGAATTCTCATTACGAATTCTGATTACGAATTATCATTACGAATTCTAGTGCAGAATTCTCATTACGAATTCTGATTATGAATTCTCATTATGAATTCCAGTGATGAATTCTCATTACGAATTCAGTTGCATAATTCTAATATGAATTCTGATGAGGAATTCTCATTACAAATTCTAACTACGAATTCTCATTAAGAATTCTAGTGCAAAATTATGATTACGAATTCTGATGATGAATTCTCATTACGGATTTTGATTACAAATTCTCATTACAAATTCTAGTTCAGAATTCATATTACGAATTATGATGATAAATTCTCATTACGAATTATGATTAAGAATTCTCATTACGAATTGCTTATAAAAATATAATCTGAATATCTCTTTGTTATAGACTCTAAATTCCATTTTGGATAGACTATGAACTTTTATTTTGCTTACATTATGAACATCAGTTTTTTTTATGCTTATACTTGTTTCATTAAAAAACAATTTCATGTATTTAGTTATTGACTAACCGTTGTTTCAGTGACACGTGTACAGGTCCCTCCAAAATTTAAGGAAAATTTGACCTTTGGAGGAGGGAGACGACCGTTGCTACCGAGCCTATAAATAGGAGCTCATTTGAAAGAGCTCAAAACATCAAGTTGATCACTATAAAGACCACATGCTATTAAGGTGATTTCTATAAATATAAGATTTTCATGCCTTGTGCATATTGAACTGCTCTTTTAGATTGCATCGTGCGACTCCGAATGTTAGTGATTACATTAGAGGACTTCCAGGGATAGGAAGACAGAGGTGCCAACTACCTTGAAGTTTGAGGTCTTCCTTACTGAGGAAGATAGAGGTTCGAACTACCTTGAAGATGATGTCTTGTAGGGATAGAAAGATAGATAATCCAATCTTCGTATCGAGGGCTTACCAAGGTGTGGGTAAGACAAACTTTCTTGAAATTATAAATCAATGGACCTTTACCCATGGTTGTTGGATACCCTTCTCTTTGGGTTAAAATATTTATATCTTATTACTTGTTTTTGTTACAAGTTTTTTCCGCTGAATTTTGTATTGTAAGGAAAGTATAACCTTATATATTTCCTTACACATGTACTCTAACTTAGTTAGATTCTATATGCTTTAAGGTAGAATCTCATATTGTAAACTTTGGTAAATTTTCATTTTCCAGATCCATATTTCCAGAACCAGTTTTTCAGAATAACATTCCAGATTTAAGAAAGTGTATAAAACTAGAAGTTTGTAACTTCATACTTTTTCCCAATATTTCAATTGGTGTTAGAGGTGTTGTGAATTTTATTTGTTTAACTTTGTTAAACTTAGATCTTTCCTTGTTTAAGGAAAATTTTAAAGTATACAATTAACCCCCCCTCTTGTATATTGAGCATCTACATAATTATTTCGATCATACAATTTGTATAAAAGGGGGTCTCTGAAATACTTATGCTCACATATAAGTTTTTCTTTCTCAGTTTTTTCATTGTTCTATATTTTCCTTGCTTAGGAATATTCTCCTTGAATCCGAAATTTTTTTATTAACAAGTTTTTGTGTACAAATATTTTTAAGATGGCAGGAATCAATGTTGGTTCCATTGAAAACATAAATTCTACAAGACCACCAATTTTTTATCGTAATGATTATGAATATTGGAGAGATTAAATGAAGACATTCGTTATTAATATAGGAGAATAAAATTTTGTTATAATTACTGGAGGTTTTCGAATTCCTGATTAGGAAGTTAGTACTTTCACAAACCAAGAGAAGCATGATTATCAATTAAACTATAAGGTACACAACACTTTACTTTGTTCAATGACTAGGAAATTATATAGCCAAATTTCTTCTTGTGACGCAGCTAACTGTATATGGAAGAAAATTGAAGCTACTCATTTTGGTACATCTAAAGTGATTGAGACTAGAAGAGACATGCTTAGAGCTGAGTATCATGGTTTTAACTTTCCATATGGAGAAGCCATTTATAAGGTGAAACAAATATTTATGACTATAGCGAATAGATTAAAATATATGGGAGAAAAAGGTCTGGATGATGAAGTTCTTGTTGACAAGATCATTGATATTATGCTCAATGAGTGAGAATCAAAGAGAACTGCTATTCATGTGAACCGGAAGGTTACTCAAATTTCCCTAGATGAGCTGTTTGGAACTCTTCTCCAACATGAAACAAATATGATAAGAGATGCTGACAACATCAAAAAGAAGATTGGTAATGGTACTGTTGCTTTTACTACAACATCAAATCACAAGAAACCTATGACTCATTTAAGAGTAACTAGATCCAAATCTATGAAGGTTGTTATCCAATCTGAATCTAGTGAGAGTGAAGTCTCTGAGAACGAGTTATCAAATCTTGCACAAAGGATGAACAAGATAGCTGGACAATGAAATTTCCAATCCAGGTATATGAAAAAAGAAAGGAAAGATAAGAAATATTTAGAAGTCACATGCTATGAATACAAGAGAGCTGGTCACATAATCCAAGATTTCCATTTTCTCAAGAAGAAAGAATGAAAAGAGAAGCATTCTGAAAGGAATAGGAAAAAGTATTATAATGCCAACGATAAGAATGTTCTGAAAACTAATGATACTTGGAGTTCCAGTGGTGGTGTCTCTTTAGATGAATCTTTAGATTATGAGTCTTCTGGAGAGAATAATCTTGGTCTTATAGTGAGACTAAATATTAACAATAATTACTTTATGGATAAGGTACAAAATGTAGAATCATTGACCAATGATTCTTTAATTTCTAATGATAGTAAATATTATAACTCTTCGGATGAAGAATCCTCTACTGATGAAGAAAATACTTTACCTACCTATGAAGAAGTTTCTATGTTTGATGAACTTCTAGAAATTGAGAATTCAAAACGAAATAAAAAAACATGATAAAGAAAATTCTAGAAATACTATTCTTACTAAGGAAATATAAGATCCTTCTAAAGATATTGATAAGAAAAATTCTTATTTTATAAGTGTTTCAAAAAGTCTTGAGGAAGTAAATTCTGAGAAGAATAAACTTTCTAAATATCTATAAAAAGTAATTTCTAAGAAAAGTGTTTTTGAGCCTAGCTCTAGTTCCAAATCTAATGATTTTGAAGATAAAAACTTGGTTATAAAACTCAAGTCCGAAATATTTTCCTTAAAGAAGTTTTTTTTCAAACTTTAATCATGGTAAAGATATTTTTTATAAGATGTATTCACAATTACGACTGTTAATAAACAAATATGGATTTGGTTATACCCATGAAAAACCAACTTTTAGTTACAATTATTTTGTTCCTCAAAGTGACCCATTTTGTACCAAGTGTCAATGTGGTGGTCACTGGGGAATGAATTGTACTTAAAAAAAAACCCAATCTTTATGTTTTCATTTGGCATATTTTTCTAAGAAGATGTGGGTTCTGAAAATTTTGCTTTCTGACAATTTCGGATCCAAGAAAGTCTGGATTCCAAAAACATAACTCTTATCTTATTTTCTGGAAAATAGAGAAAGTACCAACAGCAATACATGGTACATGAATAATGGATGTTCCCGACATATGACTGGTAACAAAAAATATTTTTAAAAGATTAGCAAAACGAAAGGAGGGAAAGTAACTTTCGGAGATAATGCTCAGGGAGAAATTATTGGTATAGGTAATATTGTTCTTCTTGAAAAACTTTGATTTCAAATGTTTTATTTGTTAAGGGTCTTAAGCACAACCTCATTAGAATAAGTCAATTATGCGATGAAGGTTACCTTGTGAATTTTATTAATGATAAGTGCTTAGTAAACAATTCCAAGGAAGAAATTATTCTTTCTGCCAATAGGAAAGAGAATGTTTACACACTAATCTTAGAAGACCTTAAGAGACAAGACATACCTTTCCTAAGTGCAATAGAAGATCTTTCTTGGTTATGGAATAGAATGTTAGGACACTATATCCTTAGGAACTTATGAAAACTTTCTAAGAAAGGTTTATTTAAGGATTTACCGGTGCATAGATTTGATTCTTCAAAAGTTTGTAATTCATGTCAATTTGGAAAGCAACATAAATCATGTTTTAAATCAGTCAGTGAAGTCTCAACAACTAATGCATTATAGTTGGTGCACATAGATCTTTTTGGTCTAACATAAACTGGAAGCATTGGGGGAATGTATTATGTATTTGTCTTAGTTGATTATTACACTAGATTTACTTGGGTCTATTTTCTAGAAAATAAGTCTGGAGATTTTCCTTATTTTAAATGTTTTAGAGCCCAAGTTAAAAATGAGAAAAACATTCCATTGAAAACTATTCATAGTGATCATGGAGGAGAATTTCAAAATTCTGATTTTGAAATTTTTGTAGTAGAAAAGGTATTACCCACAAATTCTCAGCACCTAGAACACCTCAACAAAATGGTGTTGTTGAAAGAAGAAATAGAAATATTCAAGAGATAACTAAAACCATGTTGAGTGAATATTCTGTAGCTAAACATTTTTGGGCTGAAGCTGTTAGTATTGCTTGTTACACTATAAATCGAGTTTTTATTAGACCTTTTCTTAATAAAACTCTTTATGAGTTATGGAATGGTCGAAAACCTAAACATTCCTAAATCAAGGGTTTTGATTGCAAGGTATTCATTCTGAAAACCGAAGATAATTTACACAAATTTTCACCAAAATATGATGAAGGAATTTTCATAGGCTACTCCACAACTTCTAAGGCATATAAAGATTTTAACAAAAATACTTGTACTATTGAAGAGACAGTACATGTTAAATTTGATGAAACTGATCCATTTGTTTTTAAACTAAACCAACCTACATCCAGGGATGAGTTTTTAAAAATTTATTATCAACCATTGATAGAAAATCATTCTGATAAAAATAATGTACAAGAAGATGCTTCTGAAACATTTACCCCAAATGATTTTCTACCTTATGTTGATGAACAGTTTCTTCAAAATCCAAATCAGTCATTTCTTAAAAATCATCCTAGTGATAGTATCATTGGTGATGTCAATAAACCTGTAAGGACTAGAAGTTCCTTAATAAATGAAGTAGAACATCTAGAATTCCTATCCCAATTAGAACCAAAGAGCACCAATGAAGCTTTATGTGATAATGATTGGATTAAAGAAATGAAAGATGAACTAAATAAATTCTAAAGGAATAAAGTTTGTACCTTGGTTGAACGACCTAAGGAAACTTCTGTAATTGGAGTAAAGTGGGTCTTCAAAAATAAGTGTGATGAAAATGGAGTCATTATTAGAAATAAAGCTAGACTAGTTGTTAAAGGCTATATTCAGCCAGAGGGAATAGACTATGAAGAAACTTATGCTCTAGTATCTATACTTGAATCTATTCATATTTTACTTGCCTTGCAAGCATTCTTCAATTTTAACCTTTTTCCAATGGATGTGAAATGTGCTTTTCTTAACGGTTATGTTCAAGAGGATGTTTTTGTGGAACAACCTCATGGCTTTGAAGACACAAAACATCCTGATCATGTTTTTAGACTTACCAAAGCTTTGTATGGCATTAAACAAGCCCCTCAAGCTTGATATGATAGACTTACAGGATTTTTTCTTCAAAATAACTATGTCGAGGGAAATACAGATCCAAACCTTTTAATAAAGAAATATAATAAAAATGTATTGATTGTTCATATTTATGTTGATGATATTATATTTGGTTCAACTCCGCAATCTTTAACTGATTCTTTTACAGATCTAATGAAATCTGAGTTTCAACTGAGTATGATGGGTGAGTTAACATTTTCCCTTGGTTTTCAAATTTCTCAAAAACCAGAAGGAACTTATATATCTCAAAATAAGTATATTAAATATCTTCTTAAAAAGTATGGATTTGAAAACAATAAAAGTATTAGTACTCCCATTGGTACCTCAAACACATTTGATCTTGATGATTCTGGGATACCAGTAGATCAGACATCTTTTAGAGGTATGATAAGAAGTCTATTTTATATGACAGCTAGTTGACCAAACTTGTTGTTTTCACTATGCTTATGTGCAAGATATCAATCCAATCCTAAGGAATCTCATTTAAAATCAGTGAAAAGAATTTTTCGCTACTTAAAGGGAACCATGGATTTAGGACTATTTTATTCTTCTGGAAAAGATTTTGTATTAAAATGCTTTTCAGATACTGACATTGGTGGGTGTAGAATGGATAGAAAAAGTACATCCGGAACATGTCATTCCTTAGGAGATTCATTAGTATCTGTTGGATCGAATATAAAGATATGTATGTCTATTAGATGGAACAATACAAGAGGGGGGGGGGGTGAATTGTAGGTTTAAAAACCTTTGAGTTTTAGAAACAAAGAGATTAGTTTAAATGATCTTAAACTAATACAAATACAAACACCCACAATTGTATTGAATATAAAAATTATGATGTATTGTAATACTAATGTAAAGTAAAACAATTGTATTCAAGGTGAACACAATAATCAGAGTAATACAAAGATGAATGATTCTACCTTAAAGAATATAGAATAAATCAATACAAAAAGTAATAGAATGATTGTAATTGAAACAATTACAATTGAATATGTAAAGAAGAAAGGAAACAATACAAATTCCTTTCTAATACAAGTAGCAGTGGAAATGTAAAAGTATTACAATTCTTTTAACCCAAAGAGAAGGGTTATCCTTTCACCTAGGATAAAAGGTCTGTCTCACCATCACCTTGGTGAGCCCTCGATACGTTGATCGACACGTCTGTCTGCCTATCCCCAGCAGCCCTCGATACGATGATCAACACATCTGTCTGCCTATCCCCGGCAGCCCTCGATACGATGATCGGCACGTCTGTCTGCCTATCCCCGACAGCCCTCGATTTTGTAGGTAATCGGCACCTCTGTCTTTCAATTACTTGAAAGATCTCGATACGATGATCGGACGCCCAAGGCAGATGAGAGAAGTCACAATGTCTCTCTCTAGAATCTTGGTAGTTCACAGAGTCTCTTCATTCGTTCTCTTTGTTCATCGTTGTTCTCTCAGCTTCAAATGACCTCCTATTTATAGGCCTTGGGTTCCAACGGTCATATTGCCTCCAACGGTCATATTGAAACAGAAATCACGACATCGTTTTGATTAGTTTGTAACTAACTCAATGACATAGTTTTTTTAGGATAAGATATATATAGAAATGAAAAACATGAGTACGATTCATATGTAGTGAGTGTTTTTGACTAAGTACCAAAACAAATAATGAACATCTGAATAGCAGAGTCAGTATGATACAATTGACAGAGTCTGTACGATACGATTGACAGAGTCAGTATGGTACGATTGACAGAGTCAGTACGATACGATTGACAGAGTCAGTATGGTACGATTGACAGAGTCAGTACGATACGATATGGTCGGTACGATCAACATTGTATGATACGATAAACATGATAAAAGACAATTTGTAATTTACAAACATATGATAGAATACATTTGTGATTTCCAAAACATGATATAGAAGTCAAAAGAAGACTTTTGACTTAACAATCTCCCCCTTTTTGGAAAGCACAACACACAAAGTAAATGTAACAAGAAATACTTATCTCCCCCTGAGTTATTGAAAACTCTTCTGAATAAGAAATTGAATACAACTAACTTCCCCTTAGGTATGGACTTTCCTAAGGATTGTATTCGTAGATTTTCCTTAAGAGAATTGTAAAGCATTCTCCCCCTTTGTAAAACATTCTCCCCTTTGTAAACATTCTCCCCCTTTGTGATTTACAAAAAGAAAGGAGTAATCTTGAATTGTCTGAAAGAGTTAGTAAAGCAATACAAGACAATGGATAAAAGAAAAGGATCATAATAGTCATTAAAAAACAAAGACAAGTTCCAAAAGAAAACAAATACAACAATAATTTGTTTTCTCTTTCCTTCTCCTTCTTTATAAGCTCATGAAGAACACCTTTCATCTTCTTGATCTTCTTCTTGTCTTTAGAAATTGATTCTCCCTGAGTTTTGAGAATCTCTTGTTGGTCCGCAAAAATCTGATCTTGATTTCTGATAGTCTCCTCCTGGACTCTGATTACTTCTTCAAGGGTATCAATTCTATTTTGCAGATTCTTGTTATCCTTGGACAACACATAATTTTGATTCTTCAGCAAGACCATTTCATCCTTGAAAGATGAAACCTTCGAGAATTCAGATTGAAAAACATTCATTCTCTCTTGCAAATCTTTCACTGAAGGAACATCGGCTCTTTGAGAAGACAAAAGGTTCAACCTTTCAACCGTTTCTCTGTCAAGCTTATTGAAAGAAATTGCAAGCTCATTTGATAACCTTATTATATCTTCAATAGCAATTTCATGATCATTGATTGAGCTCTCTGTTTTGTACGACCACTTGGTCATTTTATTGCATGCCTTCTTATGAGCAACCGAACTTTCTGATAGAACTTTCAAATCAGCTTCTACTGACAAAACATTCTTCCTTAATTCTATCACAGAGCCAAACTTCTTCTTTTGATTGTCAGTAATAAAATAAATCTTCCCTTCCAGCCTCGGGAAATAGGGAATAGTCTTCTCAACCCTTCTCAAAACATGAACAATGTAATCACTTTTCTTGAGAGAGATTGTATGCTCTGAATCAGTATCTTCATCGTACGATGCTAGTTCATACGATCTGCTTGAGTCAACAACTGGCTGTTTTCCTTTTGCTTTTTCTTTCTGCTTTCTTTCTTCTTCCACTTTTTCACTAATGATAACAACTTTATCAGAGTGAGAGGATTGAGTACCTTGCTTTTCTTGAGATGACATTCTGTGCGGATATCATGCCTGATCGGCATGAGGAGTTTGTTGAACACCTTCACTCAGCTTTTGAACCGATTACTCTCTACTCTTCTTTGAACTTTGAAGAAATTCTAAAAGAAAGTATCCTTCTTCTTATTCTACTTCTTCTATCTCTTCCATCACTTGTTTTTGTTTTCCTTTCTTAGGGAAACTCTATACGATGGGCTCTTGGTGCACTTCTTCTGTTAGTTGGGCACTAGCATCCTCAACCGCTTTCAAGACTTTAGAGACATCAAAGTCCTGAGCCTTTCTTTTCAAAAGAGCCTTCTTCTTCTTTTCAGCCTGAAGGGTTTCTTCTACCCTTACTCTTTCTGCAAAAGCCTCAGCAGGATCAAGACCAAACTTCAGATCACCTTCCTTTCTCTGTTCCTTATCCTTTCTCCATTTGGCTACAACCTCCTTACTGTACCTTGGATTCTTCTTCGGCTTTGAACTAGTTTGCGGATAATACTTTTGAGTAACACCGGTAGATTGAATGTCTTTGGCTGGCATAGGTGCCGATTGATTCTGAGCCAATTCAGCTTTTACATCTCTGAAAAAAAGTTTTGAATTCGGATCAAAACAAACATTCAGCTTTTTCATCATACTCTTACTAATCCAAGAGGGCTTCAAATCCATGGGGTTTCCTTTCAAAGGAATGTTACAAAACTTCATACTTTCAAGAATGAACTTCGTAAGGATAGCTGGATACATAATCATCTGGGACTTAATCCCTCCTGTCTTGACATTCTTAATGGTTTCAAAAACATAGCCCATGAGATTTACTTTTCTCATATTCACAAGATAGTCAAGCATAAAGATATCAGAAACTTTTAGAGTTTCTCTATCCCCTTTCCTTGGGATAAGAAAACCTTGCATCCATAAAGTGACAAAATGATTGTCTGGAGAAAGATGAGACACTTTTCTCTTTTCTTCATTAATAACAAACAAAGTCTTTTCAGCACTTTCTCTATTAAACGTACCAACTTCCTCTGGTAGTTTGTGCGATGGAAAGAAAGAATCCCCTTCTACAGAAACATTCAGAAAATGTGCCACTTATTTCACAGACATAGACAATTTTCTATCATACACAGAAAAGTTTATAGTCATGTATTTGTCGAAATAAATGGTTTTGTAAAACTGAAAAACTTCATCAAAAATAACCGGATCTTGAGAATCAGGCTTTTCAACACACATATGTTCCCATCCTTGAAACAAAATGATCCTCCTGATTGTCGAATCGTACGTATCGAAAAAATATCGAGATACTAACCTTTCTCTGTTAAAGTCTTTTTCTGTAAAAGTCTTTGAAGACATTTCGGCGGGAGTATTAGCAGAGGATTGAGACATAAAGGTTCTGCCGATGAGAAGATCGTACGATGATTTATAGCTGGTGGAGCAGAGCTTCGCCTGAAATCCTGAAAAACCAATGTGGGTTTGGGGAGGGGAGGGGGGCTATTTATAGGTGATAAAGAGGTGACCGTTGATCTTCTACGGTCGAAAAAGGGTGACCATTGATCTTCTACGGTCAAGATTAGAGAAAACCAGATCAATGGTTAGGATTAAAACAAAGAAAAAAAATTTAAAAAAAATGAAAAAAATACCTGTCGGAGAACATAAGGTAATTGTTGGTTTTGATATCAATCAAAGGAAATACAATCGTAAGGAAACAAAAAAAGACATCATCATGCTGATGGAAAACAAAGTCATTACTATGAACTGACCGTATGATAGAAAACAATCTTGTTACCATGAACTGACAATACGATGGAAAACAATCTCGTTACCATGAACTGACAGTATGATGGAAAAAAATCTCAATACCATCATCGGTCGATTCAATAGAAAAGAAAATCATTACCATCATCGGTTGATACAAAACTATTGATACGATGGAAAAGAAATTCAATACCATCATCGGTCGATTCAATACTATTGATTGATTGGTACGATGGAAAAGAAATTCAATACCATCATTGGTCGATTCAATACTATTGATTGATTGGTACGATGGAAAAGAATTTCAATACCATCATCGGTTGATTCAATACCAAGATTGATTGATACGATGGAAAAGAAATTGATTACCATCATCGGTCGATTCAATACCAAGATTGATTGATACGATGGAAAAGAATTTCAATACCATCATCGGTCGATTCAATACCAAGATTGATTGATACGATGGAAAAGAAATTGATTACCATCATCGGTCGATTCAATACCAAGATTGATTGATACGATGGAAAAGAATTTGATTACCATCATCGGTCGATAGTAAATGATACTATAAAACTGTCAATACGATAAACAGGAAAAATGAACGAAACGATAAAACTGTCAATACGATAAACAGAAGGGAAAAAATGAATGATATGATAAAAACTGTCAATACGATAAACAAAAAAAATACACATATTGAGAGAGTAAATAGATAAAGATCATAAGATAAAAAGAAACATAAATATATAGAAAGGAATGTCCTCCCCCTTTCTACGAGGAGTTTCTTACTATTAGGAGAGATGTAAAACAGGAAGTAGATATGAATGATTATTTTAATGTAATCATTCCTAGCTTCTATTTTATATATTCAAATCTATCAGAAGGTAATGGTTTTGTAAAAATGTCAGCAAGTTGTTCTTGCGTTCCGATGAATTGTAAAATAATATCTCCTTTTTGTGTGTGAACCCTAAGAAAGTGATGCCTAACATCTATGTGTTTTGCACGTGAGTGATGTGCTGGGTTTTTACTAAGAGCTATGGCACTTGTATTATCACAAAGAATTTGAGTTTTGGAGAAACTCAAACCATAGTCAGTGAGAGTGTGTTGCATCCATAAAACTTGAGCACAACAACTTCCAGCTGCTACATATTCAGCTTCAGCAGTGGAGAGTGCTACTGAGTGTTGTTTCTTACAGGACCAAGAAACCAAAGAGTCTCCTAAGAAATGACATGTTCCAGATGTACTTTTTCTATCCATTCTACAACCACCAAAGTCAGCATCTGAAAAACTTTTTAAAACAAAATCATTTCTAGAAGAGTAGAAAAGACCTAAATCCATAGTGTCTTTTAAATACCGAAAGATTCTCTTTACTGATTTTAAGTGAGACTCTTTTGGATTAGATTGATATCTTGCACATAAGCATACATAAAACATCAAGTCGGGTCGACTAGCTGTCAAGTATAGCAAACTCCCTATCATACCTCTAATTTTTTTTTGATCTACTGGTTTCCCAATTTCATCAAGATCAAGAGTATTTGAGGTGCCAATTGGGGTGCTAATACTTTTAGTTTTGTCAAATCCATACTTTTTGAGTAAATCTTTAAAATACTTATGTTGAGATATATAAGTTCCTTCTGGTTTTTGAGAAATTTGAAAACCTAGAAAGAATGTTAACTCACCCATCATACTCATTTCAAACTCAGATTTCATTAATTTTGCAAAAGAATTAGTTAAAGATTTCTGAGTTGATCCAAATATGATGTCATCAACATATATTTGGACAATCAAAACATTTTTGTTTTCCATTTTGATAAAAAGAGTTGGATCTGCTGTATCTTTTGTATAATTGTTTTGTAAAAGAAATCCTGTAAGTCTATCATACCATGCTCTAGGGGCTTGTTTAAGACCATATAGAGCCTTGGTAAGTTTAAAAACATGATCAGGATGTTTTGGGTCTTGAAAACCAGGAGGTTGTTCTACAAAAACTTCTTCTTGAACAAAACCATTTAGAAAAGCACATTTGACATCCATTTGAAATAGTTTGAAATTGAAATATGCTGCGAAGGCTAATAGAATACGAATAGATTCAAGTCTAGATACAGGAGCATATGTTTCTTCATATTCTATTCCCTCTTGTTGATTATAGCCTTTAGCAACAAGTCTTGCTTTATTTCTTACAATGATTCCATTTTCATCACACTTGTTTCTGAAAACCCATTTTACACCAATCACAGTTGTTTCTTTAGGTCTTTCAACTAAAGTCCAGACTTGATTCCTTTCAAATTCATTTAGTTCATCTTGCATTGATTTGATCCAATCATCATCACTTAAGGCCTCACTTGGACTTTTAGGTTCAAATTGGGAAAGAAAAGCAAGATGTTCTATTTCATTTCTTAAGGAATTTCTGGTCCTTACAGGTTGATTTATATCACCAATGATGTTATCACTGGGATGATTCCTAAGAAACAATTGATTTGGGTTTTGTAAAACCTGTTTATCAACATATGATAGAAAATCTTCTGTGGTAAATGTTTCAGGAATACTTTCTTGAACATTTTCCTTATCAGAATGTTCTTCTAATAAAGGTTGATAAAAATTTTTAGAAAACACATCCGAGGATGTAGGATTGGGTTGGTTGAAAACAAAAGGATCAGTTTCATTGAATTTTACATGTACTGTTTCCTCAACAGTACAAGTGTTTTTATTGAAAACTCTATAATCCTTAGAGGTTGTAGAATAGCCTAGAAAGATTCCTTCATCAGATTTTGGTGCAAATTTGTGTAGATTATCTTTTGTATTCAGAATGAATACTTTGCATCCAAAAACTTTGAAGTATGAAACTTTAGGTTTTCGGCTAGTCCATAACTCATAAGGGGTTTTATTAAGAAATGGTCTAGTTAAAACACGATTTATAGTATAACAGGCAGTACTAACAGCTTCAGCCCAAAAGTGCTTAGCAATTGAGTATTCACTCAACATGGTTCGAGTCATTTCCTGAAGAATACGATTTCTTCTTTCAACAACACCATTTTGCTGAGGAGTTCTTGGAGCTGAGAAATTGTGAGTAATACCTTTCTTACTACAAAAAGTTTCAAAATATGAGTTTTGAAATTCACCACCATGATCACTATGAATAGTTATCAATGGTAGGTTTTTCTCATTTTTAACTTGGGCTCTAAAAGTTTTGAAATAGGAAAAGGCTTCAGATTTCTTTGTAAGAAAATAGACCCATGTAAATCTAGTAAAGTCATCAACTAAAACAAATACATAGTATTTGCCTCCAATGATTCCAGATTGTGAAGGACCAAACAGATCCATATGCACAAGCTGTAATGCATTAGAAGTTGAGACTTCATTAATTGATTTAAAGCTAGTTTTATGTTGCTTTCCAAATTGACAAGGATCACAGACTTTTGAAGAATCATATCTAAGATCCGGTAGCCCTTTTACAAGTCCTTTCTTTGAGAGTTTACTTAGGTTTCTCAAATTACAGTGTCCTAGTCTCCTATTCCATAGCCACGATTGGTCTTCTATTACACTTAAACATGGTAAGTTTTGGTTCCTAAGGTCTTTTAAGTTAATAGTGTAAACATTCTCCTGCCTATGGGCAGATAGAATGAACTCATCCTTAGAATTGTGAACTAGACACTTATCATTTCTAAAATTCACAAGGTAACCTTCATCACATAATTGACTTATGCTGATGAGATTGTGCCTAAGACCTTTAACAAACAAAACATTTGAAATAAGAACTTTTCCAAGAAAAAAAATATTACTTATACCAACAATCTTTCCTTGGGAATTATCTCCGAAGGTAACTTTTCCACCTTTTGTTTTGATAACCTTTTCAAAGAGATCTTTGTTTCCAGTCATATGTCGAGAACAACCACTATCCATGTACCAAATGTTCTTGTTGGTACACTTCTCGTTTTCCTGAAAAAGAAACAATTAGATTTTCGAAATCCAAACTTGTTTGGATCCAGAAGGGTTAGTTAAAAGAATTTTAGGAATCCACATTTGTTTTGAAAAATGAGCTTTATGAAATCCTAAAGATTGAGTTTTGTTAAGAGAAAAATCTCTTCTCCAATGTCCACCACATTGACACTTAGAACAGAAAATGGTTTTTTGAGGAACAAAATAGTTATTGCTAAAAACAGGTTTGGAATAAGTATAACGAAGACCAGAACGATTTCTCAAAGGTCTAATTTGAGAATACATCCTATAAAAGTTTTCTTTTCCATGATTAAAGTTTTACAAACACTTTTTCAAAGATAAAATCTCTGACTTTAGTTTTAAAACCAAATTCTTATTTTCTAAAACATTTGAATTTGAACTAGAGTTAGGCTCTAAAATATTTTTCTTTGAAATTACAGTTTCAAGATCCTTAGAAAGTTTATCCTTATCAGATTTAACTTTCTCAAGGGTTTTTAAAATACTTTCAAAATCAGAAGTTTTCACATCAAGATCTTTAGAAAGATCTGATACTTCTTTAGTCAAAATAGAAATTCTAGAATTATCTTTTTCAAATCTCTTTTTGAGTTTATAATTTTCATTTTCAAGTAACTTAGAAAATCTATAGACCTCTTCGAAAGAAGGTAATGTATCATCCTATAATGATGAGGATTCATCATTTGAAGATTCATAATATCTATTATCAATATAATTTTCATTTAAAGAGACATTTGTAACAGCTTCAGCATTATGTACCTTATCCATGAGACAATGATCTTCAATTGGTAGTCTGGCTAGAAGTCCAATATTTCTTTGTCCTGATGTCTCATATTCTGAAGAATCATCTGAGGAATCACTAAAACTTGCACTCCACGTATCATTTGCTTTCAAGACTTTCTTTGTCTTATAAAACCTTTTCTTGTTTCTTTCAGAGTGTTTCTCTTTTCTATCTTTCCTCTTCAGTAAAGGACAATCAGGCCTTATATGTCCTGCTTTCTTGCATTCATAACAAGTTACCTATGAATCTTTCCTATCTTTCTTTTTGAATCTATATTGAAAATCTTTCTTTCCCACAATCTTGTTCATCCTTCGAGCAAGATTGGCTAACTCATTATCCGGAAGATTACAGTCACTTGAATCAGATATAACAATTTTCTTGGATTTAGACCTTGTAAGCCTTTCAGGTGTTTTAGATTTAGATGAAAAAGCTACACTTCCATTCCCATTCTTCTTCTTGTTGAAATCAGCATATCTCTTCATTCTTGTCTCATGCTGTAGAAGAGTTCCAAAAAATTCATCAAGATTAATTTGGGAAACTTTTCTATTTTCATCAATAGCTGTCCTTTTTGACTCCCATTCATTTGGCATAATATCTATAATCTTATCAACAAGAGCTTCATCATCAAGACCTTTTTCTCCCATAGATTGTAAGATGTTGACAATTGTCATAAACCTTTGTTGCACTTTACATACTGGCTCTCCATAAGGAAAAACAAATCCATGATACTCTGCTCGAAGCATTGCTCTCCTTGTTTCTATAACCTTGGATGTACCAAAATGAGTAACTTCTAATTTCTTCCAAATACAGTTGGCTGCTTCACATGAAGATATCTGACTATATATATTCCTGGTCATAGAGCATAATAAAGTATTGCGTACCATGTAATTCAGTTGATATTCTTGCTTCTCTTGGTTGGTGAAAGTACTAACTTCTTTGTTAGGAATTTTGTAACCCCCAGTAAGCATAATAAAATTGTCTACACCAGTATTGATAACAAAAGTCTTCATACGATCTCTCCAATACTCATAATCATTCCCATCAAAGATTGGTGGTCTAGAAGGATTCAGATTATCTATTGATCCAATATTCATTCCTGCCATCTAATACAACAAAAACAACTTTTCCACTCCACACGTTAGTGTAGTAAGTATTAAAGATAGTAATAAGAAATAAAGCTAGTAATACAAATCAGTGGAAAACCTCCTATGATACCAATTTTTGGATCGAATATAAAGATATGTATGTATATTATATGGAACAATACAAGAGGGGGTTTAATTGTAGGTTTAAAAACCTTTGAGTTTTAGCAACAAAGAGATTAGTTTAAATGATCTTAAACTAATACAAATACAAACACCCACAATTGTATTGAATATAAAAGGTATGATGTATTGTAATACTAATGTAAAGTAAAACAATTGTATTCAAGGTGAACACAATAATCAGAGTAATACAAAGATGAATGATTCTACCTTAAAGCGTATAGAATCAATCAATACAAAAAGTAATAGAATGATTGTAATTGAAACAATTACAATTAAATATGTAAAGAAGAAAGGAAACAATACAAATTCCTTTCTAATAAAAGTAGCAGTGGAAATGTAAAAGTATTACAATTATTTTAACCCAAAGAGAAGGGTTATCCTTTCACCCAGGATAAAAGGTCTGTCTCACCAGCACCTTGGTGAGCCCTCAATACGATGATCGGCACGTCTGTCTGCCTATCCCCGGCATCCCTCGATACGATGATTGGCACGTCTGTCTGCCTATCCCCGGCATCCCTCGATACGATGATCGGAACGTCTGTCTGCCTATCCCCGGCAGCCCTCAATTTTGTAGGTAATCGGCACCTCTGTATTTCAATTACTTGAAAGCCCTCGATACGATGATCGTACGCACAAGGCAGATGAGAGAAGTCACTGTGTCTCTCTCTAGAATCTTGGTAGTTCACAGAGTCTCTTCATTCGTTCTCTTCATTCATCGTTGTTCTCTTAGCTTCAAATGACCTCCTATTTATAGGCCTTGGGTTCCAACGGTCATATTGCCTCCAAAGGTCATATTGAAACAGAAATCACGACATCGTTTTGATTAGTTTGTAACTAACTCAACGACATCATTTTGTTAGGACAAGAGATATATAGAAATGAAAAACATGAGTACGATTCATATGTAGTGAGTGTTTTTGACTAAGTACCAAAACAAATAATGAACATCTGAATAGAAGAGTCAGTACGATACGATTGACAGAGTCGGTATGGTACGATTGACAGAGTCAGTACGATATGATTGACAGAGTTAGTATGGTACGATTGAAAGAGTCAGTACGATACGATATGGTCGGTACGATCAACATTGTACGATACGATAAACATGATAATAGACAATTTGTAATTTACAAACATATGATAGAATACATTTGTGATTTCCAAAACATGATATAGAAGTCAAAAGAAGACTTTTGACTTAATAGTATCTTGGTCATGAAAAAAGCAACACTCAGTAGAACTTTCCACTGCTGAAGATGAATATGTAGCAGCTGGAATCTATTGTGCTCAAGTGTTGTGGATGCAACACACACTCACAGACTATGGCTTGAATTTTACTAAGACTAAAATTTTGTGCGATAACACATGTGCCATTGCCCTTAGTAAAAACCCTGCACACCACTCCCATGCAAAGAACATAGAGATTATGCATCACTTTCTTAGGGACCACACACTTAAAGGATATATCATTTTCAATTTATCGGAACGCAAGATCAACATGCTGACATTTTCAGAAAATCTTTACCTTCCGATAGATTTGAATACATTAAACAGAAGTTAGGAATGATAACCGTAAGTTAATCTTCCTTCATTAACTTCTGGTTAAACCATTCTTCTTACAGTAATAAACTCCATTTCATAGGGGGAGTACATTTGCTTGTTGGTATAATAAAAATTTTCATAGTCATTTTTTCAATTATTTGTAACCAAAATTTCTCGTAATGAGTTTTTAAACATTTCGTAATCATATTTTCAAATTTTATGTTTAAAATTTTCTAAAGGAAAATTTCGTACTAGAAATTTTCATAATGATGTTTTGGAAGTGAAAATTTTCGTAATGAAGTTTTCGGAACTATAATTTTTGTAATGGAAGTTTTGGAACTGAAGTTTTCATAATGGAATTATTCAGATATAAACTTTCATAATGAAAACATTCTGTACTCAGAACTTTCATAATGATAACTTTCTGTACTCATAATTTTCCGTACTCATAATTTTCGGTACTCATAATTTTTCATAATAATAATTTTTCGTACTCATAATTTTTGTTCTCATACTTTTCATACTAGATTTTTGGTACTCAAAGTCTTTTCCACCATAAGTTTCTCGTAGTGAGTTTTTCATAGTAATGTTTTTTCTTAGTTAATTTTCTTCAAGAAGAATATATCCTATTATGAATAAACTTCCTAGCCAATCCGAAAGGTTTGAATTCCTTACTCAAGTTTTCTTAGTAACTTTTTCTTGCTGGTATTTTATTTTTCTTTTGAAATTTTTCATATTCAAGTTTCTTTAGTTTTGAATATTTTTTGTAAAACCTCAAAAGATCAGATTCAGGTTTTTCCTGGGGGTATGTTTTCAATCGTCAGAGCAGATCACAGATTTTTACAACCATTATATGGTTTTTGGAAGTCCAAAGGTCAACCCCATCTCCTATATAAAGGGAACCCATTTTGTGTAACACATAAACCTCCAAGATCTCGCGTGCCGAAGTCCGTCCTCGGTACATTAAGCCCATTACAAAATTTTCAGTTCTCCTCCATTCTAAATGTCTGTAGAAGCCACCGCTTAAGAAATTTCTTCCATAAAACCAATCTCAGCTTGGATAGTCTACAGAGAAAGGTTGGTCAACTAGAATTTCCTCAAAAAGTATGATTCTATTATCTCTAAGAATATCAAACTCAATAGTTGGGAAGATTTTTTCATATTGAAGACAGGAGATCAAGATGTAGTCTACACAGATTTTCTTATAGAATTCTATGAGTTTGTTTCCTTATATGAAGAAGATGGTAGAGAAAGGTTTTCTTTTACATCTTATTTGAAAGACTTACAAGATTTCTTATACCAAGGCTGTGAGCTTGGTTGGCTTTTCATATGATGGAGAGGCTGAATTTTGTTCACATAAGCTTCCAGATGATCAGGGAAGTTTCACCAAAGTGAAGGCATTGAAATGACTTGGCCTCAAAGATGATAAAATAGTGAGTATTTCTCACCTATACACCAACAACCTGATGTTGTAGCTGTGGGTTCAGGGGTTTTTCATACCGAGGAGAGGTGATAAAGAAAATCTTAAGAAGAGTGATATTTACATCTTGGATTTCTTCGTAAATATATGGAAGATGAACCTGATGAGGTACATTCTTATTAAAATTCAGAATATCAAGAATGGAACTCTGAATGCCCAAATAATTATGTATCATGCTCTCCTCTCTAATCTTATTATTCGTCGTTTTGATTCTTTGAAGGTTTCTTACACCTCAAAGATCAGGAATTGTAAGGTGATGGTGATAAGTGAAGAAAACTTAAAGAGGATGAAAATTTCTTTTTCAAAAGAGTCATGAGAATTCTACGATCTTCCACAGGAGGAGGTAGAAGCCGGTACAAAAAATGTAGAGAAAGTTGAACCATATAAGAAGGCTGGGAAGAAGAGGAAGCTTAAGGAAGTGCAGGCCGAAGGAAAAACTTCTAAGTCTAAGGAAACTGAATCTTCACCACCCTAGCCAAAGAAACAAAAATCCTACCTTGATGAATTGGTTGCTAAGTGGAGGGAATATAAAGAGAAGATAAAGGAAGGGGAACCCTAGTTCGGATTAGACCCTGCTAAGGCAAATACCTTAAAGGAGAAAGCATCTGATGAGTTAGAGAGGAAATAAAAATAAAAGAAGATTAAGATTAAGATGTCAGAGGTAGAGATTGTTCAATCTCTCTTGAAAGCCACAGAGATAGCCTCTAAGAAGATTCCCATTCCGGAAACTTTCCTTACTGAGTCTTTACCATATACACCTCGAAAGAACTACGTCACTCTAGAAAATCTAAATGAGAAAGTAGTTGATGAAAGTGTAGAAGAAGAAGTTGTTTTTGAATGACAAGAAGAAGTTATAGAGGAAGAAGAAGTCGAAGAAGTCAGTGGTGATCTTGATGACTTGATTAAACATGTTGAGGATTCTCCAGAGAAGGCCGAATCCTCAAAGCTTGTCACTCCGAAAAAGGGAGTTGAGAATGAAGGTAATAAAGATGATGATAAGGAAGAGTACAAAAAAGAAAATGAGTTGTCTAAAGAAGAAAGCTATGAAATTCATTTTCTTGAAGAGGGAACAGAGAAGGAGAAACAGGATGAAGATAGGAGTCTCCAACTTTTTGAGAGTGAGGAAGAATCGCCTGATGAACAACCCATTATGAAAGTTAATAAAGGTAAGAAAGTGCTTATGGATACACCCAAAAAAGATATAATAAGGAAAAATATTGTTGGTTGTTCTTCTAAAAGGAAGTTAGTGGAAGTTGAAGAAGAACAATCTCCAAGAAAGGTTTCTGATTTGGAGTCATCAGCACTAGATCATGATTTTGTGGTTGAATCTCTGAAGAAATTGGTGGATACAATTCCGATCTTTCCCCCCATAGACTCCAGGTGCCAGATGCTTCAACACAACCTTAATCATACCTCAGAATCATTATCCATGGTCATGGATAAGTGTGTAAAGATTGAGGCTGAGCATAGAAATTTTGTAATCAATTATGATGTTTATAGAAAATCATGCAGCAAAATCACCCTATGGTCAAAGAAAATCAATGATGAATTGGATGAGTTTGATAGTTTTCAAAATGATGTTCAAAAGGATTTTGATACCGAGGATGGGAAAATAAAGAATCTTCACGATAAGTTTAACCTTGAGAAAAATTCTTGTAATCATCAAGTGAAGGATATGATTGGGAAGGTTGACTCTATTGCTCAAAATTTTAAAAGGGATTGAGATCTCTGAATTGAGCTTGAAAGAAAAAATTGTAAAGAAAGATGACGTTCTTAAGGCACAGTCTGAGGCTCTAAAGGCTCAAGAAGAAAGGATAAAATCCTTAGTGAAACAAGCTTAGGAGGATCAGAAATATTTAAATAAGCTGAAAGCCCTCTTGAAGAAGATAATCCCAAAAGAGAAGGATTAAAAATAGAATTAATCCGATCATTTGTTGTATTTGAATTTCGTTGTAAAAATTCTTCCAATCATAATAGAATTTTGGTTTCTTGTGTTCTTTGTATGTATTTACTAATGTTTCAGGTACTTTATTTTTATTCCATTCCCTCAAATTCCTTATGAAAACCATAAAGGGGGAGAAGGAAAAAAGAACTACTAAAAAGGGGGAGAAGGAAAAATCTCTAAGTAAGAACTATCCCCATGTAAGGGGGGGCTTATCCAAGGTTGTGTTTCTCATTACGAAGTTTTTCATTCCCATGATAATGAAAACTCTATTCTGGAAATCCAGAATAAAATCCTTAATGTTCCAATGCCTATTGGGGAGTTAGTTGCATTCACCATCAATTATAAACAAAGAGAGATAAGTTTAAATTTCAAAGCCTAAAGAAATTTTTTTATGTCCTTATATTATTTTTCATATGGTTGTTTGTGCTTTCCAAAATCGGGGAGATTGTTGAGTAAATAAGGTTTTCCTTATGAATTTTCCATTCTGTCTTGTTTTGAAAAGCACAAACACCTTATACATAAGCAAATATATATTTTAGTTATATAAGGAAAAAAAATTTCTTCAAGGAAATTTATCCTTATCTGGATTTTATTTTTCATTTCATAAATTTGTCTGAGTATAAAATTCCGATTAAAGTCCAAAACCTCGTAATCATATAATAGTAAGATATAAGGTATTATGTTTTTCATTACGAATTCTGATTATGAATTCTAGTGCATAATTCTCATTATGAATTCTGATGATGAATTCTCATTACGAATTCTGATTACGAATTCGCATTACGAATTCTGATTACGAATTCGCATTACGAATTCTCTTGCATAATTTTCATTAGGAATTATGATGATGAATTCTCATTACGAATTCTGATTACGAATTCTAGTATAGAATTCTCATTATGAATTCTAATGATGAATTCTCATTATGAATTCTGATTACGAATTCTCCTTACGAGTTCTAGTGCAGAATTCTCATTATGAATTCTGATGATGAATTCTCATTACTAATTCTGATTAAGAATTCTCATTATGAATTCTAGTGCAGAATTATCATTACGAATTCTAATAATGAATTCTCATTCTGAATTCCTGTGATGAATTCTCATTACAAATTCTAGTGTATAATTCTCTTTACGAATTCTGATGAGGAATTATCATTACGAATTCTAACTACGAATTATCATTACAAATTCTAACTACGAATTCTCATTACGAATTCTAGTGCAGAATTCTCATTACGAATTCTAATGATGAATTCTCATTATGAATTATGATTATGAATTCTCATTACGAATTCTAGTGCATAATTATCATTAAAAATTCTGATGATAAATTCTCATTACGAATTCTGATTACGAAATATCATTACGAATTTCTTAGAAAAACAGAATCCAAGCATCTATTTATTATAGACTCCGAATTCAATTTTGGTTAGACTATGAACTTTTATTTTCCTTACATTAAAAACTTCAGTTTTTCATATTCTTACACTTGTTTCATTACAAAATGATGTCTTGTATTCATATATTGACTAACCGTTGATTGAGTGACACGTGTATAGGTCCCTCTGAAATTTAAGGAAAATATGACCGTTGGAGGAGGGAGCGAACCGTTGCTACCGAGACTATAAATAGGATCTCATTTTAAAGAGCTAAAAAAACATGTTGATCACTCTAGAGACCACACATTGTTAAGGTGATTTCTAGAGAGAGAATCATTTCATTACTTGTGCGTAATGAACTGATCATTCAGATTACTTCGTGCGACTCAAAATGTTGGTGATTACATTTGAGGGCTTCCGGGGATAGGAAGACAGAGGTGCCGACTACATTGAAGTTTGAGGGATTCCTTGCTGAGGAAGGCAGAGGTTCCAAATACCTTGAAGTTGAGGGATTGTGGGGATAGAAAGACAGAGACTCTGATCTTCGTATTGAGGGCCTACCCGGGTGTGGGTAAGACAGAATTTCTTGAAAGTATAAATCAATGGACCTTTATCCAAGGTTGTTGGATACCCTTCCCTTTGGTTTAAAAGATTTATATCTTTTTTACTTATTATTGTCACAAGTTTTTTGGATGCATTTTGTCTTTTAAGGAAAGTATAACCTTCTTATATTTCCTTACACTAGTACACTGACTTAGTTAAATTATATAATCTTTAAGGTATAATCCCATATTTTAAACTTTGGATAAGTTTCATTTTCTGGATCCATATTTCCAGAACTGGTTTTTTGGAATCACTTTCCAGATTTAAGCAAGTGTATAGAACTAGAAGTTTGTAACTTCATACTTTTTCCCAATCATTCAATTGGTGTTAGAGGAGTTGTGAATTTTCTTTGTTTAACATTGTTAAACATAGATCTTTCCTTCTTTAAGGAACTTCTTTAAGTGTAAAATTCACCCACCCTCTTGTATATTGAGCATCGACATCATTATTTAGATCCTACACATTTATGATTAATTTTTAAATTGTATTGATTATTATTATTAACAACAAATTTAATGTCTAGGTTATTCTATATTAGTATTTGTTTTATGCTCTATGTTGTGTGTTAAGAATGATATCAAACACATAAAAGATATTTTAATACATATATTCAAAAATATATGGTTGGTACCACTTCTACTCTTAGAATGGAATGATGTGAAAGGTCCTATAACACCCTAGAAATTCAAAACTATTAATTATGTTAGATCCCTTAGAAAGTTTCATAGTCGAATGAATTTATATTTTTCAATAATAATTAAAAGAATATTTTATGCATTATCTTGATTAATAAGTGTGAATTCATAAATTAATTTTTATTAGTCTCTATAAATTTAGTAAAATCCCAATATCCCACTCCATTGGATTCATATGATCCCATAAAGTGGATATTCATCTAGAAATGATTCATATACCCCTTCTTATAACCCATACTATGAAGATAAAAATTACATGATGTTATTTGGGTTGGAATATATTTTTTACTACATTAACACTTATAATCATGGCCTATTGAGTGGAATATTCAATCCTAAAGTCCAAAACAAATATTTCATTAGTTATTTACTCTAAATTATTTTTGGTAACAATTATCTATTACCTTAATTCCAATTTGTTTAATTCAGTCCATTATTAATTTTAATATTCCATAATAATTTAATGTTTCCCTGAGTATGACACAAATGAAACTTTAACTTCGGTTGTATCTTAACATAGAAAATGGAATGTGAAAAATTAATTAATATTTTATTTATTGGATTTTTAAACCTATGTTTAAACATTAATTATTTTACTTATAACATTATTGTTAAAATTATATGGATTTTAGATAATTAATTGTCTATTTATGATAAAGTAATTTACATATAATTCATTTAATTTATTTCATATTAACATTCCTATCAATGTATTTACATTTTTGGATCATATTTATTCATAATAATAAACTTTTCATCAAATAATTAAATAAATAACCATGCACTTGATAAAATATAATATATTTATGATATGATCATGCGATTTTAACAAATAGTTAGTTAATAAAGTGGATATAAAGAACCTTTAAAACTAGGTGAAATAACTCCTTGAATCGCTGCATGTATCATGTTTTATCATTACAATATTAACATATGTGGCTCCATTGATGGTTTCACCTTGAATCTGGTCTTAAATTGTCTCATCTCACTGGGATATACAACATTTACATGTGCTTACTATCTCACAAGTGAGGCATAACAAGGTTTTGGGGTTAAATAAAACAATCCATTGACTTAAAAACCCTTACATAATAAAATAGAAAGGGATGATACAATAATAATTATATATAATTTATTGATGAATTATGTTATAAAACCAATATAATAATAATAAATGTAATCCAGCATAGACACAAGTCTTCCAAGCTCCTGGTTAATCACAATATGAAATACCTACACTTTAAATCACGGTAACATTCATTTTATATTTTTATTTTATAAGATACATTTACATGAATTAATAAATTAATTTTTTTTATTAATTAATTTTTTTACTAAATTAAAAATAAAATAGTACATTAAATTACCAACTTGTGTAATTTTAAATAAAGGAATAAAAATAATTATAATTTTAAATTTTTTTGTATACGAAATATATTTATGATAACATGGAATGTATCATACTTGTAAGAGTAAATTTAGTACTAGAATTTAATATATACATGACATGTACTAGAGGAAACATGGAACACACCCGTCTATATCAGACTAAACACATTCCTTTCATTTAATACTAAAACAAATTGTTTTTCCTATAAAGAAAACATGTGGCTTATGTTGTTTATGGTCATTTTCATGTACTTCATACTTACAAAAATTGTACACATAGATGATGTGTCATCACATATTTAACATATTATTCCATTGGTCAATCCCAAGAGTATTCTTGGTGTGTAAGACTACATGAAATCCTATGAATATTATTAGTGAATATTTCTAGCAATTCCTGTGAAATATACAGCATGTATGTATACCATACAGTTCATGAATTTTTAGAATTACATGGAATATAGTTTTTATGAATTATAATTCCACATGACCCCCACCAAATCATTTAATATGTACCTATTGTAGGAAAAACTATTACATTCCATGTACACCAACTACACATTATATGGGTTGACCTTTCTTTAGTTATTTGTGTGTTGACTCAAAGAACACAGATGTCTCAATGTATACCTATACATGAGTCGAAATAGGTTACATTGCTTGTACAGATAGATTTATATCATGTAATACATTGAATAAATGATTTAAACTCGATATGCATCCCATCAGGGTTATCAAGTGACACATAAAATTTACAACTAGCTACTCACTTTTTACCTAATGCACTACTGTATCGCTGGACTGGAAATCAATAAATAAATTCTAATGATTCCATGTACATTAACTACTACAAATATGTACTTTATCTATGCAAGAAAAGGGATTTAACAATGCTAAAACGGTGTTATTAACTGAGGTGAAGATAAAGGGTGTCCCTTTTATCAGTGCTCAGAAAAGCACTATTAAGGGACATTTTTGTTAGTGCTAAAAAAGAGCTGATAAAATAAAATTTATCATCACTAAAAGAAGCGCTGATAAAAGGGTCCTTTATCAGTGTTTTTTAGAAGTGATAAAGGACCTCTTATATCAGCGCTTTTAAAAATCCCTGATAAAAGTTAAAAAAATCTTAAGATAAATAATAAGAAAATATAATTTGGAATTCTGTGGGGCTCCAACAGCACTTGAAGCCCCTCTTTAACAGTATCCCACACCCATGGTCACCCACACACACCCCAGATAGCTCCACTCAGCCCCACCCCCTTTAATAGTGTTTCCACCCCCATTAACAGTGCTAGGTTATTCCCCCCACCTGTGCGTGCATCCTACCTCCCATAGGATTTGAACTCGAGACCTGTTTCCTGCGCTACTAAGCCTTTACCACTCCACCATATTTCTTTTCAATTTATTTATTAATATATCTATTTATTTATATATATTTATATAGTTATATTTACACATATATTAATATATATATACATATTAATATATATATATATATATATTAATATATATATATATATATAGTTATGTTAATATATATATATAGTTACATAAATATATATATATTTAGTTATGTTAATATATATATATATAATTTGTTAAATTAATATATATATATATATATATATCGGTATATATATATATCTGTATATATATTTAGTTATATTAATATACATATATTAATATATATATATATATATATATATTTATAAATATATGTATATTACGTTATATTAATATATATCTGTATATTAAAAAAAGTAAATAAATAAATATATATTTATATAGTCATATTAATATATATATATATAGTCATATTAATATATTAATATATAGTTATATTGATATATATATATATATATCCGTATATTAATATATATTTACATCTATTTATATATATATTTGTAGTTATAATTTTTTATCTGTATATTTATTTGTATATAACTATATATTTATATGATTAGTGTTAAATACATTTATAAAATGTGTTTTCTTATGTTTTTTTATAAATAAAAAAATACATACAAACATATATACAACACACACACACACACACATATATATATATATATATGAATATATATATCTGATTATCTATACATCCATAGAATGTTAAAACAACCATAATATCTAATCCAGAAGTTAGTTTCAAATCCACAACCAGTCAAATCGAAGAAAATGAAATAATCTATGATATGATATATAGTATAGGTCTAGAGGACATCTCGATTAGATTTTAAATTTAAATGTTAAAAAATTGGGATATCCGGACTAAAAACATAGTTTTGGAGGACTTTTAGGCCTTTTTTGGGATCTAAAAATGTGACAGAAGGTTCTCTTGGGTCACTTGAACATAGATCTCATCACAGGCCTAGATTTGAAATGTTGTACAGCTCAAATGGACACCTGTATCAAAATTTTTGGATGTTTGAGGTTGGAGTTACATTTTCATCTTATTTTAGATATTTTATTAATTTTTTTTTATTTTTTTGTCTTCTAAATTTTATTAAATGATTATCAGTCAATGATAATTAGAAAACAATTAATTAAAAATATTTTTTTAGAATATTTTATACGGCTATTTTACTAAATATATTATTCATTAATTTTAGATTTCAATTTATCCTTATCTAAAACATATTTAAAATATATATTTTATTTATATCAATATAAACATACATATCTAAAAATATATATTATTTTTTTAGGTTTTTTTTCGAAATATGAAATTTATCCACACTTGGAAAAAGTGCTGATAAAGCCTCCCCTTTATCCGCACTACTAGAAAAAGTGCTGATAAAGGGGGCCCCTTTAACAATGCTACAAATGCACTCATAAAGGGTGTGACATTATCAGCGCTAAAAAAAGCACTGATAAAGGGGAAATTTTAAGAGTGATTTTTTAGTGTTGTTAAAAGTGCCCTTTATTAGATCTTTTTTAACATTGATAAAGGCATCCCCTTTATCAAGGCTTTTTTAGTGCTGTTAATGGGTGGATCTGTGGAAACGCTGTTTTTTGGTATGGATTTTACCAATAATATAACAAGATATATATGGTGTCATTACTGTGTGGGGCTACATAACATGTACATAAGATAAAAATTGTTCACATCCTATCAATCTATGTGTTGGTTTGAGGTCAATATGTGGTGTTTAGTGAATGTACATATCAACCACAACATAATATTTTATGATTATTGTATCTCAGACTTATGTGGTTTACCATTGGTACACAATTTAAACATTTCCATTATACATAATATATCCATGTCATTTTGATAATATGTATGGAACCTATGGATGGGATCATTGAGAAACCATTATATATTATTTTCCAATTACTAGTCATATGAATTTGAAAAAATGCATCACTTCATATTTGGGATTAAAGAATTTAAATATAGAAATGTATTCTCTCTGATAGAATTAGAAATCAGTCAACCAAATAATAAATAGATACAAATTTTATTATGAAAACTGTAATACAACATGATGGTTATGGGGAATTGAAGTATTTGTCATCATGATACCAAGGAATGATATTTTTTAAAATCCAATGGAAATTATGAGTTATATGAAAAACACATATTAAATCCAATGAATAAACCCTGAGGAACATGTTGATGGTAACCTAGTAAAATTCGATGGTATAAAAATAAAAAATTAATTTATACTTAATTTAAAATTATAATTTCCTAGAGCTGCGAAATTCAATTTGATTTATTTTGTTGCAACTCTTATCATGTCATCATTATGTTGGAGAAATCACCCACATACTACTATTGTTGTATGAACATGTACTCCATAAATATTTAAATTTTGTTCTTGATAGTTCAAGTGGTAGTATGAAGGAACAAAATTACAAATATGATTCACTATTGATAATAATTAAAAATATATCTTCTTCCATATTTTTATTGAGAAGGAGGAAGGAAATGTTTTTCTCTCTTGGAATTGAGAAAAAATTCATAATAATATAAATTTTTTACCAGAACTCAAATATTTGAAAACAAATTCAATACAATAATATAATATGGGTTAATCAATTAAAAATTTCTCCAATTCCCTTTAAATAATTATTTATTTTAATTAACATTCACACCTAATATTAGAAATAATAATATTATTATATTATAATGACTTATTCTATGCATTATAATTAATATATCTTATTTGTTGGGTCAATTAATTAATTAATATAATTCTCCTCAATTTTTATCAAACCCTAAATATTAAATATTTTATCCAACAAATAAATATTTAAGTATTATTTCATTAATATATAAATAAATATTATGTCCACTAAACAAAAAATGGTTATTTATATAAATATTCATATTAATAAATAATTATTTATAATAATCTATTCAATAAACTAGTGAATAATAAAATATTTATTTCTTACCATGTTAATAATAAAAGGGATAAATATATAATATATTCATGAAACTCATGATTAAATATTTTCTAATATTCAATTGACATATTCAAAACTCAAATTTCTGGTGATTGAATTTATTCGATCAAATTATCCTAAATAATTATTATTTGAATATTTCGGAAAATATTATTTTTTTAATATTAAATTTAAATATTGTTTATTTGAGATTATGTATATAGTTAGCATGTTACCATTTATCCCTCTCTCTCTCAAAGGTATTTGGTATAATTGCCTAAATTTAATTATTAATTTTTTATAAAATAACTTGACTCCTATAGTGAAATAGGTTAATATTGAAATGATAACAACCTTCTTATGAATGTTTATTGGGTAATGAAACCCTTTTTTATTAATACATCAAATAACATGTTTCATACTTTCAGTCATAAAACTATATTCTTGATTCAGATATATATGATTTTCTAAAATGAACTCATTGTTGAACCACCATGGGTATGGATTTAATCAAATAGATCCATTAAAATCAATGGTTTAGAGATTTATTTTTCCAGTAACTAATAAAGGAAAAATAAATTTATGGATTATTCAATTAACTTATTATCACTTATGACGTACCCAGCATGTGATACATTCCTTTAAGAATATATCCTTAAGATTTTCACCTATACCTGACAAAATATAATTCATGACATAAATTACATGTAATATCAGTTCCAAGAACAAATACACATGTCTCCAGATAAGAATATCAAGTCACACATAAATCATATTGAAATACAATTTGATGGTCACTATATATATCATATCATTCATAAATATTACCATATTTTAAATTTGTGAGAATAGTTTTCAATGTCTTTTGATCCACCTACATGAGATAGTAAAACCTCATCTATGTATTGTTAGATAGATATTATATATTCTATATGATATTGGTTAAGAATATTTCCATTTGATTTATTGGTTCTAAATTTGATAGAAAACTATTACAACCTTTTTATCTGATAGATACTCTAAGGAGATTATTATATTAATTTTATAAATAATAAAAATCATCAGGAAATAAGTTGTCTATTAATATCAAATTAATATAAAGTAATTTAGATGGTTCAAGGTAACTAACTGAAATAATTTTTTGCTGAAAAAAGTTTAAGCTTAATTCCTTTATCTAAATTAAATGTTTAAAAATAAAAAATCTAATATTAACTTATGTGATCACTTCATATAATTAATATGGGTATATGTTTCTCATTTTGAACTAGATAGGTAAAACTATAAATAAATTTACACCTTTTGAATTATGTAATGGAATTTAAACCCATGTAAATCAAGTGTAATCACCAATAAGGACATACACATAGTGTTTTCCTCTATTACATGAAGATTTAGTTGATGAGAAAAGGTCTATATATATAAAATATATAGGTATGAATATTAAGAAGTGACTTATTATTTAAAAGAACATATTTATTTAATTAAATACCTATAGGTCTTGAGAAAATTTCTAAAATTGAGATTATGGTTTCGATGGTCTTTATATATTATGTTATCTTAATATTTGATTCCAAATCTTTTTCTTGTTATAAATTTCAGTATGAAAATTTAGTTTTTTATAGTCCATGTTCTCTATATATATTAGATAAACATTATCATGTCAATTTGTAAATAAAATGGTAACTTCAAATGAACAAGTTACAACACATTTATTATCACCAAAATTCATGGGGTAACCATTATTACATAAGTAACTTATATTAATAATGCCATGATTAAGTACGAAGACTTATAAAACTCTTTAAATTAGGTTCGTATAACCATATATGGATAAATTATCTAAAACCAGGATTGGACATTGTGCATTGTTTCAAAAAAATAAATATCATCCAATACATTTATTTATGTTATGGATTTTGGACATATTTTTTTATCATGTTCGTGATTCTATTTATATACGTGTACTACTATTCTTTAAAACAAAAATCTATATTTTCATGATAAAAAGTAAAATGTTAAAATTTAGTACCCAAATTTCATTTGGTCTAGAAATAATAAAAGATATTAGGAAATGAAAAAATAGTGTAGATTTGAGACGAAAGTAATTTGAATGAAAATATATTTTATTTATAATAATATTCTACCCTATGAATTTCTATAATGGGTTTCTATATATATAAAATATTTTATAGTTTTCCCTTATTACAATTATTTTTGATAAACCGTATTTAGGTTTTCTATTGTGGACATAATATTAATAATTTCATTATAATTTCATAGACACACTAATATAATAGGTTTAAAATTTACGTAGATGGTGAGTTTATTAATAAGTTCATTTTATTCAAAATTTATTAATTTTAATTATTATTATTTATTTTCCAACCATTTGTTGGAATCTTTTAACGACATAAATATTTATTCAGTTTCCTAATAGAGGGAGAAAAACCTTTTTCACAAACTAATATAGGCCTTCATCTGAACCGGTGTTTGACACAATCTGTGGCATGGCTTGAAGTGTGTTCCTGATCCCCACGGGATGACACAATTTCTCAGGTAACATAATCAATGCTTCACATCAAGCTACCCGAAGTTATAAGCATAATACCCCACATAATATTTAATAAATAAAATATGAAATTTAAACCTAAAAAGATTTAAACAATTTTTCATAATTTATATGAATGGTTTAAACCAACACCTAAAAGGGTTACAAAAAAAGGAGCATCATGTTTATCTCAAAAACTGCCACAGCGTACTACGGAAAAACCCTGGAGCCACCTCTACAAAACCCCACCATGAAAAAAACTAGCAACCCGATCTGTCGTCACCAAATGCCTTGCCCTTACCTGGGTAAAACACTATCATGTATAATTACACCCAAATGTGTAAGTAGGTTGTGAGATTAATCCTAGTAATATTCAACCCCAGAAGAGATTCTATGGACTAAAAATTATAAAGTAAACAACATTCATGATTTTAAATAATTGAATGCTAGTATCAATTTTATGAAAAACATCTTTAATTGAAAGTCAATTTTAAGGAAAATTTTTTGTAAATAGAAAACACTTCTAAAGAATTACAACCAAACACTACAGTATGCCGATGGTAAGTGCAATATATACCATGTGAAATAATCATTTGATCTACCACAAGGAACTAGCTAGTAGTGGGAACCTAGGTACTATGTATCTTGGTGAAATGTGGTATAAGAACAATGATCAACATATTTCTCATTAATGGCCCACCAGAGAGGACCAACATCCAATGTTCTAGTGGTCTTAAATAACATTCCATTTATAGTTAGTGTTTTCATCTTTAATCCTGCTATGTGAAATTCAGCTGTAGCCACTTCTTAATCACTAGAATACTAGACCTACTCCATCCACCTTGATACACAAGTTTCCATTTGGGCTCAAACCAGTTTCATATATCAAAAATCACCACTAAGTCATACAAAATCCATATTAATACCCTACGCACTCCAATGTTATTACCAATAATGTTTTGCACCAATTACACAATTCAATGAACTATTTGGACAATTTGTGAAAAAACCTTAAGAACACCACAAGGGTTTTCGCCCAAAAATTACACCAAATGGCCTTTTAAAAATATACTTCACATAATCATCATTAAGAAATATTATATTCAGCCCTTACAAAATAAAATAATGTTATTTTATAATTTATGAAATCATTCCATGTGAGAATTAATTTTTTTTCACATGAAGGACAACCAATTCCATGTTAAAGTTTCACTTTAAAATCAAAAGCACACTTAATCTTTTGGAAATCCACTTTCAAAACACACAAAATGAACAAAGAACATTCTAAATTAAACATTCATGAAAAATAAATTCAAAAAATAATGTTAACACATGGAAACCCCTACATTTGACATCAAAACAAAAAAAAATTGGTGTGAATATTCAACTGCACATCAACTGCACCACTATAAACTAAAAAGGAACCCTAATACAACAGATCTGACCCAAAAAACCAAGGTTAAACCCTATGGATGACACCCTATATGATGGAAAAATAGAATCTCAAGAAAGAGGGATGAAACCCTAAAGGAAAGGAATAAAGAATTGGGAAATCCACTTAATTGATGATTCTGAATATTTATCCACAAAAACAACTTCAACAATGAGATCCATGGGAGGTTGAGGGAGCTTGGGGCCCTTCAATGGATGGAAATTCAGAGTGGGGATGAAATTGGGTGGACTAGGCTTAATTTTCGAATGGAAAATTGGTAAATAACAATTGATAAGGACCATGATTGTGCACATATTTTTACTGCATGGTTTAATAAACTGGGCAGTAACCATGCACAATGTTTTCTAAGACTGCACAAACACGTGGCTCGGGTCACACAACTGTGTGGTGGCCATGTGGAAGGTTGTCTCTCCAACTACACAGTTACTTGGGTTCAGTGTATGAATGTTACTAAATGTGGTCCAAATAATGTGACTTGTTATATTCACCCAAAAATTACATTTCCTCCGAATTTATAAAAGAAACCTATGAAGAATATATAGACCAAAAATAAAAGAGAAAATACCAGAAAAGAAAATCAGGGTATTCAAAATTCTCTCGACCATAAAAACGTTGCACACATCAAATGTTAACTCAAAACCTGATTAGAAAAACAAGAAAAGATACTCATGCTTAACCCATATCATCTACTCCAATGTTTCACACACAACATTACCATGCTTCCAAAGGACACATACCAATGATATAGGCTTCCCTCAAAGCACCATATCTTGGGAATTGACTAACAACACCGGCCGTTCAAATACTGATAAAAAAGTCTCTATCTCTAAATCCACCCAATTTAGTACATGGGATGTGTCCAAGTTATATTTCTTCATTTGGGAGACACGAAACACATCATGAATATATGTCAACTAAGAAGGAAAATATGACATTTATGACACCTTTCTTATCTGCTCAATGATTTCAAAATGGCCAACATACCCCATTGTTATCATTCCCTTCTTCCCCAAACGATGATGACCCAAGTGAAGGGACCCCTTCTAGAATAATCGATCACCCATGGAAAACTTGAGATCTCGATGAATATGATCATATAATATTATTGGTGACTCTAAGATGTCAAAAACCACTATATAATCATCTTTACATTCTCAAATGTCTGTTGCACATGGCATAGTCCCAATAGCATGGTCTGATCCACCGTAGCCCAACATAGTTGAGATTGATAAGGATGACCATAAAACACATCAAAAGAATCCATTCAATCTAAATATTAGTAATTTTTGTTATATGAAAACTTGACCAATCCCTGATGGTTATTCCTTGATCCTCTAAAATCCAAAACACTTTCAAGATGAATATCCTTCAGAAATAGATTTTCCCACTCCTCCTGACCATCCATTCAAGGATGTTATTCCATACTCATCTTAATCTATGACTCCAATACCTTTTGAAGGAATTCAAGTAATTTAGAGGTGAAATGGGAATCTCTATCTGAAACAACTACCTATGACACTCCAAAAAGCCTTACTACCTCTTTAACATACAGTTGTTCCATCTCAGCCACTTTACCTGTATCTATGATTGAAATAAAATTGTATGATTTGGTAAAACAATAATTCCCCACATAAATGCAGTTCCTTCCCCATGGATTGTGAGGAAATCCAATAATAAAATACATGGAAACCTCATAACATGTCCAGGTAGGAATGGGTAATCGCTAAAGCAAACCGGTGGGCCTTTGATGCTCTTCCTTTACCTGCTAGCTTGTATAACACCTCGATACAAAAAAATATATTTCCTACCTCATGCCTAGACACAATAACATAGATAGAACACAATAACACATATAGGTAACTTGGAATGAATTAACCAATGAGACTGGTGGATTTCCTATAACACCACCTTCATCAAGGATAGCGACACCACTGAACATTCCTTAAACCAAATGACACCCTCATGAGACAAAGAATAATGAAAAATGTCTCCCCATCATACAGAAACATAATAGACCACTATCACATAATATCACTTGGATGTTCCCCATAAATAAACTCTATAAGGTAAGGATTCAATTGAAAACTCTCCAAGAATGAACCCTCATTGTGCTCCTTGGTCTCCAAATGCATATGGGAAAAGATCCTCATCAGAGTCCACTCATCACTAGACATCCTCAAAACATGTACTGACACTTGTTTTCTCAAGGAATAGGCCAAAAAATTAAACTTACCCAGGGTATATATAATATCAATGTTGAATCCTTGAAAATACTCTATAAAATAGTGTTTCCACAGGTTCAGGTATTTTTGGGAGAAAATGTAGGATAAACATGTATGGTTATAGTAGACAACAAATTTATCATAAAAAATATAATGGATCCAAGAATTCAGGGAATGCATAACTACTACCAATTCAAAGTCATGGGTTTGGAAATTCTTTTCATGTGGTCGAAGTTGGCTGGAGCTATATGCCACCACATGATAACCCTACATAAGAACACACCCGAGACCCATACCTAAAGCATTATTATAAACTACATAGCCCTTCCCATACTCTTTCAAGATCATTAATGGTTATATATTCAACTGATAGTTCAGTTCCACAAAGGATTCCTAACACTATAGGATCCATTCAAACATCACCCCATTCCTATTGAGTGTGGTCATGAACAAGTAAATTTGAGATAAATCTAGAAAAACAACATATAATAACATTCCAGGCCAAGAAAACTCTTGAATTTAAACATTTTATTCGGATGCTCACATGACATAACTACACTGATCTTCTCGGGGTACCCTGAATCTCCCTACATCAAAATCACATGACCTAGAATAATTACCTCCCCAATCAAGAATTCTCACTATGAAATCATGGAATATATGTGGTGATCCCATAGAGGTACCAAAATAATCCAAAAACGATTCTCCCGCTCCTCCTCAGATCTATATTAAACTAGGATGTCATCTAAAAATACCTCAATGAAAGAGTCAAGATACTGGTGGAACACCATATTCATGAGTTCCAGAAAAACTGTTGGTTCATTGGACAACCTAAAAGGCATGAAAAAATACACAATGTAGTCATAGAAATTTCAAAAATCCATCATGGTGATGTCCACCGCTCTCACACGGACATGATGATTTCCTGAATGAAAATTTATCTTTGAAAACCACTTTCCCAACATTAGTTAATCAAACGAGTCATCAATTCGTGGAAAAGGAAATTTATTCTTAATATTAACCTTATTCAGCTTCCGGTAATCAATGTACAATCGTAGGGATCTGTCGGCCTTCATTGAGAATAATACAGGTGCGGACGAATGAGAGATGATCGAGTGAATGAACCCTAGGGGTTAAAAATCATATTGTTGTTTAATTAATTCCCCCAATTTGGTGGGGGCCATGCGATATAAGTGAAAAGATACCCACTATGTTCCCAGTTCAAAATAAATCAGGAACTCCACCTAAAACTCTAGGGGTATTCCTTAATAGTAATCAAGAAATTCCATGAAACTCATCCACTACTTGAGGTAATCCACCCTCAACAGCACCACCACTATCCTCCAATGCATGGGATGATAACTGAAAGATAAGGTTTTCCAAATCTGGGGGTTGTGGTACTGTGCCACCTGACTAAGATCCAATTCTCAACGAAATTCTTGAGGACACCCATAAGGTTCTAGGAAACTCACCCACCAACTATAACAATCAAAATGAAATTGGAAGTGAACCACCCAATCCATGCCAAGAATCACATAAAATAGGTCCATGTTTAGGTATTAGAAATCCCACTCCATCACAACCCTTGTCACGGAGAGCACAAATAATGGAAACCTGAGACGTTGCTCCTTATTCCTACAAAATTGCTTTCGTAAATCCTTTAAAAAATCCATCTTCACTGTTGGAATGTTAAACACCTCCATAATATTGGCATTGAAAAAAGAAATAGATTCCCCAGTATAAGGAAACTATAGTTATAGTAGATGAAATTAGAAAGGTTCCTATAACTATTGGGGGATTCGGATTTGTCTCACTGGTACTTGATCCAAAACATGAGTATGGATGGTATCTTTCTAAGAATGTCTTTCGGCCTGTGGATCTACCTTGAACATGCACTTCCCTGATGGAATTACGCTCCTAACACCATGACTACCAAACCGATACCCATCCATCTAGGTCAGATCTTAATGATTATGAACTCCCTAGAATCCATAGCTCTTATAAATCTACGGTATGAAAACAGCACCCTAATGAAACACTATATGTGCCCCATACATCAACATTGATGACATGTCCTAGGAGGAGATATGAAATTAGGTTGAGTGTCCCCTAAACTCCCGAACTAATGTAACAAAACCGATCTGGAATTAAAAGGTCCAGAAGAAAACTACCTAGAAGGATGCCATGAACTACCACCTCCATTCTTCCATTGCTCACCCTACTTCATCTATTTCATGGAAGAGCTTACCCTTCCCACAACTTACAACACTCCATAAAACCAATAACTTATTTTCTGATAAATATCGACCTTGCAAGAATGCTCAGCTACCATAGCATAAGTTCCCATCATGGAAAAGAATAATTAAGAATAAATTTCTAATTTCACCAACCTCTGAAACTTTTGATGATTTATATATTCATTATAAAAATTTGTAGGTTCATATATCACTAGCTCAACAAAATGGTAAGAATATTCTATCTCTAAACAATCTCATGGAGAAAGATCCATGAACTCTTGTGATCTGGAATAGGCCAGGACCTCATGACAACACTACACATTGAATAAGGACTTCATATCCACACAACTTATCTAGTCATGCATTCCAACATGAATTAATGAGTCCCATAACATTCAATTGGGACCCTAAAGAAATTAAAATGAAAATTTAACCCAGAAATACTCATGGGTTTCATGAAACTAAAACATCATCTCGATCTTTTCGAGCCACTCCACTGCCTCTTGTGGATTAGTGTTTCCCAGAAAATTTGGAGGATTGTTCTTGAAAAAATCCTGATACTTTTCCATTCTAGGACCAGATTCATCCTCTATAAATTGATAAGAGGCTAGAGCCACTTCCCATCTAGGAGAATAAACTCCCATGACCACAGATTCTACCAACCATTGATCAATTGGGGTAGGAGAACTATCTCAAACTTCCTCAGCAAGGTGAAATACAACTATGTGGGGATTCATGTTTCTACAAAAAGAAAAATTAAAAAGAGAAAAAATTAGTACAACAGTTATGAAAATTTCAGCAGTAGCATAAAATATAAATAAATTAAACTTCCCATGACAATAAAATGACCAAACCACTTCACGTCCACCAAATGTCCACATGCAGTTTGCAGCCTGCCTGTCCCACCTAGAAGAGAAGTCAAATAAAAATCTCAACTTCCCATGGAGACTGAAGGTCTACCACGAGGTGTGTTGGCCAGGCACCCTAATCACATCTAGAACACCAAGCCCCGAAAATCCTTGTTTTTTACTAAACTGACTCATTCCAACTAAAATGAACCCATGACCATAGCATGCATTGATACCAAATTTTCAAGAACCAAGATGCTCTGTCACTTGAACTAGTTCCTGACCCAGTCTATGGCATGGCCATAAGTGCATTCCTCATTCCCAAAAGCTGGAAAAAGTACTCGAGTATCCTAAACAATTATTTGAAATGATTTAACCCATTTTATATGCATAAAAAACACCAAAAAAATTTAACAAACCGATTCTGAAAATTCAAATAAAAAATCCTTAATCAATTTTTCAGAATTGAGTTACCTAGTTCAAACCAACACCCAAAATGTTTTCAACAAAAAGGATTGTTAATTTTATCACAAAACCCACCACATGTCAAGGTGATATCATCCAAAATCCACCTCTAAATCACCCAACCAACCAAAAAGCTATCAACCCAATCCACCATTACCAAAAGCATGGCCCTTACCTGGGTCAAGCATTACCAAGTATACTTACTAAAAATGGTGTAGGTCAATGTGATACTAAGCCCAGTAGGATGAATTATAGGAAAAGATTCCATGTAGTAAATGTTAAAATGAAAAAAATCATTATTTTACACAAAGGAATATTAGGAAAAACATTAAGAAAAACTTATTTAAATGAAATTAAATATTAAAGAAAATAGTTATTAAAGAGAACACTCTTTTTAAAAAAAAATACAACCAAAAAATACTCTACGATGATGTTTAGTGCAATATAGCCAATGAGCATTATTCGCGGGAACTACGCTAAAGTTGTAGCTAGAAGTGGCACACTAGGTACCTCGTATCTCAGGGAAATTTGGTATAAGAACCATGACCAATGGCTTTCTTAGGAATGAGACACTAGATATGAGAAATATCCAATTTTTTAGTGGTCTCAAATCATATCCCATATATTGTTAGTGTTGTTGTATTCTATTCCTCTAAGTGAATCCAAGTTGTAGCCACTTATGAATCACTAGCATACTATTCCAAGTATACTCACCTAGATAAATGGGTATGTGTTTTGTGCTCAAACAAGTTTCACATATCACATATCACTACTTTCATATCCAAATTCAATTTTAGAACCATACAAACAGAATTGTTTTTCCAAAACAAGGTTGTCACTGCCTATTCAATTCAATAATCCATTTGGAAAATTTATAAAAAAAACTCAAGAACAACACAAGTATTTTCCTCCAAAAGGTTCACCAAATGAACTCTTGTAAAATAAATGGTATGGATTCATCACACATAAATATGAATTTAAACCCTTACATAATATAATAAACCAATTTCAAAATTTATGAAATCTTTCTATGTGAATCATCAAGAGTTTTCGCAATAAATATGTAACATCCCAGGTAAATAAAGAATAAAGAATTTTCATATTTATTAATATTTACGAATTAAATATTAATTTTACTTTAAATGGGTTTCTATGATCGATAGCATACCCGATACGCAACGATGAGTTCCTTTGAAAACTTACGTTGCACACTAGTAATAAAACAATATTATTTTAAATGTTATTTAACACGTAGCTGTTGTACTGGCGGGAATGGATAGAAATAACTAAAATATGATTATATATGTTTGTTAAATGTTTTTACATTTATCTAATAAAGGATAAAGGCTTAAAATACGAAAAGAATTCAATTTTAGGCTTATATACTCTAATTTTCCCGAAAGGACCACTTATCACCTTTTGACGGCGAACCGTCATTAAATATAGTTTTGATCGATCTTATAAATTATAATGGACCAAATAAAACTCTTCTTTAGAATTGGGACATCAAAATTTACTTTGTGTAAATTTTTGGTATCTTTCCTATAAAGTTCATTTTTTAATGAATAGTGTAAAATGTTGTATTTTAATTCAAAACCTATTTTTAATCTAATTTTTTAAGATGATTAGATTATATTTTGAATTAGTTTTAAAGTTAAATTAGAATATATTTTTACCATTAAATCCAATAGTGGTCGTTGGAATTAATTTCACTTTGAAATCGGACTTAAACTAGTGTCAATCTTTTGATACTTATTGTTTCATAAAAACACGCTATTTGCTCTGACAGCGGGAATTAATTATTAAATTAATTAATGCAACTAATATGGTGTGAATTTTGTAAAATGGACTTCCTTTTTGAATTCAGAATATCAAATATAGCTTAGGGTGAAGTTTTGGTATTTTTCTGAAAAACTTCAATTTTTGATGAATAGTGAAACCACTAAGTGGTACTTATAAAAACTGATTTTTCATTTAAATGAAATTTTACCACTTCTGTGATTTGAATTTCAAAAATCTGACATACATGGTTGTTATTAAGAAGTAAAATGTGGTTCAATGAGATTAAAATAATTTTTCTGTGAATAGTAACTTATTAAGTTTTTAATCGAGATTAGAGGTAATTAGTGCAATTTAAGGCAAAAATGATATTATAATAAAATGAAAATACCTTGACACATGTCCTACACTTATTGGATGTGTCATGGGCGGCCAAGAAAAGCCATGGGTCAACTTGGGGACCCCATGGATCCACTTTGGTTGGGAAATGACATAAATAACTTTTTATTTAATGTTAAAGTAAAAATGACACAAACAAAAGTTATTTTACTAAAACAATTTTTACATGGGGATATACAATTCAGAGTTTTGATTATAAATATTCATTGGAAATATAAAGAGATTTCCTACATCATAGTATTTTTTTTTATAATTTTTAGACTTTAAATAAATTAAATTATTTATGACATCATGATGATGCAGCGATGACCTCATTATTTAACGATTTAAATAAAATGGAATGATAAAGTAAAATCTAAGACCTAAACATGGCCAAAACCTATTGGATGGTTGGATTTAGAACCCTTATCACCTTATCTTCGAAACATATCAATTTGGGACCTCTTAAATCCGAATACCATTTTAAAATAAAGTGACTTTTCTTTACCTTCCAAGAGTGCCCCTCCTCTTCTCTTATAAAGGCCCCTACCTCTACCTCCTTACCCACACTCCCAAAGAATTTGTCTCGGAAAAACCCTTCCCAATTTGGATCTTCACATCCCTCTCTTACTCCTTGAAGCCTCAATTTGGGTAGATGTCTTCCCAAGGAAGCCTTTGGGCTCAATCCAAAGGGAGTTACCCGATTTTAAGGTAATGTCTTCACTTGAGTCCTTTTGTTTTATTTTGCTTCTCCAACCCCATAAACTCTTTTTATTAATTTATTATGTAAAAAGTACTGTATCTTCAATATACTAGTATGTTTTTATAAGAAGGATTCGAGCTACACTTACACACACCTACATCTAATGGTTAAAGGACATACTGTTTCCGTGGATGGTGAATTTATGCCTCCCGAAACGATGATTGTTCAACATTCTTTTAACACCTTAAAAGGTGTCCATTAAGATGTCACTATATTTATATATGATATATAATATGTTTATGTTTTCATTAAGAATCTGTATTTTCCATTTTGGGCATACCTTTATGGTTTCCATTATGGGTAAACGCGATATCTTCAAGTGCGGACTACCGCCCCCTCAAAGTGATTTGATTCGTTAAATACCATATGTGGGACGTATAAAGGATGGAACTATGATATTATATATGATATTATACTGGAATTATAATATACCTTTATATCATTATGATTCCATTCTATAAAATACGAAATAGAAATGAAAGTAGCGTTCATGCGTACGTACGGCTTACCGTGTCCATGAACGGTGCATTTCATTTCTTACCTCTAAATGATTATGTAATATTATAAAGGCATGTATATACTGGATATATATGATATATACATCATGATTATAATTCTGGATATAATGGATAAATGAACAACTTGTAATTATAAAGGGTTTATTTTTGACTCAAGTACCAATGATCGTTAAAACGACCGTTATTAACTTAAATAATTACATAGTGTTAATGACATGGAAATAAGTGATATAAAAGGAATAATGAACTTGAAAAAGGGTTCTTAAGCAAGTAAAAATTAACTCAAGTTTATTATTCAAGACATTAATGAACGATCGAGTCAAGTCAGACCCGAGGTATGGGACTTCGTCTCAATCTCCTTTCACTGAGGCATATTTTGTTTTATACACAACCTTATTTTATATGGTGTATAAACCCCTTTGAATTTTACGTTTATCCAAAAGGAATATTTTTTATACGAAGCGTTTTACTAAACGACAAAAGGGAATGTTTTTTTCGTACGTATGCGGTGACAATGACTTCTCCACCGACGTGACCATTATTTGAGTTTCGACTTCCTCTACAAGCCATACCTTCTTTTTAAAAGAAAAATAAATACCATGTTTTAATTTTATTTTATTTTGGTATTGAAAATGGTTTTCATAATGTTTTTATATCAATGTGTTGTATTGATATCTTTTGATTGAAAGGTGGAAATGTTATGTTTCCTGTATGCATGTTTTATGTGATACGATTATGTTGAGGTTCTTGGGAATTATTATGAAGACGGGTGGTTCCGTGATAAACTAAGGGCGGGTGAGCCCGATATAGCTCTCCAATGCATTGGGTAATGCGAAGGAGTGTAACGTTAAGGTTTATCCGAAGATATTTAGGGAATATACTGTGATGGGTATTCCAAACATAACCAAGAGGGTTACTCCCTACGTAAGAATGTTATGAATGCCACAAGTTACCTTTATGTCTGATGATTTCTATGATTTATTCATGATTTGATGAGGTATGTTGAAGTGATTATGTTTTATGGGTAAAGTATAATTTCATTATTATGTATATATGTACCCATGTTTCCTTTCCATATATATTTTATATCCCTTACTGAGCTTTTTATGCTCATCCCAAGTTTTTTTGAAATGTTTTTCACAGGTCAAGGGAAAGGTACATGATATAATGATAGTGTCAAGGAAGTGTCAAGAAAGAATCCATGTTTTATTTTAAATATGATTCCATTGATGGGAAAGAAGAATACTATCTTTATGTAACCACTTTGTTTATATGTGGAATGTAATGAAAGTTTTATGATCTAATTCTCCAAAACTCTAAACCTGAAAAGATCCTCAATGTGTAATCTTGTAATAACTCAAGATAAAGTAAGGTTTAAGGCTGGGGCCTTATAGTTGGTATCATAGGTCGGTTTAGACAACTTTAGGAGTTAGAAAATTGTTAAATTATAAGTTAATTTATGGTATGACTGGAATGATATAACATTTATAGATTACCATGTTGCTTCACCTAAGGAATTTCTATGATAAGAATTGTTTTCCATAGAGGAAACAGAGCATCTTTTCTAGGAAGGGATACTGAGGGAAATTACCTTTCAAATCAGTATCCTGGGGTGGTCAGAATCAGAACTAAACAGTTTGTTGCAGTGATGGCTCAGTTGACTCAGGTGAAAAATGTTTGTTGTTTTTATTGATGATATTTTGGTATTTTATAAAAGTAAAGAGGTGCATGAATGACATTTAAGGGTTATTTTGAAAACCAAAAAAGAAAATAAATTGTATGGGAAATTCAGAAAATGTGAGTTTTGGTTGCAAAAAATTTCTTTCCTTGGTCACATTGTTTCTAAAGATGGGATAACCGTTGATCTTGCTAAAACAAAGGATGTTGAAGAATGGACAAGACCCAAAAATGTAACAGAGATTCGTAGTTTACTTGGTTTGGAAGGCTATTACCGAAGGTTTGTTAGAAATTTTTCATGGTTATCTAGTCCAATGACTAAGCTAACTCAGAAGGGTGTTAAGTTTATCTGGACAAAAAAATGTGATGATTGTTTTCAGGAATTTAAAAGAAGATTGGTGAATGCCCCAGTTTTGGCACTACCTTCCATGAATGGTGAGTTTGTTATATACAGTGATGCTTCATTGAAAGGACTTGGTTGCGTCCTAATGCAGAATGATCAGGTAATTGCTTAATCTTCATGACAGTTGAAAACTCATGAGGTAAATTACCCTACACATGATTTGGAATTAGCTGCTGTTGTTTTCTATTTAAAAATATGGAGGCATCATTTGTATGGAGTAAAGTGTGAAATATATACTGATCATAAAAGATTAAAGTATATATTCACTCAGAAAGAGTTAAACATGAGATAGAGGAGATGGCTGGAATTAATCAAGGATTATGATTGTACAATTCATTACCATCCGGGAAAATCAAATAAAGTGGATGATTCTTTGAGTCGAAAAAGTAATGCTTTATTAGAAATGTTGCGTTTGGAACGTGATCCTTTGGTTAAGGATTTTATGAACATTGGCATAGAAGTTGTTGGTGAAGGAAGTTATTCTGTTTTGTTTCAGGTATTAGTGAGATCATCTCTATCAGATAGAATCAAGCAAGCACAAAAGCAAGACATTGAGTTGCAGAAAAAGGTAGAGCTGGTTCAGAAAGGTAAGTTGCCTGAATTCAACATTGATAAAGATTGCGTTTTTAGATTTAGGAAGAGATTGTGTGTGCCTTGTGATTCACAGTTGAAGAGAGGGTTTTTATGTGAAGCTCATAGTTCTCCGTTTTCAGTTCATCCTGGTAGTACTAAGATGTATAGAGATCTGCGGGAGTATTTCTAGTGGGATGGAATGAAAAGAGATATTGCTGATTTTACTGTGAAGTGTTTGACATGCAAACAGGTCAAAGTAGAGCGGAAGTTACCAAAAGGGATGATTCATCCTTTACCAGTTCCAGAGTGGAAATGAGAGAATATATCCATGGACTTTTTTGTGGGATTACCAAAGACATCTCGAGGTAATAATGCAATCTGGGTTATTATTGATCGCTTGACTAAATCTGCTCATTTCCTTGCTATACGAGATACTTTTTCCCTAGATCAACTTTCCCGTTTTTATCTTAAAGAGATAGTCAGGTTACATGGAGTTCCCCTCTCCATTGTATCTGATCGTGATCCCAGGTTCACTTCTAACTTTTGGAAAGGCCTTCAGAAGTCTTTGGGTAATGAATTAAATTTTAGTACATCATTTCATCCTCAATCAGATGGGCAGTCAGAACGAACAATTCAGACATTGGAGGATATGCTACGAGCTTGTTTGATGGATTATGAGGGAAGTTGGGACCAACATCTTTCTTTGGTTGAATTTTCATATAATAACAGTTTTCATTCCAGTATACAGATGACACCATTTGAGGCGTTATATGGGAATCAGTGTCGAACTCCAGCTTTCTGAGATGAAGTGGGTGAAAGGAAGTTGATGGGACCAGAATTGGTAGAAGAGATGGCAGAAAAATTTCAGCTGATTCAGAAACCAATGAGAACAGCTCAAAGCAGGCAGAAGAGTTATGCGGATAACCAGAGGAAGGATCTATCTTTCGAGGTAGGTGATCATGTTTTTCTCAAGGTTTCTCCATGAAAAAGTGTGATGAGATTTGGCAATAAAGAAAAGCTGAGTCCATGGTTCATTCGACCATATGAAATTCAGGAGAGAGTTGGATCAGTTGCATACAGAGTGGCATTACCTCCGAGTTTATCTCAGGTAGACAATGTTTTTCATGTTTCGATGTGGAGAAAGTATATTCCAGATCCATCTCATGTTTTGTGCCCAGAGGTAGTTCAGTTGGAAGAGAATCTCTCTTATGAAGAACAACCAGTCCAGATTCTTGATCAAAGAGAGAAAGTGTTGCGAAATAAGGTAATCCACCAGGTAAAGGTTTTGTGGAAAAACAATATGGTTGAAGAGGCAACGAGGGAATCTGAAAATGCTATGAGGGATAAATACCCCCACTTATTTTGATAAGTGAATAAAATTACGAGGACGCAATTCCCAAAAGGGGGGAAAGATATATCATCCCAGGTAAATAAAGAATAAAGAATTTTCATATTTATTAATATTTATGAATTTAATATTAATTTTACTTTAAAGGGGTTTCTATGATCGATAGCGTACCCGATACGCAACGATGAGTTCCTTTGAAAACTTACGTTGCACACTAGTAATAAAATAATATTATTTTAAATGTTAGTTAACACGTAGCCGTTGTACTGGCGGGAATGGATAGAAATAACTAAAATATGATTATATATGTTTGTTAAATGTTTTTACATTTATCTAATAAAGGATAAAGGCTTAAAATATGAAAAGAATTCAATTTTAGGCTTATATACTCTAATTTTCACGAAAGGACCACTTATCACCTTTTGACGGTGAACCGTCATTAAATATAGTTTTGATCGATCTTATAAATTCTAATGGACCAAATAAAACTCTTCTTTAGAATTGGGACATCAAAATTTACTTTGTGTAAATTTTTGGTATCTTTCCGATAAAGTTCATTTTTTAATGAATAGTGTAAAATGTTGTATTTTAATTCAAAACCTCTTTTAAATATATTTTTTTAAGTTGATTAGATTATCTTTTGAATTGGTTTTAAAGTGAAATTAGAATATATTTTTACCATTAAATCCAATAGTGGTCGTTGGAATTAATTTCACTTTGAAATCGGACTTAAACTAGTGTAAATATTTTGATACTTATTGTTTCATAAAAACACGGTATTTGCTCTGACAACGGGAATTAATTAATAAATTAATTAATGAAAATTATATGGTGTGAATTATGTAAAATGGACTTCCTTTTTGAATTCAGAATATCAAATATAGCTTAGGGTGAAGTTTTGGTATTTTTCTGAAAAACTTCAATTTTTGATGAATAGTGAAACCACTAAGTGGTACTTATAAATACTGATTTTTCATTTAAATGAAATTTTACCACTTCTATGTTTTGAATTTCAAAAATATGACATAAATGGTTGTTATTAAGAAGTAAAATGTGGTTCAATGAGATTAAAATAATTTTTCGGTGAATAGTAACTTATTAAGTTTTTAATCGCGATTAGAGGTAATTAGTGCAATTTAAGGCAAAAATGATATTATAATAAAATGAAAATACCTTGACACATGTCCTACCCTTGTTTTATGTGTCATGGCCGACCAATAAAAGCTATGGGTCAACTTGGGGACCCCATGGAGCCACTTTGGTTGGGAAATGACATAAATAACTTTTTATTTAATGTTAAAGTAAAAATGACACAAACATAAGTTATTTTACTAATTTTTTTTTTCATGGGGTTATAAAATTAAGAGTTTTGATTATAAATAGTCATTGGAAATATAAAAATATTTCCTACATCATAGTATTTTTTTATAATTTTTAGACTTTAAATAAATTAGATTATTTATGACATCATGATGATGCAGCGATGACCTCATTATTTAACGGTTTAAATAAAATGGAATGATAATGTAAAATCTAAGACCTAAACATGGAAAAAACCTATTGGATGGGTGGATTTCGTACCCTTATCTCCTTATCCTAGAAACAAATCAATTTGGGACCACTTAAATCCGATTACCATTTTAAAATAAAGTGACTTTTCTCTACCTTCCAAGAGTGCCCCTCTGCTCCTCTTATAAAAGGCCCCCACCTCTACCTACTTACCCATACTCCCAAAGCCTTTGGCTCGGACAAACCCTGCCCATTTTTTCTCTCCACATCCCTCTTTTACTACTTGAAGCCTCACTTTGGGCAGAAGTCTTCCCACGGAAGCCTTTGAGCTCAAACCAAAGGGAGTTACCCGATTTTAAGGTAATGTCTTCACTTGAGTCCTTTTGTTTTATTTTGTTTCTCCAACCCCCTAAACTCTTTTTATTAATTTATTCTGTAACAACTCCATTATCTTAAATATAATAGGATGTTGTTATAAGAAGGATTCGAGCTACCCTTACACAAACCTACATCTAATGGTTAAAGGACATACTGTTTCCGTGGATGGTGAATTTATGCCTCCCGAAACGATGATTGTTCAACATTCTTTTAACACCTTAAAAGGTGGCCATTAAGATGTCACTCTATTTATATATGATATATAATATTTTTATGTTTTCCTTAAGCTTTTGTATTTTTCATTTTGGGCATACCTTTATGGTTTCCATTATGGGTAAACACGATATCTTCATTTAAGGAAGTGCGAACTACCGCCCCCTCAAAGTGATTTGATTCGTTAAATACCATATGTGGGACGTATAAAGGATGGAACTATGATATTATATATGATATTATACTGGAATTATAATATACCTTTATATCATTATGATTCCATTCTATAAAAAACGAAATAGAAATGAAAGTAGCGTTCATGCGTACGTACGGCTTACCGTCTCCATGAACGGTGCATTTCATTTCTTACCTCTAAATGATTATGTAATATTATAAAGGCATGTATATACTGGATATATATGATATATACATCATGATTATAATTATGGATATAATGGATACATGAACAACTTGTAATTATAAAGGGTTTATTTTTCACGCAAGTACCAATGATCGTTAAAACGACCGTTATTAACTTAAATAATTACATAGTGTTAATGACAAGGAAATAAGTGATATAAAAGGAATAATGAACTTAAAAAAGGGTTCTTAAGAAAGTAGAAATTAACTCAAGTTTATTATTCAGGACAGTAAAGATTGATCGAGTCAAGTCGGACCCGAGGTATGTGACTTCGTCTCAATCTCCTTTCATTGAGGCATATTTTGTTTTATACACAACCTTCTTTTATACAGTGTATAAACCCCTTTGACTTTTACATTTATCCAAAAGGAATCTTTTTTATACGAAGCGTTTTACTAAACGACAAAAGGAAATGTTTTTGTCGTACGTATGTGGTGACAACGACTTCTCCGCCGCAGTGACCGTTATTTGAGTTTCAGCTTCCTCTACATGCCATACCTTCTTTTTAAAAGAAAAATAAATACCATGTTTTAATTTTCTTTTATTTTGGTATTGAAAATGGTTTTCATAATGTTTTTATATCAATGTGTTGTATTTATATCTTGTTATTTAAAGGTGGAAATGTTATGTTTCCTTTATGCATGTTTTATGTGGTACGATTATGTTGAGGTTCTTGGGAATTATTATGAAGACGGGTGGTTCCGTGATAATCTAAGGGCGGGTGAGCCCGATATATCTCTCCAATGCATTGGGTAATGCAAAGGAGTGTAACTTTAAGGTTTCTCCGAAGAGATTTAGGGAATATACTGTGATGGGTATTCCAAACGTAACCAAGAGGGTTACCCCCTACGTAAGAATGTTATGAATGCCTCAAGTTACCTTTATGTCTTATGATTTCTATGATTTATTCATGATTTTATGAGGTATGTTGAAGTGCTTATGTTTTATGGGTAAAGTATGATTTCATTCTTATGTATATATGTACCCATGTTTCCTTTCCATATATATTTTATATCCCTTACTGAGCTTTTTATGCTCATCCCATGTTTTTTTGAAATGTTTTTCACAGGTCAAGGGAAAGGTACATGATATGATGATAGTGTCAAGGAAGTATCAAGAAAGAATCCATGTTTTATTTTAAATATGTTTCCATTGATGGGAAATAAGAATACTATCTTTATGTAACCACTTTGTATATATGTGGAATGTAATGCATGTTTTATGATCTAATTCTCTAAAACTCTAAACCCGAAAAGATCCTCAATGTGTAATCTTGTAATAACTCAAGATTAAGTAAGGTTTAAGGATGGGGACTTATAAAATACCCCCAATTCCATGTAAAATTTCCACTGTTAAATAAAAAACACAATTAATACTTTTGAAAACCACTTTTAATCACACACAATTAACAAAGAACATGAAAAATTAAACATGAAAGAAAAATAAACTTACAAAATAATGTTTACACTTGGAAATACTAAATTTTTAGGTCAAAACTCCCCAAAAGGTGGTTCCAATCTTCAACCACACCTCAACTACACCACAATCAACCAAAAATTTGCACTAATTAAAGATATCGAACCCAAAGTCACATGTTTATACCCTACAGATGAGACCCTAGTTGCCGAAAAAATAGAACCTTATGAAAGTGTGATAAACCCCAAAAGTTAAGGAATAACGAAGGGGAAGTCAACAAACTTTATGATTCATGATGTTTCATCAACCAAAATGGCTTCCAAAATGGGTGACAAAGGTGCTTTAGGGACCTTGTAGGCCTTCTATGGATTAAATTACCTATTGGGTATGAAAATAGTTGAACACCGATTAATTGTGGTTGTGAAAAATTGAATACAATTTTTTTTTGAAATCAACTTGGTGCATTGTTTTTCCACATGGTTTAAAAAATTGCGTGGTAACCGTTCACAGGTTCTATCAAGACCGCACAAAAACATGGGTTAGGGTGCACAGTCGTGCGGTGGACTTGTGGTAGGTTCTGTCTCCTACCACATGGATACCTAGTTTTTGAGCACAATTACTATTAACTATGTTCCAAATGTACGCCTAGGTTTTTCCACCCAAAACTACAATTTTTCTCCAAATTTCAAATAGAATCCATGGGGTAAAGATAGACCGATAATAAGAGAGAAAATATATAAAAAGAATGATAGGAATATGTAAACGTCATCATTAGAAGTATTAAATTAATTTAAATATTTTGTTTTAAAATATAGACTATCATTTTCTATAGAACCCCTTTTATATTTTGGAATCTAGTGATACATATGAAAATCATCCTACAATCATTACAATCTAAACATATTTTTGAATAAAAATCCACTCATGCACTACACGATTTAGTAGTGCTAAAATTATTCTTCCATTAATATTTATTATTTATTCTATAATCTATATATTTCATTATTAACATAGGTAAATCTAGTTTTATATAATTTGGTTTCATGAATTCATAATATATAACATTATTTTGGTATTTTATTTTCTAAATCTTACTAGATATTTCATATATATCCCTCATATCCTATATTCTATTTTTTATCTAAGATCCTCTCATATAAAATATCTTCATTATTCATTTGAAATGATATTATTACTCAACTTCATGAAGTGAAAAATCATTATTATTTAAATGATTATTTATATTATTGTAAAAGAAAATTGTTTTTCTTTTTCTATAATTTTTCCTTATCTCTTTTAAAATGATATGTATACTACCTCATCATGTTGATATGTTAATCTACACCAAGAACAATAAAATGTTTAATAACCCACAAATACATTTACCTGGACATCTGTCCATTATAATCGATAAAAGGATCTTATCAACCATTTATTCATTAATGAAATTAATTTATCTAATGGATTATAAGAAATTACAGATATTTATGAATCACTAATATATTTAAACTACTGGATATATTGTTAATTAATCTAATGTTTCATATTTTTCTCAATGCTTAGAACTTCTAATTTATATTAATTTTTATCATTCAAAATGTGTAACCACTAAATTCATTCAAATTACATTAGTTATTTCATAAGATAAAATTTTCATAAATATATTTCATTTTTTAAAACACAAGAGAGTATTTTAAAAATTTTAGTTTTGCTAAAACTCATCCATTCGATTAAGAGTTAAATTTTTACTTACCTTCCCCATAATATTATATTATGTAGGAAAAATAATTTAAATATCAACTCTTTTTTTGATAATATATGTCATTTTCTTTTCTCTACAACATTCATAATCAATACCATAATATATATGTCACACATTATGATTCAAACCATTATGTATTCCTACTATATGATTGGTTAAAATAAATAATTTTTCATTTTTTATATGTTATTTAAGGGAAAATATATGGAATTTATATAATAATATATATTTTATAATTAAGGAAACTTTAAGAAGAGAATAATTTAAGAATTAATAATTTTAGAGATATAAATCCCCTTAAATGAAAATAGTTTAAGGGATTAATATAAATTATCTCTGAACTATTTATGTATAAATAAAAAACAATACATAATTAATACACAACTGAAAATTTTTCTATAAAAACAAAACATATATTTTAATATTAAAGTAAGGAATTTAATGGAAAATATTACATGTGGGGTTTTTTTATGAAAAATCAAGAACACTTCTCAAAAATTTGTTAAGGGGATATGCAGTTTACTATCTAAAATATTTTCAACAATTTAATGTAATAACACCCTTATTCACCCATATCACAGTGGATCTCTATCATAATATTGAACCTAAAAGATCTAATGAATTGGAATATTGTGAAAATATAATATATAAAATTCAAATAAAGATTAATATATAAGTGGAATGAGAAGGTTTATAGATAAAATGTTTAATATTTAATAAGATACAATTATATATATATAGGATTCATGAAATTATAATAATTAGTGTTAGGAAATTTTATCCATGGGAATGATAAAATATTATAATGTATTATATTTATAATTAAATTAATATATTCAAAACATAAAATGAAGTGTTAGAGTTAGGAAATTTTATCCATGGGAATGATAAAATATTATATTGTATTATATTTATAATTAAATTTATTTATTACATTCTTATCATGGAATTTATCCATGGTTGTGTGGTACTGATTGAGTTCCTATATGTGAAAAAATATGATTCAAATATGGTAAGTGAAAATTATTAAAGTAACTATAAATTTGTATTATAGTAAAGATGTTATAAAAATTTAAAAACAGAATTATATGTGGTACTCTTAATGGGGGTTTTGAGTTCTAAGGTGGACTTCAGGCCTCCATGAATATATTAATGTCTGCATGATATATATCCATAATATGGTCCAATTTAGGGTGGGTTATCTATTTAGGGGGTGGGGGATATTGGTAAGGTCAAAATTGGATCCTTTATTTATGAGTATAATTCCATGATCTTGATCCCCAAAATAATTATAGAAATCACCACCACCACATCCAACATCTACACCACCCACACTACAACCACAACCACCATAAACATCTCAACGATTCATAGTAGAATGATGAACTTCAATTTAGTATCAGATATATGTTCACAACAGGTTTTTAAGAACCAAATAAATGTGAAAATAATTAATTACTTAATGTTATAAGAATAATAAATATTATTATAAAAAATAATTACCTAAAAATATAGATTTTATAACTAATACAAAATTATAAACTAAGGTCACCAATTTCTAGTTGATTATTTAGTAAATACAGTGCAATCCATTTTTGATATTTGATATTTATTAACTGAAGAAACAAATTTAGAAATGATGACCTTACAGATCAGTGTTATAAAAAATATAGATAATTTAAATTAGATGACTCAATATATTTCATTCATTATACCAAATAAATCTCATTTTTTAGAAGTTTTATTTCTGAAAACTAATTAATCCTTAATGATGTTTTTCCACTTCATCCCCTTGTCTATTAACATCACTACCCCATTAATTTAATCCCTCCAAAATCGATATCATTGATGTATCAGATACTATGAACCCCATTTTCCTTATGTACATCTTATAACCATAACCAAATATATTATTCTAAATCCCCTAAAATATCCTCCTCTATATGTATTATTTATTGAAATTATTTTCCTCTATGTTGTTTTGAAGTAGTCATAACCTTCACCCCCCTTACATGGCATTTTAATTATAATTAATTTAAAATTACTAGGGTATTTCATTTTTGAAAAGTGTACATTCTATCTATTTATTGAATTTTATTTTCTAAAGATTATGATTTTTTTATTTAAATTTTAATTTAAAAATTAATTTAGGGTAGGTTTTTCTAATGAAAATTAAATTAAAAAATATATAAATTGTGTAATTTTTTATTTTTTCCTATATATGAGTATTATAAAAAATAACTAAATATTATTCCTTAAATATGTGGTTTATACTAAAAACAATATATATAACAACATAGGGAACATTTTATATGATAATTCTAAATAAAATATCATAGTAAATATATAATTATTTCTTACAAAACCCATAGATGTTATTTATCATTAAAATTCATTTTCTTTGAAACAAATTATAGTTTTTAATATAACCGTCATATATTATGTGAAAATTTTAGTATTTAGAGGAGTAACAACAGGTTTATGTAAACCAATATCATACTTAATAAGGTGTCGTTGAGGTTTTTGGTGGTCTTTTATTGTCCGATCTAATGTTTTGGTGAAACAAGCATGTGATAAAAAATATACAATGCAGTAGATTATCCCCAAGAACCCCACATGGTAGTCACCAAAGATCCAATAGGGATGATAGTGGTAACTAGCACAACCAATTGACCCCAATAAGGCAATTAGAGTTCTAGTAGGGATTCTTGATTTTAAGTGGTATTCTATAATTTTTCTAAAAATAATTTCTATTTAAATAATATAATGATTAGGGATTAAAACAAGGAAGGGGGTTCATATTGAATAGAGTAGCCATGACCCACTCTCTTTACTATTTTCTATCTAGAAAAGAATATATCTTCTATTTTAGATTAGTTCCTCATGAAATTTTTCAGAGGGAATTAATGAAATTAATACACATTATCCATCATCATTTACCTTCATCATCATCATCATAATCATCATCATCATTTGTTAATTTTTTTTTCATTACTGTAACACGTTTCATACGAAATTTTCATCTTAGGGGTTTTATATTTTTTTAATTTCTTATTCCTATATATGAATCGAGCCATGATATTTCATGAGAATATCCCTACATGTATAATGTAGGTGGTACCAAAATATTTACTATATGATACAAGTGTTTAAAATTTGGGTGAAATTTGAGAATGTGTAGGTTCATTTGAGTGACCAAAATCAAGACTATTATTGGGTTTTGGATTACACGTGGTTATCTTAGGTTGGAATATGGTTTTTGCGCATGGATTTTAGTCAATATATAATGATAAGAAGTCTTTTGGTAGTCTTGGTAATTATAATTTAAATCAGAAGTCACCTTTGGTGGATTTGGATGGGATTTTGTGTCTTATAATGATGAGGTGTGTGGATATGAGTGGTGCGGGATAAATTAGTATGACATGGGCATTGTTGATCACTGGATATGTTGTGACAGTTCTTCAACTGAAGTTTTATCATAGTATTTTATTTGCGATATCCACTCAAAATGGGTATATGGTTTTTAAATTCAGGTTCACAAAGGATAGGGCCTATATAGTGGTTTAGACCACTTTTTATTAAATTTATAAAACATAGATTTAGTTTCTTATAGATAATGGAATTGACTATAATTTTGTTGGTGGGATTTTATAATTGTGACCATAGGATAATGGGGATGATTTTTGTCACTATTAAGGACTGATATACTCAAAATGTTTACAAAATATGTTAGGGCTGATATGACAGGTGTGCTGAAGGATGGACATTCATCATACACTAGTTTTTGTAAGGATATTGAACTAGGAGTTGTAAAAGGGTTTGGATGACCATGAAACTTATGATATGATAGATAATAATTCCTTGTGGTATTATGAATGGTTTAGAATGGTTTTATGAGTGGAGTTTAGAATGTAATCTATTTTTATATAAACTGGGTTGGAAGGTCAAAGGATATTTTTCTATGAAATATAACGTGTATATTATCCCACTCTATATTTGGGGGAAGTAGGTAAAGGAATGTAAATTATTGGTTCATTATGGGTGGATTATTTTGTTATTGTTTATTTGGTAACCATAATTTTTACTTTTCATACACTCAAAGACATATAGATATTATATGGGGACATAATTGGTTTTGGACAACTAAATTCATACTCAAACATTTCATGTGCCCTCCATATGTGTAGTAAAGGTTAAGGGACCAATATTTTAATCTTGAAGCTATGATTTTTAGCTACATTAAAACCATTCAATAATTTACTCATAAAATATAACACAATGGTTACCATGAGATTTTCTCATTAGGAGGTTATAGAATAAGATATAAAACAGTCGCATTGTTTAACTTTTTAGTGAAAATTAAGAAATTAAATTGGGGGGTTGAAATGATTAAAAAAATTTAAAATAACTAAAAATTATATTTCAACATCAAATCTAAGTTATTGATTAGAAATAATAAGAAAAATAGATTAATGGAAAAAACTGAAGAAGGCAACAGTGGAAAAACATCGACTCTCAAACACTCCCTTTATCATTGTCAACTATTGATTTCCAATTGAATTATCTAATGTATAACTCAATAGCTCAAGGTATATACCTATATTTTCTAGAAACAATAACAAAACATCAATTATTATTTTTTATCCTCTTAGGAATGTGATTTTATTACCAAAGACCTCTATGAAATCAAACCTAATAGAACATGTTGTGCTTAATGGGGATACATATCCCAAAGATGATTATAAAACTAGGTAACCATTTTATATTAATAATATGATAAAAATAATAAAAATATTTAATATAGTGAAAACAATAATTAAAGCCACATCCTTTAATAAAGAAACCAATTTCTAGAGTAATTCATTAGAGAAATGTTGACAATGAAGAACACAAACTCAAAAGGGATGAATCCTTGGATCTCCACTTCCCACCCTGCCTGGATATTAAAAAATATTGACTGGATTAATTTAAATAGATCCCCAATACTACAACATATATTCATCAACACCACAACCTCATTCTATCCATCAATCCTTTCAAATGAAGGCTAAGATGAAAATATAATGAGAAAGTGGTGTGGAAACATTCTATATAGATCTATTTCCCAAAATGATTTATCAAATTTAGAAATTCTCCCAACAAGATGTGGATTATATGTATTCATAAATTTTGGTCAAACATTATTCCTCTTTCTCCATAATAAATATAATAATATATTTCATAGGGATAAATCATTATTATTTAATTACTAAGTTGATCTATTTCTGTCCAAAGTGTCTCTTCATCTTCCTCTACATTCATAAACACATAGACCATCATAAGGACTGAATTTAGTATTTTTATTTATCATTAATATATTTATATGAGTACTATATCTATTATAGGTACACTAATATCATGTAGATCCATATTGGCCATGTTATGCCTCATTTGTTAAGGAATATTCAGTTTTGTCTGAAAACAGATATTCCAATTTGAATTACTTTTTTGGGCCTCCAAATGGCCTATTCCGAAGTTTGTGTAGATTGAACATATTCATCTGATTATAAATTAATCTTCAAAAAACATATTTTGAACATTTTTGTAGTATATAAAATGATATACTAAAAAACAAAAAATGGTGGAAAATAGATAAAATTACAGAAGTAGAGAATCTTCAAAATTAAGCACAAAACACATAGAATTTCAAAAAATGATATAGTTTCTCATAAAATTAAAATTTTATGGTGTTTAATTTATTGAAATTAAAGTAATAAATATTTGAAATTTTATATATATTTCAGTATATTAGAAGGAGATATTATTGCACATGATTGATAATGATGGTTGCAGAAAGACTATGTAGATCCTTGGTACCAAGATGCTGTAGTGTTTTTTCTATTTTGGTCTTACTGTATATGATAAACCTAAATGTATCCAGGTTTAATGTTGAATAACCAGAATGAAATTATTGATATTAAATTTTTATAATGTGTACCAAGGTCATATGTTTATTTTATTTTATATCATGTTTATCTATTTATGTTTATTTTAACATTATTATTTTCTTTATATATTAATGGGGTATAGTCTCCCTATGATTTCCTCTTACATCCAACCAATATTCAGTTTCCTATAAATTATAGGGATGTTCACTAGAGGTTACTTTGTCTCCTAATTAGATGTTTTCAAGAAATATGGCCGAAAGATGCAACAAGGTGGAATATGGTATAGTTCATATTAATTGATATACATTTGGGGTTTTTTTATTTAAGCTATTATAGATGGAATTTTATGAATTTGGTAGTACTTATGCTAGATATTTTCATATCTTCTAATCTATCAAAAATACAGGATGAATTCCATGTTTCTAAGGGATCAAAGATAGATATTTTTGTATTTTGTTCTTGTTGATGTGTTATTAAATTTGGATAAATTTATTATTGACGTTAATAATTTATATCTTGGATTGATTTCTATAAGAGGCTACAGGTGGTACTCATGAATTATTATAGGAAAATAGGGCTCACATGAAATGTTTGTTCCTGATTTTTGTTTCCATTTTGGGTCTAATTCTATATTGGGAATTATCTTGAATATTTAATGTTGTAGCAATAATCTAGATGGTGTTTTCCGGTATATATTCATAGTGTAATTATACGAAGCCAAACGAGGGATTTGATTATTGGTGTAATTATGTATTTGGGTCCTATGTTCATGTGGTGTGTGTTGTATGTGACTCTAAAATGGGTAGTTAAAGAACATGGAACTGGATGATTTATGATTGGATGTGGATAAGGATGTGAAATAGAATGTGATATTGACTACCTATTACATATATTCCTAATTCTGATATCTAAATTTGTATATTCTTAGTAAGTATAGAATTTGGTTGATAGTGAAATTCCAACAAGATAACCTCCACTGGAGTTCAATAGATCAAATATGTTGTTTCACCATGTAATTTGTAGGTTTAGGCCCATGAGGGTGGAAACGATAATGAAATATTGGTTTTGGTTCAATGGATAACAGGTCATCCATAGGGGTTTGGGGAGTTGGGAAAATAATTTGATGAAAATATAGTGCGAGTTTAGTATAGGTTTTATAAAAGATCAATCAAGAATCTCATAGAGATGATCCTTATGTAGAGTAATTAATAAATTATTTCTAGTTACTACATCATCCATTATTTTATAGAGATAGAATATCCCAAGTATTATATTATCAAATTGATTTAGTTCCAAAGATCGTTAATCAAATTAGGATTCCACCCTAGTGGAGGGTTAAGAGGTAACTATATATACTTTAAAGACTCGTGAATTAATGATGGTATGTTCATACACATGCTAATAATAATGGGGGAGAAAAGAAAGGACTTCTAGGAGAGATTATTTATTAATATTTCCATAAGACCCTATGGGAAGACTGGACCCCTAATTTTATTTATTTTTTCAAGGTTAGATTTCAGTTTTGGCCTATGATGTGATATTTATTTACTTTTTATGTTTTTTATCAACATATTTTGGATATCCGAATACCGGGGTGCGAATAATCAGAACTATTTTATAAAATTCTATGTGAGTAAAAGTGAATATATTTTGGTTGACCATGAATTTGGAGGCACTGAACTATGGACTAAAACAGAATGAAACATAACTGATTAGAGTATACTTAGATGGATATTAGTATAATGAGAGATAAGAAATAGAAGTATAGGGTAGAAAAAGTGAGAGCATGGGGAGACCAAACAATGTGATCTAATTATAAGATTTATGTTTCTACCAAGGGGTGGGTCATCTGTGAGGAGTTTATAGTGGGGAATCTAGGGTATGTTCATGACTATAGCGATTGACCAATAAAGGATTGTAGAGTTTGTTTCTATATAAATCATATGTAGTTATTTTTTTTTCTGATTACCTCATAATAAACTAGGGATCATGGATCAAGTTACTCTTAGCAGTCTAAGCTTGGGATTTGAGTTGTTCAAGGTGGTAATAAACATGAATCATCTGTATACAATCCATGATTAAGGACCTAATACCTAACAGTATTGGAAAGGGATAAAAATGAGGAATAATCCACAGAGATGAAGAAAATAACTAGTTCGATCATCATGATAACTACACGTGATCAACTAAAAAAATTTTAGATTATGTTTGGGAGTTCATGAAACTCTTAGGTACACTAAAAATGTGTTGGAATTTTATTTTTCATGATGAATGTTGGTGAAAAGAATTTTTTATACTTAAAACTAATGACTATGAGTTGGTTGATGTGTGTGAATTAGGTATGATAAATGATTATGGAAATAATATGATGATAATAGTATATAAATAATTTTAACATATATAAATGAGAACCATTATTGGGTATGGTACCATTGATGTATCAGTTAGCTTTGGTGGTTAGTTGTGACATGATTGGATATGTGATTCATATGGTAGGGATTTCCTATGGATGAAATTAGTTGCTCTAAGCTAGTTTTTCGTGGTAACATGGAATAGATGGATGTGTTTGACATAGTATCATTATTCCAAGAGTGTGGTGAGTGGGATAGTCAATTTTTTGTATGTAGTGGTTAGTGTTGTGACTAGAGATAAATTAGGTGAAAACTGTTATATAATATTGAGGTTTTGATGACCAGGGAATTTAGGTGAGCAACTTTTGGTTTCAATATGGACTAATCATGTCTAATTAGATATATTATATGTACTAGCTGCTCAATGAAGGCATGAGATAATTGTTTTAGGTGTTATTTCTGTGATATAAAATATGAAATGTATCCTATTTAACACTAGAATCGTACTTGGATAACATCAGTGTTTTGATGTGGAAGGCAGTGGTGACATCCCTTTCTAGGGGAATCCCACTAGGTATATAGGAGAACCTATTGGGACCACAAAAGATTAATTTCTGTGACTAATGTTTTGAGGGGATTATATATTGTTTTAAATTTTTATTTAATCAATTTATTTATTTGATTTTAAAATAGGAAATTGGAAAACTATTGACTAAAATTTACATGAAACCCTTCCATCGTTTTTTTCTATATTTTTTTGGATATATCATCAATCTGATATTTGTTTTGTATGATGTATATTATAGGGCATCAAATAAGGTAAGTATAATCATAAATAATTATCGGTATCTCAGTTTGTATCAACTGTAGAATGCTTCATATGAAAATATTATATTATGGGGTTTTATCTATATCTTCACAGTCTTCTTAAACATGATAAATAAGACTATTGGATTTAATGGGAGGACTCTATCTTTTATAAGGTTGGTGATAGTTAGTTATTTCTTGTGTTATACACATGTTTATTCTTGATGAGAAATGAGATCTTAGGTGGGGTTATATAAGGCATTAATATCAGAATAAATCGTGGTCTCCAGAATACTCAATGGTTTTCCTGTGATGATTTTACCATGTTGTGTGAAGAATTTTATTGAGCTATGTTGGTAGGGTTATTTTTGGAGGTCATAATTCTAATGGTTTCAATGATATGTAATGTTTGAGGTACCTTTTAGGGTTTTTGATATTTTTATTGATGTGGGGTATGTACACTTGTGGTGTCCTTTTATCTAGTATGACTGGGATGATATAGAACATTCATGAAGACATGACAATGGATCACCATTTGTGTTGGGTTCATATAGTATCTATGATAATATATCACCTAAGGGAGGATTGTATTAGGGTTTTTTACACACATGATAGGGCCTATAAGGTGATTTTAGGCAATATTTTTTTTGGAAGTATCCCATATAGTTTTTGCATAATAGGGTTGATGTTTTTGACTATCATTTTATAGTTGGAGTATATCATACTTGAAAACAAAATAATATAGTTATTTAGATCAAAAGTATAAAGTTGCATTCTTACTAAGAATTTTAGAAACATTAGGTTTGATTAGAGGGGCTTGATTAAGGGTAATGATTTTCCATGTATTCAGTTTCATTGGGAGGTCATTTTAGTGTATCAAAAAGGGGTTAGGTGACCATATAACTTATTATATGAAATGAAGGAATGCATTAGGGCTTTATGGATAGTTCTGATATTTTTTGTGGGTTATGGTTGGTGTGTGATGTTGTTTGGACTGATCTAGGTTGGAATGTTTAGGAAAATATTTTTATGACAAGTTTTGGGTATCTCATACAACTATGCAATCAGACGAAGTAGGTAAAGGATCAAATGTGGATTTTTAATAATATGTGTAGTATGTTGTGATTGATGATTTGGTTTTCATAATTTACATTTTTTGTGAACTCATTTAGTAATAATTTTATCTAAGGGAATTATTGGTGGTGGCTAACTGAGTTCAAACTCACACTCTACATGGGACCTCCAAGACACATGCATATATTATAACTTTTGATGTTATAAAGAAAAATGGATCAACATATTGAGTGTCATAGATGGCAGTTCTATCATATGAGAAAAACATTTATGATTGAAAAAGTAATGTTTGGATCCTTAGTACTAAGTTTTATGTTGACTTATTATGCTTTAGGACCTTTTTTATATAATTATCCTGACAGTGATCCAATTTATTATTGTATTGATGACGTGATATGGTTGAAACGAATTATTTATGACATGTTTTTTGGGTTTTTGAGCCCCTAATTTAGTTTAATTTTTGTTTATTTTATAATTCATTTATTTTTATTTTTTCAAATAATATTTACATGGGTATAGTCTACCAGTAGTGACATCTTCGATATCTACCTCTAGTCAGTTTCCTCTGTCATATGGAGTAGTATCCTTGAGGTTTGTGGGTCTCCAACATGGGTGATGATCAAGTGATCTAGGTTGAAGATGATATATATTAATTATTTATGAAATTTACCTTTTAACACTTTCAAATATCAAATGTGTTGTTTTTGATAAGAAAAAGTCATATATTTTCACTTAAGTGATATTATATGTCATTCAAATGTTATTTCATGTTTGTACTAGTTTTTATCCTTAGGAAATATTGACATTTTAATATTATCTTTGATATCATTATCCTCCTCTAAAACACCCATTTCATCGATACCCCCAATATTTTCTAACTCAAGATCAACACAACTCCCCATATATAGATTCCCCCTTGATATTCATATGTTTCACCTGTTGGTATTGTGAAACATTAATGATTTTTTATTTTTCCAATATCTTTTTTGTTTTTAAATACTAACCTTAGTTTCCCTTAAGGAGTTGATTTTGTTCATATTTTTTAAAAATGAACATTTTTTTAAAATGAATATATATATATATGTATGTATTTATGTATGTGTGTGTATTTTCGAATAGGTATATATTTGTGTGTGTGTGTGTGTATTTTTCAAATATGTGTGTTTTTGTCTTTTTGAATATCTACATTTAAGGTTGTTCTTAAATAAATAAATTATTTTATATTATAAATATATAATCATGGACTATTCACACAAAGAAGAATTTATTTTAATATAGAAATATAGAAGTGTTATGTTTTATAAAAAGTGTTTTATTATATGAGAAAAAAAATCAAGACGAAATATATAATGGAAATGAATGGAAGATTATTAATAAATAAAATTTTCATGTTATTTAGTTCAAAAAAACTCTTTTAATTATAAGTGGGTAATCCTAATTTTTTATGTCAGGGAGTACCTCCTTCGGAGAAAAGGCGGGAGTTATGAACCTGGTTTACTAATTTATTATTTTAATATGAACAATGTATTTTTCACATTATTTATTTCATAAAACACATATCAATATCTACATTTATTTATTTAATTTTCTCTTATGTTTCCCAAAATAATAACATTCATTAATACTCTTATTACTTCCTTTTAATAAAATTCTACAATACAACATTTGTTGAATTATAAAGGAGTCCCCCCGAATTTGTATCTTTAGATACCAAGTCCCCATAACATTGTTTTGTTATATATTATAGTTTACATTATTAGTCAAACAATAAAATCCATACACAATGTCAAAATATAATAATTATATGGATGGTTCAACTGGTTCATGAATATTAAAAATTTTATTATTTAGATAAAATCTCTTCCAAAATGATATAATTAATAAATTGTAAACATGAATAAGGAAAAATAATGTATGTCAAGAAAATTATAAAACAATGAATAAAAAATAAATTTATAAAATTAATACAATAGATGAATGGAATATTAAAAAAATTGTTTAAAATACTATCAAATTTATGGAATATAAATTTTTATTAACACTGTCCAATAGAAATAATTTATTAAATAGAGAAAAGGAAATATTATTTCATCTATAATATGGAATTATAAAAATTATTTAATCTATATTGATGATATGAAAACCGAATTAAATATATCATATATAATTTTTTTAAATAAAAATTAATATAAATCCTTTAAATAGTATGCAATATATTATTATTAATAGGAATAAAAAATACATGTTTCAGTAGAGTAATAGAAGATCTATTATCACATATAAAGTCACTAAAATAAATAAATAAATAAAAGGGAATATCAATATGATATGTATATATGAACATAAATTAGATCTATGTTAATGATTTACAAGAATTATGAGAATTCACTATAAAAAAATAAATAAATATTATTATAGAGAAGACATATTTAAATTATGTTAATCGTTTCAAGAATGAAATAATATAAAAGTCTTATTTGATTTTCCTCATTATCATCTTCTCAGTAAACAAAATGGGAAGTTCCATCTTTTCATAATTTATGTATTCCTCTTCATATTCTATTAAAAATATCATAAAATAAGAGAGTTGGAATAGTTAATAATTATAACTAGTACAAATGGTTAACTTCTTCCTCGTTCTATCCCTCCCCACCTTTTACTTATTTGGTGACAATAGAATGCCATATTAGAATTAATCACCCTCTATATAAACTATATCTATAATAGACTTGGACAAACTTTAATTAATCACCCAACAAAGCTTTTCTATCAATATCATAAAACATTTTAATTACAAAAATGAATCATCAATGAAAAATGGTTATGGGGTGTTAAAAGAGGTGGTTAGTGGTGTAATAAATGTAATTACATCAACAATATAAACACATATATCATGAAAAAAATAATATTACCCATATAATTTGAGAGGATGTAATCCCATGAATGTAAAAAAATACATATAGTGGCATGTGAAAGGAAAATAGGGATATGAATTAATCTATCCAATAAATGGTGGTGATAAAAAAAAAATTAAGAATTCAAAAAAGTTGAATCCAAGCCATAAGATCAAATTTAAAAAATAACTTAAATAAAACCTATATAAAAATATGGATTAACTAAATCAATGGGAAATTAAAATTAAATAATACAAATGATTAAACTATCTTATTAAAAAGAGTGAAAATGAGTATAAAACAACATATCCCCACATTTATATATCTTGATCCAATATTAAAACTAAATATAAATTTATATAATATGTAAACTAACAAAAATTTCTAAAAACAAATTAATTTTCAATTTTAAAGAAACTAAATGTTATGAATATCTACCTTAAAAATTTAAAATATTGACCTATTCTCATGATGTTATTTTTACTAATAAATGAAATGTTCAAATAATGGTAAACAACCTTAACGAATAATAGTATGAAAACTAAAATTATACATCATTTAATAAATTGTACGTTTATTTAATGTGTATCAAAGTGATATAAAAATTAATAAAATAATTACTTATAATGAAATATAAAATCATGATTAAAATTAAATTTCAATTATGAAAAAAATAACTAGATAAAACATTTTTAATGATATACTTGAGTATCATATTATGAATATTATATTAAGGTATCCAAAAAATACTGTCCATGTAATGAAATAAACTATTATAATTGAAATTACTTATTTTTGAATGAATAATTTCCTTATAATGTAATAAATTTATAGAAAACACATTATATAATTTGGTTATTTTGGAATGTTATATCCTATCATTTTTTAAAAAAATTAATAATAAAAAAATTGATAATATTGCTGTATAATAGTGATCATATTTTTAGTATATATAGAGGGTTGCATTAAAGTCTAATTTACACGAATAGAAGATGAAATTATCCCAACTAGTAGGATTATTCTATATGAATCCCTTTTATAAGATATCCAATGAGAGATAACATTTTTTGGATTTTCTCTTGATCAAAAAACCAATGAAACTATGTATGGGAGAAGCTCATGTTCATTAAGATCATAGCCTAAACCATCTATGCTGGACCACCCTATAAAAATATTACCATTAAACACCATACCCTTAAAGAGTTTCTTGTGTCATAAAGGAAAATGTATCTATACTGATATAGTATAAATTCTATATTTTAACTTAATTTAAAATTAATTATATTTAAATATTTTAAATATTTCTTTTTAAATAACTTGACAATGGGTTTGATAAAATGTATATTTAAATATGATGAAACAAAAATTCGATTTTTGGGAAATGTATAGTTTCAATCAAATCACTATATTTTAATCAATTAAATAATTATTTAAATAAATGTTATTTTTATAAAATATTACTACTAAATGATATTTATTAAAAATAGATAATAATATAATTTTATCAAGTCAATTGTAATTCTAATATGGATCTGAAAGCTATTATTGTAATAAAAATACTAATTTTTATTAAATGGGTATTTTAATTTTAATGTTTAAATTCTCTTATTTTATGAATGATTTAGATAAAATAAATATAAATTTTGAAATCACCAGGTAAAAATTAATTTTTATCTTTTCATTATTTTTTAAACAACATAATTTTTGAGTAAAAATTAAATATGATATTAATATATGTTTTGTATTATGACATCATAATGAACAAAATGTTATGTAATATATTCCCTAATAGGTATCTATGTGAAAATTATGATTTCCCATTTAAAATTATGTTTTTTTGAAATTATTTTATTAATTTATAAACCATTAATGAATCCCCAAAAACATGTATTAATATTTATGGTTTTAAAATAAATTATTTGAAAACATGACTAACTTCCAATCACCAATTATATATTTTAATGAGATCAATTATAAAATATGTAAAATAATGAAAAAACATAACCTTTTACGTATCAATGGTAAAAACAAGCAGATGGTTAGTTTTTTTCAATAATTTATTATATAAAGTGTAAATCCATTGATCCATAATAAATAAAGAATTATATGGTCATTTACAATATAAACTGACCAAAAATCCAATTATTCCTCACTAAAACCCTTATGTAGTAAAATTTGTCTACACATACCTATCTAGAGTCCCCAAAATGTTCCCCCGTGATTTTATGAAGCTCCACTTAGGCTTTTAGTATCTCCTTGTCATGTTAGGGGATCCTCTACTTCACCTATATATTCATGAACCTCCTTTATATTATTTCATTTATTTTCAATATATTCACGTTGTGATATGGTATCACACATCCCTATTACATTCCTAATGATATCCAATTGATGAGAGACCCATTTATCTCTCATCAAAAAGTCTAATGAATATTCACAATCACCCATTATGCTATCAGAATTATCCCGTGGGTTTTTAATTCCAACCACATTTTGTGGGTATAAATGGTACTGAAATATGGACATGAGCTTATATTCACTTTGATAATAGTGTATGGAATAATGATAGACCAATGTATTTAGTGATCACTACTAATTTTTCACTAGGCATTAATGTTTACCAATAGTCAATAGAGGATGTGGTGTTACCTTCTATCATAAGCCATATAATATGGTATGGGAAGATTTTAGTGAAAATTATAATAATGATGGATATTCACTCCAAACCCAAGGCCATTTTAGTTATGGGTGGGTTTCCATGATAAAAAGTCATATAAGGGGTTCCAATGTGTAAAATATCATGAAGGAGAAATGAAAGGGAAATCATAAATATCTATATATAATTTTTTCAACAATAATGTGGTTTGTTGGATTTGGAGAATGTAATTTTTGGATTGATTTAAATATAATATATTTTGGAAATTTTATTTAACACAATGTTGATACGAAGGAATGTGAATATCAATACCATACATGGGAAAAGATTCTGGTAATGAAAATAAATGGGAGTGAACCATAAGGATGACCATGAAAAATTTGTTATAAATGTATTGTAGAGATTATATTGACTATATGGAAAAATTATGTAGGAATACATCGTGTGTAATACATAGAAATTACAAATGAATAATATTATATTTAATAACATATGTAACACAAAAATACAAATTTAGAAATGAATATAACATCCAGAGACATTAAGATATATTTTATATTTTAAATTAATAAATTATATATTGTTAAATGAATGCAAAAAAAAGTTTATCATTCATCAAATTCAATAATAATATTCTTCGATAGCTTGTCTTACATGACCGATTATATTTTCTCGAACAATAATATACTAATAAATTAAATATTTTACGTAATATTTATTAACTAGAAATTATAATGGAATATATAAATAGTATTATCTACTTTATGAAAATATTTACTTTCTACATATTTATTGGTTATCTATTGATTATAAATAATAATAATAATCATTTAAATGAAAAATAATTGTTTTCGAAGAAACATTATATTCCTAAAAAATGGTTAAGTCGCACATGGCTCACATGATTGAAAATAAATATATAACACTTTTAGAAAATTTATATGTATGAATAAAAATTATTTTTGATATTTAACCAAAAAACTAACTTAGGCAGAATTTTTTGGATTTTTCTGAGATGTCTCATTTTTTGATCAGTTGGGAAAATAATGAATTATAATGAAAAAAAATTTTCATCTAAATAATTTATTATGTTAAGTCATTATATTAATTGTATTTAATGCTGAAATAGATCAATTATTTATAAATCTATTTTAGGTCCTTGAAGTCATTTTGATATTGACGTTGATATGTAAACATTACAACCTTTTTCACATTTTCACATTAAAAATATGCTTTCTTGCCACGTCTGTGGGTTTAATTTAAAATAAAATTCCTCCAAATATGTGAGTTGAATTTTATAAAATGGAATCTAACATTTTAATATTATTTTCTTTGTAAATTGAAAATAATTTTTAATCAATGTGATTACTGAAAACAATTAGAATTAATTAAAGTGATGAAGGTAAAAACGAGTTTACTTATTAGTTAACATAGAATATAAGGTGTCATAATTACACAAAACATTTATAAAACCGATTTAATGGAAATATATAGACCTCATACATTCAATAATCGTTATTTATGTTATTAGAGCCTTTTAGATTGTAAAAACGTGGGTAAACATACAATTATTTTTAAAATATCATGTGTGTCCTATCCCTCACTTATTAAAGGTTACCCATCTCCTCATCTCCTCAGACATTTAAGACTAATTTTTTTATTCTAATACATGAACAAATCAATTAAAAAATTCACTCCCCTATTCATACAATCCAAACCATTTATTTAAATCAATCTTAAGAAGGCCTTAGTGTAAACCAAATGAAAGTACCCGATGAAAAGGTAATGTTTTTATAAAAGCATTTTAATTTTATTTACTACGTCAAAAAATTAAGTTATTATTATAAAACTAATATATAATAACATAATTATATTAATAATATTGCGATGGTGTTATTATAAGGTTTAAACCGATAAATAACAGAAATACATGAAATTTTGTATGAAATAATCATTCATTTGTAGGGTGGATTATCGCCTCACAAAGCAATGTCATTCATGTTTCTTTTGCAACCATTGAAGGCAATAATAATAATGTATTTTTAGTTTATATATTATATATTTTATATATATGATGTTATTATTATTTTTTAATATATATACTAGATATACATTCAGGCTTTCCATTTTATGGGAATACGATAACACCAATCATTTGTAATGTGGACTACTACCTCATGAAGTGATGTTATTCATTCAAGAATTTCATTGAATTTTTTAATGAGGGGTTTAATAAATATATGTGATATATATGACATAAAATTATACTTAAATGATTATATTTTTATATTCAATTTACTTTTCTTTCTTTCTATATGACAAAAATTGGAAACAACGATCTTGTGTGCATTTGACTTACTATTTCCATGAAAAATGTATGTCATTTCATATCATGAAATTTTATGTATGACTATTAATAAATATATAATCTATATATATGATATTTATATCATGTTATAAATTCTATATAATATTAAATATTGGTCTAAGTAATAGGTAAAAAAACCACATCAATACATACTAAAAAAATATGGAAATTTACAACAAATACAATGAACATAATAAAATATTATTGAAAAATAGGTGATAATATGTTATAATAGAATAATTTACGAAGGTGTAAATATTAATATGGTTATTTTATTGGTTAATATCATTTTTAGAACCATTTTAATTTTTTTAACGAGTGTTCAACCAAAAGTAATCTTACGATAATAGATTATTAACTGAATTTCCACTTATTGGGTTAATCTTCTACTTCGATGATCATATCCTGATATTATTGTGTATGTACTTATTTTTATATTTTTCTTAATATCCACTTATTTTTTGGATTTATATTTTATACACATAAATTATTAATTTATTATTTCTCACATTACCGTTATGATAATTTTAAGGGATTATTTCACAATCTCATTCTAATATAGAATGTTTATTATAGAACATCAATTGAAGAATATTACATGAAAATATCCTAATAAAACCATTCAATTTTATTCTATTATTCTTATTAGTTAACTATTACATGTAATAGTTATTTTTAACTCTTTCGTACTTACAAAATATTTTAGATATTATTTTCAAGAAAACTAGACTACATTTCTCTCTATGGTTGGAAATATACTTTAATTTGAAACTACTTTTAGTAAAATTAATTTTGAAATTATTTTAAGCAATAATTTTTTTTATTAAATGAATTAACATCCATTTTTAGTCTTTTTTTCAAAGAAATCATAATTTCATTTTGCAAATAATTCTTATTTCTATTTTATTGAAAATGTGAATGGATAATTTAATTTATTGTATATGATGTGGAAAAAATTTCTAAACATCATGAACATTAAAATTTTTTAGATATTATTTAATATGTTTCAATGGATATTTTCAAGGAAAAAATATTTTCATAATTTTTTTCTGAAATTTTATATGTAAAAGTAATTTTTAAGAAACTTTATTTCAAAACTTTTTTCAAAATTAAAAGGAAATTTTATAAAGAATAATTTTAAATTTATTTTATGTTATTTATACTAATAAATTTAAAAACCTGTTATTCCAACACCAATGGGTATATATTGTATTGGTACAGTCCATAATGTTTTTATATATGGTTATTGATCACATTGACCAATGAACCTATTGAAATTCACTACCTTGACTCATTTATGTTGTTATTAACATTATATTTATTTATTCAAATTATTATGGAATTTAAATTTCCTATTAATTTAAATATTATTTATCAAGGATACCCTTATTTCAATAAAAGTATCATTTTTACTTATCGTTTTTACTTTTATAGTTATTAGTTAAATGTTGAAATGTTGATTAATTAGTATCCTTTACTCCATATGAAATTTGAGAAGGGAATTTTTGTTTTTGTTAAATCCACTAGTCTATATATGAGGAAAGATTTTGAGAGGTATGAAATGGGTTTTTGATAATTTAATGTAACCCCATAAATGCATCAATAATATCATGTGTTGAAATCATTTGGAAAATTCCCTTCGTGTTGTAAACAAACTTATTCTGAACATTCTTTTGAATGGTCTTGAAAATAGTATTTTTATAACCTTCATGTGAAAGGTATTAAGAGTGAAGTTGTCATGTACCTACAAAATATGGTTTCTAATAATTAATATTTTCCATCATTGGTATTCTTGTTATTATTATTTATGATATTTTGCTATCAAATAATCAATGGGTGCATTTCATTCACAGTTTACGTAGTATATGGCATAAATTATCAGTTATTCACTATTTTATATTGATTATTCCTGATCATATCATGATATACATGTTATATACATGAATTTTTTTTTCATATATTTACGATTCTAGGTTATTTTCAAAATTACTTATCACGTTATGTATTAAATGTCATGTATTATCAGTTATTTACAATGTTAAATTGATTATGCTTATTTATTATGGATTAATTCTAATGTACATAACCCTTACAAATCATTTGAGATTACCATTATTTTTTTTATTTTCCCAAATATTCCATGAAGAATAATATGTTTGATATGTAGTGATATGCTACTGTGATATGGTTATTCTTGATTTTTTTTAAAATTTTTGTATATAATTTTAATTCAAGAATCATATATCTATCTAGTTTACCAATTATAATAATCTATTTGGTCCATTATGATGAGATTACATGAATCTTATTCCATTGTAATTCTATTAGGCACTGCCTCCATTGTACTATGGTTGGGGGGTATAGTTGTAATCAAAATAATTTTAGTAGCAACCACGAAAACTACATTTAAGAAAACATATATTAGAAAAAACAGCCTTATGATAGAAGTTAATGATAATTATATAATAAAAACCTATTGTTTTGAGATTTATATTATGTTTCATAATGATATGATCTAATATAGTGTGTGAACTTATTTAGAAATGTTTTCTACAATAAGTAATGGGAAGTGGATAGATGAATATACGCCAAAGAGTAATAATGACAATTTCTTTTTTGTTTTAAATCCATTATTTAAAAGGTAAAGAGTCACCCCAACATTCTCATAATATGAGGACATACAATCATGATCTAACAAGATATATAATGAATTATCCAAGTCTTATGTATTCAAAAGGAAGAAATATAAGAAGTTAATATAAGAGAAAATGAAAAATAAAGAAAATATGGGAATAAAGGATATTTTCACATGTGATAATTATTGAAGGAAACACCTTTGTATATAAATAACGGGAAAATGAGTTTTATTTAATTATGGAGAAAAATGTTACCATGGTCATGATTTTAATGGAGTGAATTAATTTTCCAATGATTAGGGTTTCTACTATAAGGATATCAGTCACTATGAAAATAAATTCTCAAACCATCCATGTAATACACTTGAAAATAAGCTAATGAATAATGGTTTAGCTTATACTATTACAGTAGATGATGTGGAATGTTTAAAATTATTGTTTTTTAATCTAGAATAATGATATTTGATTGTTCTTTAAAAAAAATATTTGTTATATGAATTATGAAATATATGAATTATTTTTTATTAAGGATTTAAAAATGTGTGATGAACAGTACTGATGACGATGAAAATGAATCTATAGAAATTTTAACCACTTAGATATAACAATATTGAGGGAAATATTACCCTTAATATGTTCATGATGTTTATATAATGATGTTGGAAAATATATAATTGATATTGTTAATGTAAATTGGATAGTTCTCACTACCTAAGATTTGATTATTGATTTGTTTAAAAAGTTATTTATGGTATCATTGATAGAGTATACAACATTTTTTATTTAAGTAATATATCCAATAATTTGGGATTCATTTAAAGAATAAGGAATTATTCATTTTTTTCATGGAAATTCATCTTATTAGCATGTATTAAGATAATACATGATGAATATATTCACATGTTTTGTATGTGATGATTAAGAGCCACTTAATTTTTCATGGGTAATATAATGTTCATTTAGTGATGTTACATCTAAATATGGTAAAATATTATTTTCAATGGGAATTATGCTAAAATATTTATGGAATTGATTAATAAAAAACTACTTGTGTTATTAGACAATGTTTTCAATTTTATTGGTTCAGTGAAGATGTGAGGAATATGTAGTTACTATTTTATGGATAACATTTTCTATTAATGGGTAATTTAAGTACTTAGGTAATAAAAGTTCATTTATGAATATTTTTTCCTTAGATTAAGGGATGAAATGAAAATTTATCATGAACAACCAATGGATTAAATTATGTTTATGAAATAGAAACATATAATTTATATTTCCTTCTATTCATATAGATTTAATTAATTCCTCAACTATAATAAACGGACTTGAAATAAAAATTTTACTATAATAACTTCAATTTCATTGAACTAATAGATTTTTAAATAATTATCAATTTTTTGTTTTAAGACCCTAATGTTATCATTGACAATTCACTTTCATGTGATCATCGATTTAAATCACCCTATATAAATATTTATAAATTTTTCACCATGTACATATCTTCAATTTAAAAAAATGTTGACCTATATAAAAACCATGTTATATGTTATTTCATATTACCATTGTATTTACCTTTATATCTTAGTACGATGATATTTTATAAGACCATTTATGATAGGGGTTTTAAAAAAATTAACATAAAAAAAACTTTATTTTCATTATTGGGGTTAAACTATGAGGTCACAATTTATATAAGGTGGGAATAATGTTACAACTAGACATTCCTAATGAAAAAAATATAATAAAATAGTGTATGTCACATTCAACACCAAGTGTAAAAGATAATATAAAATTCTATGACATTAAGAAATATTTATTATTTAAAATAAATTCATTATATCTCTTTCAATGAATGAAATATTGATATTAGCTTTCATTTCAGGGAATAACAAGCTTCTTCAATATCGTTTGTTATTCACAAGACCAGATGATACTGAATAATAATATACTAATAATATTTATATTTAAAAAATAGTTATTAACTATTAATTGTAATGACATGTATTAATAGTATTATATAATTTATGAAAATATATAGTTTACAAACATTTATTAGTTATCTATTGATTAAAAATAATTATTAAAACCATTTAAAAGAAAAATAAATGATTTCAAAGAAACAATATTATCCTAAAAGACGGTTCAGTCTCCCTTAGCAAACATAATTTAAGATTAATTTTTAAAACTCTAATAGAAAATATTTTAAAAATTAAAATTAATTTTTGAAATAATAACGCCAAAATTATTATACGGTGAATTATTTTAATTTTTCTGATAGCATTATCTTTTTGAAGAATAATAAACTATTCTGAATTTTAATTGAAACCTACATTTCCAGGTAAATTAGTTATGATGTTAAATTATTTTTTATTTTTATAATGATAAAATAATTCAATTATAAATCTATAAATCCACTTTAATTAATTGAAATAATTTTTATATTTAATTTTTATATAAGAAACATTGTAAACTTTTGGGAACATTCACATTAAAAACCTACTTTCTTTCCACTTCTACGGGAAAAAATTTAAAATATATTATGACACATATGAATATTGAAATTTAAAAAATTAATTCTATATTTGGAATAATATTAATTTATACTACATATTAAGGAACAATTTATTTTTATCCTATTTCATTAGTGAAGATAGTTAATATTAATTACAGTGATTAACATAAAAAGAGTATACATAGTGGTTAAAATTAGGATATAATGTGTAGTAATAAAAAAATTCTCCAAATCACATTTTATTAAAATATTTTTCCCCAATCGATTATATTATTATTATTTGTTCATTATTTGATCCTTTTGGTATGTAAAAATGTGGTTTCACTGATCATTCTTTTCAAAATAACAATTGTGTGCTCTCATCCACTTTGAAAAGTAAACCCTATATCATCCTCTCATAATACCTATAATTTCTTTTTTCAAAAAATACCAAGAAAACCCACTCCCTATATTCTCTTCCCTCATCCTATAAGAATTATATTTTTTATAAAGTCACTTATTAAGGATTTATGTAAAACCAAATGAAGATAACTGAAGAGGTGGAAATGTTCTTCTAAAATAATTTAATTTTTTTTCATCATCACATCAATAAATTGATATTATAAAATTCTTATATAATAACCACAGTATAATAAATTTAAAAATATTTTTTTTATTATGATGATACAATATAAAACTTTAAAAAATTTCATATAATGCATTACAAAATCATCATTCAAGTGTACGGTGGACTACCGCCTTGCGAACTGATGTCGTTTGTTTTTCAATTACCACCATTAATGTCTAGGAATAATGATATATTTATAGTTTATAAGTTATATATATGTTCTTTATTATGTTATTGTGTATCCATAATTATTATATAGCACATAAAAGTATGCATTCCATTTTGGGGGAATATGAAAACATTGCTTGTCTGTACGGAGGACTATCGTCTCACGAAGCGATTTGCTTCATTCATACTTTACATGGTATGAATTAAGGCCTATTTTAACACACTATATGATAAATATGAAATAAAAAGTATATTTAAATTATAATAATTATTTATATTATTTACTTTTCTTTCAATATGATATGAAAATGGAAACAATGTCTACGCATACGTATGACCTACCATCTCCATGAATGATGTTTTTCCTTTCCTATCACAATTTATGTTAGATTAATATAAATACTTATATAATGAATATATCTTTTTTTGAATAATTATTTAAATTCATTATATGTTAAAATAATTATTGAATTATGGGGAAAATTATTGGTCAAAACAAACTAAAAAAACAAGACAATTAACATGTGAAACAATAAAAATATCGAATTATTTTTAACAAACTAGTGATAAGACATAATAAAAGGATAATATATGATATTATAAATATCAATATGTTTATTTTAATAAGTTAATAACATATTAAAAACCATTATACCTAAGGTTAAATAACATTCAACCAAAATGATGCAAAAAGTAAGGGATTTCATAACTCAATGTCCACTCATGGGGTTAAATTTATACTTCATTGGTTGTGTCATGATAAGATTATTTTTCTAATAGAATTGAAGTTATGATATATTACCATTTTTATGGGGATTTATAGTGGATGTACATAATTTATTCATTTATTACTTCTTACTTCAACATTATGATCATTTTATGAAATAATTTCACAATATTATTCTTATCAAGATTTTTTATTGTCGAATATTAGTTGAAGGAAATTAATGGATAGTTTCCTAATAAAACGCTCAGTTTTCATATCATTTATTTATTAATTAACTCTTTCATGTAATTGTACCATATTTTAAATATTTATAACATAAATTTTATTCAATATTTTTTTCGAGAAAACCCGACTCTATTTGTTTCTCTTATCATAAATACGATTTCCCCAAAAACCATTTTTTTTAAAAAAAACTTTTAAACTTATAAAAATTATTTATTAATGTTATTTTAACTCATTTTTACACTTTTTTCAAGAGAATTTTTATATTATTCTTAAAACTCTCTTTTGGATTTTACAAATAAAGTAATAGGAATCATTATTTTATCTTGTACAAAAAGAACATAATTTCCGGCCAATATGAAACTAATTGTTTTTTCATGATTAAATTATTTACATAAAATCATATTAAAAAAATTATTTTTAAATTTTTTCTATAATTTTTCTTATAAATTATTTTTACGGAAAGGTATTTTCTAAATGTTTTACAAATTAAAAATAAATATTCAATTAGAAGGATTTAATGATATTTCAATGTATTTCTGTTAATCATGGAAAAAAATATATTATTCCACATATGATTATATATATTATTTTTACTGACCTTAATCATTTATTTTGTGGTTTGTGCTCAGCTTCAACAATGAAAGTGTTGACATTCAGTTCCTTGATTCATTTTTATTGTCACTAAATTTACATTGAAATATCCAACTTCTAATAGACATTAAATTAAACCTTAGGTAAATATTATTTTTATCATAGATACATTTATTTCCTAAAGTATATACAATTTTATATATGGTTTTTACATTCAATATTGTTGATTAATTGGAGAAATATTGATAAATTTGTATCCTTAATTCAATGAAAATATTTGATAAGGAATATTGTTTAAGAGGTAAATATATTATTCAATATACGAAAAATGATTCAGATAGGAATGACATGGGTTAGGGACCATTTAAATTAATTATTATGATTCATAAAATTTCAAAGGAGATGAAATCAGTTGGAAACAAATCCGCCATGTTTATAACCAAGAAGGTTCTGAATTTTCTTACGAAATGTCCTAAAAGTTTTATGTTTTAAATCGTCTTTTGAACGGTCTTGATGGTAATGGTAACATGTACCTAAGAAACATTGTTTCCAATAATTAATAATTTCAACCGTTCATAATTAAGTTACTGTTACCATGATATTTTCATTATGAAAAAATTCATGGGTTTATTTTACACTCAGATAATTGATTAAATGGAATGTGTTTTTATATATTTACATATCCATATTGATTATTCCTTATCTTATCAAGATATTCATTTTTTTAAATGTAATGTTTTTTCATTTATTTACTATTCCATATTATTTACGCACTTCCCTATCCGTTTAATTATTATATGGATGTGTTATAACTTATTTACCTCTTTAAATTTATTATTATTATTTATTCATGATTACTTATGTTATACATAAATCTTACTGGGAATTTCATCTCACCATTATTTTAATCCATACTCTAGATTTATATGAATATTAATATGTTTTATATTCATGGATCTAATAAAAAGAATAATGTTATTCTCAAAAAAATATGCTATAATTTGGGTATTTAATTGAAATTGAATACTCATGTGTGTATCATGTTTACCAAGAATAATAAAATATTCAGTCATTCAGGATGAAATTCCATGTATCTTATTGAATTTTGTGGTATAAGGAACAAGTCCATATTACTGGGTTGGGGTCACTACATATTGATAGTTATATATATTGAAGATATTATGGGTGTGTGTTGGTTGTATTCATTTATAATTATTGATTATATACGAATTTATCAATAGGTTTGTGATGGTGATGGTGTTACACATACATCATGGATAAAGGATAATAGAGTTTGATTCCATTATATATGTAAAGGAAATTTCATATGATGAAAGGAAATGAAAAAAAATGGTTGCTGAAAAGCCTTTACATTAGATGTGTGGAGAGATGATCCAAACATGAGGGGAAATTGCTAATGTTAATGCACATATAAAATAGTTTTTTAAATTTAATAATCTAGATAATTGTGTGATTAGAAACATGATATTATTTTATAGAAAATTAATATGAATCAATAGAGAAACTATTTTATTTCTTTTAATATTGATAGTTTTTTTATGTAGTATTAAATATCACATTGATGATGTTTAGAATGAATTCAGTTATTAAAAATCTAGTTATTCAAATGGGTACACAAATATTGGATGAATCTATGCACCATTTATTTTCAAAATTTATCCTTAAAAAAATATAGTTTTCAATTATAAAATGAAACCATTAAGTAAAAAACAAAGGCTTACCCAATTTTAATGAATTATAATTAATAATACCGAACACAAAATTTTTATAGGGATAAAACTCAATATGAGAGAATAATCCATGTTACATTCAACTATTTTCCAAGATCATAGATATTATAATAAAGAAATTTTATTAATTATAAGTTTTAGGGATATTTTTTTATTAGTAACCCATGAATCCATGTACAGATATTTTTTCTTATAGGTTTTATTGTATCCGAGTAGTTTTAATGAAAATAAACACTTCAATATGAGATAAATATTTAATGAGAGAAAATTGCTTAAAAAATTAAGGTGATATTATCCCCTTTGATCCAACAAGATGATATCTAGAAGGAACAACTCACTCTATACAAGAATAACAACTTTTTAATTTACCTGTTGAATAAACACTGAGGATCTCAATATTTTAAACTCACAACACATTGAACCTTTTATGAATATATGAATTCATCTTTTCTTTTCATAAAAATTGTATGATATGTAAAACAAGTATATTAAAATTAAAAGTACCTCAACTAATGACACTCCCCTTTCTCATTCTACCTCTTTACATTAAAATCTGTTGTATATATGTTTTTCTTTTCATTCCTAGCCATAAATTCGGACCATTATTCTTCATCTTCATATTATTTTGAAATCAATATTGAACACTATAAGTTAATATAATAATAATGTAAAATTATTATTCATCACCTTCCTCTAAAAGTTTTAGAAGATGGTATATTTCAAGATTAACTAACTGATATCAGTTATTTATCTTTCTATTTTATTGTTATGAAAATTGAATAAAATGACTAATTTTATAATTCCAATAGAAAAGAAGAAATATAAAATTTTTGTTCCTTATTACATTTGTGTTTTCATAGATTTATCACAAATTACATCACATGGGTATGTGTCCTATGTAATATGTTCCAAAACTACCCTCTTACACAAAATCGTCCCAAGAAAGAATATTTAAACATCTATAACTCATTCAATCCTTAAATGACTCAAAAAAAATATTTTTTTCCTTTCATCATGAACAAGTGTAGAACAAACCTAAACCTATTCTATAAAATAAATATAATTCCTTAATTTATCATTCAAAATTATCTTTAATATTATTAATCACTTAAAATATTATTATTGTTTATTAAATCTCAAATATCTTTTTTTTAGGAATTATATAACGTAAAATAATAATCCAATTTAACAATATTATTATTCAGGGAAATACAAATATATTAATTTTGATTACATATCAACAAATGTTTCTCCCAAAATTCCATTTTCTCCATTGAGCAAGGATCACTAATTTATCATATTTCTTGAATATCATTTTAAATGTGATATTTTTTTATTTTATAATATCTTTATCATAAAATAGTTTACTTTATTTTTCAAAAGATAATTTTATAAAAATATATTTTTTATCTTAAAGATAATCACATTTCACCAATTATTTAATCCTTGAATTTTTTGAACTCATTACAAAATTATTTTGATGACTTTTCTGAAAATATTGAATTCTAACACTATCGTCTGCAAATATTACATTTTTATGCCTTTAAATTTTTTTCCGGATAAATGGTATTTCATATGATAAGATAATTCGTACAAAAATATTGAAGTACTATGTCTATATTTACAAAGACTTATGTAAGTAATATGAAATCAATTTGAATCCTATAAAATCATTATAAGTCTAAAAAACAACCTAAATTCAAATAGGATTCTAGTGATATTCATAAAAATTACACTATATAAATATTAAAACACTAATAAAGTAATAATAATTGACATAAATTCATATTATAGAGCTCCAAAATCATTCAAAAAAGGCTTATCCATTTTTATAAATGAACACACAAATTATTGAATTTTTCATTAATGTGTATAAACACTTCAAAAAAAATCAGTAACTTCATTAATGTTGTAAACCACCTCATTAATACATTATTGACATGGTTGAAAACAAATTCAATAGTCTATAACCCTTAAAAAATTCCACCAATCCAAGTGGTTCATCAATATAAATTAAAATTTTAGAGGTTGTGAGGTTAATTAAATTACATTACTTATGCTTGTACAAATTTTCCATGGATCTTGGAAATAATATGAAAGGGTTTTAAATTATTAGGATAATCAAATAAATAATTGGAAGATGTTATGAGGTACTCTGAAGTGACTGAGATGATCGAAGCTGATTGGAGGAATTCTTGGATTAATTTGAATATATTCTGGAATTGTGGATAGACAATGGATATGTTTTGGGGTTCATATTAATGATATTTTGGACACACTGAATAATTTATTAAATAACTTTATAAATGATGAAATAATAATTAGGATTAATGTGTGAGTAATTGATATCTCTGTATAAGCTAGTTGACACATTATAAGAGTGAAATTATTTTATGTACATGAGATTTAATGTTGTATATAAGTCATTTACATTCTAACTCAATTGCGTATAAGTGATATTGAACTTTATACGAGTCATTATAAGACCTCTATATGAGTGAATCCGATTCTATATATGAGGGATTAAGAATTTTTTTTATTATTATATATACAATTTATGATATACTCTGGAAAACATTAGTTAAAACTATTTTTCCAGAATTAAATTTTGAATAAGGTTACTAACAATTGATTAAGATGAAGCCAATATTTTGTTAATCCAATTATTTTTTTGTTATATAAATGTTTAATAAAACATTGAGTACTAACTAACCATTTTTAAATGTTTTATAGAAGAATTGAAGTGGATAAAAAGATATTGGAATTTTGGTTGGTTATTCCATTTAAGTTATGAAGTGGCATCCCAAATAATATCTCAGTTGTTCTATGAGAATGAATATTCATAAAATAAATATGGGTATTAATATAAATGTGTTTGATTTTTTTTCATTATCTCTATTAAAAATGGAAATTATTAGCTTGGAATATTTTTATATCAATTCATTATTTAAGTGAACAATATTTTAATGATTAGTAGTTATTTGGAGAATTTATAATTAGAATTTTCATTATGCATATAAATAAAGTAGTGGTGACCCATCCATATATCAAAATATTAAAAATACAAAATCATATTTGATGAGGTATAGAAATTCATGAGATGTGTTGAATAAATTATATTATTTTTTAGTCTGTTATATTTAGAAAATTAATGTGTATATGAGTGCTTATAATCAGTTATTAAAGTGCCATTTCAGAAAAGCACTTATGGGTTAATATGGATGAATTATACATAGGTAATGGATGATCATTTAACATAAACACTGCTTACGTCCTAGAAAATCAATACCTTAGTAGATGGAATATCCTTGAGAGTAATTCTAAAAAAAATATTATGGTGATCTGGGCAACTAAGATCACTAGGGTAAAATAATATCCCCTACATGCAGGATAAAAGATCAAGAGGAAAAACAATGTCTGAGGAAGAATGTTTACCCACTAGGATATGCAAGGACGTAAAGGATTTGTTCAATATATTCCAAGAGGACTATATTTTATTAAAAATTATGTTTCCACAATGATATTTCTATGTGATACATGGAAACCACACACACATTCCACCATTTAAATGACACATGGTATCAGTGTAAAAGTCATGATACATTCCTAATCTTCTAAGAGAATACATACCATACATGTATTTAATAATATTTGTTCCACTATTAAGAATGTATAAAACTCAAATTACAACATCCAAATATATATAGTAGTTCGATAATATATAATAAATACAGGAACACATTATATTATGATGGATGAAAATGAGAATTTGATGTCACAAGGAGTTATTGATAAGAAAAAGATTTATAAATACATCATAATATAAGTGAAAAAATATTAAGTAGAATCATTTTATTTTTATGAAAAATATAACCAAAATCTTAAATATGTTTGAATTAATGGTTTCAAAACATTTAAAGGGTTACTTAATATTTAGAATATATTATGGGTATAATTATAGTGTAACCTATGGATTTAGATGTGTCAATCACAAGTTCATATAAGTGAATCAATACTTATTATTATTATTTTTAAAATTTATATTATAAAAATAAGTGTTTATATTAGTTTTTGAGATTTTTATAAGAGCTAATTTCTAAAAAAGATGAGTAAAAACTTTTCAAGACATTATGTGGATTTGGAAACTTGTGAAACATAATAATGAATTATACTCTAAATTAATTTTTTTTATTCTAAGTAATCAGTTATTAAAAGAAATAAATATCATGATCTATTTAATAATGATCATCATTTATTATATATTTAAGATTTATGTGAATTATTACACAAAAAGACATATTATTCTTGACTGTTTTATGCATTTTCATGCATATGTAATGTCCTACCCAAGATGCCACTAAATTCTTGCCCCAAGACGGTTCACCACAAGGCCTCATATTTTCCATATCATATTCTAGAGGATAATGACTAATAAAGAGGGAGTAAATTGTGTCTATGAGAAGGTTATTCCCCAATATCATATTATTCAACCATTAGAAATAACCAAACATCATCCATAAAATAAAATAATCATAGTGACTATGAAATAAAAATAGAAAATTTTTTATTAAAAAAATAAATTTTGTAAATAACTAAATGGTCATGTCATAAATATAGAATTAATCTCTGATGGGACCGATCACAAATACAAGATTAAATATACAAATTAAGACCATCACCCTAATATTATATCCAAGATGAAAAACATAATTGGTCTCCAAGACACCGTCAAGTTGGTCCATCAATAGAATCCACCTGAGCTCATAAAACGCCGAACCTCTATCCAATTAATCAATTATTTGTTCTCATCCTAAACTCATACATAAGTTCTATACACACACATGAAAGTGTACATACATGGGGAGAGAATTAAATCTTATTAGGATACCCCCATATTTTAAAAAAAAATTCCATAATAAGTACATGACCATGAAATATTTTGATCCAAGATGAAACATAATGAACAAAGTAAATAAAATAAATCCATAGTCAATCATTTTTCTTCTAAACATGATTTAATGGAAATTTTTTGAACAAGTCATACATTTAGAGGTTGTACCACTCAAGCAATGTACAAACCAGCTGATCCTTGTGTTTATGGAACTCATTGATAATACCCACTATGAAATGCACTAAAAATGAATTAAACCCATTAATAATTTCATAATTAACTCAGGACCTGATCTGCCTGACCAGACCATTCATTATTAATGATAAACTAAAATAATAAAATATTGCCATTTTTATATCATCGTGTATATGGAATTCTAAATCATAAACCTAGTATTTCTCAAGGAAAAACAAAATGACATTTAACCTATTTTCCCATACAATCCATTGGATATGAGTAATCCATGTATTAGTCATGCCATAGTATAATTCTATTCATCATGCAAGCCCTTTAAAAGAATCATGTATCTAGAATCCAAGTATCTCTTAGGTCATAGTATAATATATTATTCAATATGAGACTGTCTAATTAATTATATATACGAAATCCCTATATTTCAAAAGGTGTCATATAATCACTTTATAGTCATGGAGCACCATTTCCATTGTGGATCTCCATGTCCACTAAACTATTTTCTATAAGGTTCAAAATATAGGCCCCATGAAGAATATCGATATATCCCAATAATAGAATCACATTAGATTAGGCCCCAAGGTACATGTTTTAATAAGAACATCTAGAATCATAACTTTATAAAAAATAACCATGTGAATGCATTAAAGAATGAATAAGGGTGGTTAACACCTAAACCAACCACTACTATCATATCAACATTGGATTACAAGTTTATTATGGGTTTTATGGTGACACCCAATTCCATCACAACCGAAACACATAAACTACAATCAAAGGGTTAGTAAAATATAAGGGAACCCATTGGGTTCCCTCAATGAAACATATGAGAATAATTGTGGTCGACATCCTCATAGTGCACACATAAGAGAAAATATCCCTCTTGGGATCATCTATGTCAATATGTAATATATTTTGTCCCTCATGGGATCCTAAGAAACACTTACCTAATGGTATAATCATATATGGGACCCTTATGGGGAGTAAATAAAATAATCCTACATGGGATCCTCATAGTGATTATGTATGTGGAGGCATCCATCCTTGGATCATTATAAATTGTAAGGAAGCAAAGGCAAACTATGTGGGATACTAAAAATAGAAGTTAAACAGAGGAATCCAACATGGGATCCTAAAAACAACTAATATATCATGAAAACACATCGTACAACCCTATCTCTAATATCTCATGGACTTGTATTACCTAAGGTATCATTTAGAAAAGGATATTTCCTAATGGGAAAAGCTATGTAATCATTGGGAAATTGATATGAATCATGGCCCATATCACATAAAATCCCCACATTTGGTCGGTCTAAACACCCAATCAATAAATCACATAAAGACTCTACTCAGTCCTTCTATCTAGGGTATATCCCAAGATACAACAAATATAGATTTTTGAGAACACATTTTATACCCACAAACCATTCCATACTGCCCTTTGATTGGTATTATCCAAGGTTTCACCCAAGTGATCATAAAAACTATTCAATAGATAAAAAACCTCTCATTATGGAACTCTCATTTCAAAATTCCATTTATGAGTCCTAAAATGAATGAATCTCAAAAAGGACTAATCAGGTGTCCAATATAGACTTTTGGGTTTCAAAACACAAAAAAACCATCAAATGGTATCATGGAAGGAGTACATTGTGTGTATACCTTTGTACATGATGTATAATATAAAATATACACCTAGTCATATAATTAAGCTAGAAATTATGTATAAAAACCAATTAAATTTCATTTATGTCATGAACATGGTGTGTATCTTATATTGGGTACCTTCTCGTGTACCATAAATGGCGTAGCCAAATTTCTTTTTGGGGGGGGGGGTATACTTCTTTATAACGTGTAACCCCCAAAGTGTTTGGATATATACTAAACATGGCTAAGTTACCCAACTCGAGCTATATGGTTAACAAATTACAAACATGGAAACGAAGAAATGTATGTTGTGTGTTACCAATACCTAATGTGTACTTCTATAAATTTATCATCTGGGAAAACTATGTGTGTCTATTGAACCACACACTCTATGATTAGAATTTCCCTATTAGAAACCCTAGTATTCGACTGAAACCCTTGTTTTCTCGACATTATCTATATATTAACCATAAAGGGGTCCTAATAAGTAATAATAGGTCCATAGAACATAAAATTTGAAAATATATGGGGATCTAATAAAAAAACTTAATAATAGGATACCTTTATGTGGAATCCTCTGAGGATTTTATTGTTCCCACAATCTTTAGAGAATGCATGAGGATCCACCTCCTCATGAGCTCTGTGGTGGCTCCTCTATTATTCTCCATCTCTACCTATATATATTAAAATATATCTCTCATTTTCCCTTTTCTCTCTTCGTCATGATATGGGGAATCATGGTGGGGAATACTTGAGAAGCCAATAAGGTGGAGAAGACATGAGAAGTAAAAATGAAAAGGAAGAAAATAAATGAAAAGGAAATGAAAAGGGGGTTGTGCCTAACCCCGGTGCCTAACTCGTGGATATAAATCCCATTAGAAAAAACTCATATTCAATAGTTAACGATAGATATTGAATCTCAATCCAAAAATTTATTAAAATTGTATAATTTATTGAAAGAACGAAAATAAATTAATATTTAATTAAATAAATATTAAATTTTAATTATACAATGTAAATTTTATTGAATCCAATTTTTAGAGAACTATTGTACTAGGTTAAAAAGACATTTCTATGATAATCAGAGCAATCAAAAAAAAATTATATTTGATCGTATACTCGAGGAAAACCAATTTTACACTCCATGAGGATCTCAAATAAAAAAAATTCATTTTCAATTGAATTTCACATTCCCAAAACACACGGGTCATTAAAAATTCCACAGAATAAAACTTCTCATCCCCAATAAGAATAGTTTTTAAATATGTATATATAATCTCCCCTAGATCAGCTACAAAACAATGATATCTTGACTATCCAACTTCATAGAACTTAGAATTTACCACTCTTCGTATAATGATGATGTTAAAAAATGACCGATTTGGTACTCCCCATTATAGGAGTTCCCTTATCATAATCTCACAATCAAATTAAAGATTAAGGGCCCACCCTCCATCAATAATCGGACATAATGAATGGAGTGTACATGAACTCCTTGTTCCAGATTATCAATATGAAATATCAAAGCATCTCATATACCTACATCCCAATAATGGTTCCCACGACAAATGATGAAATTGGATTTCTAGAGAAGGTAAAAAACCACAAATGGATAATGGTTCACTACCCAACATATCTATTACCTTGTACTTATCCTATAGTATATCTTTAATAGTTTTCTCTATAAAACCATATAATATATTTAAAAATCTCAGCATATAGCTGATGATCTCCCAACATTCTTAGGAGGATGTCAAGATATATGTCCTGTTCCCATCTAAATTATGATTACCCTAGTATTTTATCAATAGATGTGTATAGCTCTCCATGATCCATGCTCACATCAGCACCAACTATACATTACGTTAACCAACACATGTAACATCATCTCCAGAAAATGTGTGTCCATGTCCCACCATAGGTCATCTACCACATGAAAACAAATTTATTTCATTTATTACCATAATATTAGGGGAACACAGTTTAATCTTACTCCAAGATATGAGTCACTATACCCATAATGGGTTCATTAAATGAAACCTTCCATGTCTCTAGCATGACCACTCATTGATTAACGATTAAACTAGGAACCCACGTAATTGAAATGTATCATTATCCCCTTAATAATTCTCCCATGAGTTACACTTTATAAGGAAAAGATAACTTTGCTACAAGGAATGTCAGTCATATTAATCCAGAATCCCCCTTGGAAACCCTATCAAAATTAGGAAACTCACCTTTTCAATGATTTATTCTATGACTACCCATCAACCATTTTGTTTTCAAAAATTAGTGTGTCAAACCTGAAAATACTATTCAATAGGGATAAACAACAGAATACTCCTACCCATCAAAGCTTGTATCAATATTAAACAACCCTGTGTTCCTTATAAACAATAAAAATCATTATAATTACTATATCACAAAACATAATCACCTCTCATGGATCAGTCTCAAAATGAGTGTTTAATCAAGATCGTTATAATAGAATGGATATATAAACCCAGAAAAACCTCACTCATCAATTTTCATTGATCAAACCAATCATATAACTACAATGTTCTAAGTAAAAAAAATGACCCTCTAAGACCCCCACCGAGCCATAATAACCATCTCTCGTATTAGGGTCACTAGATCTAACCATCTAGACCATAGATCAAACCTCTAACTAAGGTCACATCTCATTAAGCATCTTCCACCCACATATGTCAATGCAACACATCTAACGTTCATGTAAACCCTCTCAATGGTAGGTAAGGATATGATCAACCTATGTGGGACAAAAACTGTCAATATTTTTTCAATTATCTAATTTTTCAATTGACATGTTATAGCAAAAAATACAATATAACTTGTAATTGGAACCCCATTTAATTGAAATCCATATTTAACCACTATCATAAGGATGAACTATATTGGATTTACCTACAATAACTCATTCTACTATGGTCTCGATCCTCTTCGCAAATCCACATAAGGAAGTTATCCCTAGATTTTCATGTCATGAACATAGAAAATATAATGAACTAACAATCATCTTGAATCATAATATGATAATACCCACATTGAGTTATAATTTTTCAAGCATTTAGGTACCAATTGGAATAAAAATAGAGGATATAACTATGAAACCTTTAAATAAAGATTTTTAAGTAAAATAATATAGTAATGTAGATGGGAAAAATCTATATTGGTTTTTACAAACCATTATTTAACCACAGATGAAAAGAAAAAACAACAACAGGTCTAACGGAATGGTCTTAACAACTGACATTGACCTATGAGGGTCAATGGTACATATTAAACATTATCTCATATTATTTTTTTTCACAAAACACACGAGGTTAAATTAAATATAATTTCACTCAAATCTATTTTGGAAAACATAGTATAAATTGTAATTTGCACATTAAATAATCGAACCTATGAAAAAAAAATATTACAATTGGTCCAACACCTAGGAATCCTATGCCCCATTTACCTAATAAGGTCACTACACCTCCCGTACATGAGGACCAAGTCATCAACCTGACCATCAAGGATCTCACCATAAGTCGACATGAATTTCTATCAGAAGTATATATATGTATGTATATTTCATTCCAGCTGTGTTGAATTAATACAAAACCCCATATGGGAATACACCATTTAGGGTTTTGTTAATACTCTAAATAATTAGAATATATTATCAGTAATGAAGTCACACACTAAAAGGAAATTAACATGTTTACTTTGTGAGAAAAATATGATGCATCATATGCCTCTGGACTTTTCTGACCAAGAGTCAAAATCAATCATTTGCCTCTCAGTAATGGAATGAGAGACATAAATCCAAAAAATATCATTAATCCACATCAAATGTTCATTTAACAATGGAAAAATCATATAATTCTGTAAAATCACATATGATGAACAATAACAGCATATCCATGGTAACTAGGACTTCTGACTATAAATGTAGTTCTCGACATACTAGTTCGATATCCATCATAGGATATAAAAATTTCCAAATAATATTATTTAACATATCTCAAATAGAAATACTATAAAAAATCAAATCCTTTGATACCAAATTGAAATGTTCGAGCCTGAATGCCACCAAACCGGTACCCTGAGATGGTAAAACTCAAATTCTAAAGTGCACCTCCTCATATTATAGAGGCTTACAAATATAAACGATGGCCTAATGTGTGTTTTTATGCAGACTATGCCCTTATATAGTAGTAATAAACCATAGGAAATTACTGAATATCATCCATATCAGAAAATAATTAATGTTCAGAATAATTAAATATAAACAAGGAAACAAAAATAAAATCGAATGTATTAAGGACTTGAACAAACATGTCATACATACAACACTTATCACCAACTAGGATGACCACATATATAATAGTTAATAAAATAAAATACATTAAAATAGATGTCTCGAATACTAACTCTAATCAATACAAGATACCTAGTCTCCAAGACAGTATCGAGATACTTTATCCCGATAAATAGAATCCACAAGAGAGACTCCACTCAATAATGAATCAATAGATCTCAAACCTATCTATCATATATCAATTATCAACATGAATTAATACATAAGTTTGGAATGCCCTATGAGTTACATGTAAAAGTGGTGGAAAAAATGTATTAGTAGGGAACCTCTGATGCTGAACTTGTAATATTCTATCATAAATAAATACTTCTAATATATTCTCATTCTACTCTAAAAATAAAGAACTAAAAAAATAAATTAAATCCATATTATACCCTTGAGATCATGAACCTAATTGACTAAACATATTCAGAATAAATAATGGAACTGGATGTCATACCACTAAAGACATGTACAAAAATATTAATCATTAGGATTGTAACCCTCATCAATTATACCCTATTTGGTATGTGCCAAAAATGCCTCAGAACCATAAATTATTTGTTATTTAACATGTTACTTGATATATGTAACCATGGAGACTTTTTATAATGATATTCATGAATAATAAAATTATCCATTTATTTATGGGAACGTCTATGTGATTTCAAATCAGAACTCAAGTACTTCTCTTGGCATTACAACATATCATTTAAACTATGAACCAGTCCAATGAATTCCATATTAATAATCTATTGGTCATTAAAGGAATTTTACAATTCAATTCCAAGGTTGAAACCTTCCAAGGAATTTTTTATTAGGAATGCAGCCATATCTCTTGGCATATTATTATAAAATCCTCTATATGACACCGTGTACATAATTCCTTATAAGGAATCCAAGAATCACATAATTCATACTATATTCCATTTAACCTATGAGGTCGTGCAAGTAATTCCATATTAGGAATCCACATTTCTCTCAAGGAATCATATGATCTCATTATATTAATGGAACACATTTTCAACTATGGATCTCCATGTCCACTAATCTCAATCATATATGTCTCAAAATCCATATCCTAGAAAGAATGTTTGGGAATCAAAATAAATAATACATCATAAAGTATTGGAATATAGATCCTAATAAAAAAAATCTTGAGATCCCTATAACATCATCATATCACATTAATCACCATGGTCTGAGTTCCTAGAAGTATATTCTAGATCATGGTTTCATCAATAGTAACTATTTGATTCCATAAATGAATGAGTGAGGGAATTAAAAATCATAAATACACCACTATTTCCATATTCCATTAGAATGACATGTGTGGTAGTGGTTCTATGGTGATTCCTAAAATCATCTCTACTGAGACCTATAACATGATATATGGTATCCATCCTGACACCAAGGAACCCCTTGGGTCCCCTAAATCAATCATAGGAGATGTGCCCTACTCAGGATCTTCATGGTCTACCCAAATGTCAAGGAATACATCTTGGGATCCTAAAAATAGTCATATAAAAAAATCAATCCCTTGTTTTATCCGTAAAACTATTTTCAAATAGGGGTATCCGACATAGGACCCTCACAAAGTGTTAGTAGAGGCGTCCTATACAGGATTCTTAGAAACAATATATAAAAGGTGGAATCCTATATGGGATCCTCAGAAAAGGTAATAAATACAAATAATCTTATTTTGAGAACCGATAAGGCAGTAGGTAAGATGAAAAATCCCACATGAGACCCATCTAAATAACTAATAACTCAAGAAAATAAAACCCAAAAATTCATCTCTAACATCTCATGACCTCTTGGTCTAAAAGGAACATATTGTGATGAAGATTTCCTCCCTGGAAAATTAATGTTATAAAAGGTCAAGGGATATGGAACATGACCCATCTTGATCGTGTTCCGACACTTGGATGTTCTAAACACTAATTGAATTAGTCTAATTGATTCTCATCTCAGCTCGGATGACTAGGGACTATCATAAAATACACCAGATGGGGACCTTATCAAACCCATTACAATTACTCTATCGATAATAAACAATCCTTTGGTGGGTCTCATGCCAGGCCTCTCCATATATATCATTGAAACTATTTAATAGAGGATGAAGCTCTAAATTATGGATCAACATCCCCAAAATGCCATTTTTGAATCATCAAATCACCCCAAGGTATATACTATCATAATCCGAATAGAAAAAACTAAAAAATGTAAATGTTTATAATTCCATATTTGTGGTATAAAAAAATAAAAATCACTAAAAATAGTATCATGGAAGGATCATACAACATGCATCATGTTCATGTGTACATGGAATATAAAACCCATGTACACAATGTGTAATTCGTGTAAATAATGTGTACCTTACACAAGGTAGCTAACTGTGAAACACACATTACCTAAGAATGTGTCATCTCCTAGCTGTGTACTTTTACATGAATTGTATCCCCCACGGGGTCTGGTCGGGTACTCTACATGTCCAAGTGCCCTTACATGGGCTATCTGGAAGAGTACCCATCTACATGTCCGTGAACCAATACATAATGTGTACTTATAAAAAAATATCTCCCAAAAATAGCAATATTAAATTATGTGAGTTTATAGATCCAAAAACCATCGGACTATGATTCCCCAAATAGAAACACCTACAGCCTAGCCGAATCCCATTTTTTCTATATATTTGATATAGGTCAAACCTCAAGAGAATATAAGTAGTTATAATTGGTCCTTAAAACCATAAATATGTGAATATATAGGGATGTGGGGAAAACATAAAATGAACATCTATTAGATGAAAACTACCAAAACATCACATTTTTCCACAATCGGCATCAGCTGTATGACTATCTGACTACTCCCAAGCTCCACTGTTGCACCTCCATTCTTATTCCACTATTTCACTCTCTCCTCCTCTCTGTTTTATCTCTAGGTCATATAATTTTGAACACCATAGGTTCATACAATATATGGTATGTGGGAGTAGAATAAGGAATAAAGAAAATGGAAAATAATGAAATTAAATGAAAATACGAATAGAAAGAGGTCGGCACACGACCCTATGCCCGACACAATGTTATATCTCAAGTAAAAAATTATTACATTATAGAATCAATAGTAGAGACATAATCTCAATTTGATAATCCTTTTTACTAATATATCCATACAAATACGTGAAAATAAATTAATATTTAATTAATTTATTTTTAATTTTTAATTATTATGGGAAAATTTGAATAATTTTAATTGACATAAAGATCTTCTCATCTGGTAACCAACCTATTTTTGGTAAAATTATGTTATGAGAAAAATTTATGAAGTCCTTTTCATAGGAAGAATGACCATTTTTGAACTTATGATCATTCGAAAAAAAATTAAAATTTTTACTAAATTTATCTTTGAGGATAAATAAGGTTCTTTATATATGAGGATACAGTTTTAAAATATAAGTATTTTTTTGAATTATGAAAAGTGATGTAGATATATAAGTGTTAGTGTATTTTAAATACAATTAAGATTTCATGAATACTAAGAACAAAAGGTGAAGAAAAAACTTTGATGAATCTATTAAGTGTTGTAAATATATAATTCTATACTTTAAATAATGTTGATTGATAAGAGTGGATACAATATCCAACATATAAGAAATGATTATTGATGAAGGAAGAATACCTTTCCCTCTCATCATACATATTCAGTTATTTTAAGGAGTCTAGTATAGAGAGATCAATTCCAAATATGATTCTTTTATACTAAATAAGGAAGAGGGGGAGGAAGAAGAATAAGAAATGTTCTTTGTGTACCAATTCACACTGAAAATATTGTTTCTTACTAATAGTACAATAGAATTTGAATAGTAGTAGGTGTTTTCTAGTTCCACTCACATAGAGGATTATTTAATTATAGCACCATATCATATTATTGATATGAATAAGAAGAAGTAATAACCCTACCATTAAATTATAAGAATATTAAGTACATATGTGTGTGCATTTATATGTAAATAAAAGTAGGTTAATTTCATGCTTATTCCATTTTAAGTAAAATAAGAAGAAAAATGTGGTCTAAAAGAGACACCAAAAGCAAAGTGGAATATTTATTGGTAAATAAAATTATTATTTTCACACTAAAATTATTATGAAACACCTAGGAGGTAGTAGATATTCCCAATGGGATACTGTTTCATGATTGAAAGACTTATGTAAAACACAAGTTTATGGATATACACTGCTTAATTTAGATCATATTTTAATTACTAATGGGTCATGTTGTAATGGTTTTTTCACATTCACACATAGAATTAACCTTTTATTCTTAAAGGGGATCATTGTAAAAATTCTATCTCTATTTCTTCTATGTTATTTGATATATTATATGTGAATATGAAAGTTATAAGTGATATTTATAAATCAATTTCATTAAAAAGTGAATAGATAAAAGGGGAAATGGATTAAATGTTTTAAAGTGGACAAGAGGTCCCCAATATTGATTCACAACCCCCTATCATAGAGTTAAATACGTCCTTAATTTTTTTTTCAATTCATACTAGAAACTTGTGAAATAAATATTCGTTAATCTATTAAAAATTTCATCTCAAGTAAATTTATTTTTCTCCCTCAAATATATATACTGAAGAATGGTTTTAGTAAATATTTATCATGTTTAGATCAGAATTATATTTCTTCCAAAACCATGACGAATTGGAAAGAGAAATATATTATAAATATAAATAAGTTATATATATTATTATATTAAGAAATATTTTAAGTTTCTTTATAAAATTATACTTTTGAATATATATTTTATCTGAATGGAGACTAAATGGAAAATATTTCCAGATAAAAATATTCAATACATTAAATTTTTAATGAGAAAATTATTAATTCTATTCAAATGTATTTAAAGAATATCCATTCATCGATGGTCATAATAATATATCAACAAGTTCATAAGAAATATATTTTAGTGTATTAGAACATATTCCCCATTTTATTCAAAAATAAACATATTTTTTATTTTTTGGATATTTAAATGCAATCAAAAAGAGATCCCTCAAATTGAAGAGGAGGTACAAAACATGGAGAATGATTTTAGAGAAATGTTATAAAAATATTAAAATATATATAATCATGTTCTAGTTAGAATGTCATGAAATATGGATCTTTAAGGTAGATTCTCAAAATATGATATTAAATGGATAAATTAAATTCAAAATAATAAATAAATAAATAAAAATATATAGTATAAGACCTAATAATTTGATACTACAAAAAATCCATTCATTGATGTCATGAATGAACAAATATATATTATATCCAAGAGGATTAAAAACATTACACATAGGTAAAATATAAGATAAATATTAATAAAGAATACATTTAAATAGTCAATGAGTATGAATATGAATATGAGATAGTGTAGAAAAATAAATTCATACTTAATATAAATTAACTTGATAACGAAATAAAATTATAAATTATAAAAACATCTCAGTTAATGTCATCTTAAAAATATAAGGAATAACATAATGCATATAAATAATTTTTAGAAGAGTTTTACAATCATAAAGGGAACCAATTTTTTATAAACAATATCAAGAAATCATTTTATGATCAATTTTAAACAAGATAACAAGAGGAGGTACCATCCATTTCAAATAATATTTATCATGATAAATATGACTATATTAACATTGATTGTTTCAAATTAAAACTAGAAGAAATGGATGATGATATGTGATTATAATCCTAAAAAACATTAATGGCTGTTGGAAAAAGTATTTTAGTGCTATTATCAAATTTGTTTCCCTTTTTTTTGAATAATTATAAAAAACATCTTATTAATAAATTTAAAATTTAAAGATACAATGAAACTCAAATAAGAAGAAATTGGTTTGTGGGTAACTATTGGTTCTACAAATAATTTCAAATATTGGAAATCAGACATTTTTATAATTGATATATTTAATAATCACTAATCAATAAAAATTTATATTGAAACAACTAATAGAATCTATAATAACCACGCAATAATTAGAAACAAAATCACTATAAAAGGATTTGAGTTATTGGGGATTATCTATGGTGATTGATATTAAAGTTGTTATAGAAATGGTGAATGACCATATATGAATGTTTCAAACAAAAATAATGAGAAAATACCATAAAAAATAATGACTAACGATGATAAATCCTAGACAATTAATGGAAATAATTTTTTAAATTTCCCTTACAAAGATATGAAAAACGAATGAGTCATCCTTGAACAATAAACTGAAGGGATAACATGCTGATAGAAAGTATAATAAATATTTCAGGAGTAATAAATAAAATAAAATAAACTAATATTATTATTGAAATTAACCGAATCACCATATACCTATGAAAACAAGAATGAGATATACTTTTAATTGAGGTAGGCAAAAGAAATGTAAAATTCTAATTCAAGGAAATGATAATGGTAATGGTCTAGTGAAAATCAATAATAATAAATCATATAGAAAATCAAAAATAGATACCAAATTTATCTAAAGAGTGTTTGGTATATTGGATAATATATTTAGGGAAGAAAATTATGATGTAATATGTACAATAAAAACTAATTATATAAGGAAAGAATATGTTCCATACGAATGTATTGAATTACATTATATGTTTTCAATAGATGAAAATCCTCATGTAAAAAATGAGTTGTTTGGTTGATGCAATATGGATAAAACCATTAAAATGGTTGATTAATCATTCATCTAGGATAATGAGAAGCCTTAAAGGGGATTTATAATACATTAAGAATAAATGCTATTGAAAATACATGTTCACTACATAAACAACATAAAGATGAAAATCATTTCATGATTCCAAAATAAAAATAAAATTTGAAAAAAATATGTTAAGGAATGAATAATAGAGTATCTTGTGTTAGAAATTAATTGTGGCCTTATTATCTACATTGAGGAGAATGAAAAATCTCCTTATTGACAATAAATTTTGTAGTTTTTTTGCACTTATATTATAAGGAATTGAATGTGGGCTATATTAACAAGGGTAGAACCTAAGAATAATTATACATTTTAACCACTAGAAAAAAAATTAGGAAGATAAATTACTAGATTGATTACACATTTTTTATTTTTTAGAACAATTGTTGAAAAAAATTACCCTTTATGAAGATGAGAATGCTCTCAAATCATTAAAGCCACGTGTAAAGTTCCATTTTGCAGAATTTTTGACATAGTAAATATTTATATATATATATTGAAGAGATTCACCCTGATAAAATTGTTTCTATGATTATCCTTCCGGGGGATACAAGTCAATAGCGTTATTAAGAATCTACTATCATTCTCATTACATGAGAATCAGAATATTATGGAAGGTGATTTATTAAATTTCATTGATAAGGTATGCTTTATTAATATCTTATCATTGGTCACAAAATATTATTCTATAATAAATGGGGAAAAATTTAATTTTATCAATGACATAAATTTGAAATTTTTATGAAGATTCATGACTATTTTCCTTTGTTTAAATACTATTCATTTTGTAACTGAATATTTTTTACCTATATGGTTATGTGAGTGAAAAAATTTATAATGATATGTTTCATGATAAATTATAATCAAAATTGTTATTATAAATTACTTTATCATGGTATTAGTAGACTAATATTATGAAACACAATGAGTGTATCAATTCAGTTGGTATTATATTCTTTTCGTAATGGATAATATTGATATCTAAATCAAGCCCTATTATTTTATACACTAATCACAGATCATGTTGTTTTAGAGTGGAATGATTGATGATATATTTCTTGATTTTGAATTGTTACTATAATATAATTATATTTTTAATTATTATAAATAAGGAGGAGGGAGTAAAATGACAATAAATATTGGTAAAAAAATGATAGAGAATGACTTAATGGATTTAGATAACTATGGACATATAATTTCCATATATCGAGGGAAAATACAAAATAGGAGCATGTTAATACCAAATTATGTGTACTTTATTTTTTTAGTTAACCTTAGAGAACCAATGAATATATTTTTAAAAATATTTTCCATAAATTGAATGGAGAATTGGAGCCATAATGTTTTTTTAAATGAAAAAATTCATGTACAAAAATATCCAAAATGGTGACACTTATTCTAAGTGGATGAAGACTCCTTAAAAAATTTCATATTTTTTTGAATTGATATGATGTTTATTTATATCAATAATGAAAAAGGAAGGATGTTGTTTCCTTAAATTATTTAGATATCCATTAATTATTTAAGGAAAAAGGAATTTCATATTTGAATTGACATGGAAAATTATATAGGCCATTTAATTATCTTTAAAAATATTTTAGTAGAGTTAAATCTATGTGTTTCATGATTACAAAAATCATATTTTTTGAGGTTGAGAAAGACGTGAGTTGTGTTAGTGGATTTTTGAAGTATTATAAGATGTTATATTTTGAAAAGAGATGTGTGTATGAGTGCATGTAATTAGTTAGTGATACGATAATTTGGTAAAAAACTAATTGTTTCACAAGGATTATTTATCCTTATTAATTGGATGATAAATTAACAAAAAAGGTGTCTAGATCAAGGCCAACCAAAAACCTAATTATCTTGAAAATCATTGAGAGACTACTTTACAATGAATAAATGTGATCCATCTAAGCAGGATTAGTATACTAAATGTATAACCATCATATGTGGAGTTATATAAGTTGAAAGAAGACATATATGATGTGTGGGGAACTTACCCACTAGGCTAAAAAGGACAATCAATGAATTATTCAAGTATTCGTAAAAAGAATTGGTTCATTAAGAAGTTACATTCTCGATTTAAATTTCAATCTGGGTCTCAAAAAACAAGTGAAATACTCATCATAATAGAGCCACATTATATCAAGCTAAAAGTGATACAATATACCACATATTCAATAATAATAAATGTCGATAATTTACTTCCAAAGACATGTTACACCATTAGATAAGTATAAAACAAACATTTCAATATAAAGATTCATGTGATAGGCCTAAAATATATTAGAAATATATGCATTAATTACATAATAAATGGAGAAGTAAAAAAGGAGATGACCCAATAAGTATATGATAAAAATAATTTTACTAATGTTTATGGAATATGGATGAAAATATAATCCATGGGGTTGAAAATTCATAACATCTAGCACGTAGTTTACCAAAATTTAAGGTATGTTTTTAAGAATACTTTCCAAAAAATGAGAAGGGTAACCCAATATAAAAAAGGAAAAAATATACAATATATGAGTATGTTGTTACTTTATAAGAATCAATAATGAGTTTGGATGAGTAACTAAATACATTATATTAGTATTAGTTCACATTGGTTGAATAAATATGGATTTTAAATGTGTTTTTGAGAAGTTAAAATTAGTGAGAGACTACTTCAGATGAGAAAACACTTTGAGAGAATTTATATGTAATGGGAAACCAATGAAATATAATAATGAATTATTTTGAGATATAATCATTTTTTTCATGTAAGATGTTATTAAATTTAATAAATACCATCATTCATTTAATCACGATCCTTGTAAAACAATAAATTATGATTTGTGTGATGTGTTACAAAAAATGAGTTTATGTTACTGGTTTATGTAATATTTAATCATTCAAAGATATTATTTTCAAGAATTCTTGATTTTATATTATTAATAAAATGAAATAAATTATATGAATATTTTGTGATTTTAAATGTGAATTGGGTTTTAGTAAGACATAGAAGAAATATTTACGAAATAAGTAAACATATGATGCAACTTGATGTAAAAAATATATATTTTCATTGGATGAACAAATATGAATGAGAAGATATTATATTGATCATGTAGATAAAAAATAAGTATCTAATAATAAATAATACATTTATCTCCCATCATAGATATTATATTACTCAGAGGATGATTGGTGATAGAGAGATAGAGAGTTTTGGTAATGTTAGTGTTCATTAAATTAGATGGTGAAGTACTAAGAAGATGAGTTTGTTTCATATGTATTTACATAGAAAAGGATGTTTATTTTAGCCACTATAAGATAAAAAAAAATTAATAAGGGTTTTTATAGTTCCACATTAACATATCAAGAAGTTATCATGATAGGAAATCTAGTTTCATTATTGACATGTTATATTTGTAGCCTTAATGTCCACTATATTGAATAGTTAGAAGAGGTGTGTGTGCGCACTATTGTGCATATAGAAGTAGTAGAAGTTCTTTCATACTGTTTTAAGGTAAAATAAAATAATAATAATTCTTCTGTAACATAGAAATGATAATGATGAATTTATATTCATGAATGATCTTCTTGTTAGCACTCTACACTATTGTGAAATTGTTAGGAGGTAAAATAAATGTACAATGGGATACTGGTGAATCATCAAGAGATAAAATTGAAATGAAAATTGTTGGACATACCCTTCCTTTTATAGATCAAGAGTTTATTACTAGTGTATCTTATTATCATATGTTATTCTCATTAACCCTAAGGATTATATTTTCCTGTTGAAAAGAAAACCCCGTAACATTATTTTCTCCATTGTATGTGTTTTTTGGATGGTTTTCAAGTTAAGGTGATGGTTAGAAGATATAAAATTAGATACACTAACCTTATAAATTTAAAAGGTAATTTTAAAAATGATTAAAATATATTAATTGGATAATGTCTCAGCAACATTCATTCACCCCCTCTCAATGTTGAAAACATCCTTGTCCAATCCTTTAATCTATAATGTTCAAAATTGTAAAAAATTATGAGAATAAAATATTCAAGCATGATATGGTGAAGTTTAATGATTTGAAATGCGAGGATAACTATTACATTAATTTATTATTTTAAAATGAGAATTTTGAAAATTAAATATTTGTGTTCAAAATTTAGCATTAATAATAATGGTGTTTGTGGTATTCTTTATTATTCAAAATACCATAAAAAGTTTTTTGATCTAATCCTATTTGATTGAGAGTAATAAAATTTAACTATTTATTATAATATCAAGATATGATATTATTATATGAATTAAATTGTTTTTCAAATGATTAAATACCATATTAATTAAATAATTAAATTAAGTGTAATGTTATTGTGATTTTATTCATTTAATTTAGTATTAAAAAATAAAACATTGATTTATGCAGAAAAATGGGAAAATTAGTGAAGTAAAGCATCACAAAAAATATTCATAAAATATGGTTTCAACTATATTTTTATATTATACTAATTAAATAGGAAATTATCAAAGAAAAAACTTAAATATTTTGTGATATTTAATATTTTCATGGTGATATTTGGTTATCTGATATTATGGATGTTTTTAGAAGTGTATCTTCATATCCTACTAGATTTTCTTATGTGAAAAACATATCTTTCTGAGATAAAAGATAATTAAAAGAGATAGTGTAATACTATCATTTTATGGGAGAAAAATCGGTTTCTCTAAGAGAATATTTGAGATAATGGGTGAGACAAACATAAAAACAATTGAAAAAAGTGAGAAATGGAAAATGATTATTGGGAAAAATATATATTATATTTTATAAATAGAAAATATTAAAATATATATTTTCTAGTAACTTATTAATAAAAAATAATATTCAAGAGAGATAATTATGTGACTAGAGTAGGCAAGATGGGAATTGAGAGATCAACAATGATTTTGAATAATAAAAAACAAGAGATGTTGATCATTAAAAGATGGAGATGAATATTTTTTTTATTAATGAAGAATAATATGTTGAAGTTGGAAACTTGTTTCTTATAAACCCAAAATTTAATAGCCCAGAGTTAGTAAATAATTTTTATTTCACTATATATAAGTGATCACACCCCAAATGATCAAATATTTTTATACTGTTGACAAATTAAATATATACCTGAATCTCAATTACATCTAAAAATTTAAAATAAAAAAATGTATTTCCTTTTATACCTCTAATATTACCTTGAAGATATCCCCACATATTATTTATAGTACACTTACTAGAATCCCAATGAAATGAAACACAATAAAGGGGTGAGCTAAGATGCCACTTTATGATATGAACATGGGAAGATACTATGAGTAAATAATTCTTAATTAATATGGAAAGGTAAATATCTAAAAACAAATAACATTTAATTAATAACATGAGAAAAAATATTGAGGAAATAAGTTATGATTATATATTTCCATATAGATAATCATCAGATCTTGAAACTTATCCACAGATATTGTAACAACTAAAATAATCACATGGACATCAATAATTAAGGTCATAATTTTTGAATGCATAATTTCAGACATCATAAAATAACTATTAAGTAATTCTAAAAAGACTTCATACAATAAATGTAAATACATTTCCAAATTAAAAATATTGTTTATCCCATGAGACCGTCTGAACCATTGAGGGGTTATAGTAGGCCATACCCATCAATTAAAAATTCCTATTTATACCTCATATTAAAAGGGAGAAATATTATCAATGAAAAAAATTAAAACTTCAAATTTTCATAATAAATGTTCACAATTTACCTAATAAATAAACATAACCATAAACCATCAATGGGAATATCAAAAATTGTATCAAAATTGAACATTCCCATTAAACCATAATATTCACCAATGAATGTTGATAGATATAAATATACATTAAAATGTTCATTGTGTGATATTATTAGGGAAATATCCTTTTAATTTTGAAATAGATAAAATAGAAAATGTTAAAGAAAACCATTATTTGGATATATATTGTGAATCTTGTAAATAATAATCAAATAAATTGGTTTTCATGTTGGAATTAAATTTCATTAGTTCCATATAAGTAATGAAAACATTCCTTTCACACTTTTATAAAAAGTAAAAAAGTAACAATTTAGAAATATAAAGTAACAAAAACATTAACCCATTTTGTACAAATGAAATATTGATAAAAATTATGCTGATAATTAATTATATAGTAGTAAACATATTCTTCAACGCATTTTAATTAAAATGCTAATATGAAAGAAAAATATTTCGAATCGAGTAGAAAAAATAGGTCAGTTTAGATTAAAATATGGTTTTATTATCATGAGTACACAAAGAGTGGAAAATGGAAATATAATTAATTACTTAAATAAATATTTGTACAATAAGAAAATATATTGGGTTTTATATAAAAATAACAAATATTTCCCCCAGTTGAGACTTTAACATAAACAATCATTAATTAAGATGGGATTGTGAAGTAAACTCTTATCTCAGGTACGAATTCCTTCATATGTTTCTGAAACCCCTGTATAATATTTATTGATTTGTTATAATAATATTAAAGAAACTTTATCATATATTTTATATAATGTATTACTTACTTATATTTCATTATCTCCCACTTATTAACAATTCATTATTAAAATAATTATTCTATGTAATAACTCTTCATTTATCATGTATGTTTTTTAGTAGTCATGGTATTTTTAATTTGACCATTATTCAAATATTTATATAATTATAATTATAATATAAATATAATATACTTAAATAAATATTTATTTCGAGTAATCCATAAAATTTAGAAATATAAAATTTGAATTACACTGTTAAATGAGACGATAAGTTGTACATATGAGTGAACACAGTTTCCCTTTTTCATTAAATTAAAAAATAATGGTAAATAATAATTCAACATTAAATATTATTTATTATTTATTATATATATATATTATATTTATTTAATATATAATTATTAGCATCCATTTATAGAGTAAATAAAAAACGGATCACATCGCTTCAGGTACGTGGTAGTCCAGATGTTAGGACAATGAACATTATCCTTTTCCAAATGATTAAAAACTAATAATGTAAACATGATATTATAATGATATAGGTATAGTTATTTGATAAATATAATATATAAACATTAAATAAATCCTTATATCGATTTGTTAGATATTTTGAGAGACGACGAATTACATCGGTTCATGAGACGGTAAACCTCCGTACATAATTTCGATGGTTTTCATTCCCATTTTATAGAAGAGGATATGGATATAGGTTATGTAATTAAAATAATAAAATATAATTATATTTTATATAAAATATTTATTATATTTAAAATATTATGAAAAATTTTATGTTTGGAAAATAAGAATTAAAAAAGAAATATCTTTGTGAATATAATTATATTCTATTTGAATTTTTTTTGGATCTCTTATTAAGGACCTTAGTGTTGGTATTTTTATATTAAGATATGTTTAAGAATTTGTATAAGGATTATTGGAAGGTATTTATGTAGGTATTGGTTGAGAAAATTTATTATGACGTGTGGAGAATCGATGGAATTAATTGCCCATTTATAATTGAAGTTAGTGGCACACTTCTAATTTTTCAATGACTTAAAATAATTCCAATTTAATTTTCATGAAAAATGAATAAAAAATGGCCATTTCTGAACCTTATATAATATAATATCATTATATATACATAAAATATAATTTATAATAGCTTTTATTTCATTTTAACCCTTATCTTTTTAAATTAACTCTCTGTGAACCTATTTTAAACTTAACTGCAATGACATTTTTTTATGATTTACAATTAAAAATGAAAAAATATATGTTTTAAATATAAATTATATAAATTATTATTTTTATAAATATGGAATATTTTTTTATTAAGTTCAATTATTATAATTATTATAATTTAATTAATAATTAATCCGTTAATCGTGATAAAAAAATTGTTTTCCAAATAAAACGATTCATGACTAATTTTTTTAAAAAAAAGATATGTTATAATAGAATACCATGTCAAGGTTTCTTTAGAATCTGGTTTATGTGTATCATAAGCTATAGAAGAGATTAAAATTATTTAAAAAAAAATATTTTTTTAAAACATGAAGTGTTACATTCTTAAATCCTCAATCTAATTTTTCCTTGAAATTACTATATTTTCATCACATGAACAAAATTGGATATTTATTTTTCATAATTTATTCATTTTCCCACATCACCTCTTTTATATTATGATTTCTCTAAATTACCTTTATCGATAGAGTTATCCAATTCCTCAACACTGGATCTCTAATGTCTAGAATTGGGATAGGCTCTTCAAAGTGATTGAAATCATGTTCAAATTATATTTTTATATAGGTGAGAACATGTGTTGGATCTAACATGTACTCCATTAATAAAGTTATATGGAAGAAATCATGTAATTTAGGGAGTCTTAGATGAATTTACAAATGATAATCAAAGAATCTAATTCATTCTAGAATTTTAAAAGTTCTGATGTACCATGTGATTAGTTTTACTTTGTTTCCAATTCTAGTTACACACTTTCATTGAGATACCTTCAACAATTATTTTTCCCCAAATTGAAACTCTAAACTATTTGTTCAGTTAAAATAATAACACATTCTCCAAATTTATTTTCTTTAAAATGGGTCTGAATAGTATTTTCCAATATAGTTGTATCTTCCATATGTTATACTACACTAACATCGTCTCATCTACATGTAGTGAAAAATCTCAATCTATATAATGCTTCACACTGCAGAATTTGAATACATAAATCAAATCTTTTTTATACACAAACTCTACTATAGGTAAATAGTAATACCACAAACCTTGAAATAAAAGTGAGAATGATCAAAACATGTATTCTAAAGATTCAATAGTCCATTCAAACCTCTAATCATTTTGGGGATGATAAGTAGTGCTCAACTGAAACTCAATATCAATATCCTTATAATGAGTTCACCATAATTTCAATGTAAATTGTGGATTATGGTTAGACACATTTAGAAGAGGTGTTCCCTGATGTTTTACAACATTATTAATATAGAGTCGTGTATGGTCTTCCAGAAAAATATATTCTATTATAGTGATGAAATATGCCAATTTGGTAAGGAATCTATAATAACACATATTGCATTATTATTTAATTGTATATTTGGTAATACAATTAAAATATCCATTGTAATTTCATCCCATTTTTATAAAATAATAGGTAGATGTTTCCTAAATCATCTAGGATATTTTCTCTCAACCTGAACTTGTCAAAGAACAAAATATCATGACACAAAATATTTAATTTCACACATCATATTATGCCACCAAAAATATTTTTTCAAGTATATATAAATCATGTTGATAATAGGGTGTATAGAAAAATTTTTCCTATGAGAATCATCTAATAATTATCTTCATAACTCAAGAGTAGATGTAACACATAGGCTATGTCAAAATTTCAAAATTCCAACATCATATATTAAATCTTCCAATTTTAAATCATTTATCCATTTAATTTTGTGTTTAAAATTCTTATCATCCAGGTGAGAACATTTCATTTCTAAAATAAATATGGGTTTGAATTCATTTGAAACATTTTAACAATTCCCCATCCTTAGTACTTCCAAAATACATCTTCCCTAAATCCATGGACATATGATTCCAATTACTCTTAATTTTTTCCAGAATTCAATGACCATTTATACTCATTGAATATTATAACATATTTAACTTTTTAATATGGTAGTTCATTGAAAAATATTAATCATTATGTATCTCAAGCCACCATATTGCCTCATGTAATGTTCTTTTTAGGAAAATATGTATTATAGAGTCATATGATCTATATATATTTCACTTCATTCATCATATAGTTAATTTTACCATATATTTATCTAAAATATTATGGCATCCAACTTAGTATAATTAGTCAAATAGTGTTTTTCATGAGTCTTTAATTTCCTAATTTATAGGAAATAAATTTAGGATTTTCCTGAGGAATCAACATTGGTACTTCTTCAATGAATTATATAATATCACAAATACATAATTCTCTAATGGTTGAGTCATTATTTGAGTATAAACCAATATTTATTAAATTACTCAAAACATTATTCACATTCTTTTTTTCATATGAACTTTACCACTTATGGATAATATTTGTTAACAAGTTATCCAATCAAGATTTTTTTGGAGAAACCATTAATAGTAACCTTCCAAACCAATGAAACTAAATACACCAAATATGTTCATTGGTGTAGGCCATTCCTACAATACATTTTTCCTGATAGGATAAATTGTGATTCCATAATGGAGACAATATGGACAAGAAAATAGAATGTCTAAACAAAAAATTTACACTTTCCAAATTTCCCATACAAATCTTTCTTTCTAAGAGTCCTAAGAATGTTCTAAAGGTAATTCTCATTGTCCTCATATCTCTTAGTGTAAAAAAATATGTCATCAATAAATACCATAATAAAATTTTAATTATATTCCTCAAATACTATATTCATTATTATATAAAAATAGAGGGTGAAATAGTTATTCCAAATTGCATTACATTAAACTCATAATGTGGATTCCTCATATGAAATGTGGACATTTGAATATATTTCCCATTTAACCATAATTGATGATACATATAATTAATTTTCATATTAAATAAATATTTATCTCCATGATGTTGATCGAACTAGTCATTAATGTAAGTTAGATGATACAAGTTGTGTATTGTAATAACACTGATTTCCTTATAATCAATGCATTGTATCAATGATATATCATTCTTCATAATGAAAATAATTGATGGATCCAAAGGTGAAACACTATGTTTTATAAATAAATTACCTAAAAATTTCTCAATTTTTTTCATTTAACTACAATAATTCTACACTTTCCATTCTATATGCCATCTTTGATATTGGTCCTACATTAATGATTGAATTAATTGAAATATAAACATCATGATCTAGGGAATTTCAATATAATTACATTGGAAATACATCAATATATTATAATAAAATAGGTATACTATCAATATGATGATTAAATCTTCCATATGCGGATTTCCTATTATCATCCTCCTTGGAATCTCATTCAGAAGTGCTACTAGCGAGGGATTTAGACATGACTCATATGATGATGCCTCCCTCATAACTCTATAAAATTCCTCATATTTAGTGTGAATTGTAATTTTCATCCATTTTCAATAATGTTTTTCATAATGTTTAGAAATATAGTACATAACAAGTATTATATCATAATCAACCATATATATAATGATAAAGTCATCAAACAAGGAAACTTTATGTGACATAATCAGAATTAACTGACACATCCCTATTGTGGGGATACTTCTACCCAAAGTCATAAATGATAAATACATTGTTATGGTGTAAATTAAATATCTAATTTTCTTAGAAAACCAGGAATATATAAAATAGTTTTTTGATCTGTAATCATATAAATAATTTGATAAATTTAAACATGTGATTAAAGTACAATACAATACATCCTTCTAAACATCAACCAAAGTTGTTATGATCACAAAATAATGGCCTTGATACGATGGAATTTTCTACAAAAAAATATATTTCATCATATTAAATTCATTTTCATAGTTCCCCATATCCTTATAGTAGAAGAATTCAACATTGGTAGAAGTTTTCATTCCATTATAGTCATGAGTTTGGTTGCATTTTTCTCAACATTTTAGAAAAACCCATATATCCAGTGTGCATATTCCAAGGAGTTTCTTTAAAAATTTGTTTCAAGTTATAAATTAAAACAAAAATTATTCCATTATACTGTATTTAATTTTATGGGGTGTTAAACATCAATTTTTGTGTCTTAATATCCTTCTATGTTATTAGACTTTAAGAACATTTTCTAGTCCTAATATCACCAGACACAATATCCCCAAGTTATAAGTAGGTCTGGGGGAATTGTGCCTTTTTAAGGATTGGATTTTACCCATAAAATAAATATTCAATCATACTATTTATATTTTTTATGATTTTAAGAACATTCATTTGTAACCTTGTAATGTTTTCTTCATACATAGATACATTTTTCTCTTCCCTCTAACACAAACTCATGAAGTTACGTTCCATATCATCTTATTGTTCATAAGGGAAATTTTTTCCCATAAAAATTTCCATAAAATACATCAATTATATGATTTATATTTACTCATAATCCTTTTATTTTGAAAAAAATAATTCCTATGATTTATATCCCTCGATAATTGATTATATACCATGATAAATTTATCCCTTTCATTATCTCCCAATGTTACAAAAATCAACTCTAAGGAATGTATACATTCTTTAGCTATACGTTTTTTATTCCCATTGAATTATAGTATTTCTGATTCATGATGTGGTGTATAATTTTTACCCCAAATTGTGGAATATTAGGTTTATCTATTGTATAATGTTTATGGGTAATAGCTTTGGGAAAATTCTCCAATATGGTTATTATTTGTTTAGCTGCAGTTGTATCTCCAGTGAATGATTCATTATCAATCACAAGAGTGCAATCCCCATATAGATTATGCGTGTTGATATTTTTTTCATTACTTCTGATAGTAATCATTTATAAATACCTAAAATCACTATATTAGATCATGACATTTGGAATTATAATATGTAATTTCAAAACTACTGAAATTCTAAACCAAATTATAAAACTTTTTCAATATAAAATCATAGATGGAAAAATAAATGGTAAATAATAATTATAATTTTTTAAATAATTATTATATCAGAAATATCATATATAATATATATATTAATTAATTATATCCTTATTACCCACCATGTAAATTTTAAATTAATAACAAATTACATTACTTGGGGGGGGGGAGGTAATGAACACATACAGAGGAGCACTATTATGATTTTCTGATGGATTAGAAGGAAATAAGGTAGATGTGGTATTATAATTTAGAATGTATATGTATTTCCTATATATGATATATATATATATACATTACATCCATCATTATATCTATCTGTTAGATATGATGATGGAAAATGAATCACAAAGGCGACAAACCTCCATACACTGGATATACAATTTTGCTTCTCATTTTTTTAATGAGGATATGGATATAAGTTCATACATAAAAAAAATAAAATCTCATTATATGGTAGATACTTATTTTTTTATATTTTAATTATTTATATGGAATTGAAGGTTGTAAAATAAGAATAAAAAAAATAAATACCATGGAGAATATAATTATATTCTCATAGAATAACCTCCTTTAGTTCTTTTATTAATGACAACAGGGATAGTCTTTTGGGAAGCATGGATGCACTGGAACATGGATAATGATTTCTTAAATATATATATTTTTAATTATTTATCAATATAAATGGTTTAAAAGGTGTGGTGAAGTTAGGGTAGGAGTTTCCCTTTTAAAATTTAGCTGAGTGGTACACTTATAATTTTTCATTTTTCTAAAATAATTACAATTTACATTCAAGGAAAATGGCTCCAAAATGAATCATTACAAAACCTTATATTTTATATGGTATAAATATATCCATAGAATATAATTTATCTTTTATAGTTCATTCTAATGATTATATTTCTTTAACCCCTTGGTAATCATATTTTGACCTTAATCGTGATAACATATTTGTACTGTTTAATGATTAATTATTTAAAAAATTATTTTGTGCTTATTATATACTAATAATTATTATTATTATAAATATATAAGAAATTTTATCAAAATCAATTCACATAATTGATATATTTTAATTTAATTAAACCTACAATCTGGATGAAAAATGATTTTCCAAATTAAAGGTTTTCTTTAGTTTATAAATGCTTTGTAAAAAAATTAAAATTAAAAATTATTCCAATTTAATAAATTTAATAAATAAAAATATAATGAAACTATTTTTCATTTTAACACGTTTTAAAAAACAATTTACTTATATAAATTATTTAAATAACAATATAAGATTTAATAAAAATTATTATTTTCACTATTCATCGAAAAATTTTATTTTTAGAATATAAAAAAAAATTATTGTAATATAATATTAAATTTTTATTTAATAATATTAATTTCATTTCTATTATTAATTTTTACAATTTCTAAAAAATTAATTTAAAAATAATCAAATAGAACACGATGAAACATATTTTTAGAAAAATTTTGATTTTAAGAAAAAATCAATATTTTTTCTTATCCCAAGCCTCGAAAATATATTTGAAGAATGATAAAAAATTTTAATTGAATATATAATTTATAAATTAATATAAAATAAATATCTATTAGTGATTAATTTAATTTATTCTTGTGAAACATGTTGCGCAAAAATATGTTATTTAGAAAAACATTCCATTTACCTAAAAATGATTTTGATTTTATTTATAAAAAATTTATATCATATAATATATTCTAAAAATGTATAAACATATAATTTTTATAATATATGTATTCATATTCATATTATCTTATTCAATTTTTAGGTTATGACAATATTCTATATCACAGTTCATTTAGACTTCGGGTTGCATGTATCACAAGATATAAAAGATGTTAAATTTAATTACAAAGAAATATAATATAATGATTCGGGGTGTTAAAAATTTTAGATCATATCAACTGATCCAATTTTAAAATATAGAACATTGAAATATGATATCTATTTTTTAAAATGGTTTTTTTAATAAAAAGAGACTAAAAAGGTTGATTTTTATAATGATCAAGTAAATGTCTACAAGTTGTCAAGATCCTTGTGTGAATGAGGTTGGTAAATAGTTTAATTAAAATAACTAGGTATCTATATATAAAGAAATTATTGAGTTAAAAATAGGTATTCTATATGAAAAAATAGCACTTAAAACACTATTTGATTGGGAAAAATAGAATAATTGACGTAGTGACATCTTGTACTGAATAATTATCTACTCTAAACAGATGAAAGGAATATTTCATCACCACATGAGAATAATAAAGTGTTGTCAGAAGATATGAGTCTAGTGAAATAATAGAAATTGATGTGTAGTGTGACTCTATGTGTAGGGATTGAAACATCATATATCAAGATTATAACTACCCACACCCATTTCAATATGAAATTAATTATACTTTAATATATATAATTATAGAAAATAAATGATCACAAAAAAGGAGTAGGTTTATCACTTCAATGTTTGAACATCTAAAATACCACATTTCTTTGTTTACATCTTTAATAAAATACATTTGGTAAGAAAAATAATGAAAATATCCATTATTATCCTAACATATAAGAGATTTACAAACACCAAGAAGGTAAAATCATAAAAAAATTGGAAATTATGAAATGAAACATAAACAAAAATTGATTCACACCCTCACATGTGTTTCCACCAATCCAAATAGGTGTTCTAACATTTATCATAAAATATGTTCTATTTGATATGATTTGAATTTTGGTTTTAATTTTTTTATTTTTATTTTATGAAGTACATTTTTTAAATTGAAGAGATTATGTTATAGAACTCTATTTCCCGCCCCATTAAAGTAGATTTAGTGGTCTAGACCAAGACTTTAATAATGATAAAAAAAATGTGATCAAAAATATTAATGAAATAAAAATCAATTGAGGATTTACCATTATTTACATGTAATAGTAATTGTATGTGTTTATATCCAAAATAAACTAATTATCATTCCTCTAAAAATGAAAGAAGTTGTTATGATAAAGACAAATTTAATTAGTCACATAGTAATTTCTATTATTTAATGAATTAATAAATAACGTGTTCCCATATAAATTATGTCACATATATATATATTTTCATATACTAATGTAATTATTGATATGAATTCCCAAATAAAGATGGGATAAGATATAAAAGAAGAGACATTAGTTCAAATAGTGGGAAGATGAAACAAAATCATAAAGCTAGTAATAACTATGGAAAAATTTATTACACTTTTTAGTGAAATATTTACAGTGGATTGTTGTGAATTTCAATAATCTAAATATGGTAAATAATTGTGTGAATTTTTTTACTATGTTCATGAAAGTATTGATGTAAATATATGATGTTTCTTTGACACTCAAGGATATAGAACTACATGTTAAAGATATGAGTATAAAAGACCTTGGTAATTAACTAAAATAAAGTATCACGCTTCTCAGGTGGGAAATTTATATTCTAAAATGTGTATTGAAAGGTATAATGACATCAAATATAGGTGAATGTAACACTATCAACCTAAAATATATTACGTTGGAATCTAAATTGAAAAATATAGAACTATCCCAACCAGGTACATTCCATGTTGTATATAAAAATTGTGTTATAACTTATCCTTCTAAATATTTTATTACATAGAGGGGAAATTAAATAAGTGAAATATGATCTTGATATCATAAAGAAAACAATTGAACTCAAACTTTTAAAAAAACTAACCCATTTTCCAAAAACCTAAATTTTTACTAATGGATTTTCACATACCAGTAAAAAAATGAAAATAAAAACATAAAAAAATGATTATAGGTAAAAATAATGGAATATCTGTAATATTCTAAGAGTGGATATAATAATTTTTAGGAACTGAATCTCCCAAAATGGTTCAAAAAATAATGGTGATTCTTTACAAAGACAAGAAGTTTCATAATATGGTCAACTTGTGCCTAAATAGAAAAGGACGTTTTAAGGCCATTAATTGGGGTTTTGGAGTTTTATAAACATGACCATTGATTTCAACCATAATTTTTTTGTGCATAAAATTTATATAAGTTCTTAACTGAGGGATATTATAATGAAAATATAAAATAAAACATTCTAATTTGAAATAGTTTTTGTAGAATAATTTGAGTCTATCAATGAAAAATAAATTAAAATATTTGGTAGATATTTTATTATTTGTATAAATTTAACCATTTATATAATCAGTGTTGGTAAATAACATTTCAACACAACCCTTATACTAAAAAATGGGATGGATACAATAACATGGTATTATGTAATGAACATATGAAATAAAGTCTACCTTTTGAGTTAAATCATTAAAAAAGATAACTAAAAAATTCTCTCCCATGAAATCATTAATGATGGATAAGTCATAGGTCTTGCAAAATTTTGGAATATAATAATACTTTGGTAGTAATTTCTTCATCATGGACCATCACAACATATTCATGAACATCATAAATGAATGGATAATTCTAGTATCAAAAAGGAAAGTGATAGTGGGATAGATTTTTAGGATAAATCTTATTAAGAAGAAATTTGAAAAAGAGAAGAAATACATTTTTCTTAAATATGTTATGATATAAAACTATAAATAAAACTATATCATAAATATTTTAATAAATTTCATATTTGTGAACATATTAGTTTCTAGGTTTTGGAATAATTATGAGCCCTATTGTAATAACAAATGTGCTAAAGAAATACCACCTTATTCCCATATTTTAGCAATTATTTATCATATAAAAGGAAAATAAATGTGAAAATGAAGTGGAGGGATTTTTTATTGTTTATACATTTTACGACAAGATGATGCAATCCATCTTGAAATTAAATAATATCAATAATTCTTGATTTTTTTTAAAAGAACACATCCATGGGGAAGATGTGTGAAGAAAATCATATGAGGGTAATCTTCCTATAAAGGAATGATTAAAATTATTTTTCTATTTGTATTATATTTGGAAATATATAAACCCTTTTTGGTAATTCAATCATGGTGTATGATGAATATTTTCATATATATATTCTTAATTATAATAAATCAAGTTACAAAAGAGATTATCTATTAATATATAATGTTGAGAAACATAAAATTATTGTTGAATGTTTTTAAAGTGCTTGTTTATTTGGATGTAGTTTAATAACATCTATTCAAAATCATTTTAATCATACAATAGAGAAAAAATTTATATTTTGGTATCATATTTTTTTGATTATCTGAAATATAGTTGTAATAAATTAAACAAAATTTCTTTCAATACCAGGTTTTCCTATGTAGACTTTGAGTTATGTGAATATTGTCACATCAATCCAAAAACTCTTGATTCAACCTTCCCTCTTGTAATTCAAAAAATCTATAAAAATGTAGGTATAAAATAGAGTTTGGATGAATAATAATATGGAACCAAATTTGTAGAATTAAATTCTAAACCTACCCTATAATAAAAGTAATGGGAGTAAAAATTTTACATATTTTAATTGGTTAACACAAAGGGTAAATTGTGCTAACTACTACCGACATTCATTTCAATAGAAGTAGTATAATGGTATTTTAAATTAAAAAATGTGGGATATTGATGTTCCAAAGAGTTTTTAATGGATTTATTATTTTTCAATCATTTACTATCAAATTTCATTTTAATATATGGTTGATGATGATTTTGTTTCCCATGATTAATGGGTAACAAAAAACAAGACTAGATATTAATGTAAATTTAATATATATTTTTTTGATGGAAATGAAAATGAAAATGAAATTGTTTTAGTGATCATCCCTTACAATAGATTCATATATTTTGATATTAATGCCAAATAAAAGTGATAATTTTTTTTAATATCTATAATAATTTTATTAAAGCAGAGAAGCAAGATAATGGTGATATTGAAGAAATAATATTATTTATTGAGTAAATATAGTGGAATTGTTAGGAAAACCATCATATTTTTACTAAAAATTTAAAATATTGAATTTAGTGACAAATATCACATTGAGGAATGATATAACTAATTTAAATAAATTTGGATTCTTATAGTTAGTGAGGTTCATTGAAATACTCTAATTTAGTGATTAATATAATACAATGGAACTTGGAAATAATTTGGAGGATTCTAGGATTATTATGAAAATCCATATAATAAGTTGAATTTTTTTTATGTATTTTAATGAGATTGATATGGTCTAATCTTATTTAATTTACCCTTGGTTTAATTTGATAATTTTTTATAATTATGGTTATAAAATGGATATGTCTTGGTGTAAATATATATATTTTATTTTTTACATTGTGCATTAGTTATTAACTAATACAATATGGGTCACTATGATCAACATTTAAGTCATTATGACCTATATTAGAGTCAGTGTCCACTTTGTATTATTAAATTGATTCTGTTTATATGATCTTCCCACACAACATCAATGCTTTTTCATGGTTGAATATCAATTTCTAAATTCATAAATCCCAAAATATACTAGATACAAGTTGTAGCATCATGAATATACATGATCAAACCCATAGGGAAAATTTGTCAAAGATGGAAGTCCATTGGCGAAACTAGATAGGTGTATTCTTTACATGAAACTTATAAGATTGGTTTTCTAAGACTAAGATTAATGGATTTACATTTGATGAATGAAAATGGATAGGCATAAATTTCTAGGATTATGAAATTGTTATTCCTAAATCAATCTTATGATGGTCCTATAGAATACGTTTAAATTAATTATAGTGGTCGCTAATTATTTTTTTCCCAAACATTGGGATATCCTTAACATGGAAACTACTTTTTGTTATAAAGTTAGTAAACATACATGAAAAAATAAGGTTATAATTAATGGAATAATGTGTCATAATCTACCACATATATAATAATCAACTCCAAAAGGATGGGATCCTTGTATTGGAATTCACTAGATCAGGATTAGGCAATATAATATGATTAACTTGAGTAATTAACATAATAAATAGGCATAATGTTGTGCTAATTTTGATCAAGGGATTCATAAGATTTTAGACACCCATAGTATTGACCACTAAACCTAGAGGATTATCTACACATGACAACAATGGTATTAGATGGAAGAGGAAATGGAAACATAATTGGAATAATTCTTATACAGTTTCATATTGAAATTATTCATGATCAAAAATAATAATCAATAAATGTACTTATAATAAACCGAAATAACATCACACAAAAATTAATGTTTAATCTTGTAATTATAATTGAAATAAAAATTGGTTAAAGGTTTGAGTGATCGATAAAACCTTAGAGAATAGTGGAAAAAGGGATATTCTGGAGATATAACTTCCGATGTCAGTAAATAAAGGTAAAGATTGTGTGTCCATATTGAATGAGGTTTCATATGTAAAATAATCCATAATATTTAATTGTTCTTCAGGACTGATACTAGTCAAAGAGACCCTAAAAATGGTTAGAAATGAAATTTTGAATCCCTTTGGTGTCCTTTATGACTACATCAAATTCTTGAGAAATAGGATCCACCATATTTATCACGACATCCGATAATTAATTCTTAGAAGGTACTTCATTAACACATGATCAGAATAAAATAAGATGTTGGAGAGCACCAGGAATTGTATAAATTTATCAAAAGAGAGGACTACTAAAAAACTCCATCTATGTGGCCTTATAATTTCATTGAGCCTTAGAGTATGGAAGAAATAATAAATTGTGAAGTAGATGTGTCAAACACACAGTCTTAAATTAGTTTCCATATTGAATTCACTAGAATCAAATATCAATTCAAATCCCTTATCCTAGTCAGGTGACACTATTAATGGAGATAACACCAGGATAGTATTCAAAGTAATGAATGCCCATTGACACTCTTCTCTACAATAAAATGAAATTTCCTTTGATAATGGATGTGTTAGTGGGTAGTTTTATGGAAATAATTGGATGAAGTGGTATTAAAATCCTATGTTGTCTAGAATATTTCAAATACCTTTCACATCCATGGTTTTAGGTAAATCATTAATTAGTAGGATTTTTCCAAAGTTACATCCATGCCATGCTTTGATATTTTATGTCAGAGGACTATGCTTCCTAGGACCTTGAAATGAAATTTTCAAACATTAGCATATGTATATTTTCTTCATAGTATTGTAAAACCAATTTCATATTTCTATAGAATGCCTGGAGTGATCATACATATAATGAAAATTAATCCTTTAAAATATATATATATATATATTCTAGTACCATAAAATTAAAAATGTGTTTCATAGACCATTGTGAATTTTTCGGCCCATTTCACATTTTTAATCACATCTTTATTTAGGGGATTGTGCCAAATTCATCTGTGAATGTTCTTTTTGAGTAAAAATCTCATTATATTTCAATTATATAATCTAATTTATCCATCTAATATATAATATATTTAATGTCTGGAAAATATCTCTAGCATCTAATCCATGAATTAAAGTGTAAAATGGACTTTTTAGGATATGGCGTTATTATTTTTGTAGTCAATAAACACTCTGCATCAAGTGAAAGTTTTAGTTGAGAGTAAATCATCTTTATTTTTTTATAACATTAAAATATCCTTTATTTGGTATGACTTATAATGAGATCACCCAAAAAAATTTAGAAATTGAAAAAATGATACCTATGTCTAGGATTTTTAGAGTTTCTTTTTTGAATACATCTTTAATCAAAATGGTGATTCACCTATGGGATTGAATTTTTTATTTTTTAAATATCATAAAAAATTATTATATGGATGAAATTCATGGGATTGATCCCCTATTTATCAGACACACCCCAAAACAAATTTCTTACCTTCTCAAGAATTCAATTAGTTTTTCTCCTAACATTTGATTCATCATAAAGTAGATGAGAATTATAAATGAAACATTAGTTTCTAAAAATGGGTATTTTTAGGTACTCGTTGTTAGTAGTTGTGAGTAACTCAAGAGGGTGAATTTAGTTCTTAATAAAAAATTTACTGAAGAATAAATATAATGTGAAATACCCAAAATAAAATAAATTGAATAGTGAATCAAAATAGAAGATCGATATAAGATCTTTGCTTTTATAATATTTCCAAAATATTGATTATGTCTTTGTTATAATAATGTTTAAATTTCCTTAACTTTTTAAATAAATTTAAATTGAAAAAAATATAAACACTTATCAAGATGAAATATCAATTTAATTATTTTGTTTATAGAATAAAAATGATCATTGTTTCGGAAATAAAAAAAACCAAATAACACAGTGGAAGAAACAAGAGTTTCAGTCTCAATATGAGACCTAATCCCCTCTTAAAAGAAAATAACTACTAAAATTGGGATTATAATAAAAATAAAATAGATCAAAAACATGGATTAGGTTAAACAACAACAACAACAACAAGAATTCCAAGATATAAAGTCTCTTCTATTATTATACATGGGTTGCAAAATAGTACATTCCACATAGGGATCTTTTCAAAAAACAACATGGGTAAATAGAGGTGATGAGAAAGAGAGTATAACAAGTATTTTATAGATTAGGTGCATCAGATGTGGGGTATTTGGAAACAGCGAAACAACACACATGTCAAATGAAAAAATAAATAGAAAGATAAATCCTAATAATATGGGAAGAATAGTGATGCTTACTCTAGTATGCTCAGAATATTCAAAATCATCAGATCGGAATTGGTGAGGAGTTAAAGATTCCTTTTTCAAAGTTTCATTAAAATAGAGGATAGTAGGAATTTACAAGAATGATCCAGTTGATATCTGTTGATATCTTAGTAAATCATTTTAATAGATATTGTTATTCTATGTCATTGTTCTACGAATTAAATAGATCTATATGCTTTTACAAGTTCATAGATTCAATAAAAAATTTTCCTATAATATTTTATGAAAGTTATCATCATACAGAGAGTGATATAGTCATTCTCATATATATAGAAACATCAGTTGAGGGAGATCCACAATACATACACCGGATTTGACTCTACCTTAATGACTCAGTCAAATGATTAATGGATAATCATTTATCATAGAATTGATATAGATGTTGGGATATTAGTTTTAATGTCTTTTGGACAATAATGGATGCATAAAGCTAGAGATTACTCAATATATTGTGGTATCATAGAGTAGTAGTACTGTAGGGTGGTGGTGACTTAGATTCTTATGGTAACATGCCCCAACAATATCTCCTCCTAAACAGTGGATCCACTTTAGTGGTGATGCGGCTGGTGGTGATAATCCTAGTAGTGACATCACTTTTGATAGCTCATCCGTAGTAGTTCCTCTTAGTTAGTGGATAATCAAATCAATACATAGCTTAATTACTATAAAAATAGTATTATCCTACATAATTCTATAAAAAAACATATAAATCATTACTACAAAGATAATCATGGTTTGTGATCATTAAACTACAGAAGTTATAAACACTCTCTTTAAAAGGAGGTTCCATCTATATACCCCCTTTTTTTATCACAAGGAACGGTATTTTATATATACTTGGAATTTGAAATAGATATTTGGAATTATATTTAAGAATAAACCATCTTTCTATTTCATAAGATAAATTTAATATACTAAAAATTAAAATATCAAGGAAATGTTTAAAAAAAATATATGATTTAAATATTTCATAAATATACCGAAAATAAAACTTTAATAAATTCCCACAAATTATATACCTTTGTGACTAACAAAAAAAGTGATAAACATAAATGACATATACCAGATTTAAAAAATTGTGAATGTTAATTACAGTGAGATAAAAAAATATGTGTAATACATTGTTTAAAATAAAAAATTTAATAGTACAATATCTCTATAATAGACATCATCAAATAATATTCTTTGTCTTAGGTAAATATGGGGGAAACATCTTCTTTTACGTTATCCTGTGACTGTTCCTTAACGGACTGAAGAAGTGGTAGTGACAGTAGGATAATAGTTTATGATGTAAGGGATTGTTATTTAATGAATAATATGTTCAACAGGATGAACATGTCTTAGATGGAGAATATATCCAACTAATGATAATATCATAGATTGAAATGTTTTAGGAAAAAGACCATCTGAATAAGAAATCACTACTTGTCTACATCTAACTAGGTCTATGGATGTTGAGGAAAGAATAGTAGTCACGAGGATATCTCCACTTGTAAAAACATCAATGTTTTGAACATTATGAAAGGGTTTAATGTGGTTTATAAAGTCCATAATAATATTTCCATCCCTCCCTATATCAATATATAAATCTCGTTTCCCTTCCATAAATATTTGCAATAATGGTGTGAGAACCTTCAGTTCACTCCCATAATATTTGAAATCCCTTATGACCAGTGAGATTTTAATGTTCTATTCTAGGAATTTGAAGTGATCATTCAGCTCATGACTTGTATAAATCCTTGAATAATATTATATGATATCTTTCTTGATGATTTCCTTTGCGGTACAGAGATCAATGACATACTCTTTTATCATCTTATAATTTTTATCTCTATAAGGGTGTATTTACCATAGTTTCTCTTCCTAGGATGACAAATCACACCAAGTAGTACTCAATTCATCCCATATAATGTGTATATGTATTTCCCTATCAAAACATACTAATTTAGCATGAGGATATGTGGATGAAGAGGCAGTAATGAACATGATGCCCTGCTTCTGAGAAATAATATTTGAACTCCCTGAAAAAGATGATGCAATTTCATCTAGTTAGGCTTTATGATGATCATTATATTTTGAAAATATTTTATTTTCCACACAATTTTCCTGGTTAAGAAATCATTCCTCAGGTTATAAATGATTTATACAAATTTTAATAAAATATAAAGTTCAATGTTCACCTAATTTAAAAATTTGATATGGCTGAGAACCTAATACATTGATAAAATATGAAATAAGATTTCTTTAAAGGTATTAAAAATAAAAAAAATTCTTTGAAAAGATTATAAATCACCTTTTTTCACAACATAAAATTTCATAAATATTTCTTTAGTAAGATGACCTCTATTTCTTGTAGTGCATTAGCCTAAACTGATATATCAGAATCCATTTGATTAAATGGTTGTTACCTTCTATCTCTATGAATCGATCTATTGTCTTATACATCAATGATTTATTTCTCTATGAACTTTAGAAGATTCTACAAATTCGGGAACAATTGATATTAGTTCTATATGAACTATATTTGAGAGGATTATTTGATTTATGTAATCAGTAGTATTTTGAGACTTCTCACCTAACTAGTAGATTTATTATCATCTATATAAATTGGTGATATAACGTCCATATAATCATCATTGGATTTATCCTCAACAATGATAGATCATGATACGATAAGTGAGGAAGGATGTGACTGAACCATCTCGTGATCATGATCATCAACATCATCTCCATGATTATCATCTCTGTTATTATGATCAGATCCATGATAATATTCATCTCCACAATCATGATCCTTTATATGATCATCATTACCTCCATTAACATCATTATCTCTTTATGACATGATAATATCCTCATCATTATATTCTTCCTTAGAAGCATTAACATCACTACCACTGACATTATCAAAAATATCATTATAGCCACTTGATGATTTGGAAGAATTTTTTTTTAATCTTCCCCTCCATATACTTATATTTCTTAATCCTAATTTTCATAAAAAATTTATTCCAAGGTTGGTAGAGAACTAGGAGGACTAATAGGACCAAAATAAACTTTTGGAGAAGATTTACGGATATCCAGATCACTCCCTATTTCAACTTAGAATCCTACTTCTTCTGCTTAGCCAACATTATCATCTTTTTTAGTAATATCTTCATCTCAATATTAAACTATTTCATCAGGCTCTATACTATAATTGACCATGTACCTTAGTCTGATTTGATAATCAAAGGGTTGAACTATTCATAAATTTTATCATTGTATCTCAACCAAAACTTCTTTCCATGGATTCCAATTTACATAAACTATATTTCAAATTATTTTTCTTCAAAATGAATCCTCTAAAATTATCTTCATCTTCTCTAACTTCTTTGACAAATCCCTTAGCATCCAAGATGGATGATACCATCTTAGGTTATATTAGATAAGGAGACCTTGAACTTTTATTCAACATTTCAAACATTTGGATCATTGGAAATATGATATTATTGATTCTATGAATTTGTTTCTACACAAATAGGAATTAAAAATCTCTATAACACAATATATTGAAATATACCTTTATAGAAAAAAATACATGTTATACAAACAGAAATAATAGTTTACACTCACAATCATGTACAACATGTGTAGGTCTTTATAGGGAATAATCTCTTGTTAATAGAAGGAGAGGTTATTCTTATCTAAATGTCCCAATATCATTGGAAATGCTACCTTGGAAATCATCATATACACCTACATGAGGTACCCTTAGGAACCTATAGAGTTCCTATGAATAGAAAAAACTCTTTTCCATCGATGCAACTTCTTATTAAATCCTCCTTATCTTGGAAAACAAAATCATCATTTTGATAGAATTTGTAAAACATCCTTTGATTATAAACACATTGATTTATTTTAAACCAATCAATCCATTTTGGATCATTAATAACTTTTAGTATGATCATAGTTCTAAATGGAATCCATTTTTCTTCTATTTTTCTTCTTCTTCGACAACCTGATTCCTTAGATGTGCATTTCACGAAACAAAAATCGAACTATGTGTAGATAATTTTAATTTCGTTGATTTCATCTCCAAGTCCAATTTTAGTTCTATTGGTATCTATACATGGGACATAATGATTGGTTGATGTTTTTAGTTTAAGAAAAGGGGAAAAATTGAATGGTCTAAGAGGAATAGAATGATTTGTGAGTTCAAATTTTTTATGGTTAAGTGTATCAGTTTGCCTTATGCCATGATTTATACCACTTATGGATTCAGAATACTAAAATAATATAAATTTATAAAGAAAATTAATTCCAAAAAATGTTAATGATGACTTAGTGGAAATAGTGACTCGATCACAATGTTGACTCGATCATCAATGAATCAACATGTTTGAATCATCAATGGTAAATCATCATCACTAACCTGTCAATGTAGACTCATCCATGGTTACTTGTCAATAGTTACTCATCAATGGTGACTTTTCAAAAAAAAACATATCATACCTAATTCATGTTTAACATAGTTTCATCTTTCATAATTCAAAAAATTTCTAATTATATCATCACGTTGATATTCAGTTCTAAAAAATTATAAGGTTATATTAACTTTTTTATTATGATGTACTAAAAAGTAACGTGGTACATTGATGTGAGTTGTTCATGTGTGAGATACTGGATTTTTAGAAATATTTATTGCACTTTTATTATCAAAATTAATTAGGAAATTTAAAAATTGGCATCCAAAGTATAGAAATGTTTTTTTCATCCATAGAATTTTTTTCACAGAAAATTCGTACACAAAATTATTATTCTCCAATAGTGGATTGTGAAATTGAATTTTGTTTATCACTACACCATGAGAGTAGATATATTCACAAAAAAAACTTGTTCCAAAGGTTATTTTTCTCTAAACCTTAAAGTCACCACAATCATCATCTGAATTACTCAATAAATTAAATGGTTGTCTTCTTAGATAGATCAATCCTAAATTTGTTGTATATTTGAGGTATTTAAAAATTAATTTAACAACTAACAAGGGAGAATATCTAGTATTTTAATGATAGAGAGTGCACAAGCACCCAATATCCATAATGTTGGGATGACAAGATGTTTTGTATAAAATATATCCAATCATACCTCTATAACTAGATTCATCTACTGATTTACCAACTTAGTCAAGATCTTGTTTATAATTGGCACTCATGGGAGTTACACTAAATTTAGTGTTTTCTAAGTCAAAACGTTTTAAAATTTATTTTTTTATAATTACCCTAATTTAAAATGATTTCATTTATATTTTGAAAAATATTAATGCATGAAATAATTTGAGTTCTCCCATTAAACTCATTTTAAAATTATTTTTATTTAATTTTAAATAAATCACTACATAATTAATATTTTATAAATCCAAAAAACAATATCATCAAAATATAATTATACTATTATTAAATATTTGGAGTTTATATTTTTAATAATGGTTGGATTAGATATACCTATTTAATAAAATTTTCAAAAATGAAAAGAGGCAATCCTATCATAAATTTTTGAAGGGGGGATGAATTTTGGTAATGGGTTTTGGTAGTGGTTTTTCATTTGGGGGTTTTTCATGTTGAAATCTAGTTCATTTTCATGGTGGATGGTTTTTGGAAGCCATGTTTGTGGTTTTGTGGTTTCGACACTATCAGCGTAGACCTAATCCTGATTCTTGATGCTTCCCCTCACACTTGCATTCAGTGAGTTTGTTCATTTCAGCCCCAGGTGAGTGTTCATTACTATTCTAGATCTACCCGGTTTCATCCCAGAGTGGAGATTCTAGTATATTACAACTTGAATCCCCTCCCCGACTGTGCTCCATTTGTGTGTTTTCTGGGTCTTCTACCCCTACGTGGCATAGTCATGGCTTGTCACAACATGGAGCACCTGGCCCATTGGGTTTATCACTATTGCAGAGTCAAAAGGTGTCTCATGGGATCATTAGAGTGGGAAATTTCAATGGTTTTATGACATCCAATATATGATAATTGGAGGTTGTGGTTTTTAATGATAATCATGGGATGGTGGTGAATGGTTTTATGGTGATTTTTATTTTTCTATTTGGCATTTTATTGTGTGTTGATTCTACTTCTGGTCTCTTTGGTATGCGGTTTAAGGGATCATTCCATAAGAACATCAAGGGGATTCTCTATATGAGGTTCATAGCAAGGGGCTTTCACCATTCAATTGCTTCCAGAATTGGTTTTTTGAGAGGGTATGGGTTTTCCTTTAGTACCAGGCCCATAAAAATCATCACGGGACAACTTTATATGCGAGGATGAGATTGTGGAAACTTGTTTTAATGTTTTCGATGATTGGAGGGGATTTTCCCTTCAAGTGGTTGTTTTTTATATTGACCATCCTAAATCTCGAGGCCTATCTAATGGTTTTATGTCATGATGTTAGGACATGTTTCACCTAATCACATAAAAGGGGTTCTTAATTTAAATAATATATTAGTTATCAGTCAATACATTCATCTTGATTATCCTTTGTTTCCATTAAACTATCATTATTTCATAATATAGTTCTTGAATCACCAAACATGTTTCTAGAAACCCATTTTGTTTTTATAGTTAATGTGTCCTTAAGACTATCAACAAGTTCTGAAACATTATTTCATTCAAAATCATTAAATTCTTATTTCATGACTATTACCCAGAATTCATCATTGATAGAATAATTGATGTTCTTTAGTTCAAGATGTGACCAGAATGTTTGGTGTTAAATTTGATTCTTTATAGGAGCTCTAGTTTGTGTACCTCTATCTAGGTCTCCAAAAACATCATCAAAGGGAGGTTATCTATGATTCCTAATAGATCTGTGAAAATCGGGGTTGGTTGCCTCAATATTTTCTTCATGTTTGAGTTCTATTTTCTCAATGGATGAATTTTCTTCTTATTTTACAAAAATGCCTAATTGTTTAGAATGATGATTTAAATTTTACAGATCATCCACAAGGTTTTCTAGGATTTTCTTAGGTTCATTTCGGTCAGTTTCATCACATTTAATCCGAATAGAGTCTCCAATTATTTTAATTATTTTCTTAAACACCTAATATGATTTAGTGGAAGATAAATATCTATAAAAGGTCCTTCATCACTCTTGGTAGAATGTTTTTTGAAGATTATTCATATTATTTAGAATAAATTCATTGAAACAAAAAACTCTAAATAAATTAACCTATAGATTAATATTATTCGATAACTCATAAGATATTCTTTTTATGAGAGGTCTATTTAAGACTCATTTCATGGTAAATCATGATATATTTATAGACTATTCAAATAATTATACAATTAATTCATATTTATTTAACATTGGTTGTGATTTATCTTGAATAGTTCTACTGATTCCCAATATAAGTCCATTTTTTTGTGGTGTCTTGGGAGCAGAAATTTGGGATTATAACCATTTTAAGAAAAAAATGATTCAAAATATTTATTTTCAAATCCTAGACCAAGATCACTTCTTAATATCATAATCCTAAGTCCACTTATATTTTCTATAGATTATGAATTCTTGGTAAATTAATTATAACATTCCCTTTTTATCGTAAAATATTACCTAGCGTAATAAGAAAAATCATCTACAAGAAAATAAAAATTATGCTTTAAATTTAATCTATACAAACTAAAAGGTCTAAAGAGGACCATATGAACTTAATCTAAAGGATAATTGGTTGAAAATTCTTTCTTTCACTTATAACAAATATTATGTAGTTTCCCTTTTTGATAGCTATCACAAACATTGTCAGTTGATAATTCTTGATTTGGTAGATCTTTTACTAACATATTTCTAGTTAGCATTCTTAGTGAGTGAATATTGAAATTTATTAATCTTCTATTCCAATGTCGTGATACTTTTTGAAAGGCTGCTATCAACGTAACGTTATTATAATATAAATACTTTAAATTAATAGAATATATATTTCCTTTTCATAAATATATGAAAATTATGTTATTTTTTTCATAGAAACACGGTAAGATTTTTTTTAGAATTTATATAAAAATAGTCATCACATAATTGAATGGCACAATGAATATTATATTTTAAACCATATACATGTAAAACATTAGAAATTAACACTAAATTATCATTAATGATTTTTCAAAGGCCTGTGATTTTCCCTTTAGAATTGTTGCCAAAATTACATGACCACCACCAACATTGGACAAATTATTGAAATTTGAATAATCACCAGTCATATGTCTAGAACATCAACTGTCAAGATATCATATGCTTATGTTTGAGGTTTTCATTTAGGTTTCCAAGAAACAATTTTTATACCAAAAATTATTTTGGTACCCTATAATTCATAGGTCCACTTATGTTATTAAAAAAATATTTTGGCACCCATAATTTCAATTTGTGGTTATTATATATAGTTTCTAAAATTCTATAAATTATAAATTATTAGATTTAGATGAGTAATTACGTGAAGTATATGAATTTTCATTATTTTTAAATGATATAAATTTAGTTTTTACAATTTTTCACAATCCAGGTTGATAACTTGTTCCTTTCATATAGATGGAAATTTTTTATTTAGGTAATATTTGGTATGGTTTTCATTTTATTGGTAATCCTTTAAAAATCGCTTTTTAATTTACCATTATACGTTATTAGTTCATTGTTATTTTTAAAAAATTGAACAATTTTCTCACATTCAAGAGTATGGTTTTTTAATATTTAACGTCAAAGCATGATATTTTCAAGTGACTTATATTTATATTTTAGTTCATGAATGATATAGTCTACCATGTTATAGTATTAATATAAATAATCATTTCAAATGTTTTACCCAATATCATTATTATCTATATTTTCAAAATATTTTGAAATATTAGTAGGGGTAGTGGGAAGAATAGTCTATACCTCTAATGATCCTACTATAATGAACATTTTTTATTGGTTTGACTTATCTAGTAGATTAGTGTCTGAATCCATTGAGCTATCATAAGAGTCACTCTAGGTTTCTTTGATGGATATAATGAAATTTTATTCCTTATCCTAAAATTTCGTTTTATATTTCTCTTTTGGATAGTTATCTTTATCATGTCATTTCCATTTACATTCATAGTAGGTTCTATCATTTTAAATATCATCCTTTTTCTAATACTCTTTAAACTATATGATTTTTTCACATTATCCTCTAAAATTTGATTTCTTGAGGAACTAATTTTTTCTATAGAATTTCTTAAATCATGTGGAAATCATTGTCCAATACTTCATCACTATCATCATGATATTATTCTTCCAGTGTATGTTTAGCTGGTTCCTTCTCACATTTTTTGGAATTAGTATCCTTGAATGCAATTGATTTTCTTTTTGGTTCATCTTATTCAATCTCCTAGCTGATTTTAATATCTTCTTCCTAAATCATAAAAAATATTATAAATTCCTTATATGGAGTTTACACATATCATAGTATTCCATAATTATAAAAGATGTTCCTCAATATCTACCTGGTAGATATATGACAAGTCATATCACTAGATCAATTGATGGCACTTGTTTCCAGAGTGAATGAATGGAATTCACTATTTCATTGAAAATGAGATACATGTAAGAAATAAGTTCATCAGATATCATTTTAAAAGTATCATATTTAATTATATATATATTTAGTCCCATTTTCATAACTTTTGATGTTACTTCATGGGAGACATATAAGGTATCCCATATTTCAAAAAGTTTATTTTCATGTATCAATGCAGGAAATAGTGCGTATTTGAAAATATAGTGACAAAACACTACTCATAGGAAAAAAATATATAAACAAATTAGATAAATCAAATGAATATGAAGAGAAAATTGATTCTTTGTTTGATATGCTCATAATTTTTAAAATCCACATACTAGCTTTGATGAGGAGTTCTAGATTCCTCTGTGAATGTTACTACAAAATAAAGGATCATAGTAATTAGTAAGAATGTTATAGTTTAACTCTGTTAGTATATAAATCAATCTATGTAATAAATTATTTTTATTTTGTGTTTTTTTATCTTTATCGAAGATGAATTAGTATTCTTTTATTGTTTCCCATATTCAATCACATAATTTTTACATAGACATTTCAGATTGTAATCATTGTAAAGAGAGGGATATGGCCCTTCTCATAGATATAATTGGATCAATTGATGAAGATCCACAATCCTCATATTGGATATGAATGTGTCTTAATGAATTAGTCAAATTATTTAAGGGTAATCATTTATCCTTTGAAATAGTCTATGGTTGATTAACATTAAATTATTTAGACAACAATGGTAGCCCAATGATTGTGGTGACATAGTATCTAGTGGTATATCATACTGGTGGTACCTGAGGTTATGGGTGACAAAGAATCTAGAAGTTACTCATAGTATAATTCTAAGATTATTTGGAAGTAGTTATTCTTCAATGGAAGCTCATCCTCAATGGATAAACAACTGATAATGACCAGCCTGGATGTGACTCCACTAGCAGTACCTCATCCTTAGCGGTAGCTCCATGTTGGCAGTTATTCACCTAAATACATATCCAAATTATTAAAAAAATATTACTTATTATATAAAATTATATAAAACAAAATGTAAATCTTTCGTTCTAAAACAATCAATGTTTGAGATCATTAATATACAAAAATGATAAACACTATCATCATATGGAGTTTCCAACACTTGTTAGATATTGTAATTCTTACTTATGTGGCTTTATGATGAAGGTTATTAATAGTGATTTGGTATCCCTCATCAAAGGATCATTGTAATTCACATCCTTATAATCATTTCACTCATCTTAATTAGGAGTAAAGGTCTTTATTTCTACCTAAATGGTCATGAAATAATCATTTTCATCACTGAGATTGATAGAAGGACAGTCAATCTAGTCACCAAACTTTTGGAGGTCTTCACTAAGTTGGACACTATTATTTATTTCAAACTCTTAAATTAACCCTACATTGATTAAAATCCATTAATGACTTAATAGTAGAGAATAATATCTCACTAGAATGAAGGGAACATCTCTTTTTTTCCTACATATCCTTAATAAAGAATTCATCTGGAAAAATGAATTCTCAAACCTTGACTAACAAATCCTTGAGAAGCCCAAAATGATACATGATTGATCAGTTAAACAAATAAAGTGAAACTAACATTAGTCTCAAATCATCAATCCCTAAATTTTGGAATATTCTCATTAGAAAAATAATAATACTTTTATCAATGCCATACACACATTTTATAAAATTACACATACTTATAAAGTATGTAATCAAGAAAATTCTAGGGTCTCACAAATTTTGTGAAAGCTTTTACTGAATCAATTAGAAACATTATTCATTATAGGATATGACACCCAGTTCTTATATTTTCATTTTTTGGAATGTGTCTCCTTTATGATTTTTTAATATATATTTTAGATATTACCTCATCAAAATTAATATTTATTTGTGATTTCATAAAAATCTCTAAAAACATTTTTTTACTATTCCTATATATTTATTTTTCTTATTCTCTCAGGGAAGGGAAGAGGGGGTATGTATAGTGGTGGCTCCACATAAAAATCATATTTTTCCGGCTGCACTTGTATCTGAGGTTTTTTAGTAGGCTGTAATTCCAGATTTTTTTCTTATCTAGCATTGGGGGGTCTATCATTTATCTAATTGTGGATAATATCAATTTTTTTTATTTTTATAGTTTATTTAATATTCCCATGAATTACTGCTAGAAATTTATGCTCTTCTACAATCTAAAGAACAAAACCATAGTCTCCACTCTTATATTTCTCTCAATATTATCTAGAAATGTACCATGTAATCATTAAAATAATGTGTTCTAGATCTTTCCCCCTTGGTGTTAAAGGTTATAGTGTAATTCTATTAACTATTCATGTTAGTTTCGTGGATATTCATCCTGTAATAAATCTTTTAAAAAATGTGGTGAGAATGTTTTCAATATTTGACTATGGAGGTGGGGGAAGTTGTGGTTTCCATTTAAGGTCTTGCATAAATTGTCATTGCAAAGTTGGTTGAAATTGCTAGGATATATGAGGAAATGATGTTGAGGACATGGTTTTTGAAGACTAAAACAATGATTTGAGGTTCATGCCTAGGTTCCCCCTATCTTTGTTATGGTCCTTGACTTTTCCACTATTATATGTAACCTTGATTCATTTTCTGTAGGCGTTGAGACAATATTTTTTAATAATATAGATACTGGCATCATTAGGTTTTGGGAAATAGTTGGTTTTGGTTTTTATAATTTATATAATTACTATCTTGTATTTTATTTTCATCCAAAACTAATATAAAATATTTGTATGTGTTCAGCCCTAAAAAATAACAGGGATTAGAATTTCAATTACACAGGTAGGAGGTGGTGGTGGTGGAGAAGGAGGATTAATGGTTTTCACATCTTTATGATGGCTTCAAGTTGGTCTGTATGGAGGCTATTCAATTCCACTAGGTGAATAATTCAATGAGGAGATCCGAGATCACTCTTCTATAGACTTGAATTTTGAGATATATCATATAATAGTTTTCTTCCAACTTATAGAATCAAGTGAATAAGTAAACCATCAAGGGTGACATCCACTGTAGTTATTGTAGGTAATTATAATCCTTAGTAAAATGTCTGAACCCATAGCCACATATCATGTTTGTGATATGGGGAATTATAGATCGAATTATTAGAATGATCCCATGCTTCCAATGTTGAATCTATTTCTTTATGGGATAAGCTTTGAATATCTTTTTTGAGTTTCCAGTTTTGTATAGGTTGGAAATATTAGTAAAAAATATTCTTTGTTAAATCATCTGAAGATATAATATTCTTAGGATATTCGGTCTAATTCTTAGCTCTATCATATAAGGGGATGTGGAAAACACTATGTGTGATTGAATTAAAAATAACCCATTGACACCTAAAGGTGTGATAAACCTCAATGAAATAATAAATATATTCAAGTGGATAATTTCTCAGAATTCCAATGAATTTTACTTATTTTATAAATAATGTCAATAAGGAAAAACATTATTTTAAAAGTATTTGACTATATAGGATGATGAACAATGATGAATGCAACACCACTTATTAATGAAAATCCATAGTCTATAATGGTGCATTCCAATTGGAGTGGTCACTATCCCAGAATTCCATGTGGTAAAAATTTGATATATGATTATTAAATGGTGAACAATTGTTTTGTCATCCATATTAGAGTGATGGAATATAGAATGGTATCTATTAATCTCATGAAGTAATGAAAATAGTTCATGATATTCAAGGCTCCTCAAATGAACCAGAAGGACCTAGTCCATAAACTATCTTAAAAATTAGATGAAGGTGATGAACCATAAAAAAAATAGTAAAATGAGAGGGAAATAAATTAGAAGGATAAAATGGGTTGTGATGAAATCCTAGGTTTTCATTGAAAGTCACTGTGCTAGTGAGACAACACATCCCTTACAATGACACCAAAATTTTACCATCCTATGTAGTTTCATTGATTTCTCATGGGTTCTTATTAGATTAATAAATTATAAATCCCAGTTTTCAGTAGTTGCAAGGTGTATAACAGAGAATGAATTGATTCAAACCCATAGGGACATGTTGGAGAAGATGATGATCAAGATGTTATAACTTGACCGGTGGATTCCTCTTGTGATTTTCATCAATTTGGGTTTCTACGACTAACCATTGTGGATTTACATCAGAAGAAATAGATGATATTAGAGTCAATCATATATATTAAGAAAAAGTTATTCCAATATCTATCTTCATATTTTCCAATGGATTAAGTTGTGAAGTAGTGTGTGGGTCACTAAAATCATTCCTTTAAAACAACTATATCTACCTATGGTTGAAAATAACCATTGGTATAGCGTTATTCAACAAAAAAGGAATAAATATATTATTATATAGGGTTGAAATTATCACATTTCATTGGTCATTGTCTAATACACTCTTTTTAGGTGAGGTTCCTTCCATTTCAATTTCCTATATCATGGTTTTTAAAAAGAATATGATTTTACTCAGTTCTTAACTATATACCTAGACAAGGGTTTTCTGAAGTTTTGATTTATATCTTCAATTTATTTTAACTATCCCTAATCTCAATGTAGAGACCCGAAGCTTGACATACATGGAAATTACATTACTTTTACGAAATACTTAATACATAACAAAAATAGACACACAAGGACCGTAATAGTTTAGTGTCTTTGGAAACTCAGAACATAATCTTCTAATCATGGTGAAAGATATTCAACATCTCCATAAAAATCTTCCCCTTTTGTTTTCTTACCTAAAACCTTTCTTTATATCCTGAGGAAAATAAAACATATAAAGGGTGAGCTTAAATTCTCAGTAAGGGTAAACAAAGAAATATCAATCACATCATATTCATAAGAACATAACATTTTAGAAATCTTAACCTGCAAAAGAGATCATAATTTCATAACATGGGATAAATCATAGTAGTGAAATGTAATCCCAATAATCATAATTTAAAACATGAAAATTTGTGGCATACACACATAATCATAAAGAATCATTTCTTAGTAGTCAAGACTCATAGCCAAGACTATCTTAGCGGACAAAGTCCATTTCTGAACCGAGTTCACTCCTCGTTTCAGTCCTGTTTCACTAAACTGGTTTAACCTGCCATTCCATCCATTTCTATCTCATGAGATATAAATCTTTACCCAATGAATTGAAGGGCGATATAGGTCCCACCCATCTCATAATGATACCATCATTATGTGTGCCAAAAAATCATAAACCATACATCATAGCATAACCCATGTAATAAAAATGGGATTCTTAAAAATCATGAAATAATAAAACAATTAATATAAGATAAATTAATTCATAAAAATAATTCAATCACAACATAATAAATTCAATGTAATAACATGGATAGAAAAAGAACCCTTTATTATCTTAGATGGAAAATAATTTTGATAAAACACTTGAACTCCATTCTCGAGGAAAATATCCTTTCTACATCAAAAATACTTTTCCTTTCTTAACATGTCATACAATTATAAACTAAAATAATTTGATTAAAAATAAACATGAAAACTTTTAAATGATGCTTCTTGGAAATAATGTTTTAAAAATCCATTCATGTCGTATAAGTTAAAAAACATTCTTCTCGTACTTTTGTCAGGAAAGTCAAAAAATACCTCGTAACTTAAACAAAATAAATATTCCTTATATAAGATGTAGTAAAAGTCCAAAATGGGTAAAAAGGAATTTAAACATACATGAAAAAACTTTTATAAAACATGGACATGATAGAAATAGCCCCAGTAAATACTTACGAATAAGCAATCTCGGATAAAAATGAGATTTGAAAAATTATCCCTTACCTTAGGTCCAATTTTCTCCGTATGTGTCCAAACCTCCTGTATAATGATTTAAATAATGTTATTGACTTATTCAAGATTCATAACCATTGTTATGATATCATATATGGTCATATTCTTAGCTTCTTATTAGTAGTATTTCATTGTTACTTGTTATTCGGGTGTTTATTACTTTTTGTTCTTATGCGTGTTTTGTCGAATAAATTCTCATTATTCTTTTTAGGTTATAGATAACTCATTTACAGAATTATATTAGTGTAATATATATCATATTAATTCATTAAATTCATTTATATAATCATTATGAAATGAAGATCATGTAGAACAAGTCGCATCACATCGTGGAGACGGTATTCTGTACGTACGCACGAGCGATGATATCGTTCCCATGATCGTGGAATTGTATTGGAGTGTATGTATACTATTTCAGAATCAATAACACTTTAAAATAATCATATATAGTTATTTATTTGCACCATTATACCCCTCCATGTATGGTGGTGGTTGAAAATAGATTACACCACGACGTCGAGACAGTATTCCGTACGTACGCACGCGTGGTGATTTCGTTTTCCGTAGGATGGATAGATGGTGAAATAGGGTTGTTTCATAATTATAATAAAATATCATTATATGAGTTATACTGATGTTATTAATTCATAATGAAACAAATAAAGAAGAAGTAGTGGAAGAAGAAATAAAGTTGAAAGAATCGGTAACAGACATTACCTCTTCTTTGAAGCGCCTCTTTGAGACCTCCTCTTAGGGCACTAAAATTGGTCTCTGAAGAAGACCAGAACCTCTAGGATGTTTCTATGGATGTGGAGAAGATAATTTGTCAGGGTTTTTCCGAGATTTAAGGCTCAAAGTGGTGTGAGGAAGAGAGGGAGGAGGCACCATTTTATAAGGGAGGAGAGGGGAACCTTTGGAAAAACTAAAAATATTATTTTATTATAAAGTCATATTCGGTTTTAAATAGCTACAAATTGATTTATTTCGAAGAAAAGGTGGGTATGGGTCGAAATACTCTCATAAAATAGAACTTAGACAAGTTTAAGTTCCTATTTTATCCTTATCATTTAGATTTAAATTTATGTTAAATAATTTTATTTTTACCGTGTCTTCTTGTGTTCTTACACTATAAGGTTAATAAACATACAATAACAATCCAATGGAACCCCAATTTGTTTAGTATTAATATATATAACCTTATTTAAGTCATTTGGACGAAAATTTTATTTTTAACACTAAAATAACAATTAATAATATAATATTTGTTTTAAAAACTATTTTTTGTCAATTTTGACACTATTTAGTAATTGATTTTTTTGAAAATCATAACAGAAAGATTAGTTCGAACAAAGTGAATTAAAGAAATAATAACATGTCATATTAACATATAAAATTATTGAAATTCATAAAAAGTCTAAATTCCATTTATTTGGGTATTCATAACATCAATTATGTCAATATTTCACTAATAAGATAATTACCTCATCATCATTGTGTCATAAATAAATTATATTATTTTAAGTCTAAAAATTACAAATAAAATACCATTATGTAGGAAATCGTTTTAGATTTCTATGGAATATTTATAGACGAATTTATCTTATGTATAACCCTATATTAAAAATGATTTAGTTATTAAACATTGATTTTAACTATTTTAACCCTTCTTTAAATAAATTAATAATAAATATCCCAATATAATCCAAGTGGGCCTAAATGGTCATATTTTATTCCTAAGGTTGGTTTTGGCCTAAGTACACTTATCCAATAAAATTAGGACATGTTTTAGGGTAATAATAATATCATTTGACCCTAAATTACCCTATTTACTTTTAATTGTGGTAAAACAAGTAAACAGTTACTATTCACCAAAAATTATTTTCATCTCATTGAACTAAATTTTAGTCCTTGATATTAACCTTGTCTCATGGATTTTCTAAATTTCACTCACAGAAGAGGTAAAATTAAGTTTTATGAAAAATTCAGTTTTTTAACTACCACTTAGTGGTTTCACTATTCATCAAAAAAATGAAAGTTTCCAGAAAAATACCAAAAATTAGGCCTAAGCTATATTTGATATTATGAATTAAAAAATTATTTCTATTTTATGAGATTCAAAACAGATCAGTTGAATTAATTAATTTAAAAATTAATTCCCATCGTCAAAACAAATAGAGTGTTCTTAAGAGATAATAACTATCAAAAGATTGACACTTGTTTATGTCTAGTTTAATTGTGAAGTTACATACAATGACCAACACTGTATTAAATGGAAAAAATATATTATAAATATACTTTAAAACCACACTAATTAATAATTTATCACTATTAATTATTTCGATTAAAAAAGTTGTTTTTAATTAAAATATAGTAATTTTCACTAATCATCAGAATATGAAAGTTATCCAAAAAGTACCAAAATTTCACCCTAACCTAATTTCGATATTCCAAAACCAAAAATGAAGTCCATTTTGAATGATAAAATTTATTATATTTCAAAAAGTGGGTATTACTATTCATAATGGCCAGTTCATAATAATATTATAATAATATATCGTTTAGTGAAACTCGGTATTGCGTACTACACACGCTGTCGAGGAAGGTCCTTATTGCATGTAATGCAAGCCAAGTCAGGGCTGCGTGTAGTGAAATCTCTATTTGGTGTTTCATATAACATAATCAAAACTTATTTCATTTATACATTAAACAAAATCTTTACATAATTTTGCATAGAATAGTTTCTACAAAACGAACTTGAAATTGGGTGTAACGCGAGCCAAGAATAGTGTTGCGTATACTGCAAGAAAATACAGTGTCGCATATATCACAAGCTAATTTTGGTGTAGCGTACAACACAAGACATTAAAAAGAATATTTTTCATAAAATCTCGGGGTGTTACATTATAACCCCCTTAAAATGAATTTCTCCCTCGAAATTCGTCGGGGTTATAAATGGTTTATTACACAAGAGTTTCTTTCATAGAATCCCACATCGTAAAAAGGAATACTAAAACTTCATTTAAAAAAGGAACGTTAGAAACATAACGGATACCCAAATAACTCATCACTGGGTTTCCACATAGGAGAACATAGGTGAAAATATGGATATGAAGGATAAATCTAACCATCATGTTCTGATGGAGAGTGGTAAAGAACATGGATATGAAAAAGACATCAATAACAAAGCCATAAATTTTTGCTGATCTAAGGTACCATCTGATTCATCAGATATAAGAGCACTAGGACAACAATTTTTTGGTTTTCAATATCATTTCTCTAATGTTGAAAATTTTGAATTAGAAGAAATACTTGCTTGATTTTGGTACAATCTCAATATTGTTCGTGCTTTGAACAATTTCCACTTCATCTCTTAAAGAAATGAAATTGAATTTGTTATTCGTGAAGTGTTAATAGATAATGTGATAGAATGATGGTTCATTCCATCTATTTCAAAAAAAAAGGTTAGCAAAAGTTATCAAATATACATAAGTCCATATATGGTGAGGTTAATCATATACAATTCCAAAAATGAACTTATACTTCATATATCATACAACTTAATAAAATAAAACTAGTTTCTACTAACCAGGGACTTCCTGTAGGACAATGGTAGGAGATAGAGGCCCGTCTCACTTTGGTTGTGGGTTCGATTCCCATAGCCTTGTCCGAAGCGATGAGATGTCGCCCATCTTGAAGGATGTCCTTTTTCTAAAACTAAATTACTATAACATCCCATCAATAATATCGAAAAAAAGTTCTATACTTAAACAATACTATGTTATGTCCAACATAATCTATTCTAATCTTTATCTAAAATACTTCGGTCCAAGATGATAGTATAAAGAAAACGATTACTTGAAATTTCATCAACCAACCATCATTTATCCCCCATATATCTTATTGGTCACATTCCAATCATGTGAATACCTTAATCATGTATTCTATTGAAAAATTAATACCCGTTAAACCTTAGTGAAAACATGAATGCTGTCAAAAGTTAACACTTTCCACATACCAAAATACAAAAATTCTATATACTCAAACCATGATATAACCTTCTCCTTATATTAGTCATGAGCTCATGAATACTATCAAACATTTAATTTTCATTTTATCCCTTCATTATGCGCATATCATCTACTTTCCTAAAATATCTGAATAACCTTTCATGGTTACTGGTACCATTCATCATACACTTTCAAAACTTAAGGAAAGAAAATAGTGTAATAATCCTTATATGTCTATTTATTCTATAGTACCATGCGATTACTTATACAACATTACACTTGATAATCATGTAATCATTACACTACCTTATTAAACCATTGACCTAGATTCAACAATTATTTTCATCTCACATATCATTTGTAGTCTCTTCATCATCATCAACATAAATACTATCCATACGATCATACTGATTCTCTTCATGAGACTTTCCCTTAGGGCATTGGTCTGTATAATGCCCGTACATTCCACATTTAAATCATTTAACCATTGCTGATGTCGTAGCAATACCATTATCCTCTTCCCTAGTGTTAACTGAACCTTTTCCTTTACACTTACTGGCTTTGTTTCCTTCTTTTCCACACCCAAAGCATCTTCCAGTTTCTTTGAAACATTCTATTTGATTCCACTTCCCACATGATTTACATAGGGGAAATTGAACTTTATTTTCTCTAAAATCATTATCATAATTCTAGGACTATAACCTACACTTATACTTAACCTTAGGAAAATCCCTAGACATAACTTAGAAATATATCTAGGGATCTCACTAACGCTTTCACATCCTAGTTTCCAAAGGTTGAGAAAACCTTTCCTCTAATACCAACTGTAGAGACCTGAATCTTGACGTACATGGACATTACATTACTTTTTCGGAATACTTAATACATAACAAAAACAGACACACAAGGATCGTAATAGTTTAGTGTCTTTGGAAACTCGGAACATAATCTTGTAATCGTGGTGAAAGATCTTCAACATCTCTATAAAAATATTCCCCTTTTGTTTTCTTACCTAAAACCTCTCTTTATATCATGGGGAAAATAAAACATATAAAGGGTGAGCTCAAATGCTCAGTAAGGGTAAACAAAGAAATATCAATCACATCATATTCATAAGAACATAACATTTTGGAAATCTTAACCTACAAAAGAGATCATAATTTCATAACATGGGACAAATCATAGTAGTGAAATGTAATCCCAATAATCATAACATAAAACATGAAACTTTGTGGAATACACACATAATCATAGAGAATCATTTCTTAGTAGTCAAGACTCATAGCCAAGACTATCTTAGCGGACAAAGTCCATTTCTGAAACGAGTTCACTCCTCGTTTCAGTACTATTTCACTGAACCGGTTTAACCTACCGTTCCAACCATGTATATCTCATGAGATATAAATCTTTACCCAATTCATTGGAGGGATATATAGGTCCCACCCATCTCATAATGATATCATTCTTATGTGTGCCACAAAATCCTAAACCAGACATCCTAGCATAACCCATGTAATAAAAATGGGATTCTTAAACATTATGAAATCATAAAACAATTCATATAAGATAAAGGAATTCATAAAAATAATACCATCACAACATAATCAAATCAATGTAATAATAGGGATAGAAACAAAATCCTTTATTATCTTAGATGGAAAATAATTTTGATAAAACACTTGAACTCCATTCTTGAGGAAAATATCCTTTCTACTTCAAAAACACTTTTCCTTTCTTAACATGTCACACATTTCTAAACTAAAATAAGTTGATTAAAAATAAACTTGAAAACTTGTAAAGGATTCTTCTTGGAATTAATGTTTTAAAAATCCATTCATCCCGTATAAGATAAAAAAACATTCTTCTCATACTTTTGTCAGAAAAGTCAAAAAAGTACCTCGTAAAGTAAACAAAAGAAAGATTCCATACATACCATGTAGTAAAAGTCAAAAAATGGGTACAAAGGACTTTAAAAATACATGAAAACACTTTTATAAAACATGGAAATGATAGAAATAGCCCCAGTAAATACTTACGAATAAGCAATCTCAGATAAAACTGAGATTTACAAAATTATCCCTTACCTTAGGTCCAATTTGCTTCGTATGTGTCTGAAACTCCTGTATAATGATTTAAATAATGTTATTGACTTATTTCAGAATCATACTCATTGTTATGATATCATATATGTTCATATTCTTAGCCTCTTATTAGTAATATTTCATTGTTACTTGTTTTTCGGGTGTTTATTGCTTTTTGTTCTTATGCGTGTTTTGTTGAATAAATTCTTATTCTTATTTTTAGGTTATAGAAACCTCATTTCCAGAATGATATTAGTGTAATATATATCATATTCATTCATTAAATTCATTTATATAATCATTATGCAATGAAGATCATGTAGAACGAGTCGCATCACATCGTGGAGACGGTATTCCGTTCGTACGTATGAGCGATGATATCATTCCCATGATCGTGTAATTTTATTAGAGTGTATGTATATTATTTCAGAAACAATAACACTTTAAAATAATAATATATAGTTATTTATTTGCACCATTATACCCATCCATGTAAGGTGGTGGTGGAAAATAGTTTACACCATGGCATGGAGACGGTATTCCGTACGTACGCATGCGTGGTGATTTCGTTTTCCGTAGGATGGATAGATGGTGAAATTGGGTTGGTTCATACTTATAATAAAATATATGTATACGAGTAATACTGATGTTATTAATTCATAATGAAACAAATAAAGAATAAGAAGTGGAAGAATAAATAAAGTTGAAAGAATCGGTAACAGACATTACCTATTCTTTGAAGCGCCTCTTTGAAACCTCCTCTTAGGGCACTAAAATTGGTCTTTAAAGAAGACCAAAATCTCTAGGATGTTTCTATGGAAGTGTAGAAGAGAATTTGGCAGGGGTTGGATGACCTTGAAAGCCCAATGTGGTTTGATTAAGAGAGGGAGGATGTGCCCTTTTATAAGGTAGGAGAGGGGCACCTTTGGAAAAACAAAAAATATTATTTTATTATAAAGTAATATTAGGTTTTAAATAGCTGAAAATTGATTTATTTCTAAGATAAGGTGGGGATGGGTCGAAATTCTCTCATCCAATAGAACTTAGACAAGTTTAGGTTCCTATTTCAACCTTATCATTTTGATTTAACTTTAAGTTAAATAATTTTACTTTTACCGTGTCTTCTCGTGTTCTTACACTATAAGATTAATAAACTTACTATAACAAGACAAACGAACCCCAGGTTGTTTATTATTAATATATATGACCCTATCTAAGTCATTTGGCTGATACTTAGATTTTTAGGAATAAAATAACAATTAATAATATAATATTTGTTTTAAAAACTATTTTATGTCAATTTTGACACTATTTAGTAATTGATTTTTTTGAAAATCATAATAGAATGATTAGTTCAAACAAAGTAAATTAAATCAATACTAACATGTCATATTAATATAGAAAATTATTGTAATTCATGAAAAGTCTCAAATTACATTTATCTGGGTATTTATAACATCAATTATGTCAATATTTCATTAATAAGATAATTACTGCATCATCATTGTGTCATAAATAAATTAAATTATTTTAAGTCTAAAAATTACAAATAGAATACCATTATGTTGGAAATCTTTTTAGCTTTATAAGGAATATTTATAGTCTAATTTATCTTATGTATAACCCTATATTAAAAATGCTTTAGTTATTAAACATTGATTTTAACTATTTTAACCCTTCTTCAAATAAAATAATAATAAATGTCCTAATCTAATCCAGGTGGGCCTAAATGGTCATATTTTATTCCTAAGGTTGTTTTTGGCCGAATTACACTTATAAAATAGAATTAGGACATGTTTTAGGGTAATAATAATATCATTTTACACTTAATTACCCTATTTACTTTTAACTGTGGTAAAAAAAGGTAAAAAGTTACTATTCACCAAAAATTATTTTCATCTCATTGAACTACATTTTAGTCCTTGATATGAACCGTGTCTCTCGGATTCTCGAAATTCCACTCACAGAAGCAGTAAAATCATGTTTTATGAAAAATTCAGTTTTTAACTACCACTTAGTGGTTTCCCTATTCATCAAAAAATGAAAATTTTCAGAAAAATACCAAAAATTAGGCCTAAGCTATATTTGATATTATGAATTCAAAAATGATGTCTATTTTAACAAATTCAAGACATATCAGTTGCATTAATTAATTCAAAAATTAATTCCCGCCGTCAAAACAAATAGCGTGTTCTTAAGAGATAATAACTATCAAAAGATTGACACTTGTTTATGTCTGGTTTAAATGTGAAATTACATCCAATGAACAACATTGTATTAAATGGTAAAAATATATTCTAAATATAATTTAAAACCACATAAATTAATAATTTATCACTATTAATTATTTCGATTAAAAAAGTTGTTTTTAATTAAAATTTAGTAATTTTCACTATTCATCAGAATATGAAAGTTATCTGAAAAATTCCAAAATTTCACCCTAATCTAATTTTGATATTCCAAATCCAAAAATGAATTCCATTTTGAAAGATAAAATTTATAAAATTTCAAAAAGTGGGAATTACTATTCATAATGGCTAGTTCATAATAATATTATAATAATATCTAGGTTAGTGAAACTCAGTATTGCGTACAACACACGCTATCGAGGAAGGTATTTATTGCGTGTAATGTAATCCATGTCAGGGATGCATGTAGTGAAAGCTCTGTTTGGTGTTTCTTATAACATAATCAGAACTTATTTCATTTATAAATTAAACAAAATCTATTCATAATGTTGCGTAGAATAGTTTCTACAAAACGAACTTGAAATTGTGTGTAAAGCGAGCCAGGAATAGTGTTGCGTATTCTGCAAGAAAATACAGTGTTGCATATATCACAAGCTAATTTTGGTGTAGTGTATAACACAAGACATTAAAAAGAATATTTTTCATAAAATCTCATGGTGTTACACTCAACCACTAAACATATCATATTATTGGTGCATGATAACAATGTTAATATATGAAGGAGGAAAAATAATAATTCTTAGCATATTCATTATGAGTTTTATGATTGAAACAATTCATGATCAAAATAATTTAAAGAATCAACATACTTACTCTAAATAAAAGGACAATAGAACAAACCAAGATTAACAAAAAAAGGAGTAACCTGAATTGAAATTGAAATTGGAACAGGGATCAATTTTACCAAAATTACATTCCAGGAAGATCTATAGAAAGGGATGAATACAAATTGAAAGAAAATGGAAGAAAAAATCCAAGAAAATATATATAATAGAGAATAAAAGAAAATAGACTATAAATTATGTATCCTAAGACAATATTTGGTTTTTATAATAATTAGAATCTCGATCTTCTCATGACATGTAAATAATTTACCCCATAATTTGACATTAATTTTAATTATTCCATTAAACATAAGGATGTGTAATTTAATTTCACGTTATGAAATTGAGATCTTAAAAATCACTGAAAATATTTATCTTCTGTATTTCAAGTATTAAATCATTTAATGGGAAAATATTTTTAATCATTCACATAATGTAATATATTATTATTGTGTATAAAATTTTCCAAGAGGATTCCTGAATTTTACTAGTGTCACATATTTTTATTCAGTCTGGATGGGTCTCATAATTGATGAATTCTTGTCATGAACTAGTTTAATGATGTGTAATGTCTTAAATTTTGGAAACAATAGTAGTTCCTTTTATTATAATTGATTTACAATTACCTATAAAAATTAAAAAAAACTCAATGCATTATCAAATTATGAAATAATAAATATTAAGTAAATGGTTCCAAGATATATATTTGAATTCAACTAATCAGTATGATGGATTTGATGTTTTATATTATTCATCTAGAAGATAATTCAACTATTATGAGTTCTTTCAAAATGTATTAGATTCATTATATGATCAATATAAAAGTTAATGATACAATATGTATGTGTGATTAGAAAAATTCATATGATTCTCCTATGTATGATTCACGATATACTTAGAGGAATTTTGTTAACAATATTGTTTGAAAACAATGTTTTCATTACTAAAGTTTGATGGATTTTATTAAAATATGATAATATTAAATCCAATCTTACATGTTTAATACATAATGAATATATTTTCATCAATGAAACAAATGGGGATTTTTAATCATAAGAAATAATAGGATCAAAATTTCATTACTATATGAATTTCAAAAGAGAATATTTTAAATTCAATATTGGTTAGGAAAAATTGAGAAATAAATTCGATATCACATTTGATATTTCTCATTGTTCAAAACATCATAAAATGATTTTTGATATAATATTCATCGAGATAGATGTTATTAAGAACAATATCACGGTGGGAAGAATTTCTGAGAAAACAACTGATCATGATATAATGATATTCTATATTAATTAAATTTGGGAATTAAGTGTCAAGATTTTGTTTTTTTCTTCAGTGGATTTAATATAAAATAAATAGTATTACATTTAATAAAATAATTGAATATGTTAGTGGAGTAGAGTGTTTTGAAAATAATAATTTAAACTAGATTCTACTAGGTTTTTAGAAGGAATTTCATAAATTAAAAACGAGTGAAACAAAAAATATGAATTTCTATAAGTTATTTAACAAAAGCATATTGATTTGTTGTTCATGATTTCCCATAATGTTTTTAAATAGGATTCTCAAATCCTATAGGAAGTGTTAAAGTGGGAAACATATTCGGTCATGTGAAAGGATAAGTAAAAAGGAATTTGTAATTCTATTGTTTTATAAAAGAAAACTGGTTAGGGAAAATAGAATATATAAGATCAAAGAAGTCACCCATTTATAATACACTGTAAAAAAAATATAAAAAGAAAATGAGAATTTGGAAACATAACATGATTAATTATTTCATATATTACTAATATTGAAATTATTGTTTCTAGTAATCTAGATATAGAAGACAAAATGAGATATATAAAGTATTGTGTGACTTGATTTTGAGAGACGAGAACCTATAGGAAAAACCCCCTTTATGAAGAAGAAAATATGTATAAAAATCTCATTCTGAAGGTGATGAATCACATGGTATTGAATAAATATAAAAATTTGAATCTAGACAAAAACTTGAGATTAGATATACTAATATGAATATTTAAGAGAGAATAATTTCCCTTAATAAATATTATTGTATGACATTTTCTTTAAAAAAAATAAATATCATAAATGATGATGTTCATGATATATTAAAAAATATTTACTCGATGTTGAGATCCTAATTTGAATGAGGTTAGTGAATAATTTTAATGAACCCCAAGAAATCTATGAATTAATCAATGGATTTGTTTAAAAAATGAATTCTTTATGGACCTCTATTGTTCAATGATCATATCTATATAATATGATCATATCATTTGATGTAATAAAATATTATGATTAGTGGAAATCTACATCAATGTTTTTGAAAGACTCTATCGACAGTAGTTCAGAAGATTCAAGTGTAATGAGAAGTTATGTGTCTTATGAGATGATTGAAATAGATACACAATGTGACACATTTTCTGGGTTTTGAAGACACAAGGATTAGGATGATAACTATTGAAACCAATTGTAAAATGATATTTATTATAGTTAAAAATATGTGATGGGGGAGAATAACTGATCATAATATGGATTAGGTTTCACACATCAGGGAAAATCCTTATAAAAATACAGTGTTCTATCTTTAATTTTATTCTTACATATTATGTGGTTTAGTAAATAATAAATAGATCCACTATTATTATAGTAGATATTAATTTATATAATATTAATGGGTAAACGATTTAAAGATAATTTATAATTTTTCACAAATAAGATAATAAAAACATATTCACTCCCCCATATCAAATTTAAAATGAACTTTCATTCATGAAAACTTGTAAACTGATCATAAAAACCGAAGAATAATTTTCTTCAAAAACAATAAAATTCAACATCTAAAACCCATAAAAATACATTAATGAAAATAATAAAGTTATAATATATAAATTAAATGTTTATAATGTTATTTAATTATTATTTAATGAAGCTAAATTTGATTATTCATTACATTAAGATCAATCGAGAACACCTTTGGGAATAAGGTAAAGGATCCTATCTATCACACTTTTATTAAAGAATTTCCACTATGTTAGGTTATATTATATGTAATTAATAATTATGGGGTATATTTTTAAACCTCCCCCATACTTCCCCCATGATGTATAAATTATTAGTAACCCACTTTCTTTCTCAATAATCCATCTTATGTACACCTGATACTATGATGATATTGGGTAAGGGGTTTCTTATATTACTTTTAATTCAATTAGATTTCCATTGTTCACCACTTATTTATTTTAAGTGGTGTACTGTATAAATCAATTTGATATATATTATCATTATTAAATTTATATTCATGGTATTATGTGATCTATTTGGTGGTTATTAAATTTTTTCTCATATAACTAGATTGATTACAACATGGTAAGGGAATTTGTCTCCATTTCCATTTCTATGAGACTTACATGGTATTGTGAACAAAAAATTCTTATGTGGTGTATCCACTACCAATTTGAGATAATTTTTCATTTAAAATTGTAAATATATTATATATCCATATTCTTGTTTCATGGATATGATTATTGTCTTAACCCGTATAACTTTTTACATAAGGTGTTTTTTTGGAATTTTGTTTTAACTATGGAAGTATTGATGAATATGTATCCTCTAATATATATAGATATTTAGAATACATATTGTATATGTATTAAATCTTTATATAATGGATGATTTTTACATGTAGTGATGTATGAGGTCTACTATATCCTCTAGATGTATCGATAGGTTTCATGAGACAAATTCTATGGCGACAGACCCTTTGACATTGTTTCCAAAAATAAGATGGGTATATACCCATAGACCTAAACCATTTTGAAAGAATAGTGGTATCATGTTAAAGATACATGATATTCAATTAATAATAATTTTATATTTTCATTTTTAGTTATTTTTTTCCATGAGGTTTTCACTATGGAAATATCAATGGATGTATTTTAATTATTAGATTACTAATAGCATGTGTATTTTATTTATGTATTATTCCATATTTACTATGTGAATTTGATTTTTATTAAAAAAATATGATTAAATATTCCATTATTTATAAACCATAATGAGTATTTGAGCTGACCCCTTTAAATAGTTTACCTTTACGAGGTTATGAAGAGGGGACCATTTATTGAGTACTTGTGAATGCAGTTTATTAGTTTTTTTATGTATTGTATTTTGTTACCTATCTCAATGATATATTATTTTCATGTATGTATCTTGTTTCTTCAACACTGCTATCCTGATTGTTCCTTCCGTATTTTTTTCTTCTTAATCATACCAATGTAAATAGTGTTACACTGACTCTGAGATTTTGGGGTCAGGGTGTTACAGTTGGTATCAATGAAAGTTTTCTAGAAAACATGGAAACTAGATTAGAAAATTTAGATTAGGGAACAAATACCTAAGGTTTTATTTTAGGATAAACATAAAATAATGTCCTTGAATTTTGTTAAGTAATAGATTATATGGATCTTTCTATAAAATACATCCCTATCTAGATAAAATCAAGTAGAGGTGGCTCTGGAAAAGATGTACATAGGTGTGAAAAATATGACATAGAGTTTTAGGCTTTACCTGGGGTATCCTAGAACACAACAAAGAGCCTTTATTAATTATTATTTTGGTACTCCTCAGGGATGTGCTTATGATAATTTACATTTTCATTACAGGATATTATGAAGGATTGTAATGTAAATGTTTCTTCTGTGAAACCACGTTAAAGAGATTATCCATGCATTGAATTTCAATTTATGTTATGTAATTTTCTAGTTGAGATTATAAATTATGAATCATGACCAAATATATTGTGTGCCATTATTTAGAAATGGAGGATAATGGAAGAGGGGGAATCAATACTCATAGAAAATGTAGGGATTTCCTCACTAGGAAAGTTAGCACTGTCAATGTTGGAGTGGATTAGATCATTAAAATATTGGAAAAACATACTCAAGTTGTGTCAAATAACCATGTTACACCATTGTTAGATCGTTTCATGTGGAAAAACATCCATTATTTAGTGGTACTACTAATTCAGTTGTAGTTGTATAGTTGATCATGACCTTTGAAATGATGTTCATGTAATTAATATGCGATGAAAATGAAAATGTAGTGCTTGATGTATATAGTATAAAGGGTGAAATAGATCAATGGCGTTCCTTGAGCTAGAATACAATAGAGGAATAAGAAATAAAAGATATGGAATAATGGCTTTTTAAGGAAATATGCGTTGAAAAATATTTCCCTAGTGAGTAATGAAATGAAATGAATAGGAAATTCTTTGGCTTAAAGAAAAGGGAAGAAGATAGTGTTGCATAGTGTGAGACTAACTTCATGCCAGGAATTCAATAGATTACATATGTGACTCAGAAAACAAAATTTATAATTTATTTAAATGTTTTAAGAAATGCTTTTGAAGAGTACTATCATCTCAATAATTTTCATCATGTGATGAAATTTTATTAAGTTCCATCAATACAGATAAAGAATTTTCAAGATCAAATTTTCTCAAGGGAAACCTTGATAATAAGTGGTACTATGTTAAACATGGAAAATATGAAATGAAAAAGATGAACAAGTGAACAACGCAATCCAAATTATTCGATAATTGTGGATCAAATCATCTGGAGTAATGAATTAAATGAATTGATGTATTCTAAATGTTTGCAGAAAAGGGACATAGATCTAATGAATTAATGGGGAAGAAACAATTCAATAGTGTTCAATTATATAATTATAGAGAGTTGGGCTATGATGAATGTAATTTCCTTAAGATCCAAGGAAACTTGCTTCAGAAAAGGACATGAGAGCAAGGGAAATCATATGGGATTACAACTGTCAAGGTTCAAGTTCAAAATGATTTGGTGGAAAGTAATTTATCATTTTCATCAAACTTAGACATTTATTTATTTAATTATGGATCATCGCATTCATTTATATCTTCCAAGTTTTCTATGAAAATTAGACATGACCAATTTGGTATAATGAAGGAGTTTTCAGTCAAACCTCATAGGGGTGTATCATTGAAACAAATGCATTTTGATCAGTCCCCATCATGTAAAATAATCATGCATTAATTTCTAACCATTTAATCATAAAAATGATTTACTTTGATATAACTCTCAGAATGAACTAATTGTCAAATTATGATACCGAGATCTATTTCGAGAAGAAAGAAGTTATAATTTTTGAAAATTATGTATAATCCATGAACTATATAGAGACCAATCCATATGATTCTTATGTATATCCACCACTAGTAGCTCTAATAAATGCAATTCATGGTGAGGAAGAGAACCCAAAATCTATGGTGAGGAATGAAATATTCAAATTTAATATGTATATATAGTCCAAGAATACATTGAAGTATTTCCAGAGGATTTACCTGGACATTCTGTAGAGTGGGAAGTTGAGTTCTCTATTGATTTAATTCCAAGAGAAAGACCTATATCTAAAAATCTTAATAGAATGGGGAATGTGTAATTAGTGGATCTAAATATAAATTTATAGGAATTGAGTGATAATGGATTATTTCAACCTAGTTTTTCTCCATGAGGATCCCATGTCCTCTTTGTTAAGAAGAAAGATGGATCCATGAGGCTACGCATTGATTGAAGGGAAAACTATTCAATTAGAATAAATAATAAGTATCCTCTACCACAAATTGATGATTTTTTTTATCTTCTTCATGAGCTCATTTTTTTTGAATATTGTACATCGATCTGGATATCATCAACAGTGTTTGAGGAAGGATGCTATTCCAATTACTGCATTTTGAACCAGGTTTGGGCATTACGAGTTTATATTAATGCCTTTTTGATAGACTAATGCACCCTAGATTTTCATTGATATAATGAATAGTGTTTTCAAGGATTATCATGATGAAATTGTTGTGGTATTAGTCAATGATTTCATAGTACACTCCAAATTCTATAATGATCATCGTAATCACTTGTGGATTATTCTGAAAAGTCTTAGTAGAAATGAATTATATTGGATTTTTTGAAAGTGTGAATTTTGGAATCAATTAGTTTCTTTCCATGTTCATATTGACTCTATGGGTGGAATCATAATTGATTTTATGAAGAAAAATGAAATCCATGAATGCCCTATGCCAATGAACATAATTGAGGTACACCGTTTTTTGGCTTAGTTGGTTACAATCTGCATTTCATTCATAATTTCACTCAACTGGATAACCTAGTAACCAAGCTCACACATAAATGAGTTATGATTTTTTGGATGAAAGACTGTAAAAAATTATTTGAAGAATTAAAAATAATATTGGCCAGTGCTCTAATTTTGACCCTTCAATATGGAAATGAGGGATTTGAGATATACTGTGATGTATCAAAGAATGGACTGGGTTGTGTCATTTTGTAAAATGATAATGTTTTTTATTATGAATCAACGTAGTTGAAGATACATGAGAAAAATTATTCTACTCAAGATCTTGAGTTATCAGTGGTAATACATTCTCTAAAAATTTTGACACATTATCTCTATGGTGAATGATGTGAGATATATATGGATCACAAGAGTTGGAAATTTATTTTTACCTAGAAAGAACTCAATATGATCCAAAGGTGATGGATCTAGTTATTTAATGGTTTTTATTTATCAATAAAAAATCACCATTAAAGAAAAATAATGTGGAATATGATTTAAGAAAGAAATATCATGGACTTCTGATCCAAATGAGGATTGGGGGAGAACCTATATTTATGGATATACTATATTTGGATATTATATTTTTTTTCTGAAAGGGGAAACATCTTTCATCATTCAAATTATTTCTTTACCGTCATCACTAGAGAATATAAAATGATCTCAATCTGATAATGAGAATCTACAAAAGAATATTAAATCTATTAATGATGGAAGATAGGTAGAATTTGTGTATTTGGATAGATTTATGAAATTTGCGAAGTGGTTATGAGTTCCATCTGTACCTGCACTAAAAAGTAAAATATTAGATAGTGCTCATAGATAAAATTTCTCTATACACCCTGGTTGCACAATGATGTATAGTGATCTGGATGAAAATTGTTTGTGGGATAACATGATGCAATAAATTGCTGACTATGTGTCAGGGTGTCTTGTTTTTCAACAAGTGAATGATGAGATACAAAATCATAGAGGGTTCATGCAACCACATCAAATTCCTAGGTGGAAGTGGGATGAAATTATGATGGATTTAGTTATAGGAATACCAATAAAACCTAAAATGAATGATTCAATATGGGTTATTGATCATTGTCTCATAAAATCAGCACATTTCCTTGCTATAAGAGAGGATTTATAATGTGAGTGCCTAGAAATACATAAAATTAATGGTGTTATAAGACTTCATGGTGAACCTATATTGACTGTGTCTGATTTATATTCACTTTTTACATCAATATTTTAAAAAGGTCCTCTAGAATGAAATGGATACTAAGCTTCATATGAGTACTGTATATCACCCTAAAACCAAAAGACAGTCGGAAAAGACTTTTCAAATAATGGAAGACATGTTGAGATCATGCTATCTTGACCTTTATGGTATGTGGAATCAATAATTTCCTTTGGTGAAATTTTGCTACAATAATAGTTTCCATTATAGAATTAAAATAGTGCCATGTGAAGAATTATAGGGGAAGAGGTGTCAAACTCTAACTTTTTGTGAAGAAGATGGTTACATGAAACTTTTAGGTCCAGAACATATTGAGGAGACAACTACTAAGGTAAAGAATATTCATGCACATATTAAATAATCTCAAAGTTGGAAAAAGAATTATGCTAACTACCATAGAAAGGATTTGGAATTTTAAGTAGGATATCATTTATTTCTCAAAATATATCCATGGAAGGGCGTCTTATGGTTTGGTATGAAAGGGAAACTAAGCCCCAGGTACATCAGAACGTTTGAAATCCTAGAAGGGATCAGAGCTGTAACTTACCTTTTATAAATGCCACCAAGTCTCTCCAAAGTTCATAATGTGTTCCATATGTCATTATTAAAAAAACCATGCCAAACTAAATACATGCACTCAACCATGATGAAATAGAACTGGATCATGATTTTTCATACTGTAAAGAGACTATCAAGACTCTTGACACAAAGGGAGAGGGTATTGAGAAATTATAAAACTCATCCAGCCAGGGTTCCTTGGAGAAACCATAAAACGGTCAAAGCAACATGGGAACCTATGGATGATATGAAGAAGAATCGCCCACATCTTTTTAAAGGGATTTATTCGTGAAAAATTTTGTTCACAAAATTTCTGAAGTTGGGAATAATATAACACCCCAAATATTTTATGGTATTTTTCTATTAAATACATTCTATTCATAGCCTATGTTTCATTAATCACTATCTTTCTTTGAAAAAACATGGTTATTTAGTATACGGTCATAACCTATAAATTAAACTTAATTTTTCTACTTCTGTTTTTTGAATTTTGAAAAGCAGTCATACATGGATGTGATCATGGTGATATTGGGAGTTTGATAGAATCAAGTTAATTTTTAGTGAATAGTATCTTAACCTGATGAATAGTAACATATCTTTATGAATATTAACCTACCCTTATGAATATTAATACTAACCTTAGGAATGGAAACCATTATAATGATTTTATAAATAAAAGTTAGGCACCAAAAAAATGAATATTAACATTTTAAGTATCGGTATTTTTCGATTAAATATTGTTTTTAAATAAAAATTGAATTTATGTTTTTTTATAAAATATTTTTGAAAAATGGAGTTCATTTTTTTATTCTACATATCGAATAATTTTTAGGTTTAATTTTTTTGATTTTTCTAAATTTCTTGAATTTTTGATGAATAATAAAATATTATAAATTATGATAAATGATAAATACTTGTTTTATTAAATCATAGGTGATGAAAGGATGATGTAAGCCCACTTGGTTTGAACTCACATAAAATTATTACTATCAGGGATCACATGAATCTATCCAATTTATATTCTTGTGAAATTTGATTAAAATGACGATTAAAATAATGTAAAATCCCTTCTCAACTCCACTATATTAACCATCTATCAACCCCTCTTCCACCCACAACTATAAATCTTCAAGACGTCCCTAAATAATGCTCAAATGTCTTCATAATCTCCATTACCACGTTCGAGAACTACTGGTCTCACCAAAATCCCAAAAAATGGCCTTAAAGAGATTCTCAAGGAGGAGTACTCATAAGGTGAACCTCTCTTCCTTTTTCATTCAAATTATTTTACAAGATCCATTCTTTTTTATCTCTATCCTCACCTCCCCATATCAAAATGATTTGATAATTATAGTTCCTTACATATACTATAAATTATTTATTCTAATTTAATATTTCATCATCATCTCTCTTTTCCCCAGTCTCTTACACTAAAAATGAAAATATTGTTTGAGAGGTGTTAATTTGTCACATTTAAGGATACCGAGTTTCCAATTTCTATTAAAATAATAAATACTGGACATGATACTTTTTAATGGTTTAAACTCATAATTATATATGTTTTTTAACTTATACAATGTTCTGGAATCCATACTGACTCATAATATAAAATTATAATACAAAACCAGTAAATTATGCACAAAACTGCTATGTTAATAAAAGTGTTTAAATTAACATTTAACTAATGATTCATCATAATGGTATATAAACCAAAATAATTATAATATCATTTAAATATATATAATTTAAATAATTATATATATTTAAAATTCTATATTTTTTATCACATTTCTAATGAACCTCCATTCATGAATACAAGTAAACCGATCATGAAAACCATGGAAGAAAATGCATCTATAAAAATAAAATTGAAATTATTAAACTCATAAAAAGGGGAATTAAAGAACATAATAAGGTTATAATATATGAATTAAATGTTTATAATATATGGAATTAATAATTAATGAATCTGTTTTTTATTATTCAGGTCATTATGATCAATCGAGAACACCTTTTGTCCATATAGTAAGGGATCCTCTCTATCAAACATTTTTTCAAGAATTTCCTTTATGTTATGTTGTTTTATGTGTAATTCATAAGGATGGGGTATTTTTTACACCTACCCCACACCCACATTTGTTATAATGTAATATTAACCCCTTTCTCTCTCATTAATCCCTTTTAAGTAGACCTGATATCATGCAGATATTGCGTAAGGGGTTTCTTATCTCACTTTTAATTTTGTGAGATTTCCATTGTTCACTGAATTTTTTATGTATGTGGTGTAATTTGTACAATAATTTTAAATATATTATCATTATTCTATTTATATTAGTGGTATTAGGTGATTCATTTTTTGGTAATTAATTTTTGGTCATACGACACGATTGATGACAACGTGGTAAGGGACTATGTCTCAATTTCAATTTCATTGAGACTTACAAGGTATTGTTCACAAAGACATTCTTATGTGGTGTTTACACTACCAATTTTAAATCAATTTTTTTAGATTGTTAATATATTATATATCCATATTCTAGTTTCATGGATACAGTTATTGTCTTCAGCTGTATAACCTTTCACATAATGTGTTTATTTATATTGTTGCTTTAACAATGGATGTTTGGATGAATCTCTAACCTTTATTATATACAGATATTAAGAAATCTTATTTTTTGCATTATTTATATTTATAATTAATTTTTTTAATTTTAGTGATGGTGTGGCCCACTATATCCCCTCAATGCATCGATATGTCTTATGAGAGAAATTAGTTGGTGATAAACCCCTTGAGTATGTCAGTTTACTAATGGATGTTTGGATGAATCTGTAACCTTTAGTTATTATTATCCCTGTGTTTTTCACTATGACAAAATCTATGGATGCAGTTTCATTATCAGTTTACTAATGGCGTTTGTTTTTCATTAAATCACCATGCCATGTTCACTATGCCAATTTGATTGTGATTAAATTATTTTTTATTCATGATTCCTATATTTTTAACCCTTATTGAGAATTTGAGATAGCCCCTTTCATTTGATTACCTTCAATAGGTTATGTAAAGGAAAACGACTTATTGGGTTTCTGTGGATGGGTTTCATTAGTTTTAGTTATGTATTGTTTTTTTTAACATTTTCATTGTAATATGAGTTTCATGTATGTATATAGTTTTTTCAAGACTACTAAATTTATAGTTTTTTGGGGATTCCATTCTTCTTAACCATACCAATTTAATAACCAATATACTAGCTCTGAGCTTTTGGGGTTAGGGTGTTACATGTTTTCAGCAAGTTTGTTAATGATTTGGTCTGTGGATATTATATGCAAAGGGTTTATCCCTTTTATACCACAAGGAGATCATGATATATATTATATAAGGGATTGAGCCCGAATATAACTTATGGAAAATGGGTGATCTGGATATAACTTATATGAATGGTTATCACCATTATAGCTCTCCAATGCATTGGGTACTATAGAGATAGAATTCGAAATTATGGTTATTTCATTTTTCTCTGTAAATGATTGTGTGATAAGAAAATGTTGTCCCAAAATACTTATATTATTTATTTATTCATGTAAATTATTTTTACGAAATGGTTCTTAATAGGTTTTCATGTGTTTCACCGGGAAAATAGTTTATATTATTTTATGTCTATTACAGAATTTTCTTTGATCGTCCAATGTTTTTATAGTTTTTATAGGTCTTATGATCGGTAAGAAAATGAATATTTCCATGTGAATGTATTGAATATGTTTCAATAAAATATTTTTTTTTATTTTAAATAGGTTATCCATTGGTGAAAAAATGGTTACTAATTATAAGTTACTACTTGTATTTCATGGGTTCATATTAAAAGATTTGTATCATAATTCTATAAACCTCTAAACATAAAAGATCCAATAAATATAATTATATTTCAAAAAAATAGCATATGTAATGTTTATTGGTGGGTCCTTGTAGTTGGTATCAAGGGATGGTTTAGAAAAATATTATGCATAGGATAACGTTAATAACAATCCCTTAGAAGATTTTATATTATGAATGAGTTTCAATGATGTAGAATTTTAATATTTAATTTTGATTAAAATAAAAAATATCTATTTAGAATTAATTTCAAAAGAGGAAACATGAAATCTATAATAGGATTTAATCTGGAGGAAAATATCATTTTATATCATCATCCTAATAAGGATAAAATTGGAAAAAATAATATGTTGTGGGCATGGATCAGTTGACACTCTATAAATGGTCATGGTATCCATGATATAAACGAACATGTTCTACTATGAAGGAAAATGTCTGTAATAGATCACTTCCTGAGGAAATATTCCCCCGCATTCAATGGATTATCTGACAAGTGGTATCTAAAGGGTGGATCATTTATTTATAGAAGCTATTATAAGTCATTGGTTGTTTGTAAAGTCAAATGGTAACTATTTACATTAATCATTTTTAAAGTGTAGTTTACCAATGCTGGAATTTTGTGAAGAATACAAGAAAAAAAGTTGATATTGAATTTGTGGAGTGAGAAACATTTGTGTATATCTTCCTTGATAATTATTTCCTGAATTCTGTTAAATATAGTATGGAAAAACAATTTTTGGAATTGAAGTGGACATATGATGATCCAGTGGAATCATATAAAGAAATCATAACAATATTTGAAAGGATGTGTTTATTCAATGAATTGATAGTGAAATTAATTTATATTACATAGTATTTATATGAAGTCTATGAAGAGCTTTGGCATAATGAGAATATAAAATTTATGAGAAATTGGTTCATTGTACTAAAAATGTTGAGTTGGAGTTTTCCAACACTTATGTACCACAAGATTAAAAGAGAATTAAATGTTAATGGTGGTTGGAAATGGAGAATACTCCAACTAATATATATATATATATATATTAATGCCTAAAACATGTTCCAAGTGTGGTAAAATATATTTTTAGGAGTACATGTCAGGTTCTTGAACGTGTTATCAGTTTGGTACATTTGGTAACATTGTTTGTTATTTTATGCAAAAGAGTATTGAACAATCAAACAATGAGATAAAAAATAGCTACTGAACAGAACAATAATTTAGATCGAGGAGTTGCGTTATTATACTAATATGTGTAGGATTTTACATACTCAGGGTGGAAATCATCATGATCAAAAAATGTTTGGGAAATTATTTTTCTACGACTACTGTGGATGTTGAGACATCTGGTGGTGTGATTAAAGCTCCAAGGAGATTGTTTATTTCAAAGTATAACTCTAAATTCATATATTTAGACACTTCTTATAAGGATTTAATAAATTTGACCATAAGTTATTAGGGACCTTCTTGGGAGATATTTTTTTTGGGTTTAGGTATATGTAATGATTCTTTAAATGACAATTATGCCTTTAATTTTGGATATAAGTTTTAAGGTATTGATAAACATTAGGGTTCATGCGATCTTTGATGATTAAGGTTATTTTTAGTGACAAAAATCACAGCTATTTGAATTTTATGAGAATAACATGATCTTATAAAATAGAAATATATCACGCAAATATTTTTACTTTTTATCATTCATAGTAAAGTAATTCCTCTACTCTAGGAAAATTATTTTTTATATAAATTGCTATTTTTTAATTTTTATTACTGATTGGTTAATAAGATTATAACCTATCATAGATTTATGGTATTGAGATTGATAAAATTTTAATGAACATGTTCTATATTACTCTTTATTAGAACGTGATTATTAGTTTTCTCTTCCATGTCCATGGTTTTTCTACATGGAACCCTAGTATGTGTTATCTTAGGTGACCACCATACATCCCTTTAATTTACAGTTGATGTTTCATTAATTCTTTTTACAATATGGTATTTGAAATAGGTAGTATGAAAATTCAAACATTATTTACCAATATTGAATTCAAAATTATTAGGACATAATTTACCAAGGGGAATGTAATAAACCAAGTTTTTTAAAACGAATTGCTATATTTGATAGCATACATGATAAACCCCATTAAGATTTAGAAAATACCGAAATATTATTATGTTAATTTTACAACTATAACCTGGCCATTAAAATGAGGCAATTAACAATATAAAATAAATTATTAAAATATTTCGTACACATGTATATACAATTAATTATTTGGTGAACAATTTATTATTAATGAAAATAAACCCATTTTTAAAATAAATGGAATATTTTTTCTAAAAAATTATTTAAATGCGAATACGTATATTTTATACCAATAAATAAATAGAAATTCACTCATTATAAATTATATTATTGAAATATATATACAATATTATCAATATAATGCTAAATATTCATGTTATGAGTTTTTTGGACTTCATATACTACAAATACAAACATTATTCATAAAAGAAATATTTTATAAAAAGTATGTTTTTCCTCTATTTGAGGGCTCAAATTTTTAAAACAATTTTTCACAAATTTATAATTTTTATTTTATTTAATTACGTTAATATTTTTAATATGGAGTATAAAAATATACCGTGGTTGAATTTTTGTTTATTTTTATAATCAGTTTACATTGATTAAATTTTATATTTTCATTAGTTTTAATGTATAATTAGGCCAATTGTATATAATTATGACAATTTAGGTCATTTTAAATAATTTTACTTGGAATTTGGATTTTAACAAATGTTAATATTTTGAATGTTTTCACCTTAAAAACACATTTTCTCATTGAGTTAATGAGATTAATTTCAATCTAATTTTATATGATTATGTGTTTTGAATATCGAAAAATGGATTCAATATTTGGAATCATAAGTTCAATATTTATTAAATAGTTCCCTTTTATTTTGGTAGAATACAAATAGTACCTTTAGTTTTTTTATTATCATTTTTGAAGTTAAGTCACGAAATTAATGGTAAAAATAATATTTTAAATAATCGAAATTTACCATAAATCTTGCCTAATTTTATTGGATGAGTTTTTATAGAAGAAATTAATCCTTTTTACTTTTTGATCACATAAAGACACTTGGATGACTTTAATACATTTATAGTATTTTATTCAATGATAAGTCGATTTTTCCAGAATATTGGTTTTTAACAACTCAGATATTTTAAATATGGAGTTTATGAGGGATATGTTTGAATATAAATATTATTATCGAATATAAAATATTAATCTTCATCATGGTAATTTATTTTACATTATTAGGGAATACAAAATTATATTAATGGTTTGAAAATTGGTGATAAAATAAATATTTAATTAAGAAAAATATCAAATAAATAATTATAAAAATATTAAAATAAATATATTCTAATATAAGTAATGTTATCTACGGATTTTATTGATTAAATATACATGTTATTGATTATTTAACATAGTTTTTTTTCAACATATAATATTTTTATTATATATTTAAAATTTTATGTAATGAATAGTGTAAAAATTGATATAATTTTTATTTTTTACAAAACAATAATTTATTAACTGATATAAAATTAATAAAAAACTAATAATAATAAAATTTATATTACAAGGATTGAAATCTAACAAATTATTAATTTATGGTACTTTTTTATTTTTATATAACTATATTAACACTTAATAATTAAAAACTCATGTTTTCACTATAAGAATTAAAAAGGCCAAATAAAGTTTAAAACAAAAAGGATATGATTAAAAAAAGTAAAACTAAGAATAATTTTCATTGGATAAATTTATTAAAACCCAATGTAATATTATATTCTAAATAAATCAATTTTTATCCATTTTGAAGACAATATTAATTTATTTTAATTTAATGTTTTCATTATTTCGAATATTTCCCCTCCCCTCTATTATAAAAGAGATCGTCTTCTTCAATTTTAATCACACATAGCATACTACTTGTATTGGACAAGATATACCCATATTCTATCCTATTTTCCCTCCAAACATTCTAGATATCTATTTTTAAGAGGAAAACCACACTTAGTGTTCTTAATGTGTTAAGAAAAGAGGATTTCCTGAAGAAAATGTATTGTTTTAATAATGTATTTCTGTATTATATCTTCCTCTATGTCCTTTAAATCTTCTTCATACATGAAGAAATAATAACTATATTTTGATAAATATAATATGATTTTATTATTTTAATTTAATCACCGAAATAAATCCCTACTTTTATTATATGGGAATATAATTAGCGTTCGTGTGTATAGTGAACTACTTCCTCACAAACTGATATAATTTTATTTCCATCACTATTAATCAAGACTAGTTATAACGAATGACTTAAAGTGTATATATTAAACACATTATATATTTATCATTTTGATAAGACAATATATAATTTACATCCTTTCTTATCCCTGCATGAAAAAATGATCATGTTGTTCATGCAAACGTGAGATCTATCACCTCCAAGAATCGATTTGATTCATTTTTCATCCTCATATCACATGTACAATACATATAAGTATATTTAAATAAATATTATGATATATATTATATTTTAATAATTATGTAATAATAAAATTATATTAGCCTTGTTTCCATAAGGATCTTTAAAAAAATGGAATCATTTTTCATTCGTACGTATGACTTACTATCTCCCGGATTGTAACATAGTTCATTTTTTACATCCTTATTTAATAAATTTATATAAAAGTTTAATTTACATATAAAAGTGATAATTTGGTCAATAATAGTATTCTGGAGATGATTTACTAATGTTTACTTTGACTATAGTCATAATACTATTGTCATTTTGGACTCAGGTAATGAACATCATCAAAACACCCGATAGGAAAAAAAATAATTATGCAATTCATATAACATGGAAAAAATGATATAAAATGAATAATAAAATTCAAAATTTTTTTATTTAAGATAAAAGAATAAATATATTTTTATAATTAAATAATATAAATAATGTACATGATGGTTCAGAGTCAAGGTAACTGACTTTTAACTAAATAAATATTATTTTAAATGTTTTAGAGGTTCATTTTTTAAATAATTGTATTTCATTTCCATGTATATAAAATTATTTTAATAAATTTATTATTATGTACATGAATTTAATTAAATAATAATTTTATAAATTATCTCAAATTTAATCAGAGAATGAATCTTTATAATATGTTATTTAAAGAACGTTATTATTAAAATCTAATTTAAAGTTACAATTTCAAATATTTTTACAAAAAACTAATGGAAAATTATTTAACATATAAGTCATGAACTGAATTTCATGATTTTATGATACTTTAATTACTTAATTTTATTTCTTTATAATTTTACATAGTAATTTCCAAATAATGTTGTCTCATTACTCGGTGGACAATTTTTATGATTAAAAAACGAATTTTAAATAAAAATGGAATTTTGATATCCAAAAGTATTTTACGCATGGGATTAAAAATGTTTTGAAGGATTTTATTAATTATTTGGACCTTATATATTATATAAAATTTTTTATCCACATTACAGTTTATGGGTGTACCCGATAGAGCTTATTTGAAGGGTGATCACCATTATTTCTCTCCAATGAATTGGGTACACTAGATTTGGAGGTTAAACATTTAGTTATCAGATTTGTAATGATTAATGAAATAGTGATATGGAAATTATTTCCCTAGTAACCAACATGACTTTTTATACATTAAAATTAGTCTTAAGTAAAAAAATCTATGGGTTTTATTTTTTATGTCTTGACAAACAGTCTCATTTATTTTATGTCTCTTACTAAGCTATTTGTGTTCATACCAAGTTTTTAAATGATTTTAAGAAGTATTAATGTTGATATGGAAAAAGAAAATGTCATGATGAAGTTAATTTAATTGTGTCATGAAAAGAAAAGATATTTTTATTTTTGAAAGGGTTTCGTTTATTGAAAAAATTAATATTGAGTATATATGACAACTTTTAATGTATGTGATTACATAGAAATACTTTTTCCTAATTATATAAAACTCTAAATTATAAATATCCATCAAAAATGAGTTCTTGATCCAAAACACTGGAATATGTAATTTTTATGGTCAGTTTCCTACACCTATATTCTTTTATGAGGTGTATATTAACCTATTTGTCATGTTAAATCAGGAATTAATTTATTGTCATAATATTCAAATTTCTATTTAATGTTTTTCTTTATCGTGTATTAGAATGTAAAAAACATTTTCCACCATCAAAACCAATCAATTATTTGAATATTCCATTATAATTTTTAATTTTTTTTTCAAATAAAATTAATTTGTTAATATTTGGGAAATATTTTTAATTTAAATAACTGATTTTAAATTTTTATTTTTATTTTTCTTAGGAAATATTCAAGTGATTCTTTTTATGTAATTTTATTTTATTCTGACATCCTTTGATGTTAATTATGGTTTACTTGGTAAATGATCCAATGAAACCATACTTGTTATTTTTATCGATGTTTTATGATGATGATATTCATATAAAATGCATTCATATTCCACAAGTTATAAAAATGATGAATTGATTAAATGATTAAGAAACTGATTTTTATTACAAAGGATTTGTTTTGATGATGTGATGATTATTTTATGATCATGGTGAATAATTATGTATAGTTTTCATTATGTGACTCGTGGTTAAAATATTATGAATCCCTCAAATTCATTGGGTAATGTATTATATCTCATGTGATAGTTATTGGATACAAGTTTATGTTCTTCATCTGTTATGGGAAACAAGTCAATATACTTGATCTATTATGGAAACAAGTTGATTTCATGGATCCTCTACAGGGAACAAGTCAATGTGATGGATCCACTATTAGTAATAACTGTTGATACTGGTTCTATTGTGAATTTATGGTCTTGGTAGTTAATCCTGAAATATGCATTGGTTTCTGTAATTATGATGGATCTATACTTTTATATCATGAATTTATTATTCATTATTGATATATGATGATTTATCCGTCTTATGATTCATGTTTCCTTAAATGAAAATGTGTTATGCCATGAATCAGGTTTATGATATTTGATAGATTAAGTATGAACATTGTATATTTTATTCTTTATATTTAAATATTATTCTTTCATTATTATTTAATAAGATCATGGATTTATATATACCATGTTTAACCTTTCTTGGAATCTATGATCAAACTTTCTTATGCTTCATTCCCAAGGATAAAAATAATGGTCTATTTAGGCTATGTCTATAAAGAGTACTAAATAGGAACATATTTATAGGATATTTTGAATATCATTAATGAAAAATAATATTGAGTATCTAGTCTCTAGATAAACTAAAACCTTATTGTCAATTGGAATTTACATGAGAAAATTATTGAATATTTATCTAAAAAGATGAAATATTTACTGATGAGAGGCTTGGGTTATTATTATTTCCATGAGGTATGAATATATAATTTAAAATATGTATTAGGCATCATTAATATTTTTTGTGGGTATATCAAGATTATTAAGCTAAATTATATCATGGAATATGGTGTCACACCATAAATCTCTTATATAGGTTTAATGAAATGATATGTAACAGTAAACATCATGATAGTAGATGATTATAATAATACATCAAGTATCTTTAAGAGTAAATATTATGTACTATATGATTGGTTATATTGTAAATAGGAAAACCATTCTATAATGGTCTCATGAAAGGAAAAATTTATGATATATCAGAATAAATTGTTGAGGATTAAAATTCATTTCAGATATGAAATCTAATCCATGAATGATAAATAATAATTTATACAATAGATAATGTTGTTACATTGTAATTTATTCTTGAGGGGCACAATTTTGAAAAAAATTCTTTCACACATAATGAATTGGAAAACTAGAGGACCAACCCATAAAATAAAGGACCATGCTTTAATTGTGTTCGTGATTTGAGGATATTTGGAATACCAGGCTACAATTCAAAGGTAATTTAATATTGAAATAATTTTGGATTTTGGAAATCAGGGGTTGAATTTTTGGTGACATTGAAATAAAGAATGTTATGCCATTGATTGGGATAAGTTAAGGGATATTAGATCAAAAAGAGGATCATGAATTCATTATATGAATATTTACATGGATTAAATAATATTTAGTTTAAATTATAAATGGTTTTATTTTGTATGACATTTCATAATTTGAGTTTTCCTATTTTAATATATTTGAACACATTTGAAAATATGTGTATCATTTCATATTCTCTGAGTATATTAGTAAAATAATTTATACTAATAAATTATAGAAGTTTTATATACTTGTGATACTTTAAAAGACTACTGATTATAATTTTGAAAAAATAGAATACATTCAGTTATTTGGTTACAAAGATGATAGATTAGATGTTTTTAGAATCCCCTGATACATATTGTATATTATAATAATATGAAAGAACAATGATGACACAATTCCATTTATATATCTAGTTATTAAATATAAATCATTTTATGGATAACATCAGTATAAATTTATTCTCATCTAGAGGATTAGGATTCTATTATATTCAATTAGGATAAATTGATATAACTCTCACATTGTGTACGTGATCTCATCTAGTTTTGGATGATTATATGCACATCAATGTGATGAATAAAGAAGAATATAATATAGACTCAGTGATACAAGGGGTGTCAGTAACCTATGATATTTTTGAGTATATATTAACATCTTCAAAATATTATACTATCTGTCTGAAATTTTAACTAATGAATTATACCTTGAATCATTTTACAAAGTTGATGAAGAGGAAGTACCCCTTGGGTGAGGACTGAGGAATACATAAAAATTAGAAAGGAATTTTTCCCTAAAACGGAGTGATCCTGATCAAATTTTGTATCTATTGAAAGGGAGTATAGTGTATTTACGAAATTTGAAACGTAATTAGTGTGTTTTTTATGTTAATATCATAGTGCATGTGAACCAAGTAAAATCCTTTTGATTGAATGTTCTATAAAATTATGTATTTGTAATCAATATTTAGTGGTTAATGTTTAGGTATTAATGTAATATTAAATAATGTTCCATCTAATGGGGATACATATATAATAATCATGCATACATGGTCAAAGGGAAATGTTTTTATTTTAATGACGCCTTTGATTCATCCTCTATTAGTGTAAAAATATTCTCCTCAGTCCCTATTACTCCAAAGTAATTTTTTACTATCAAAGAATCTTTTTAAGAGAATGTATGAAACCAATATTCCAAACACAAATGAAAATACTAAGTGATTAAAAACAATGTAACTCTACCAGACTCTTTTTATTTACATAGTTTCCAAAAAAGATAACTTACTTGAGTCTTATGATCCTTCATTATAAGGTCTTCAAAATCGGATGTGAACTTGTCCCATGTCATCATGTACTCCTGTTTGGTCACCATACCTTATGTCCTAATAATTTCGATATGAGACTAAAGGTTTTTATGTAAATATATATCATTAATGTTTTTTTTATTTTACATAAATACATACTTTATGGTAAAGCTCCATTTATTAATGGATCCATGTATGATTAATGGGAGAATGATATTTTTTCTAATAGGATTGCCTCAATTATATTTTAAAATATATTATTTGAGATGATGATTTTTCCAATCCTAATGATGTAAATCACGATTTTAATATAAAAAAATTCGTGATGAGATAAACATTGAATGAGGTATATAATAAAAACCCTTATTTTTCAACTTTATTAATGGTATGGAAGAAATTGTATGTTTTGATGAAAAATAAATTGATGACTAGAATATTGAGTTATGGTCCTAAAACATGAATGAATACGACCATATGTCAAAGGAAAAGAAGAGGAAAAATAATAGCCCGAATAATCTCTTAAAATAGGACACACCAACTGAGATATCTATTATATCTATTTATTATAAATATTATATAATTATTTTTATATATGTTATTTGAAAATATTTAAATTTAAATTCCATCATGGAGATAAAATTTTGTAATGATTGTAGAAAATATTTTTCAATTAAAACATGTTTTCAACCTAGATAATTCCTATGTAGTATTGAATATAAAATTCAATAATTGAAGGAAAAAGTGAATAACCAAGGTATTTTCACTGAAGTGGAAAATGAAATAAAAAAAATATTTCTAAAGAAAATTTAATATCTAGGTAATGATTAGTAGTCCTAGATGAATATATAATGAAAATTTATATAAATATGAATGTTCAATGTTTTTTACTTGGATAACAGAAAATTTATTTGGGATAAAAAATGGGATAAAAGAATGAGTTGATATAAGGTACTATTCCTACCAAAATCAATATTTTGGAGAGATAATAATTCGGAATTAATATAACTCAAAGAAAGAGTATATTGATTACTATCAAAAGAATAATGATATGATGATAATGGATCTTAAACAGTTTTATTTAATCTGTAATGAAACAAATAATATCACTCTCATGGAAGTGAAAACATATAGAGTCGAAACTACTAGAAATCTAGAATGAATTAGAATATATTATGTTTGAAAAAAAATATACATGTTTATGATTTGAAATCATGAAATATTTGATATTCCACTATTTTTTGGAATATTGGAAACACCATGGATGGGTTTCAATAATATTACCTGATCAATGGAAGAAGGAGAACCACATCATCATATCAAATGAAAAATGACTACACGTGTTTTAGATTTAATGAGAGATATTTTATTTGTACTAACCATGGTAATATAATAATCCAATGCATCAAGGGAGAAGATAAAAATATCATAAATATCCCATATTACTAGGATTTATTAGATGTTAGTTTGGATAACAACCCTGACTCTAGTAACCCAAATTCAGTGGTTACATTATTATAGGGGAATATATAAATTGGGTAAAATACCAAAAGGACCTTCAGTTTTGTAGTCTAGGATATACAAATACTTATATGATACCTATTTTACATTGTGGATAAAACAATAAAACATATTAATGGAAAATAATCATCATACTTGTACTCATTTTATGAATACCTCATAATATCTTGGGTAATTGAAAAAAATTATGGCGCGATCAAATGCTCAGTAAAGGTTACATACACTGGAAGCTACCATTTATTAATAAGGAATAATAAATATGGCATAGTGAATAAATGAACACAAAAACGATTTAATTAATAAATGAATATCATGAATTAATAAGGTATAAAAAATATATAATGGTAAATAACTGAACAGAAATTCCATTTAGTTACTTTTCTATCATCATTAAATTATTTATAATCAATATAGAAATATAAATTTTAAAACATGTGCCTTGTAATCAATAAAATTATAACAAAATGAATATATGGATAATAATAACACATTTCTTAATGATGGAAATCATTAATTTTGAATGACATGATCCCATACATCATGTCATCAATATGGTCATGACCTTTCACTATAAAGTCAAAAATATGGATAAAATCCCAATTAATTTTGTCAAATGATTTGTCTCATCATACCTACAGATGCATTTAAGGGATACACAATTGTAGGCTTGACCCACAAATTCATTTCCAAAGCATTCCTCATATATCAAATGATGTATTTAACACATGAATCAATATAAATTATTATAAAATATCCATATTTAGTATAGGGAGTGGATTTATAAATATTTCCTTAGTTAATCATGTTACTTTTAAAGTAAACACCATATTTCAAAATGGTACAGATTTTATAAAATAATCATATCTATGATAAATATAATGTATTTTTTAATATAAATGTAATTTATAATGATAAATTTATTTTATAATGAAAAATGATCATAAGAAACTAATTTCCATAAGATATTTCTATTGATATTAAAATTAATCAGGAAATGAGAGGTGTTCATCATTGCATTGATAATACTGGTTTTAATAATAAAATATTGTCCTTTGGATTAATTAATGGAATAGATGTGAGATATTAAAATAATATTTCATAAATTTTTTTCCTTTATAAAACCATTTACAACATTTATAAGAATCTTCATTTCTTAAAACGTTTTCTGTAGAAGTGAATATTGTTATGACAGTATATATTAAAAATATTCTTTTTTCTGTATCAAAAAAAAATCCTCTAACTATAAAATGTATAAAAATTACTTTCAAACAATTATAAAATTCAAGGATAACATAAAATATCCACGGAAAATTGTCTGAGAAAAAGCATGATTTTTGTAAAACAATTATGAAAAACATGGGCATGGAAGAAAAATTTGTCTCTTATAAAGATAAATAAATTAAATATTTATTTTAAACATTTATTTTCGTGATTTAGATATCAATGAGGTAATAAATTATAAAAAATTATAAAAAATTAATAAATATTTATTTTATAATAAAACAAAGGTATCTTTTATAAGGTAAATTATATGATTCCTTAACGAATTGGTGCATTTTGAAAAGTATCTCAATGAAATGGAAAATGAGAGAGAATCCATTATATCACACATTAAATTAACTAAACATAAATTTAAATCCACTATAATGGTTTTAATCATTTCATTAATTTATAATAAATATATATTTTTATTTATTATGTCATATGTTATCCTCTTAACTTTTCATCACCCATTCCTTAACATTATTTCATTATTTTCATTTTTTGGGTGTTAATTGCCTTATTTTCTTATTCATGTTTTGACATGAAAGTTCTGGTTCATGTTCATTTGAAATAAATCAACATTATAAATAATTATAATAATTTTATTATTATAATATTTTGTCATTATTGATATATTTATAACCATTATTGAATATTTTACGTGGAAAATGAATTGCATCACTTCGTGGTGATAGTAGGTGGTAAGTACACACGAGAGATGATATCATTCCCTTGATGGGTGGATTGTTAAGGAAGAGTATGTTATATTAACTAAAAATAATTAATATCATGTCATATGTTACATATTTATTAATTATTTCCATCATAAGAACTATTCCTGTAAGTTAGTGATATATACAAATTACATCAATTTGCTAGATTGTAGTACACCGTGCACATGAGTGATGGATTTAATTCCCATATGGTGGATAAGAAGATTGATAATTATTAGGACATCAGAATAATAATATCTAATTATATTTTAGAAACTATTTTCATTATATTTTAAGTGTTATTACATACATGAAGGTGATTAAAGAAGAAAGAAAAAGTAAGAGTGTCATTAACATGACTATGTTTTCTTAGGAAAACATCCTTTCAGTATCCACTAAAGGAACCTATGTTTTGTATTTTTTCCAGAAAAAAAGAAATATAATGTGTATAAGGAATATTGTTTAAAATTTTTGGACGTTTTTTGTCAATAAAAAAATCTTGATTTTTGTGAATAAGTGAAGTTAGGGACTGTATGTCATAATAGAGGAGAAGTCGAAATTTTTTAATTACCAAAAAATATTCAAAAATGGGAAGTAAATATTTTACCATGTTCAAAACAAATTGATAAATAACTGAGTTTACATAATATAAATTCGATAAATATGTCTAATATGCAATAAAATTAAATAATTTCTTCTGTTATCCTCTATCTTTAATTACTTTTAATATTCTGTTTCCTAAAAGAGAACTAGATTTTTTAACCTTTGTAATCTATCCATTAAAAAAATTAAATACCATTTATTAGATAATGTGGACCCACTAATTATAAATATTAAATCCAATTTATATAATAAATATTCTGTGTGTGGGGAAAACTAATTATAATACAATCGCATATATCATACACATCCACATTTTAACATTAACCATGTTAGTTAGTCTATTACTATTTTTACTAATAATTATGTAAATAAATTAAGTTGGCCTTATAATTTAATATTAATTATGTTGATTCAATATATTTAAATCATTTTTTATCAATAAAATTGCATAATCGGAAATATTTAATTTAATATAGACCTACAAAATGGGTCAAAAATGATTTTGTTGAAATGTATTTTTTAAGCATAAGAAGAAATTATACTAATTATAAGACAGATAATCATAAATATATTGATTTATATTCATATAGTTATATATATAATGTATTCAATTAAATTCAATCATTTATAAATAAGGATTATTTTAATTAATTAAAATTGATAGAAATTATGACTTTTTAAAACCAATATTTAGTTTCCTAAAAGATATCAATTATATATAAAGGTTATTATATTAATTTATATAAAATTATTCCTCAGAAATTTTTTAATTATATATATTATCACTAACTAATATAAATAAAATGAGGAATAATTAAATAATACTTTTTTTATATATCAGAAATGCTTAATTTTAAGGGAAATTTTCAAAAATAATTCTAGGATTATTTTTATGAAGATAAAAATTGATATTCATCACATAAAATTAGAATTTTTATGCAAAACAATTATATCATGTTTGTTTAATTATAGTTTCATTAAAATACATTGTTCTCTTATATTAATTTTGTATAATAGTTTCTTGAATTTAATGCTATGGACGAGATTGATATTATTTAAATTGAAATATAAAAAATCTTATTGAGGAGTTACCTTATCCCCCTAAAAAATATCAACCTCAAAATTTCATTGATATTATATTCTAAAAAGGATGATATTTTGTAATCCTAACATCCTTTGGTTCCTTTGTTTCTTCCTCAATTTTATGATTCCTACAATGTAATTTTACATTTAAATTCATCTTATTCCTCACTATTTCATCTTTAGTATCATGTATCTGGATTGGTTGTTCATAGTAAGAGTTGTCTAATTCCAAATATATTTCTTCAAATGTGAGTACATGTGTTGGGTTTGGAATGTACATTGTTAACAATTATATATGGAACTTATCATATACTTTCAAGAGACTTTGTATCATTTAAAAATTATAATCCCAAATTCAAATCCTTTCTAGAATTTACAAGGGTTGAATATTCCTGGGGATTAGTTTTCCATTCATACTGAAAATTAGGACACCCATCCATGGAGATAATTTTAAATTACAAATCATTCCTTTGATTTTAATCACAACTATTTTTTCTTTTTTATTTATAAATTTTTTATGTGGGTTTTAATGGTCTTTTCCCTTTATGTTTTTTCCTCCTTAATTTATGGCCATACTAGCTTCCTTTATCCATCATCATCACAAAAAGTTAGAGTACAACGTCCATTGAAATATAATTCTTAATAATATTCCATTTTAATACTTAAGGCTATATCAAAATATATCTTAAAAAATTTAAAACCCATAAATTTGAAATATTTTATCAAAAATTTATCCTCGAATAATATTACATATCATATAATGTAGAATTCCATAAAGATGAATACATTTATTATATATTCTCTTGAACCATTTCAATAACCTAAATTAATTTAAACCCGTAATGAAAAGATTAATGATTAGAAAAATAATTATCTCTTCATTCCATAAAATAAAGTTAATTTTTATTCAATATATACCATTAATCCAAAAATGTTATAACCTCCTTAAAATATAACATAAATAACTTTTTCATAGAACCAATTTTTATTTCCATGGTCATAAATACTATCCCTTTTTATTCAACAATGTAAATCATGTCTAAAAATAATTCACTCATCGTTAGGAAAATTTTATGTGTTATCTTTACATTAATCATATGTTCTATAAAAATATTTATATACCAATAAATTTATTTTATTTTTTTTCATTTACATTCAATAGATGCTTTCAAATAATTGATTAATTACAACGACATTACAACCAATATACATGTAATGGTTCTTATAAACAAAATATCATTAATAAAATACTTAAGAAACAAAATTATTTAATCCAAATTAAATATATCTTTAATTATCTCATTTAGGTAGTAGAAATAATATAATCTTCACCATGATACTTTCTCTTCTTTTGAGGTGTATTGTCGTGACGATTAAGGAATTTGTTTTCATATCTCCATATATCCTACTAATTGAATAAGTAATAATTAATGATTTCTTTCATACTCTTTAATTCTTGTGCCTGATATACATTATCCCCACACATGAAAGATACACCAACTCCCTTCAACAATGAATGTGGTCATTTCATTAGAGATTTTTTATAGTTGTGAAATTCATTTTTTCTCTTTTATCCTTATACATTTTTTCAATTTCATCAAATTCTTATTATAATTCCATTTGAATACATAGGATCAAAAAAAATTTGTCTATGTTTTTATGGAGCATAAAACTATTTCATCATATGAAACAGAAAAAAGAGACCAGATCCCTTTAGATACCTTCCTTATGAACAAAAAATAAATGGCCTATCATCTATTCTATATAATCCACCACATGGCTGGATAGCCTTGTAAACATATCCATATACTTCAAAATAATTTTTTCTTCCGTTTTCTTTAATCTTTGAAAATTTTATCTTCATTTTAGTTTGTTTATAATGAGGTGTATATTTTTTGAATAATGTTTCAATAAAATTATTCCATTCAATGTGTTATATTTCATCTTCCTCTTTAGTATTATTGATCAAGGACCACCATTTATCATGATTTCCTTCGATATAACACACTACAAGTGTAAAATTTTCCATCTCATCACATCCTAAGGCATAAAAATATTATGAAGGTACTTAATGCATTTCGTGGCTACTACTAAGTTTGTAGTCCTTATAAATTACATGGGATTATATGAAATGAAGTGATACGACAAAGGATAATCACTCTGGGTGAAAATATATATTTCTCCATTCAGGAAAGGTTATTTTTTCATAACATGATTGCTTTTAACTTATATAGCTACGTCCTACTTAGTTCCAATACTAATTATATTTTCATCGTTATTATGGAAATCTCGGTAATGGCCATGAGTATCAATAATATTCTTTCTTATAGGAACTATTTATAAAAAATGATATATACTCTATTAGTTAAAAAAATTATTTATTTTAAATTATAATGTAAAATTAACAATATAGTGTTAAAATTAAAATAAATTCAAAAACAATATTACTAATCATGAAATAATAAAGTTGTTTTCATTAGGGATATCATCATTTTTAACTCATTTATAATTTTCTTTGAATAAAATTTTATTTATCCTAATAATATACACCATGAGTTACAACCCAAGTACGTAGTTAGTGTAGACTCATCATGCACCATAATGAGGACTATAGTAGACTCTACAAACACTTTTTTGGGGTTATTAACACTAAATGCATCTGTTCCAAAACCAAATATCCTTCTTGTGTCCAAACAGGGATGTATTTCATAGAAAAACCACATAATCACTAAATTAATGAAACATTAGTATTTTATCAAATACATATCCTCAAATACTACAACAGGAATAGGTTCCCAAATAAATGTTTTCATTATTCATGTACCCAATATTTCATCAAAACATTGTCAAATACCAATAGTATTGACCTTTTATTTAGGAACCCAAATCCAGTTGTTACATTATCCAAATAGAATTGATATAAGGGGTAAAATCCCAATAGAGCTATTTGTTTATGTGCATTTTTAAACTAGATACATAAATAATTCCAATTTTTCCTTAGAGATAAAAAATAGTAATATTTTTTTTGAATCAATTAACTAAAACAAAAAATAATTCTTCATATCATGGGTAAGGGAAAAAATAATGATGATATCAATTTCTTAGTATGGGTTATATATAAAAATTCCTATCACGAACCAATAAGGTATAATAAATATGACAAGATAAATAAATTAATTAAAATTCCATTTTTTCAATCACCTGAATATCGTGAATCAATAAGTAATAATGAAAATGTAAAGGTAAAAATTGAAAACATATGTCATATAATTAGTAACATTGATATCATTATTAAATAAGAAATAATAAATAAGGAAAGGTAAATATGAAAACACGTAGAATTTAATCAATAACATCAGTGAAAAATACCCTAGTGGATAATATCAATGAAATAATTTCAATGATAATAATAAGTAAATTTTCAAAAAATTAATACTTATTGGGGGATGTCATGGTCTATGGTATCATTATAACATTAATATCTATTACACTCACATTGACATTTTAAAATAATGGATAAAATACATTATATTGGGTCAATTTATTTCTTTCATGGGACCTAATGTTTCATATAGGGGATATATAATTCTTTTCCCCAGCCATCACTGCATGTTAAAATAAGTCAGTATATATCAAATAATAAATTTAATTTATGAATAAACGTACCTTATTAATAATTATCTGTATTCGGTAAAGGATACATATTTTCCAAAATAATCCTAATCAACCAAATAACATTCAATGTGAACATTTTATGTAAAAATGATATATGGTTTAGGAATTAATAATTTCCATGATACAATGAGTATGGATATTTAAGATAAATATAATTTCGAATATTAAATTATCTCAATAGAGTTATTTTACCATGATAATGTTAACAAACATAAGATTAATCAATAAAAGAGAGGTGACAATTGATTCACTGGTATTATTGATTTTGTAAATAAAATAATGTCTTATGGAAGTATAAATTTAATTGTAGATATATATTGAAAAAATATTTCCAAAATGAGTGTTATAAAATAAATAAAATTTTTTAGAATAAGCTATATTATTTAGAAGACATTGTCACGGATGAAAAATATGCCTCAATTAAGGAGAAATAAAATAGGATTTCCTTTTAAATATTTAATTTCCTAAATCAGGTGATAAGAAAAAGAATATTTTGAATAAAATATATAAAATCCTTAAATTTATTATTTATACAAATATTATGGCAGCTTACAAAGGATAAATGATAATATTTCTTCATGAAAGATCCGGCAATCCCAAAAGAAAGTGAGATTAAAAAATATATTCTGACTTTTTTGGTATCTTATAAATTGTGTTCGCTTCCAAGAATAACAATTAATCAAAACATTAAAAATCTTTAATAAAAATTTATTCTTATTAAATGTATAAAAATGTAACAATAAACAATTTATTAAATTGAATAAGTTCATATTGAAGAAAAAATGTCTTAATGCAATTCAAGTTGAGATGAAATCCCTTAGCTCATGTTATCCTTTAGTTTAACATTATTTATCCTCCATTATAATGGTTTTAGTATTGTAATTAATTTTAAATAAATTCATTTTGATACATATAATATCATATATGTTCTTCTTATAATATTTTACCACCCATTTTTTAACTATATTTTATTACATTCAATATTTTAGGAGTTAATTGTCATGTTTTCTCATGTTTGTTTTGTGTTTACTATTCTGGTTCTGGTGAAAAAAATATAAATAAATAATATAAATAATTATAATAATCATATGAATATCCTACTAAATCATTAAATACAAATTTATAACTAAAAGTGATTGTTTTCCATGGAAAATGAATTGCAATGCTTCATGGAGATAGTAGGTCATAATACGCATGGGAAATGATATCATCCCCCTATTGGGTGATAGGGAAAGAAATCCGATGGTATATTAGTTTTATATAATTAATATCATTTCATATGTATGATATATAATAATTATTTCCATTATTTTTACAATCCATGTGTGTTGATGATGGAAAATATATTTCAGCGATCCTCCAGGGGGTAGTCCTCCGTACACACATTCGATGGTTTAATTTCTCATTTGATTAAGAAATAAATGGAAAATAACGGTGATATAAACATTATAACATCATATTATATTGATGATACTTGTGAGTTTATATTATATGTGTTAATATATAATTTATGTTGGTAAAATAAGAATAAAAAAGTAAGTGATTCATTAAGACGATTACCTTCTCTTTGGAAAACCTCCCGTTGATCTTCTCTCAAGGACTATTGGGTTGGTGTTTTTGGTATAATATATGATATAATTTTTTTATAAATACTTTGGAGAGATATATAGGTATTATTTGGTTGATTCAAATGACTTTACAGTTGTTAATAAGCGAGGGGAGGGGTCACCATTTATAATTAATGAGTAGTGGCATTTTTGGAAATACCTCAAATTATTTAATAATTGGAAGGCACTCTCACCCTATGTCCTTATAAAATAGATAAATAATTTTTGGATGTAATTTAATGTCAATAATAAAAAATATAACCTAAAAAGAAAAAGTATTTTTAACATGCTCTTCCATTATACACTATGTATACTTTCATTTGCCATTTTTAGATTCTATAGAGATAATAAGTTTTTCGACTATATAATTATTCTATTAAGACTAATATAAAATAATCCTCAATAGAAAATTTTTACACAATAATTATATACATGAAATTCAATTAATCAAAAAAATTATATATTTTTTCGAAATTATGTTTTTACATGCTAATTTAATGCACAAATCCTAATATATACATAAACCAAATTAATTAACTTTTTCCTATTTTTACTAGTTATTATGAAGAAAAATTGAGTTTCCTTATTAAATAATTTGTATTATTATGATTCTAATTATTTAATCATTTTTATCATGTTCTACTCATTTAAGTGGAAATGATTATTTAAAATAAACACGCAAAATGTATTAGAAAATGATTTTTATGATATTCATTTTTTAAGAAAAAGATGATATTATGTTACATTTAAGACTAGTAATCATCTTTATATGGATTTAAATTCACATTTTAATATATATAATTAATTCATTTAAATTCAAAAATTAATCATTATTGATAATTTTGTTAAATTTAAATGCCAAATATTATATGGTAAAAAAAAATTTCAGTAAAATAATCAAATTTTTAAAAAATATCCATTTTACCTCCCAATGATCATATTATTATTTCTAAAAAATTTATACATAATAAATTGATAATTATAATTTTATTTTCAAATTATTATAAATAATATATGTAATAGTTAATTACTATATTTTTTATATTTTATAAAATATTATTTATAAGGTAATGTTTCAAAAACTCAATCTAGGATTATTTTGACAAAGGAAGGTTCCATATATATGATGAAAAGTTATTAAAATGTAACAAATGGCTTACCAATGAAAACAAATCTATTGTGGATCTAATGAATATCATGAAAAATATGAATATAGTATTCTAGGGTGGTCTCAAAATTAATATAATAATTAAATAGGTTAAAATTTGTGGAATATCCCTACCATGATGGAGGTAATGTGAATAAGGATATATTGACCATGAATCAATGAAAGAAACACTCAAAAGCAGGATTAGTCTTCCAATATAGTTGAATATTAAAATAAATAAGTTTTACATGACTGATATTTACAACTATAGTTATTCTTGATTAATTTTTGTTTGAAGGAGAACCAATAATAAAGCTTGGAATATATTTTTATGCAATGATTTGGTTCATTATAACCATCCACATTCATCTACATGAGGATGTCTTATAAGTAATGCTACATCCTTGTGACTGATTATTATAACTAATGATTGGAGTGATGTATATATAAGAGGGAGATATGATCCATTTAGTGTATATGAAAAAATAAGATAAATGAATATTTTGGATGAGATCAAGAACTAATGGTATGGAGGATTAATTTGAAAATACAATTGGTGTTGTGAAGCCTATATGAAATATAATTATAATTCTAGAATTTCAATTTACATGAGGCCAAAACACATAGTCAAGTGGCATTAAAAAATGATCTATGATTTTAGATGTTATAAATCCAAAATCAATGACTAACAAGTAATATCAACACACATATAATGGTATCCTAATGTAATGAAAACGTAGAATAATAATATTAATAGGTAGAAAAATTTATAGGTGCATTCATGCTTTATTTTTATTTTTCAAACAAATTGGTGATATATAATACTATTTAAGGAAATTAATTAACACTAAATGTTGAATATGATTGCATATCATTATAAGTATTACCATAAATTTTACCATATTTTATAGTTTATGGAATTTTGGAAAATGTTGATATTGATTTTTAATGTGTGTTTTGACTCGTCTAGAAAGGGAGAACACACTATAATTATGTAAATAAATTAAGTTGGCCTTATAATTTAATATTAATTATGTTGATTCAATATATTTAAATCATTTTTTATCAATAAAATTGCATAATCGGAAATATTTAATTTAATATAGACCTACAAAATGGGTCAAAAATGATTTTGTTGAAATGTATTTTTTATGCATAAGAAGAAATTATACTAATTATAAGACAGATAATCATAACTATATTGATTTATATTCATATAGTTATATATATAATGTATTCAATTAAATTCAATCATTTATAAATAAGGATTATTTTAATTAATTAAAATTGATAGAAATTATGACTTTTTAAAACCAATATTTAGTTTCCTAGAAGATATCAATTATATATAAAGGTTATTATATTAATTTATATAAAATTATTCCTCAGAAATTTTTTAATTATATATATTATCACTAACTAATATAAATAAAATGAGGAATAATTAAATAATACTTTTTTTATATATCAGAAATGCTTAATTTTAAGGGAAATTTTCAAAAATAATTCTAGGATTATTTTTATGAAGATAAAAATTGATATTCATCACATAAAATTAGAATTTTTATGCAAAACAATTATATCATGTTCGTTTAATTATAGTTTCATTAAAATACATTGTTCTCTTATATTAATTTTGTATAATGGTTTCTTGAATTTAATGCTATGGACGAGATTGATATTATTTAAATTGAAATATAAAAAATCTTATTGAGGAGTTACCTTATCCCCCTAAAAAATATCAACCTCAAAATTTCATTGATATTATATTCTAAAAAGGATGATATTTTGTAATCCTAACATCCTTTGGTTCCTTTGTTTCTTCCTCAATTTTATGATTCCTACAATGTAATTTTACATTTAAATTCATCTTATTCCTCACTATTTCATCTTTAGTATCATGTATCTGGATTGGTTGTTCATAGTAAGAGTTGTCTAATTCCAAATATATTTCTTCAAATGTGAGTACATGTGTTGGGTTTTGAATGTACATTGTTAACAATTATATATGGAACTTATCATATACTTTCAAGAGACTTTGTATCATTTAAAAATTATAATCCCAAATTCAAATCCTTTCTAGAATTTCCAAGTGTTGAATATTCCTGGGGATTAGTTTTCCATTAATACTGAAAATTAGGACACCCATCCATGGAGATAATTTTAAATTACAAATCATTCCTTTGATTTTAATCACAACTATTTTTTATTTTTTATTTTTAAATTTTTTATGTGGGTTTTAATGGTCTTTTCCCTTTATGTTTTTCCTCCTTAATTTATGGCCATACTAGCTTCCTTTATCCATCATCATCACAAAAAGTTAGAGTACAACGTCCATTGAAATATAATTCTTAATAATATTCCATTTGAATACTTAAGGCTATATCAAAATATATCTTAAAAAATTTAAAACCCATAAATTTGAAATATTTTATCAAAAATTTATCCTCGAATAATATTACATATCATATAATGTAGAATTCCATATAGATGAATACATTTATTATATATTCTCTTGAACCATTTCAATAACCTAAATTAATTTAAACCCGTAATGAAAAGATAAATGATTAGAAAAATAATTATCTCTTCATTCCATAAAATAAAGTTAATTTTTATTCAATATATACCATTAATCCAAAAATGTTATAACCTCCATAAAATATAACATAAATAACATTCTCATAGAACCAATTTTTATTTCCATGGTTATGAATACTATCCCTTTTTATTCAACAATGTAAATCTTGTCTAAAAATAATTCACTCATCGTTAGGAAAATTTTATGTGTTATCTTTACATTAATCATATGTTCTATAAAAATATTTATATACCAATAAATTTATTTTATTTTTTTTCATTTACATTCAATAGATGCTTTCAAATAATTGATTAATTACAACGACATTACAACCAATATACATGTAATGGTTCTTATAAACAAAATATCATTAATAAAATACTTAAGAAACAAAATTATTTAATCCAAATTAAATATATCTTTAATTATCTCATTTAGGTAGTAGAAATAATATAATCTTCACCATGATACTTTCTCTTCTTTTGAGGTGTATTGTCGTGACGAATAAGGAATTTGTTTTCATATCTCCATATATCCTACTAATTGAATAAGTAATAATTAATGATTTCTTTCATACCCTTTAATTATTGTGCCTGATATACATTATCCCCACACATGAAAGATACACCAACTCCCTTCAACAATGAATGTGGTCATTTCATTAGAGATTTTTTATAGTTGTGAAATTCATTTTTTCTATTTTATCCTTATACATTTTTTCAATTTCATCAAATTCTTTTTATAATTCCATTTGAATACATAGGATCAAAAAAAATTTGTCTATGTTTTTATGGAGCATAAAACTATTTCATCATATGAAACAGAAAAAAGAGACCAGCTCCCTTTAGATACCTTCCTTATGAACAAAAAATAAATGGCCTATCATCTATTCTATATAATCCACCACATGGCTGGATAGCCTTGTAAACATATCCATATACTTCAAAATAATTTTTTCTTCCGTTTTCTTTAATCTTTGAAAATTTTATCTTCATTTTAGTTTGTTTATAATGAGGTGTATATTTTTTGAATAATGTTTCAATAAAATTATTCCATTCAATGTGTTATATTTCATCTTCCTCTTTAGTATTATTGATCAAGGACCACCATTTATCATGATTTCCTTCGATATAACACACTACAAGTGTAAAATTTTCCATCTCATCACATCCTAAGGCATAAAAATATTATGAAGGTACTTAATGCATTTCGTGGCTACTACTAAGTTAGTAGTCCTTATAAATTACATGGGATTATATGAAATGAAGTGATACGACAAAGGATAATCACTCTGGGTGAAAATATATATTTCTCCATTCAGGAAAGGTTATTTTTTCATAACATGATTGCTTTTAACTTATATAGCTACGTCCTACTTAGTTCCAATACTAATTATATTTTCATCGTTATTATGGAAATCTCGGTAATGGCCATGAGTATCAATACTATTCTTTCTTATAGGAACTATTTATAAAAAATGATATATACTCTATTAGTTAAAAAAATTATTTATTTTAAATTATAATGTAAAATTAACAATATAGTGTTAAAATTAAAATAAATTCAAAAACAATATTACTAATCATGAAATAATAAAGTTGTTTTCATTAGGGATATCATCATTTTTAACTCATTTATAATTTTCTTTGAATAAAATTTTATTTATCCTAATAATATACACCATGAGTTACAACCCAAGTACGTAGTTAGTGTAGACTCATCATGCACCATAATGAGGACTATAGTAGACTCTACAAACACTTTTTTGGGGTTATTAACACTAAATGCATCTGTTCCAAAACCAAATATCCTTCTTGTGTCCAAACAGGGATGTATTTAATAGAAAAACCACATAATCACTAAATTAATGAAACATTAGTATTTTATCAAATACATATCCTCAAATACTACAACAGGAATAGGTTCCCAAATAAATGTTTTCATTATTCACGTACCCAATATTTCATCAAAACATTGTCAAATACCAACAGTATTGACCTTTTATTTAGGAACCCAAATCCAGTTGTTACATTATCCAAATAGAATTGATATAAGGGGTAAAATCCCAATAGAGCTATTTGTTTATGTGCATTTTTAAACTAGATACATAAATAATTCCAATTTTTCATTAGAGATAAAAAATAGTAATATTTTTTTTGAATCAATTAACTAAAACAAAAAATAATTCTTCATATCATGGGTAAGGGAAAAAATAATGATGATATCAATTTCTTAGTATGGGTTATATATAAAAATTCCTATCACGAACCAATAAGGTATAATAAATATGACAAGATAAATAAATTAATTAAAATTCCATTTTTTCAATCACCTGAATATCGTGAATCAATAAGTAATAATGAAAATGTAAAGGTAAAAATTGAAAACATATGTCATATAATTAGTAACATTGATATCATTATTAAATAAGAAATAATAAATAAGGAAAGGTAAATATGAAAACACGTAGAATTTAATCAATAACATCAGTGAAAAATACCCTAGTGGATAATATCAATGAAATAATTTCAATGATAATAATAAGTAAATTTTCAAAAAATTAATACTTATTGGGGGATTTCATGGTCTATGGTATCATTATAACATTAATATCTAGTACACTCACATTGACATTTTAAAATAATGGATAAAATACATTATATTGGGTCAATTTATTTCTTTCATGAGACCTAATGTTTCATATAGGGGATATATAATTCTTTTCCCCAACCATCACTGCATGTTAAAATAAGTCAGTATATATCAAATAATAAATTTAATTTATGAATAAACGTACCTTATTAATAATTATCTGTATTCAGTAAAGGATACATATTTTCCAAAATAACCCTAATCAACCAAATAACATTCAATGTGAACATTTTATGTAAAAATGATATATGGTTTAGGAATTAATAATTTCCATGATACAATGAGTATGGATATTTAAGATAAATATAATTTCCAATATTAAATTATCTCAATAGAGTTATTTTACCATGATAATGTTAACAAACATAAGATTAATCAATAAAAGAGAGGTGACAATTGATTCACTGGTATTATTGATTTTGTAAATAAAATAATGTCTTATGGAAGTATAAATTTAATTGTAGATATATATTGAAAAAATATTTCCAAAATGAGTGTTATAAAATAAATAAATTTTTTTAGAATAAGCTATATTATTTAGAAGACATTGTCACGGAAGAAAAATATGCCTCAATTAAGGAAGAATAAAATAGGATTTCCTTTTAAATATTTAATTTCCTAAATCAGGTGATAAGAAAAAGAATATTTTGAATAAAATATATAAAATATATAAAATCCTTAAATTTATTATTTATACAAATATTATGGCAGCTTACAAAGGATAAATGATAATATTTCTTCATGAAAGATCCGGAAATCCCAAAAGAAAGTGAGATTTAAAAATATATTCTGACTTTTTTGGTATCTTATAAATTGTGTTCGCTTCGAAGAATAACAATTAATCAAAACATTAAAAATCTTTAATAAAAATTTATTCTTATTAAATGTATAAAAATGTAACAATAAACAATTTATTAAATTGAATAAGTTCATATTGAAGAAAAAATGTCTTAATGCAATTCAAGTTGAGATGAAATCCCTTAGCTCATGTTATCCTTTAGTTTAACATTATTTATCCTCCATTATAATGGTTTTAGTACTATCATTAATTTTAAATAAATTCATTTTGATACATATAATATCATATATGTTCTTCTTATAATATTTTACCACCCATTTTTTAACTATATTTTATTACATTCAATATTTTAGGAGTTAATTGTCATGTTTTCTCATGTTTGTTTTGTGTTTACTATTCTGGATCTGGTGAAAAAAATATAAATAAATCATATAAATAATTATAATAATCATATGAATATCCTACTAAATCATTAAATACAAATTTATAACTAAAAGTGATTGTTTTTCATGGAAAATGAATTGCAATGCTTCATGGAGATAGTAGGTCATAATACGCATGGGAAATGATATCATCCCCCTATTGGGTGATAGAGAAAGAAATCCGATGGTATATTAGTTTTATATAATTAATATCATTTCATATGTATGATATATAATAATTATTTCCATTATTTTTACAATCCATGTGTGTTGATGATGGAAAATATATTTCAGCGATCCTCCAGGGGGTAGTCCTCCGTACACACATTCGATGGTTTAATTTCTCATTTGATTAAGAAATAAATGGAAAATAACGGTGATATAAACATTATAACATCATATTATATTGATGATACTTGTGAGTTTATATTATATGTGTTAATATATAATTTATGTTGGTAAAATAAGAATAAAAAAGTAAGCGATTCATTAAGACGATTACCTTCTCTTTGGAAAACCTCCCGTTGATCTTCTCTCAAGGACTATTGGGTTGGTGTTTTTGGTATAATATATGATATAATTTTTTTTATAAATACTTTGGAGAGATATATAGGTATTATTTGGTTGATTCAAATGACTTTATAGTTGTTAATAAGCGAGGGGAGGGGTCACCATTTATAATTAATGAGTAGTGGCATTTTTGGAAATACCTCAAATTATTTAATAATTGGAAGGCACTCTCACCCTATGTCCTTATAAAATAGATAAATAATTTTTGGATGTAATTTAATGTCAATAATAAAAAATATAACCTAAAAAGAAAAAGTATTTTTAACATGCTCTTCCATTATACACTATGTATACTTTCATTTGCCATTTTTATCTTCTATAGAGATAATAAGTTTTTCGACTATATAATTATTCTATTAAGACTAATATAAAATAATCCTCAATAGAAAATTTTTACACAATAATTATATACATGAAATTCAATTAATCAAAAAAATTATATATTTTTTCGAAATTATGTTTTTACATGCTAATTTAATGCACAAATCCTAATATATACATAAACCAAATTAATTAACTTTTTCCTATTTTTACTAGTTATTATGAAGAAAAATTGAGTTTCCTTATTAAATAATTTGTATTATTATGATTCTAATTATTTAATCATTTTTATCATGTTCTACTCATTTAAGTGGAAATGATTATTTAAAATAAACACGCAAAATGTATTAGAAAATGATTTTTATGATATTCATTTTTTAAGAAAAAGATGATATTATGTTACATTTAAGACTAGTAATCATCTTTATATGGATTTAAATTCACATTTTAATATATATAATTAATTCATTTAAATTCAAAAATTAATCATTATTGATAATTTTGTTAAATTTAAATGCTAAATATTATATGGTTAAAAACAAATTTCAGTAAAATAATCAAATTTTTAAAAAATATCCATTTTACCTCCCAATGATCATATTATTATTTCTAAAAAATTTATACATAATAAATTGATAATTATAATTTTATTTTCAAATTATTATAAATAATATATGTAATAGTTAATTACTATATTTTTTATATTTTATAAAATATTATTTATAAGGTAATGTTTCAAAAACTCAATCTAGGATTATTTTGACAAAGGAAGGTTCCATATATATGATGAAAAGTTATTAAAATGTAACAAATGGCTTACCAATGAAAACAAATCTATTGTGGATCTAATGAATATCATGAAAAATATGAATATAGTATTCTAGGGTGGTCTCAAAATTAATATAATAATTAAATAGGTTAAAATTTGTGGAATACCCCTACCATGATGGAGGTAATGTGAATAAGGTTATATTGACCATGAATCAATGAAAGAAACACTCAAAAGCAGGATTAGTCTTCCAATATAGTTGAATATTAAAATAAATAAGTTTTACATGACTGATATTTACAACTATAGTTATTCTTGATTAATTTTTGTTTCAAGGAGAACCAATAATAAAGCTTGGAATATATTTTTATGCAATGATTTGGTTCATTATAACCATCCACATTCATCTACATGAGGATGTCTTATAAGTAATGCTACATCCTTGTGACTGATTATTATAACTAATGATTGGAGTGATGTATATATAAGAGGGAGATATGATCCATTTAGTGTATATGAAAAAATAAGATAAATGAATATTTTGGATGAGATCAACAACTAATGGTATGAAGGATTAATTTGAAAATACAATTGGTGTTGTGAAGCCTATATGAAATATAATTATAATTCTAGAATTTCAATTTACATGAGGCCAAAACACATAGTCAAGTGGCATTAAAAAATGATCTATGATTTTAGATGTTATAAATCCAAAATCAATGACTAACAAGTAATATCAACACACATATAATGGTATCCTAATGTAATGAAAACGTAGAATAATAATATTAATAGGTAGACAAATTTATAGGTGCATTCATGCTTTATTTTTATTTTTCAAACAAAGTGGTGATATATAATACTATTTAAGGAAATTAATTAACACTAAATGTTGAATATGATTGCATATCATTATAAGTATTACCATAAATTTTACCATATTTTATAGTTTATGGAATTTTGGAAAATGTTGATATTGATTTTTAATGTGTGTTTTGACTCGTCTAGAAAGGGAGAACACACTATAATTATGTAAATAAATTAAGTTGGCCTTATAATTTAATATTAATTATGTTGATTCAATATATTTAAATCATTTTTTATCAATAAAATTGCATAATCGGAAATATTTAATTTAATATAGACCTACAAAATGGGTCAAAAATGATTTTATTGAAATGTATTTTTTAAGCATAAGAAGAAATTATACTAATTATAAGACAGATAATCATAACTATATTGATTTATATTCATATAGTTATATATATAATGTATTCAATTAAATTCAATCATTTATAAATAAGGATTATTTTAATTAATTAAAATTGATAGAAATTATGACTTTTTAAAACCAATATTTAGTTTCCTAGAAGATATCAATTATATATAAAGGTTATTATATTAATTTATATAAAATTATTCCTCAGAAATTTTTTAATTATATATATTATCACTAACTAATATAAATAAAATGAGGAATAATTAAATAATACTTTTTTTATATATCAGAAATGCTTAATTTTAAGGGAAATTTTCAAAAATAATTCTAGGATTATTTTTATGAAGATAAAAATTGATATTCATCACATAAAATTATAATTTTTATGCAAAACAATTATATCATGTTCGTTTAATTATAGTTTCATTAAAATACACTGTTCTCTTATATTAATTTTGTATAATGGTTTCTTGAATTTAATGCTATGGACGAGATTGATATTATTTAAATTGAAATATAAAAAATCTTATTGAGGAGTTACCTTATCCCCCTAAAAAATATCAAACTCAAAATTTCATTGATATTATATTCTAAAAAGGATGATATTTTGTAATCCTAACATCCTTTGGTTCCTTTGTTTCTTCCTCAATTTTATGATTCCTACAATGTAATTTTACATTTAAATTCATCTTATTCCTCACTATTTCATCTTTAGTATCATGTATCTGGATTGGTTGTTCATAGTAAGAGTTGTCTAATTCCAAATATATTTCTTCAAATGTGAGTACATGTGTTGGGTTTGGAATGTACATTGTTAACAATTATATATGGAACTTATCATATACTTTCAAGAGACTTTGTATCATTTAAAAATTATAATCCCAAATTCAAATCCTTTCTAGAATCTCCAAGGGTTGAATATTCCTGGGGATTAGTTTTCCATTCATACTGAAAATTAGGACACCCATCCATGGAGATAATTTTAAATTACAAATCATTCCTTTGATTTTAATCACAACTATTTTTTCTTTTTTATTTATAAATTTTTTATGTGGGTTTTAATGGTCTTTTCCCTTTATGTTTTTTTCTCCTTAATTTATGGCCATACTAGCTTCCTTTATCCATCATCATCACAAATGGTTAGAGTACAACGTCCATTGAAATATAATTCTTAATAATATTCCATTTGAATACTTAAGGCTATATCAAAATATATCTTAAAAAATTTAAAACCCATAAATTTGAAATATTTTATCAAAAATTTATCCTCGAATAATATTAGATATCATATAATGTAGAATTACATATAGATGAATACATTTATTATATATTCTCTTGAACCATTTCAATAACCTAAATTAATTTAAACCCGTAATGAAAAGATGAATGATTAGAAAAATAATTATCTCTTCATTCCATAAAATAAAGTTAATTTTTATTCAATATATACCATTAATCCAAAAATGTTATATCCTCCATAAAATATAACATAAATAACTTTCTCATAGAACCAATTTTTATTTCCATGGTCATGAATACTATCCCTTTTTATTCAATAATGTAAATCATGTCTAAAAATAATTCACTCATCGTTAGGAAAATTTTATGTGTTATCTTTACATTAATCATATGTTCTATAAAAATATTTATATACCAATAAATTTATTTTATTTTTTTTCATTTACATTCAATAGATGCTTTCAAATAATTGATTAATTACAATGACATTACAACCAATATACATGTAATGGTTCTTATAAACAAAATATCATTAATAAAATACTTAAGAAACAAAATTATTTAATCCAAATTAAATATATCTTTAATTATCTCATTTAGGTAGTAGAAATAATATAATCTTCACCATGATACTTTCTCTTCTTTTGAGGTGTATTGTCGTGACGATTAAGGAATTTGTTTTCATATCTCCATATATCCTACTAATTGAATAAGTAATAATTAATGATTTCTTTCATACCCTTTAATTCTTGTGCCTGATATACATTATCCCCACACATGAAAGATACACCAACTCCCTTCAACAATGAATGTGGTCATTTCATTAGAGATTTTTTATAGTTGTGAAATTCATTTTTTCTCTTTTATCCTTATACATTTTTTCAATTTCATCAAATTCTTATTATAATTCCATTTGAATACATAGGATCAAAAAATTTTTTTCTATGTTTTTATGGAGCATAAAACTATTTCATCATATGAAACAGAAAAAAGAGACCAGATCCCTTTAGATACCTTCCTTATGAACAAAAAATAAATGGCCTATCATCTATTCTATATAATCCACCACATGGCTGGATAGCCTTGTAAACATATCCATATACTTCAAAATAATTTTTTCTTCCGTTTTCTTTAATCTTTGAAAATTTTATCTTCATTTTAGTTTGTTTATAATGAGGTGTATATTTTTTGAATAATGTTTCAATAAAATTATTCCATTCAATGTGTTATATTTCATCTTCCTCTTTGGTATTATTGATCAAGGACCACCATTTATCATGATTTCCTTCGATATAACACACTACAAGTGTAAAATTTTCCATCTCATCACATCCTAAGGCATAAAAATATTATGAAGGTACTTAATGCATTTCGTGGCTACTACTAAGTTAGTAGTCTTTATAAATTACATGGGATTATATGAAATGAAGTGATACGACAAAGGATAATCACTCTGGGTGAAAATATATATATATCCATTCAGGAAAGGTTATTTTTTCATAACATGATTGCTTTTAACTTATATAGCTACGTCCTACTTAGTTCCAATACTAATTATATTTTCATCGTTATTATGGAAATCTCGGTAATGGCCATGAGTATCAATACTATTCTTTCTTATAGGAACTATTTATAAAAAATGATATATACTCTATTAGTTAAAAAAATTATTTATTTTAAATTATAATGTAAAATTAACAATATAGTGTTAAAATTAAAATAAATTCAAAAACAATATTACTAATCATGAAATAATAAAGTTTTTTTCATTAGGGATATCATGATTTTTAACTCATTTATAATTTTCTTTGAATAAAATTTTATTTATCCTAATAATATACACCATGAGTTACAACCCAAGTACGTAGTTAGTGTAGACTCATCATGCACCATAATGAGGACTATAGTAGACTCTACAAACACTTTTTTGGGGTTATTAACACTAAATGCATCTGTTCCAAAACCAAATATCCTTCTTGTGTCCAAACAGGGATTTATTTCATAGAAAAACCACATAATCACTAAATTAATGAAACATTAGTATTTTATCAAATACATATCCTCAAATACTACAACAAGAATAGGTTCCCAAATCAATGTTTTCATTATTCCCGTACCCAATATTTCATCAAAACATTGTCAAATACCAACAGTATTGACCTTTTATTTAGGAACCCAAATCCAGTTGTTACATTATCCAAATATAATTGATATAAGGGGTAAAATCCCAATAGAGCTATTTGTTTATGTGCATTTTAAAACTAGATACATAAATAATTCCAATTTTTCATTAGAGATAAAAAATAGTAATATTTTTTTTAATCAATTAACTAAAACAAAAAATAATTCTTCATATCATGGGTAAGGGAAAAAATAATGATGATATCAATTTCATAGTATGGGTTATATATAAAAATTCCTATCACGAACCAATAAGGTATAATAAATATGACAAGATAAATAAATTAATTAAAATTCCATTTTTTCAATGACCCGAATATCGTGAATCAATAAGTAATAATGAAAATGTAAAGGTAAAAATTGAAAACATATGTCATATAATTAGTAACATTGATATCATTATTAAATAAGAAATAATAAATAAGGAAAGGTAAATATGAAAACACGTAGAATTTAATCAATAACATCAGTGAAAAATACCCTAGTGGATAATATCAATGAAATAATTTCAATGATAATAATAAGTAAATTTTCAAAAAATTAATACTTATTGGGGGATGTCATGGTCTATGGTATCATTATAACATTAATATCTAGTACACTCACATTGACATTTTAAAATAATGGATAAAATACATTATATTGGGTCAATTTATTTCTTTCATGGGACCTAATGTTTCATATAGGGGATATATAATTCTTTTCCCCAACCATCACTGAATGTTAAAATAAGTCAGTATATATCAAATAATAAATTTAATTTATGAATAAACGTAACTTATTAATAATTATCTGTATTCGGTAAAGGATACATATTTTCCAAAATAACCCTAATCAACCAAATAACATTCAATGTGAACTTTTTATGTAAAAATGATATATGGTTTAGGAATTAATAATTTCCATGATACAATGAGTATGGATATTTAAGATAAATATAATTTCCAATATTAAATTATCTCAATAGAGTTATTTTACCATGATAATGTTAACAAACATAAGATTAATCAATAAAAGAGAGGTGACAATTGATTCACTGGTATTATTGATTTTGTAAATAAAATAATGTCTTATGGAAGTATAAATTTAATTGTAGATATATATTGAAAAAATATTTCCAAAATGAGTGTTATAAAATAAATAAATTTTTTTAGAATAAGCTATATTATTTAGAAGACATTGTCACGGAAGAAAAATATGCCTCAATTAAGGAGAAATAAAATAGGATTTCCTTTTAAATATTTAATTTCCTAAATCAGGTGATAAGAAAAAGAATATTTTGAATAAAATATATAAAATCCTTAAATTTATTATTTATACAAATATTATGGCAGCTTACAAAGGATAAATGATAATATTTATTCATGAAAGATCCGGCAATCCCAAACGAAAGTGAGATTTAAAAATATATTCTGACTTTTTTGGTATCTTATAAATTGTGTTCGCTTCCAAGAATAACAATTAATCAAAACATTAAAAATCTTTAATAAAAATTTATTCTTATTAAATGTATAAAAATGTAACAATAAACAATTTATTAAATTGAATAAGTTCATATTGAAGAAAAAATGTCTTAATGCAATTCAAGTTGAGATGAAATCCCTTAGCTCATGTTATCCTTTAGTTTAACATTATTTATCCTCCATTATAATGGTTTTAGTATTGTCATTAATTTTAAATAAATTCATTTTGATACATATAATATCATATATGTTCTTCTTATAATATTTTACCACCCATTTTTTAACTATATTTTATTACATTCAATATTTTAGGAGTTAATTGTCATGTTTTCTCATGTTTGTTTTGTGTTTACTATTCTGGTTCTGGTGAAACAAATATAAATAAATCATATAAATAATTATAATAATCATATGAATATCCTACTAACTCATTAAATACAAATTTATAACTAAAAGTGATTGTTTTTCATGGAAAATGAATTGCAATGCTTCATGGAGATAGTAGGTCATAATACGCATGTGAAATGATATCATCCCCCTATTGGGTGATAGGGAAAGAAATCCGATGGTATATTAGTTTTATATAATTAATATCATTTCATATGTATGATATATAATAATTATTTCCATTATTTTTACAATCCATGTGTGTTGATGATGGAAAATATATTTCAGCGATCCTCCAGGGGGTAGTCCTCTGTACACACATTCGATGGTTTAATTTCTCATTTGATTAAGAAATAAATGGAAAATAACGGTGATATAAACATTATAACATCATATTATATTGATGATACTTGTGAGTTTATATTATATGTGTTAATATATAATTTATGTTGGTAAAATAAGAATAAAAAAGTAAGTGATTCATTAAGACGATTACCTTCTCTTTGGAAAACCTCCCGTTGATCTTCTCTCAAGGACTATTGGGTTGGTGTTTTTGGTATAATATATGATATAATTTTTTTATAAATACTTTGGAGAGATATATAGGTATTATTTGGTTGATTCAAATGACTTTATAGTTGTTAATAAGCGAGGGGAGTGGTCACCATTTATACTTAATGAGTAGTGGCATTTTTTGAAATACCTCAAATTATTTAATAATTGGAAGGCACTCTCACCCTATGTCCTTATAAAATAGATAAATAATTTTTGGATGTAATTTAATGTCAATAATAAAAAATATAACCTAAAAAGAAAAAGTATTTTTAACATGCTCTTCCATTATACACTATGTATACTTTCATTTTCCATTTTTAGCTTCTATAGAGATAATAAGTTTTTCGACTATATAATTATTCTATTAAGACTAATATAAAATAATCCTCAATAGAAAATTTTTACACAATAATTATATACATGAAATTCAATTAATCGAAAAAAAATTATATATTTTTTCGAAATTATGTTTTTACATGCTAATTTAATGCACAAATCCTAATATATACATAAACCAAATTAATTAACTTTTTCCTATTTTTCCTAGTTATTATGAAGAAAAATTGAGTTTCCTTATTAAATAATTTGTATTATTATGATTCCAATTATTTAATCATTTTTATCATGTTCTACTCATTTAAGTGGAAATGATTATTTAAAATAAACACGCAAAATGTATTAGAAAATGATTTTTATGATATTAATTTTTTAAGAAAAAGATGATATTATGTTACATTTAAGACTAGTAATCATATTTATATGGATTTAAATTCACATTTTAATATATATAATTAATTCATTTAAATTCAAAAATTAATCATTATTGATAATTTTGATAAATTTAAATGCTAAATATTATATGGTTAAAAAAATTTTTAGTAAAATAATCAAATTTTTAAAAAATATCCATTTAACCTCCCAATGATCATATTATTATTTCTAAAAAATTTATACATAATAAATTGATAATTATAATTTTATTTTCAAATTATTATAAATAATATATATAATAGTTAATTACTATATTTTTTATATTTTATAAAATATTATTTATAAGGTAATGTTTCAAAAACTCAATCTAGGATTATTTTGACAAAGGAAGGTTTCATATATATGATGAAAAGTTATTAAAATGTAACAAATGGCTTACCAATGAAAACAAATCTATTGTGGATCTAATGAATATCATGAAAAATATGAATATAGTATTCTAGGGTGGTCTCAAAATTAATATAATAATTAAATAGGTTAAAATTTGTGGAATATCCCTACCATGATGGAGGTAATGTGAATAAGGATATATTAACCATGAATAAATGAAAGAAACACTCAAAAGCAGGATTAGTCTTCCAATATAGTTGAATATTAAAATAAATAAGTTTTACATGACTGATATTTACAACTATAGTTATTCTTGATTAATTTTTGTTTCAAGGAGAACCAATAATAAAGCTTGGAATATATTTTTATGCAATGATTTGGTTCATTATAACCATCCACATTCATCTACATGAGGATGTCTTATAAGTAATGCTACATCCTTGTTACTGATTATTATAACTAATGATTGGAGTGATGTATATATAAGAGGGAGATATGATCCATTTAGTGTATATGAAAAAATAAGATAAATGAATATTTTGGATGAGATCAAGAACTAATGGTATGAAGGATTAATTTGAAAATACAATTGGTGTTGTGAAGCCTATATGAAATATAATTATAATTCTAGAATTTCAATTTACATGAGGCCAAAACACATAGTCAAGTGGCATTAAAAAATGATCTATGATTTTAGATGTTATAAATCCAAAATCAATGACTAACAAGTAATATCAACACACATATAATGGTATCCTAATGTAATGAAAACGTAGAATAATAATATTAATCGGTAGACAAATTTATAGGTGCATTCATGCTTCATTTTTATTTTTCAAACAAAGTGGTGATATATAATACTATTTAAGGAAATTAATTAACACTAAATGTTGAATATGATTGCATATCATTATAAGTATTACCATAAATTTTACCATATTTTATAGTTTATGGAATTTTGGAAAATGTTGATATTGATTTTTAATGTGTGTTTTGACTCGTCTAGAAAGGGAGAACACACTATAATGATGTAAAATCATTGATATCATTCTAAATGAAGAGTTTATTAAAATAAGGGATATCAATTGGTATTACATGTTATATAACTTGAAAATAATTAAATAATTTACTATTTAGTGATGGTGTACTATATGTTTGATTAAGATCATAGAAAGAAATATTAAAAAAAGGGATTTATTATATTACAAAACATTTAAATATGTAAGTGAGTGATGAGGAAAAATAGTCATTTTTGGCATAAACCCTTTTTTCATGAACCATGTTTTGGTTAAGTGAAAATAATGGAATTTTTTATTACTCATTCCAAAGTTTTAAATTAACACACTAAAATCCTTTAATGAATATATCCCAAACTAATAGTATTTGAATTAAACAAGAAGTAATATAATTATTTTTCATAAATTGTATTCAAGAAATGTATAATGTGTATATTTTTATAAAAGGTAAAAATATTTTTAAATTTTATGGAATATTCTAGGATTTTTTTTAAATTGAATGCATATCGAGATGGTTAGGCAATCATGTGGTATCAATAATTGAAATATAATTTCAATGATTATAAATAATTTAAGGAGATGAAGTTTATTTGTATGTGGTTGAAAGAGACCAGTGGTGTTAAGGATTACCTTTTAATGGTTTATTGATCCTAGATGTTTTGGATGTGAACATGTTGAGTTATCATGTGTAATGGAGAAGTTTCTCCAATGGACAGGAGGCCTTCATTTTTTATTTATTTTTGATGGTCCACCTTTCAAGGGGTGAGGTGGAACACTTACAAGGCCCATAGGGAGATTTATATGTTTCTGAAATATGGAAAGTGGTCATTGTTATGAAAATTGATAGTTTTTTGGAATACATATAAATGGGGGAACCTTGTATCTATAGTATTTCGTGCAAGGTTTTTGTTGAAAAATGTGTAGTGTAATTTATAAAGACCCCATCCATTTTAGAGTCAAAGGGGGAAAGGAAAAAAAGAATAATATTTAATAAAAGGAACCAATACATTTTATTTACAAAGGGGGAATTATTATAGCATATGAAAATTCCATACATGGGTTTTCAATTAATTTTAGTTAAATAGTGGAGTGGGATTTCTAGTAATATTTTAAAAAATAAAAGATTAAATAATTTTTCAACTAGTAATTTTTGTGCTCTATTTGTTGAAAAAAATTATTTTTGTTGTTGAAAATAAGTATATGTGGAAAATCTTAGTTAACCTTTTTTTGATATGAAGGAATTTTAATATGGTTAAAAGAAAAAAAAACATATCTAGTAATGTATGGAAATGTAAATTAAGTATTATTATGATCATGTTAGAATTGGGATTGATGTTTTTCGGAATCTATAGTGACTATATGGAGGTCGTTGTGAATGATGAAACGTTGATAATTCTTTATATCAAGGTTATTGAATGACGTGACCTATAATTGTATTATAATAATAAATATGGAATTTAAGGATGTTATAATAAGGAATATTTGGATTAATTGGATCTATTGAGGTTAAAAATGATCTTAATCAAGTATGGTTATATTTGGTGATGTCTATTGAAGGATTGGTGGAGGAATGTGGATGTTTAGTAAAAGAAGATAATAACATCCCATTTAAGTGAGCCTCATTCCATAATGGATGCCATAAAAGAATAATCCTATACTATTTATTATTAATTCAATATAAGAAGCACCATAGGTTTTTGAATTCTATAATTATTATCAAAATTACATAGAATTTTGGAGAAATGTAAGTTATGCGAAGTTATGCATACATTAAATTCTCATGCACAATGATACAAAATAATGAACAATGTTGAAAATCCAAAGAATATTTTTTTGTGTATTTATAGAAATAAATTATATATTAATTCATGGACATGGGTTTAATATCATAACAGGTATTTTTATAAAATTAATGGAAGTATATTAATTTGTAAACATCAACACATAAGAATTGCATAAGAATAAATCGAAGATATATAGAAGTAAATATAGTGTGATGGATGGACGGTTATTCTATGAATAGAAATACCATAATAAAATGGTTTCCCATAGGAGTAAAATGATGATATATAATAATTACTAGTTTATTATCACATCAAATATGATATAAAACATCATAATTGTCAGATTGGGAGAAGAATATAAATAAATAATAATTCCACAACATGGTGGATTCACCATGAGAGAAACACATTTAGTTGAATGGAATAATCATCTAGAGGTTATAGAAATATTTTGTAATTCTATAACAAAGGGACTAATCCACAACAATGGTATAGGTTTGAGAATATATATAACATCAATTTTATATTAACATGATGTTTTAAAAAATATTGTTTTTCATATTTTATAGATATATGATTCACACGAAGGTTATGACATAATGAATCATGTCACACCATGGTCATGGTGAAGTCAAGGAATCTCATGTCATAATGATGATAATAATTCCTTGATTTTTCTATTTATATTTAAAATTGAAAATTGTATTTAAATTAAAAATTGGGATGATTTGGTATCATATTTGGGTTATTGACTAGGCCTATATAGATGTATTTGGACACATTCAAACATATGGGACACATGGAATAATCTAATTGGTTAGAGTTGGTGAATTTATCATAAAAAATATTGGAATCATTATATACTTGGAGAAAAATTTAGATACTACTTATTGGTGTTCAATATAATTAATAATTCCATTGGAATATCTGTTACAAAATATGTGGGCCAAGAATTATATGGGATTCAATATTATATATGTTATATTAGAAGAAAAATATGGATTAGAGTGGATAAAATTATATTACTATATCTAGTGATTATATATATATTGTATTGAGCATAACATCAGTGTGAAGTTATTTTCATATAGTGTATGATGTTTTACTTACATTCTCATTGAAAAATAAGACTAACCTCTCACATCATATAGTTGATCTCAATTGTCTTTGGACTCATAAGGACACTCCAATATCGATAATAAAATATATTATATTTTGGACGAAAATATATAGGGAATTTTAAAAACAAGTTTATATTTGGAGTATAACATGATGTTTATAAAATATTTATGATACCCTTTGATTAATAGATAGATTAATCATTGTTAGAAACATTATTTGGAGTGTAAATGGAGGGTGTACCCCTTGGGTGAGATGTGATAGATCCCTAACCATTATAATGGTAGTTTAGCTTGGCATGGAGTGTCCATGATCAAAATATATATCCCTCAAAAGTGATTATAATGGATTTAACTCATTGAAAAATCATTGGTTTATGATCCATTGTTGTATCCTAGTATGAGTGATCCATGTAAAATCATTGAGCTTCGGTGTGTTTTAGAATTCTCAATGCGTATTCGTTATTCTTTGATAATATTTTTTTTGAGTGATAAAAGAATGTATTATGGTCCCTTCTATGATGGAATAATATTTCATAATTGGGTCAACATGTTTAAAGGGAAAAAATTATTTTGTGGACATGTAACGAACTAGCCTCAGGTGAAACCATACGAAACTCACCATGACTTGTCATTATCCATGAAGGGAATTCCCAATCCCCAAGGGCTGGAAACTAGTGATTGAGAATTATGTAAAACACTATTGGAATAGTTTCATCCCAAATTTAGAGCAAACACAGAACTGATATTTTACCAAACATTAAACTTATATCATCAACATATTGACTATCCATGGAACACCAAATAGAAAAAGAGAAGTAAATAAACAATACAAAAGTGTAATAACCAAAAAAAATGATATAACCCATTTTTAATCATAAATTAATATCCAAAAGGATTCATAAAAATATTCAATAATTGAATACTATATACAAATACATGTGAGAAATTATTTCCCAATACATAAAATCCTTAAATAAAATAAGATCCAAATTATAAAACAAAACCATCTCTATGGAAACCAAACACAAAATTAAATACACCCGAAGAATGAAAATTAATCCATGAATGAAATCAAGAAACTTGTATAAAATATAATGGTATTATATATATGATATAGTTTTTATGTTGTGAGATAAATATAATAACCATACCCAAAAACAAATCTATGTGGTTCCATTAACAAAAAAATTGAATAACTCAATATTGAAATTCAATAGAAAATAATGACTGTATTTTAAAATGATTCTTTGGAACCCAAACATATATTTTTACCCATGAAGAAAAAAAATTACTTCTAAACTGTACCATTAAAAAAATTCAAAAGTAAAAAAATTAAAACCTAAGATAGGACGTTTTAATTTATTAAAAAAATTATAAGCCCCATCAAAAACATTTATTAAATTTGTAAAAAATAAGTTTTTATAAAATAATTTTAAAAAATATTTCTATTTCACTAATGAAAATTATTTTAAAATAAATATCAAACATTTGGATATAAAAAATACCACTAGTGGGAACATCTATTTCGTGCGAAAAATTTATAAAAGTTGGTAAAAGATGGATTCAAAAGAAGAAAATAATATAAATGAGTGTACAATCAAAATAAACGTAAAAAATTACATAAACCCACTGACCTGTGAATAGGTTTCATGTGATACACCCTAGGTCTTAATGTGATATATTTAGATAATTTACCACAAACATTTGAGCAACATTCAACATATTTTTTATCTAGACAATGAAATCCTCCCATTTTTTGTATCTAGCCACATTAAGGGAAACACCTACTAGATAGGGAATATAACATAACTAGGGGAAACTAATTGCATGTGCGTAGTTTATGTAAACAAATTAAAGCTTCATAATAAAATAGAATGGTTCCCAAGACTAAAAAAGTGGAAGTGATAATGAAATAAACATAAAATATTCTCTAATCATAAATAATAAATCACTATGAATTCAAATACCTTGTAGGAAAAAATCCCCTTAAATCAATCACCCATCGTCACATACATGAGGAACCATACATATATGTGGGTGGGGTAATACAAGAACACGGGTCATAAGGATGGTCTCAAAAATTTCCTAATACACCTGTCTATAAATTTGAGAACAATCATTTAATGAAAATATGACTATGAGTTCCAAGTAACATTCATTTTAATAAAATGAAAACATTGAAAACATTCTTTAAAACCAAATTTAATCAAAAATATTTTTGTGTAAAATTTAATATAAGGTTCTATTCAATATAAAAAAGAAAAACTAGGATAAAATCCATCACAATCCTTGAAAACCATTTAAATTAACGTTATAGTAATTTTTAAAAAGGGTTTTGGAATGATCAAATATTTAATTCATAATATACAAATAAAAAACCATGAGAAAACACATTATTCTGAGAATCATATTTATAGAAACAATTTTAAAACTGAACTGATTGATTATAAACATCCATAATATAATTATTATTTTTTAAAACCCAGTATTCTCTGGAATTTAAAATTAAATTAAAGAAATAAAAACACCTTCCTAAAAATTGATGTGAATCGATTAACTTCAATAAAGAAGGCCCACATAATTAATTAATCCCCATAATCAGTAAATCAATTATAGAAATCAAAGGTTAGAACAAACATAAATCCCAATATCCTTACACAAAATGAATTGTTGATCTTTGAAGGAATAGAAACCAATGTGAAATTGGTAGAGGAAAGGGGAAAGAGTCAAATAAGAAGAATAGGGAAAGATTACCATGATTACATCATGAAATATAATAGAAGAAGAATATAACAGAGGTTTAATGGAGAATGAACTATCCCTTGTATAAAATTACGGTATGGTGCAAAAAATAGGAGAGTAGAATATAATTATATGTTAAAATTAAGGAGGGAAGATTAGTTATTGGACATACTTAAAAAATATTGTCATATCAAATAGTTTTTCTGTATGGTTTTGTGAACCACTCACAAATTATATTTTCATGATACTAGAAAATGCATTTCACTCTCAATATTTGGTAACAAGTTTTATGAATCTATAAACTAATCGTGAAAAATTTCTCTACATCCTCTATATCACCCCTCACATGGCTTCCACAAGGTTTCATACAAAAATACCCAAACCATGTGACCCCATGAAACTACCCATATTTTCAAATTCATTTCCCCAAAGATCACAAAATATCATATTAAACCAAAATAATATAAAATTAGTAATAACCCGGACATGAGGATGATGCAATTATCATCACCATTTGACTTTCAACCCCCCCCCCCCCAAGTTGTTGATAAAAGTGGAAGGTAACATAAATAAGAACCAATAAACATAAAATTCCGAGAAGGGTGGTTTCATGATAAATAAATGGTGTATTAGTAATAGAAAACCATTATAATTATTAATTAAAAATGATAACAACCTGAAATATTCAACACCAAGAAATAAAATTCCTTAATCAATAACCATATCTAAAAACACACCAACCCACATCCTTTTAAACTGATTCCACAAGTGGATAATACCTATTATTGGTCTCCGTACCATATTTATTTTCTTTAATATGTTGATATGAAATAAAAACATTGCTAAAAAGAAACTCATTCTAAATATTAGTCTCATCCTTTGTAAATCTTATATGAATGAAATCTAGCCAAAAACCATAATCAGAAATTCCAATTGAACTGATCAAGTACATATAAATATATATTTCTGAGGGATACTCAATAAAAATATAAAATCCATGAGAAAATATCATCACCATCCCACTAAAAAATAACATTAAAGAGATAAGGAAACTAAAACCAAATGGTACTCCATTAAATCAACTTTGTGTGTAGTCATGGGTAATCACACTTTACATGGGTAATCAAGGATATCAACCATAGGAAATAATCTAACGATGATCCATTAAAAAATATCACTCTAATGATACAACTCATATGAATAATAATGGTCCTAGTTATCCCATCGTAGGCCAAAGTGTCTCCCATGCCTAATCCACCAAGAATCCTCCCTCATAAATGAATAAAGAAAAAGAAAAAACCAATAAGAAATAAAATCCCATATGAAACATTTAAGAACAAAAAATAGAAACTGAATTCCCACTGATAATATATGGTGATACCCATAGAAAACATTCAACCAGATTCACCATAAAACATCAATCTAAACTAAAATAACCAAAGAGATACTTAAATTTAAACCAATAAAAATATAAACATCCCAAATAATATCTCACCTCAGACGTATTCTAATAACCCAATATACAAAACTATTTAATATGATAAAATATTCACAGTCTATCACAACAAATATTCTTCCATACAATCGAAAAACAAGAAACATCAGAAGAACATACCACCAACATGAATCCAAGTCCAAGATAAAGCACACATTTTAGGAAATATGTTTTTAAAGATTCATTAATGATTTTATAATAAGAAATATGATTTTAAGTAAAATACATAATAAATAAACACATTCAATTCTCGGGAAAATCATTGGTCTTTACATAATGAAGTTGGATACTAATTCATGAAATTTAAGTCAAGGTTAGAGATTAATAAGGGTTATGGACTCAGTATTCTATTTACAGTCTTTGTAATGTCTAGAAACTAAAGATACCTCCTCCAAGTTAGAATATGAATCACCACAAATCTTATCATTAAAGATGATAGTTTTAATTTATTTTTTGAGCATTATGGTAGGCGTATTTTTAAATAACACATTTTATGAGCCAATTAATATTATGGAAAAAATAAAATCATACACGGAATAAATCCAAAAAAATAAATTCTTCAAAACATAACTAATCAATCACAAATTATAAAAAATTATTTTCATTAAAAAATTTAAATATCAAAAACCATATTTTTCCTTAAAATTGATGAAATCAAATATAATTCTAAAATGTACACTTTTACCATGGTTTAAACATAAAGAATAACACACCATTATTCTTTTTAAAACTGACAAACCATGGTAAATTTCTATAATTTATTAAAAGATATAAAATATTTTAACTAATTATTATAATTTTAAATGATTTAGAAACTCCATTATAAATTTTAATTTTAAAGTCCTTATACTAATATTATAACACATTTACCAAAGTATCTAGATTCATTTAATATACTTCTTGAATTATAGTAATTAAAGTAATTATTTTATTAAACACTTTAGGGGAATCAATTATATTATTTTAAACAAATTACACCAAAATCTATTTTAAAATTTAATGTTTCTTAAAATTAACATGAACCTAATGATCCATCCCCTTAAAACATGAGGTATAATCAAATTAAAATTTCATATATTAATAAATATAGATTTAATCACATAATAAACTCATTAAAACCTTATTCAATTATTTTATAATAATTGGAATATTAATTTCAAAAATATATAACTAAGATTGGTCAAGGCTACAATACTCAGTGGGATGTAGAGCTCTGTAATTCTTGGTCACAGAATTTCCGTTCCACGTGCCAACTATGTGACAAGATCAATATGAAATAGCACAAAATTTCAAAATCCATAATTTCCACCAAAATAAATTTAATATGTTTGGTAGTTTGAGATTAATGAAATACCATTATTATGTTAATATTAATTTACCCCACTAAAAAAGGAAATTTATTTCTAGATTTTTAAATGAAAGTGATGATATAAATGGTTTTATACCATGAATAATATATAAAGTATCTTTAAATATTTTTTTGAATTTTGCATTTTTTCAGAGTCAACAATTTTGATGAACTATATAAATTAATGTATTGATAAAAATACAATTAAAATTTATTGAAACATCCCTAAAATAATTATATCATTGAAACGAATACTAAAATAATAATTTTTCACAAAATAAAAAACTCTTACTTAAAAATTTTATATTTAAATTTAAATTAAAATCATTAATTTCAATTAGTTAGAGTATTAAATTTATATAAATTTTCTATTTATAATTTTCAAAAAATCAATAATCATTCATTAATTTGTTATCAATTGGATAGAACTAAAGATAAAAACTTTTGAATGTAAAATTATATATTTTTTTTAAAAAATAATTTTTATAAGTTCATAATGTATTTTTAATTTAATAAATTAAATTAGTCACTATTTATGAATTCATTTAAATATATGTGATGATAATATATTATATAAAACATATGAAATTTCATTTAAATTATATTATTGGGAATCAAATTAAAATAAAATCATTTTTAGTCTTGTGATATGTTTTTTCTATATATGGTTTTTATGCATTTTATGCAATGATAATAGAATTAATTTCTTTAAACATTAATAATTCAATATAATAATTTTGTTTCTATATTTTTATTCAAAAAATTCTAATTTAGAAATAAGTCCTATTTTATCTATAGTTAAAAATAATTTTACATAGCTAAACATTTAGTCTGCGTTGTTAAGATTAAATATTAAAAATTTTTAAACAAAGTTATAATGAAATAAATATCAGTAAAAATTTTAAAAGGTTATTGGGAAAAGATTATTTTTAAAATTACATTTTTCATTTTTTTTCAAAATTTTACATTTTATTATACTTTATGTTTATATTCAAATTTATATTATATTAAATTTAATTGTATTTACAATGGTGCTGCTACTCTAAATTATTAATGGAACCCATTAACACCATAATTATTCAAAAACTCATTGAAAATTACTATAAAAAATATCATCAAAAATACTACTAACTATACATATCAATATCTTATATGTTCTATTATTCCCAAAATTCCAATCTATGAGGGTTTAAGGTGTTTATAAAGATGATTATCCAAGGTGGAGGTATTTTTTATAACCATGTTATATTAAGTTTATATAAACCTAAACCATATCTAAATATTATATAAAAAAAACATGATGAAATAAGTATTATTTTATCCAAATAATTATGTTATACTGATCTAGAACCCCGTGTTTATATTCATTATGTCCCTTGAAAATGGAAAATTTTATCTGTGTGTATATATATATTACCGCCTCCATTAATGATATATTTCATTTTTCATCACCAATTATCCAAGATGGTTATAAAGACATATTAATTAAAATATATTTATATTTATAGAATAATTATTATTCTATATAAAACCACATTATTTACCTTCTTTCTCATCAATCCATTGAAAAATAAAAATGTTGCTTGCATGTACATGCAGACTACCACAACCCTAATTATCAAATAACGCATTTCAAAACATCCTTCATTAATGATAATATTATTATACATAATAAATAATTATTATAAATATTAAATTATTAATATTTTTTGTATTATAAAATGATAACTGAGGATCAAGGACAGAAACCACCAACCAAAACATATATGGAAAAGAGAAAAACTAAATCCCAAATATTGATTTCAATAGATAATTATTAATAAATAGAGTAGGATAATTATATTTCAATGGTATATTTTAATATAAATATGAACATAATAATAATATATATTAATAGTAATTATAATTGTATTATATATTTTATTATAGTGTTTTGGACGTAGAAAAACATCTCAGTATGCATTTATGTTCTAATATGACTTTTAATTAGGATTGATTATGTTTGAACTTAATATAATGGAATTATATAATATTTATTTCATAAAACACATATATTTTAATTTTATTATAGATATAATTATGTTTTTTATCACTTATTATCATTTCATTCCCCTTTAGTTCAAGAATCAACTAATTGGAAATCTTATAAGAGAAACTAAACTTTTCTCTTATTTTATACCAAGTTTCATTTTCATCCAAGTACATGTTCATTATATTATTTTATGAACATATGTTCAGATATATCATTGAACATTAAAATATATTTTCAACATTATTTGAAAATATTATTTTTAAAAATTAATATTTTCATTATTTTTTAAACTGGAAAATTTTAATGTTTTCATTGGAAATGTGTGAAAAGAATGATTCATTAATATTTACCTCTTAACTACCTTTTTATACAGTCATAACCATTATACACCATAAATATTCCATTCCACTATTCAATGGTTTTTCAATGAAATTATTATTTCCATTATTATTTTAATGGTAACAAGAAGGAAATGATGTTTACTTTTGTTTTTAAACCATATTTTTAATGTTTTTATAAAGTTATTTTTCATTTATCTTAAGATCCATTAATGATCATTATGCAAAATTAGGGATATTATGTAGTGATAAAATCTTTCATTATTATTTTTATCGATTTTGATTATTATTAAGTTATTTTTCATGAAATCCATTTCCTTCCATGGTTTAGTTAATATATGATGGGATAATGAATGTTCTTATGTTCTTATGGATCTCATATACATGATTCTAATTATTTGATGGTTGGAAATAGAATTATATCACCAGAGAGTTGATTGGATAACAGTATATCTGATGATAGTTTTGTTAGTGGGAATTGAAATCGAACCCATAAGGGACTATGTATATTATGTTAAGCGTGTCCCTTTGTATGACCCTCTTATCATTGAGTAATTCGTTATATCTCAAAAGATGAAATATGATGGATAGGGGTGAAACCAAATCCCTTAAAGGGAATTTACAATAATGTAGGTATGGTCTAGGTTGTGTTCCCTAAAAAAGGATAAATGTTATTATTATTATGTATATTCCACATTATTATTCCATTTTATTATATCCGTGAGTTAATGTACGTGGAAGGAATTCCATATAAAAAAACTATATAAATATTGATGCATTCATTAGTTTATATAATATGAGAGGTGTAACTAGATTTATATAGAATTTCGAGAGGGAATAATATGATGTTGTATTGTAAATACTCTAGTATTATAATAGGTGAAATATTTTATCTCTATATTTTGGAATGGATGATATGTTATAGGGATATGTTGATGAACTATTAGGTGGAGATATAATAATAGAAGAATCTTGGACTCTGATTTCACCTACTTTTCAAATAAAATTATTTAGAAAGATTAACTACAACTAGTAGTTAAAAATTTATCCATATAAGTGGAGTGAGGGAAAAAAACATAGGCTATGAAGGAGTTCCTATGGATGAAATGAATGTTAGAGGAAATCAGAAGGATGAAACTAAATAAAATATTATCTATTAATGTTAGAGTTCAATCCATCTTATAATGAATCAATTGTTTCATTCATGGACAAATAACATTTAGTAAAAGAATCCCTCACCCTAATCCTATGTAATATAGAATGGTAGAACTATATAATTATAGTGAGAGTGAAAATATATTTAACAATTCCATAGTTTAAGAAAGTATAATTTGGCAGTGTTCCTTAGGTGAACTCAGATTATTAAAAAGATAATAATATCACTATTTTAGAAGAAGGTCGAGAGTAAGAGATATTCAAAAACTAGTTAAATACATAGAATTTGAGGAAGTATTTGAGTATGAAATTGTTGAAAAATAATGAAAAAAACATAGTAATGTTATTTTTTAGATTATCAACGAGTATACTAAATATTTATGGGAGAAATCATGTTTGGTGACTTGAAATAATAAAATGATCTATATAAGAACATATTTGGGTAATGAATGGAAAATCAGTTAGTATATGGAAGATGTTGGGTGGTGGAGTCTTGTATTTCATTTTTTTTACTATATATTCATTTCGATTATTTAAAATACTATTGAATAATGTCATAATATTCTATTAATATTCAACCTATATGTTTAATGGTGAATATCTAGAGGGTATGAAGATTTCATATAAATAGTAGTTCCCCATATGGTAATTAAAAATTTTAAACTTTTCATTGAGTGGATATTGGCGTGATGATTTTTTTGGGATTTCATCTCTCCTACTTCTCCAGGTAGATTTAAATTTTTCTCTAATGATATAGGGTATTTCCAAAACCATGTAAAATTATTTTTCAGTCAACATTTCTTGTTTAATATCTTTTTATTCTATTATATTTTTTATTAACTTTCTAGATATGTTTCTTGTTTTATTCGATATACAGTGTGGTGTATTACTCAAATACGTAATTATAATTTTTTTCACATATACAATCATTATTGTAAATTATAAATCCATAGGGTGAATCCATGTTGTAGGTAGATAAGAGATATATATTTTGAAAAAATAAACCAGATACCATCATAAAATGGTACCCGACCCAACATGTAAGATACCCGAAGGTAATTCCCTATCAAGATTGGCTGGTGATTAGCACCCTAGAATAATAAATAACCATAGGGAATGATTTAAACCAACATGATGTTGAAAAACTACTTATATATATATAAGGAATAAATTAATAGTGTAAGAGTAAAATAAGAAATATATGTCAAAGAAAAAAGGAAATAGCAGAAGCAATACACCAAAAAGGTTCCTAAATAATCTCTATGTTACATGTACAAGATCAATAGATAAATCAAAGTTAAATAGATATTCCAGGTGATATTGTGGGAAAATACCACTATCCCAATAATAGCTACCAAGACACTGCTAACAGAATCCTCATCACCTCACTATGGTTTCTATTGATTCCCTGCATTGAAATATATCAAATAGTATATGCACCACTGAGGGGGTGTAAATGTTGTGATCTAAACATGCGTAGTAGGATCCCACTTGGGTGTTACAGAATAGGAATCTACAAAAAACCTATGTAATGATCAATACTAATGAAAATAAGTCATAAATATAAGTTAATACTCTATTTATAAAAAACATGATAAATAAATACCATTTTCCACATTTCCATAAAATAATTGTAAAATTGTTTCAAATAAAATCACATACTCCATAAAATTACAATAATCTATCACATATCACAATAAATTAAAATATGTACAATCTAATGTATAGGGAAATCATGCAATGGATCACTATAAATTAGTATAGCATGAATAGTCACACATCTAACATAGACAATCATGTGTATCAAATCCTTATATATATGCATTTAATCTAAAGAGGTGAGGAACACTCCAACAAGTTAATATACAAATAATTATAGAAATACCCATCAAAAAATTCATATGGTTTAGAGGAACACTCATTAATTTCCCCCCAAAATAGTATAAAAAATGAGGCATATTACTACACCTTCCCCTTAAGTACCCATGGTTTATAATGTACAACATTTTCCAAACCATTTCATCAAAACTGTGATTTTTAACCAATTTAATAAATATATTTCACATTTATTTGTAAATACTTCATTCTTTTACAATATAATTTGAAAAACTATATTCACAAAATCCAAATTATGCACACTTAAATAAAAAATCATACCAATTAATTTATAACATAGTTTAAAAATTCAATCACATTTGATGTTTATACAACACATTCTAGAGAGGGATAAATTGTGACATCTATATATTTATCAATGGTTCAAACTAGTTTCTCTGTTAAAATTATTTTTCATGTCCATAATAATGATTCATATGGGAGTGTAGGATGTTTTTAGGGTTTCCAAGGTTTGATCAGAGCCCAGATCCCTAAAATTTGAGAATGTATGTTGGGATGCACTATTAGGAGAAAAAATGCCTCCCATCCCACATAATGTCCTTGATAAATATAGAATGAGACACTGTGGTGCTAGCTAACACACAATTGTTCTACAATTGTGTCTCCCTAGGTGCATAATCATGCAAAACATTCAGACCTATATGATAGATTCTATTCACATTATTGGTTCACAGTTTGGCCAACCATACGAGAAAAACATGTGCCCCTTCGTGTGTGGGTGAGTCTTCCATTTTTTCTTCAATGGGTGTTTTATTCAAACATTCATTTCCTACTATTTTATCAAGAGTTATCCCCTCTCTATAACAAAGGAAGCCCCCTCCTCCTATCCTCTTAAGTCATTGGGTATGTCTCTCATTTTTAATTGATTGCCTTTATTATCGGAAGCATTGGAAATCCGGAGAGAACATCTACACTCCGCTTTCATTTATTTCTAGTGAAACTCCAACTATGTTGTTCTATTTAGTTGGGACATAATTTTTCCCATTTAAAGAGAATAGGATGATTTATTCTGTATCTCTCATTCTCACTCAGTTCATGTATAGAAAATGTAAAAGTCGAGTGATACATGGTCAATGTGTATGGTTTAGTTCTTTCTCGAATTTTTTATTAATTTATATTTGATTTGGCCTAGTTATATGATCCATACCCTTTAAAATGCATCTCTAAATTGGTTAATAATTTAATATAAAGGGTTTATCATGTCATTTATGACTATAGATAATGAGGAAACCCAAATTTTGGGTGTTCTCCTTGTTAGGAGCCTCCCCCTGGGTGTTCCCACCATGAATATCCTATTTTCTCTTGCCTTGAGATGTTAACCACCATGTTTCGATGTATTTTACCTATGATAAACAACATGAACAAATTAATGGAAATTATATAAGAATAACATGACATGTGTAGGAATTCTTTCCTTAAAATGCATTTCCCATGATCATTCTATATTCTTCACACATTATTAATTAGTAATTATTTCTTAATGTTTCTGTTATACACTTTGTGAATCATTCCTTATACCATTCTATCTGTTTCATTTAACATATTTACATATTTTTCCTTTTTCCTATTAACATATGACTTATTCCATAGTTGGTTGGCTCATATTAAAGTACATGGGTAGCTTATTTAGCATGTGATAAAGAAAATGATTTTTTTTATGAATTGTGATTTGTGAATGATATGCCTTACATGAGTTTGTCTTGGGATTGAACATGGGGCATGACATAATGATGTTGTTTTATGGGGCTCAACATGCTTTGTGAGGGATCTACAATATACACTAGGATCGTCTCTTATCTTGAATTTGACAGGATCTCTAGGAGAATTATTTATACTCAATCATGACACAGGTTCCCTAGGGGAACAACAATGGACAATATTGTTGCAATGATGGTTATTCCAAGCCTCAAGTGATACTCATTCCCCAATATGAGATATCTGGTTAGAAAACATTTTTTAATATACTAAGAGTGATACGAGGGATGCAATTATAGGTCACCTTGTGTGGATATTGTTTTATTGGTTATATCTGAGGCCCATATAGTGACCCTTGTAATTTCTTATAGAATGCCTTGGATGGGATATAGATTCCATACTGGATTTGATGGATGTTTTTTTCGGGTTAATTGTGATTCTATATTATTATTACAATAAGGAATATCTTGAGTGATATTATTAGGGTCTGGCCTCTAAGAAAAATATTAATATTGGGATCAACCAACTATTATTGTCTCATATATGATGACCTATGTATACAACATATTACTTGTATAGGTACACTCAGTTCAGATGTCAGGCTTAAGATGAAGTAGGTAGAATCAATCATGTATCTGTTTATGAACATTGACCGAGGTATTGTTTTCTTATTCATTTAATTACTTTCCTTCCCCTATATTGTTACACAATTAATTTTATAATACACTAACATTATTTATCTATAAACCATTGGTGTTGGCCTACCATGATAGTATCTCTCACCCAGCATGGACCACATTTAGTACCCATAAATACTTCATGTTTGAATGTATGTATAAAGAGAATCTACTCGCTTCTGATTATTGATTGTTTTGATAGGATGGATTAATGTTGTATAGGAACCGAGCTTTTGTTTTTGATGATAATAGTATTTTTGGACATTTTTCATTTTTATATAGCATGTGGTAAATTTATATCTACCATGATTCCCATGTACTCTCTTTTTTATCGTTTCAATCCATTATCATCATCATCATCATGATTTTTATATATTCTTCTCTATTTATCTTTCACCTGTTTATTAATAGTCATTCATTATAATTTTTTTTCACTGTATTCTATTTAGTATTAATTATTCAGTTCTCTTATGTTACTGGTTCATGATTCTAATGATTCCTATTTTTATATAACACATTTCTCTAATCTAATAAATTATTGCATAGTCTCCCCACAAATATACCTTAGGCCCTAATAGCTAGTCGTAATCCTTTAGTGTTTTTAGAGGTGAACATGATCTCTGGTTGACCACCATCTTGGGAATAGTTAAGTGTCTCTCGGTGCGGGACTCTATAATGTTTTATCAATGCATATTTTTATTTCATTCTTTTTATTTTTTAGATATAAGTCTAGGATATTGGGATTTAGTAATGAACATGTTCATATGAGTATATATCCCAACATACATGGGAATCCCATATTAAATAAGATGAGTTAATGTTGTTATTTCTTTATCTTCTAACAGTTTCATGGACTTCACTAATGGGTGACACACATTCTCTTTATTGTTATCACTCTTGATAAAATTTTTAACATTGTGGCAGTTCTTCTAGAATACATTGATGATATGATGGAGTATCATATCATTCATCATAGTAGGAACCATATGACATAACTTTTATGTATTTTTTCTATTCTATATTGAAATAAAACATGTTTTTCCTTTTTTCATGTGATTATTTCACTTCTTTGATTTTTACATATGGAAATTTATTTACTTTCTTAATAATATTGAGAAAAATGTAAATTAATCTTAAAGTGTCTTCCATAAACTAGTAGTGTTTTCCTACATTGGTAAATAATTCTCTATAAGTAGTCCATTGTGGCATATTTATCCACAGATAGTAGGTAACATGGATTTGAATGTGTTATATTTAGGATTAAGTTGCTTCCAAATTTTACTTTATATGGTGTATGGGCCCTTATAAACTTGAAGTGGATATCCGTCAAATTAAACCATTTAAATGGAATTTAAATACATACATTAAATAAAAATAAATATAACCTTTAAAATTAAATAGTAAACTTATATGTGTAATATGATACCTTGACCCACTCCACAAATAAAAGTGGGTAGTATGTTGTGTCTCCCGTGAATCTTATGATACATCTATGACTCTTCCTATAAAATTGACTTCGATATAAGATTAGGATAAGGGTTTTGAGATATGTACCTTTCCTTCTCTATTTCAGCATTACCAATCTATTATAAATGCTTTTTGAGGATTTTTCTTGGAAATTTTCGAGTTATTGCACCATGATGTCCACTTATTGTAAGACAATAAATTGGTGATGATCATACTCAAGAGGTAATTGGCCCTAATCCACCCATAATAACACTTGTATTTCTACATGAGTAACCCCTATAGATATTACACATGGAACCAATTCTATGTTCTGATACAGTTTCAATAGGTTTATGTATTATGTCTGCAGTGCTCCCTAGTCATCCACTACTATAGTAGATATGGCCTCAGATTTCCAATAGTTGCATCCTCCCACCGTATTAGGTGATGGTGGACCTCAGGTTATTGAGTCATGTTTATAATTCATGGTACTAATATCTTCCCTTCTTGAGAAAACTCTAGAGTGAAGGTACATCAATGTTACACACATTTTACTTGATTCCAAAATTTCCTGATAGGATATCATACCAAATATTAACTATCATTGATGATTGGTATAGATAGATTTCTAAATAGCCTTCCATGATCACTTCATTCCCCTGACTCTAAGAGTGTACCATTCTATGGAATTTATTAATAATCAGTTGGGAACTATGAAAATGAATGATTATTCCACTCACATCATCATGATCATGTGATTCACTATATCTTTGACTTCTGATGAGTTAACAATTTCTTGATGATTTGGCGATATGCTTGTATATACTATCCAGTCACTAGTGACTGTTTTATGATTGAATACCATTATAGATATAGTAAACAAAGACCATTTAACATAGTCAAATCTTAGTGAAACTCTAAATATGAGAAGGGGGTTCATTTTTGTCGAAGAGGGAATATTTATATGGAAATAGGAAGCACCATTACGAGGTTGCACATGGGGATAGTTTCATCTAAGTAGATCACTATGTATTATATATGTGGTTGTTGTGAATATTTTGGTCCTTAAAATTTATTACTTCCATGTATTTATGTCTCTCGAAATTCCATTATAGGTCATATCATAATACATACACCAATTCTAGGAGTTCCCCCTTGAGATATGTGGGTACCATTTCTTATGGAGTTTCTTTGTCCTTGAGATGACCAACTTGTACGTCATTTTCAATATAGACTATGTTGTGCCTTATTGTGCGCAAGTGGATTTGTATCATCATTGGGTGTCCTTCACATCACTTGAAAGAATCACATATATTCATAAGGGTGAATGGTATATCCAATAATGTCCATAAATACCAAATATTCTAGGCGAGGTGGAGTAATAGACAAAATAGAGAGTCTATTTATGGGATACCTAGGAATTAAACTTGTGGAATTACCTTATTTGGTGGATTTTTTCAGTGGTTTATTCCCTTACAATTTATTCAGGTTACCTCTTGTGAGAGAGGTTGAGTTAACTATTCAGATAATATCAGGTGTGAAACCAACATCCATTCCTCATTATAGGATTGAACCTATAGTGCTCCAAGAACTCAAAAATAATCTAGAAAATCTATAAGAAAGGGTTTTTATATAACCTAGTACATTACATTGGTGATCACTGGTCCTTTTCACCAAAAAGGTTGATAGTAGCCTTAAATTGTGGATAGATTACCACTGACTGAACCATCTTACGGTGAAGAACCAATATCCATTTCCTCATATAAACAAAATCATTGAACAACTATAATATGAAATTGTATTATGCATGATTGATTTGATGTATGAATACTAATAGGTTCATGTGAGGCAATAATGCATACCACATATGGCATTCTGAATCACATATGTCTTGTACGAGTATATGGTTATATCATTTGGCCTTATGAATGTGATAAAAATCATTCTGGCTATTATGAATCAAGTTTTCCACACATATCATGATTTCATTTTGGTTTACTTATATGTTAAATCATTGTGTATTTTCTCACCATACCCACCCATGCAAACCGGCTTGAGATCAAGATGAATACGCTGAAAGAGAACTAAATACATAAAATGATTAGAAAAATCCACTTTTGCAATTGTAAGGTTCAATTCAGTGGTCATATAATATTAGAGGGAGGTGTAGATATTGACCCAGACATGTTGGGTTTTGTGGTTTCCTGGGAGCATCCAAATAATGTGTTTAAAAAACTCTATTTCTTGGTGATGAATGGCTATTATAGGAGATCCATATTTGAATTCTCCCACATAGTAGTGCCTAATAAATCCATGAATAGGAAGAGTTATATGTTTTTCTAATAAAAAAATTTGAGGAATATTTTCTACAGTTAAAGGGAAGACTGAATTCAACACTTTTCATGTTCCTTCTTGAGATAGTATGGGGAGATACAGTTTAATGTGTGGCTTTAGGAATCCTGTTGGGTATAATTTTAAAGCATGGTAACTGAGTTGTAGAATATGGGTTCCTCCAACTAACACCATATGGGGGGAATTACCCCATTCATGACATTTGGCAAGAATTCATTGTTATTTATGTCCACATTTGGGGGAATTATCTATTGGGTGAGCGTTTCATTATTTAAACATATCATAAAAGTCTAAAATACATATAAACACAACAAGAATAGAATCATTGGTAGTGTATGTGGGTTGAATACTTGACACTATTTTACTTTGGTCTTGTTTATACACTTATTAAGGGTATATCTATGGATGACTCACTAAGCTGGAAGACTTAGATGTCAGCCATCAAGGAGGTGAGCAACGAGTGGAAACTTATGGATTTGTTTCCTCAAATACACCTGGAGGTTCTGTAACAACAAAAAAAAAATTTATAGTAGATCTATTAGTGATATACTTTATTTTGGAGTGGGTTAAGAAGAGGAAACCTTTAGATTACTTAGGAATTTTCAAAAGGAAATGTGTCTCCAGTGGGAACCCACCACCTAGTTGGGGTCTTGATGACTGTCAAACCCTTCGATTTTGTGGGTGTGTTTTGGTGCCTTCATGTATTGGGGAAGAGTTAATGAGGAAATATCATGCCTCTATTTGGGTAGTTCATCTTAGGGTTACTAATATGTACATTGATACATATCATTAGTGTCAATGGATAGGTATAAGGAGGCAGATAAAATATTTAATAAAGAGGTGTTTCACTTGTCAGTGGGTGATGACTGAGCACCAGTGACATCATGAACTCCTACATACTCAATCCATTATTTATTGTAAATTGAACAATGTCCCAATGGTTTTCATGATGTTTATTCAAGAACCCCACGAGGTAGTGATGTAGTATGGGTGATCATCGATAGGTGGACCAAGGTTTCACACTTCCTATTGATCTAGATTACCTTCTCTGTTGATGAGCTCAGAAGGATTTTTATCTAAGAGATTGTGCACCATCCTGGTGTTTACCTATTTAGTTATCTTAGACTTAGATTCCTTCTTCACATCACAATTTTGGGAAGGTTTATAGAAGGTACTAGGTTCACAGTCACTCTTGAATGCATCATATCACCCGTATACCAAGGGGTTGTCCATTCCAACAATATAGGTGTTAGAGGTTATGTTTTTGGGGGAGGTTCCTTGGAATATAATACACCTCTAGTAATTTTTTCCTATAATAATAGATTTATATAACCATTTAATATGGGTAAATATGAGTCTGTTTACCATAGGCTATTCCATTATCCTCTATGCTGGTTAGAGTTAGGTGAGGCACACTACTAGGTTTTCATCTCTTTCAGGTGACTTCCAAACATTTCCAACTAGTTGAAAAGTGTATGGATATATATCAGTCCAAGGAGAATACTTCTACCAACTATAATTGTATACCAATAGACTTTGAGGTGGGATTTGGGTTTTTTTAAATTCTCCCATATTGGGTCACAAATGAATTTAGAGGCATGGAAAGTTATCACCTCGATATGAACTGCCTTGGGAGATAGTAGAGAGAGATGGTCTAGTAGAATAATGGTTTCATTATACTCAGAGGTACCATTCCATTAACTAATCCTTCTAAATAATCTATCCACCATGTCATCATGAACACATGTATCATTCATTTGACCCTCAGGATATTGAGTTAGAGGAATATGAATCCTTCAAGGAGCATCTATTAAGTATCATTCATCTGAGATTAAAGGCTCTATAAGGAAGTTTAGTTACTCTAATATGGGTGATATAGTATCATAGGAATAGATAGGATCTGTACTCAGAGAGAGAGGTTGATGTATGTGTGTAATGGATGAATCTTTTTATATAAGATATAATACCTCCATTGGAAGGGAAACTCATGGATGAGTTGTCTTAAATAGGTGAGTTTGTAATTTCCACTATTTTATCAAAGGTATAGATTTTTTTTTTCAGTTTAAATTCTTTTTATTGGGCCAAATAATGATTCTGATGGGAGTCAAGGATGTTTTTGCATTGTTTTAGGATTTTTAGAGCCCAGATATCTGAAATTTGAAAAATAAGACTGGGCCTAATGGTTAAGAAAAACCAAGGGGTATGAGACAATAGGATGTTGGGTGCCGAACAGTTTGTATGCAAGCAAGATACCCTAGGTTCACATCCATATATGATTTTAGGCATCATATATAGGTTCCTATCATATGGTTATCACATGATTTGTCCAACTATGTAGCCAAACATGCGACTTGGTATGTGTGGGTGAATTTACCTTTTTCCCTAATGAAGTGATTTATTAACTCTCACCTCATACTCCTATTTTTCATTAGAAGTCTCCCCAACCCCTCACGCATAATTCTTCCTCCTCCAAAAAACATGGTCCTTCGACATCATCATAATTTTTCATCTTTCTCCTTCACTATCTAAAGCATCAGGATGCTTTAGGGGATCTCTAAATTTCTCTTGTGTCTATTTCTAGACTACATCCTCCATTATTTTACCATTTCTGTGCGACCTCATTTTCCCCCATTTATAAATCATTTAATCATCTCTTTTATATCTATCATTCTTGACTGATTCAAAAATTAACAACTGATGAGTGGAATTCTACAACTTCAAGGTAGGTGTTGTAGTTTTTTCCAACAAGTTATGTTACTTTCTATTTGATGCACCATTATTTTTATTCACTTACCCTTCTATTGGTTCCCCTAAATGAATATGTAAATTATGTTCAGTGGTTTCTCAAGTCAGTTGTGGCCTTAGATAATGTGGAAACCCATTTTTTATGTTTTTATCTTTGTTGGGATTCTCCCCTTTTTTTCCTACCATAGATGGTCTATTTTCTCATGCATTGGGATGTTAACAACCATGTGTGAGTTTGGGGTGGTACCATGATAAATGCCTAAAAAAATGGAATTAGTGTATGGATTAATGGTCACATGTAAGTCTTTTTTCCATAAGATTTATGTCCCATGCTAATGCATTATGCTTTAGGATTTATGCCATATGAATTATTGCTTATTGTTTATGATTTATGCCATGTGAATCATTCCTTATACCATTTTCTTTCTAACGTGTGCCTTTTTATAATGAAATTATTTATTCTTATTTCCCTGTGTGTTGGGAAAAATTTTATTTGATCATATTCAAGGACATGGCCTGATTGTTTGTCATGTGACAAATAAATTCCTTATTGATCAATGGTGATATTTGATTTTTTTTCTATACATGTGTATAGGCTGACATCGAACACGAGTCCCGAATTAATCACATTGTGGATGGGATCGTCATGCTTCATGATGTATTTTCATGATTCACTAAGAAAATCCTTTGGAATTCCTTGGATATGCTCTCTGGATGGATTATTTATACTCTTGAGTGACTCTTGTTTCCTAGGGGAGAAACTGTGGATGTTTTCATTGAATATATGGCTATTCCATGCCTTAAGTGATACTCTGTTTCCTATGTGAGATACCTGGTACATACTTAGATTTTACCATACCAACAATGATACTAGAAATGTCTTAATGGATAATCTTGGATGGAATATATGGTATTGGTCATATCGTTGGATCTTGTAATAACCCTTGGAATGCCTCATTGATAACCTTAGACAGGCTGAAGATGCCATACTCGATTTGAATGATGTTTTGTTCAGATTACATATGTTACTATATTATTAATAAAATATGAGAATGATTCATTCATATTATCAAGGTGTGACCTGTAAGCCAAATCAAATGTCTGGGATCCACAAAATTTTATTTCCTTGTATATGATGAACTATGTATACACCTTATTACTTATACAAGTACCCTCAGTTTAGAAGTCTATCTTATGAAAAACTAGCTATAATTTCCCAGGTATCCATTTAGAACCTGGATAGTGGTTTTATTTATTTATTGAAATTATTTGAACTGTATTTGCACACAAATCATTTTTTATTGCACAATCTGGATTGGTCTAGAAACTGTTGTTGGTGGCCTATAGATATTATATAATACACCTTTCATGGGCTACCTGTGGTACCCAGGAAAAATTATTGAATGTAGGTATGGATAAAGGGAACCAACCATCTTCCAATGATTGATTATTTTCGTAGGATGTAAAATGGGAGAAGATGACTATGCCTATGCTCAAGATTCTAGTATTATTTTTTGGAATTTTATAATTTTTTTATAGAATGTGGTGTATCATTGTATTCATTGATTCCCATGTAGTATATTTTTCTATAGTTACATTCCATCAACAACATCATATTTTTTATCTAATCATTTCTATAATCATATGCCTATTTATTATTTCTCCTTCATGATTATTATTTAATTTCGACTACTATCTATTTAGTATTTCTTCTTCCGCTTTGGTGGGTTACTAGCCTGGTCATAGTAGTTTTTTCATCCATTTTTTATTATTTCTTATATAACACTATGATCCACTTTCATCTATCAGGAAATAGTCTCCCCCTAAAAACATCCTAGTCCTTCAATGCGAATCATAATCCTCTATATTTTGGAAAGGAGAGCATGTGGTCATGTTTCCCACCACATCAGGGCTCCATTAAGTGGCTCCTGGGGTGGGATGGTATAAAAACCTACCTCAAACTCATTTCTCAAATGGTTACAATAGGATTCAATAACACAAAAGAATGAAAAGAAAATAACATAGGCCCTAGACTTAATATTCTTATATTATAATAAATTCAAAAAGAAAAATAGCCGTAGTAGAAGATAAAACAAGTTGTACCTCAAGGGACTCACTCATTGTATCACAACCAAGACAAAAGTTAGTCTCTATAAAAAGATCATTTAATGGAAATAGATTGTATCAAGAAGAATCATCACAAAAAGAACAATTGATGTGAAATGTAGTGAAATAGATGTTATGTTACTAATAAAATTGAAGAAGAAAAAAGATCAATTATTCGAGGAGGCCCAATGAAAGAATAATGAAGATCAATCACTTTGTGAAATGATTCAAAAGTAGATAAAATTCCCAAAATATCATGGGTGAGATCTTGAGTTTAATTAGTAGATCCTAAAAATTCACATGTACATTTCACAAAAACCTATAATCCACACACATTTCAGGAGGTGAATCTTGGGCCCACGACCTGAAATCAACAAAACTAATATATGCTTAAAAAGGTGTCACCATGGTCATAGAAATTCCAATAGACCGCTTTACAATATTTATGATTTCAATTTCATGTAAACCTTTAATTCATTACACAAATTAATGAATGATCCTAATAATAGATTCACATTGTGTAACCAATTTATGATGTTAAAATTCTAAGCCTCGAAATTATATTGATACATTTAGAATAATCCAGGAGGTCAATCCAAATAAAAAAAGGCAATCTCTTAATTTTTTCTCGTTTATAAGAAGGCTCCATAAATTAAAATAACAATAAATTCATGAAAATTTGTTCATATTCCCCATCCAATTTTCTCCATCCTCGGAAGGCCCAAAACATACCCTAGAAACATGGAAAACAAAAATAATGATGAGAGATACATAAAAAAATTAAAATGATATGACAATATTCTCACAATAGAAATTTCCATCCCTATGAAGTCATTGGAAGAATGGTATCAATAAACATGTAAGGCCACTTCTCCCTCATTAAAGAATCATTCTACTAATTCTCATTAGAATCATATCAATATCACCATAATATTATGATCAACAAAATATAATTCCCACAAAATACATTAAACTAAGAGTGAAAGGTCACTAATAGCTTATATATAAATAAAATTGGATGTACAACTAAATTAATTCCTAAAATTATAACATGAGAGAGATCATGATAGTATTTTTGAGCAGAGATATATGGAAGAAATCTTGAATACCTTCCAACTGAACTAAAAATGTATATCGATAAATAATATATACATGCTAATTAGTGACATGAAATGGTACAACATAACGTCTATCAATATTATCTAATTTAAGATGAAATGGTATAAATTATGGGAAAATTTATAGAAAACACATTAACTAATTAAAAAGTTCAATGGAAAATGATCATGGTCCATATAACATTTCATGCAACTCAGAGATGTAACCGGTGACTGATATTTATCACGAATCATCTAAAGAATTTAATGAATGAAACATGATCCTACCAATGAGGCCTCACCAACCTATTACTAATAAATAGGTCACCTACATGGGTGTCCGTACAAAGCCTCAAAGGGGACCATTTTTACTATAAACTAATAATTGTTGTTATATGAAAACTAAACCAGTCTAAGATGGTTATCCCATGTCCCAATAACCACTTGGAATATCTTCCTAAACCTTGAGATAAAACACAGATCCCTGGCCAAAAAAATGGTAGAGGGAACCCCATCTACCCTCACAACCTCTTTCACATACATCATACCAAGGTCATCAATGTTGGTGGTATCCCTAATTATAATGAAGTGAGCCAACATTGTCAACTAACCAATCACTACAAATATTGAATTCCTATCCCAAGAGTCAACGGATTTACAACAAAAAAGACCATTGATACTTTTTCTAATTTTAAAACCAACACCTAAAGAGGATGGAGAAAACCATAATGTTTTAAATTCTCTTCCAGAACCTATAGGAATGTGTAATAGGGAGACACATTATCAGCGATGGCATGATTCATACCCGACCACGTGAACAATTATACCAGGTCATAGAACATATTCACAGTTATAGGATGAATGGAACCAAAATAACAATGATACTCAAAAAAATTTATCTCCTCATAGATGTTGTGATGAAAAAATAATTCACAAAATAATTAATATCATCTAAAGGGAGAGATAAAACTAAAATAATGCCCCACCAAATAGGATCTCTTGAATTCCCCTAAATTCATCATCATGATACTGTTCCAATAGAATATTATCATAGAGAGATGATGTTAACTGAACAATTTTCAGAACCATACATGAAATTCCCTCTTGAGTATCTTGGTGTAGCCGAGAGAGGAGATTCATAATGTTCCAGTCCACCATTGATTCTAGTACATCCTTTTAGAGAACATTTTTCCTGAGAGTTTCTTCAAATGAATTCCCCTATCTTAGAGTGTAGTAGATGTAGAATTCTAATTTCTGGGGGTATAACACTCATAGACTCTATCTAAGATTCAATTACTTACTAGAAATGAGAATGCATCAAATCATATTGTAAAAAAGATTGTTAAACTGTCCAAAAATGTGGTGTCCACATTTAAGCATATTCATAACTATTCAAAGATCCATATAATGAGTTGGGTGTTTCTTCTCACACAGGAGATGATGTAAATAGAAATAAGGTAACACATGATTGTACTATATAAGAATTCAACCGAAAAAAGAACTATAATAATAACATAAAACCATATACCCTTACCAATATTGGGTAAGATCAGAATAAGAGATAATGTCAGAATTCATTTCAGTTCATTGAAATAAGATAGAATAATTGAATCCCATAAAATTTAACCCCTATACTTGTAAGATAATGAGAATGAGTCACCAACAATGAGAAATAATTGATGAACCACTAGGAGTATCCAGAAAGGAAAAGGAATCATTGAATCTCAAAGTTATTTTATGGATCTTACCATGACAAGATAGTATTAAACATCTGAAGATAACCTAATAATCCATGATTATAAATCACATAACCGAAGAACATAATGATTTAAATCCAACAATAACATTTTAAATGTTAACCATACAAATAGTGACTCTACATGAATTCCACAAGCAAACTAAAATGGTTCTAGTGATCACAATAATATCACAAACAAACCAAAATATCATCAATGAATAGTACAACAAATGTGTTGATATACTAATGGAATATTGGATTCTTAACCTATATAAAAAATGTAGTGTTATTCAAAATAAATGAAAGCACAAGATATTTTTTAAAATTCATACCAACTCTTTAATGTTTTCATAGGTATATTGGACTCCTGAACTCTAGGCTGATGATAAAATGGTCAAATATTTATCTTCTAAAACCAATTTTACCTCTTCAACCAGTCAAATGAATCATCCACATGGTGAAATGAATTCTTGTTCTTAATAGTTACCAAATTAAAATTATTATAGTGAACACATAAGGGAAGTGAACCATAAGAGTTTGTGGAAAAGAGAATTAGGCCTTCCCATGATGAAACATTGAGGAAAGGAAAATCATCATCATTAGATCATGAAACTGAATCATGATCTCTTTTACCTCCACTTCTTCCATTGAATAACTAGGCATCGAGATCGAATGTATATTTTTCCCTAGATAAGTAGTAAACTCTAACTACTAATCTAGAGGAATAACTGATAAATAATCTGAAAAAATTGGGAAAATTAATGATAATGAATGGAAGAATACAAAAAATGAAAATTCATTAGGCTCAACTAAAATAACAGAAAAAAATACTCTGATCTTGGAGGGATGGTCCTGCAAGGCTAAAACTGGGATCCCACTCTCCCTAAAACACCTATGATGTCCTATAGACAACAAATAATGATACATTACAATGATAAAAACCATTATCATAATGTTGATAGGTAAAATTGTCCATATCAATGATGATGTCAAACATATCCAAATCAAGAAGGAGAAAATTCTGGACTTATTTTTCATTGACTATTAAATGAACATAGAACAAGACCAAGAATACTACTCTTACCACTTTCCAAGAGGTTTCATTAAATCTATAAATAATTACATGATTTTCATTATATATTTATGTGTATCCAAAAAAGTGTGAGATATAGGCAAGTATAATTGAATTGTACAAAATAAAGATGTCATTAATAAAGATGAAATATATTTGTTACCTCTCACTCCCACTAAAACTACGTCTACCAATGCTAGAAACACATCCACTATATAAAATTGATTCCCTCGTGAGACTTATTACTAGTGCACTATATACATTTAAGCATCTTACTACACAATAGTGTCCTTCATTGCTAATATTCCTTGAGTATAACATGTCATAGGAGTATCCTGATCTAATATATATGCATTAATAACATCATGTTACAATTATTATGTATTCCTAAACCCCAATTTTTTATTGTATTGGATGGGTTTGAATATTGGTTGTTGTGGATGAGAACATTAGAAATTATTAATGTTTTCGGATAGTTCACAATTGGTGAACAGTTTTCCCAAACATTGTGTCTTCTAAGTGGAAACCATGAAAACCTAAATAGTAGGGGTTCTCAAGGCCACTGCACGGTTTAAAAACCCATGAAACCATGTGTATAGTTTGTTCTAACCATGTCACCCAGGACATCAAACAATGCATATGGGTTTTTAATAAAAAAATTGGCTTAAAATTCCTATAACATGCTTTTTAGGTCCCCTATGGACTTATATGAACCCATACTAATTTCTTTATCCATGGAGGCTTACAATAAGAGTTTTCTATTCCTCTACACCCTTATTTATGTCAATATAGGGAAGGATAATGATAATATATTTTTTCATAGTTATATTCTTAATTTTTCTCTTCCTTTCGTTATCTCTCTTTTAATCCCTTGGGTTTTTGGTATCTCCATGCTATTTAATGATCTAATAACATTAATTTCAGAAGATGGATGTAGGTGTCATTACAATATTACATTGTCATCATTCCTCATTTCAGATTCCCAATTATCGTTTGGAGCTTCGAGATACGATGATTCTAAGGTTGGTGGTTCCATTTTGAATGGAAAATTTAATTAACCATAAACTGCTTGATTTAATTAAATTTCATTCAATTCAATGTGTGTGATTTGATTCTTATGATGTTAAATTGTTAGAAACACAAATCTATTGAATAAGGGGATTTGGATATGAAATTGGACTTTGGCATAAAATTGTGGAAAACCCCCAATTCCATTTAAGTGGGGATTTATTGTGAAATTGATGGAAATTTGTAAAATGTATATTGTTGAATTTAAGCATTCAAAGAAGATTGTAAAATTTAATTATTAATTAATTTAAAATTATTGTACACAAAAAATTGTTAAAAATGGTTGGGATAGAATCCTTTAGGATTTATCTAGGGAAAATTATTTGTTTGATTAAACACTGATTTTTTATTTTAGATGGTAATTGTAATGTTCAAAATTGGAGAACTAAAATGATTTTATTTTAATATTTTTTAAAAATAAATTAACCATCATTGTTTGATAATTATAGCACATGAAGGATTGGGTAGTTATTTATTTATATGGTACGACACTCAATGAGTTACAATGTTTCACAACCTAAATAAAGCATGTCACATCCATGATAGGGTAGTGATAAATTCCACATGACTAGTATTGAAGGGGATGTGGGTATACACATATTTTTACGTCACCTTGGGTGTGTTTAATCCTATAGCTTAGAACTATCATACCTTTAGGTATGTTAGGTCCACTAGGTTAGTTACCCTGAGGGGGGGTGAATCGGGGAAAGAAAGATTAAAACAACTACCCCTATATATCTTGTCTCACTATTAAAAATGACTATCTTCTCTCTCTTTCCTATAGCACAGTATAAACAGAAACTAAATCATGCATAGGAAACATCGATTTTTTACTTGGTTCACCCTCACTGGGCTACGTCCAAGGAACATACACCAGCGATGTGCCAATGTACCAAATCCACTAAAAGCACACTACTGTTTACAATGATTGGGACAGATCACTTCTATTCTCAGCCTCACTTCCTTTGCAATGTTTATGGTAAGCTCACTACTTTGCCAAGGGTCACTCCCTATTTCTCTCTCTCTGGATCACTGGTGGTGGAGAGGATCACCTTATTCCTCTTCCTTTGCACACATCTTTGGAAAGGATCCACTCACAGTTTATAGACCTGTAGGTCTCTTCATTATCACTAATTAATGCATCATCTATTGTATGAAGATTCTATATTGACGTAAAACATTCACTTGTAAATGAATCTCACTTTGTACTAAAGGTACCAGGTAATCTTCCATCTTTTGCGTATCCCTAAATAGACAGGCATGCTTATACCATACCTGGCGCGCTCCTCTAAGCTGGCGCGCTAGTACCTATGTGCATGTTCAATCCAATGGAAAATTTCACCTCAACCACTTGCGCAACACTTGATACTTCAACTCCAATCTTGGGTGACTCACACCCTTTCTCACCCAAACCACTTAGGGAGCACAACTATCAACTGGCGCACAACTTCTGAATATCTTTATACTTGCACGACCACATCATCTACACGCTGAAATTTGGAATCACTCTGAATGAGGAGGGGTCAAGCTCTATTTATAAGAATTTGGACACCCTGACCGAAGTCGTACAAGTCTCCTCTCGGTGTGCAAGTCCAGCCGCCATAGTCCCTGCCACGCTAGTCACATGCACGACAAAACCCAAAACATGGTCGCCCCTTTTTCCTTTTCAATATTTTGATGCTCTGATCTTGAAAAAAATATGGCACACAAGTTTACAAGCCTCCAAGACACTGGTGCACAAGTCCCTTTTCCAAAAAAACTTCTCTCCATTTGTCGATTTTGAGGTCCAAAAATTTGGCAAACACTGGAAAACGATGCCACATTGTATCATTTCTTTTAGAAATGCCTCCAGATCGACTATTATTTTGTCAAAATTCTTGAATAAATCATGGATTGTTAACATCATCCCATGAACTCGACCTGACACCATTAAATCCCCTTTGTCATCAAATTTGTATATCATGGTTTGCTTTGTCTACAAACACAACAGGGAGGCCTACTTTGTCAACAAACGCAAACACCTCAAAAATGATTCAATGATACCTTGAGGGATTTTTTCCCATCATTGTAGATGACCATGTTGCTCTCTTATTTAAATTAGATATATTAATATATTTCAACTTTTTTAATCTGTTTTATATGCCTTCGGAATTTAGATAAATAGTTTTATATAATAAAAATTAAGACATTTTTAATGTATTTCTGTTATTTGATATGTAAAGAATGATTTTTCTAAAAATTCTTTTGAAATAAAAAATACATATATTTAAATTGTAATTAATTTTATTTGGTTAAAAAAATATTTCAATCTATTATGGAATCCTAAGAGACCGTACTTAGATTTTAGCTCACCTTTAACTATTTCATCTGGTGTTTTTAAATTATCCACTTCTAGGTTCAAGAAGGGGTAAATCACCATATAGAGGATGCTCTAGCTATAGATTCTTGGAATTAGTGTTTTAAATACATTGGGAATTGGGTTATCTATCATATTTTTCTGGTACTTTACTATATTACCATGGGATGTTTATACCTATTTTATTTCTGGTACACTTCTACCATAAGATGTTTTCTTTTCTGCATTCTATCTTGATTATCTTACTTCAACAACGTTTGGGTAAAATTCATAACCAGTCTATTTTGTATGATTATAGTTGCTAGTTTGAAACCCATGGGAATCTAGAATGCACTTTTATCTATGAAAGGAATAGCTTAGTTATCGTGTTACCATGGTACCCAGGTAGGTTTGTGAAAAAAGTTATATCCTATCTATAGGTTGATCATCTTATTTTTTTGATAGTATGTAGATGTCTATTCATGTCAGGACAATAGAGGTAGTTGGGATTGATTGTCTGGTTATCTCTCACTACAATGAACTATAATTCAATATGGGTGGTTATGGAAAGATGTATTAAGGATTAGTTCTATTCCATTTTGTGAATTTGAGTGGGATAGATTGAAATCCAAATCTCATTATCGGTTTGTTGGGATTAATTTTCACTTATTTATTTATTTGTGTGTTTATACGTTGTCTTAAATGTTCTCTTATACTTTGTGTATCATCATGCCTATGAGAATATGAATGAATTATATCCATGTGGAAATTGATTCTTGTCCTTAGAGAGAAAATTCTCTTTTGGAATCAATTCTAGTACTAGTGATCATGCATACTATCCAATATCTAGTAGAGGGTCCACAACCAGTCCTCATTTAGGATCTCGTTTTGTAACCTTTAGGGGTGATATCTAAAATCCTTCTTGGGAGATGATTTTACAATATCCACCAGTGTTACATGTTCCAAATGATCATAAAATGGATGAGGAAATGTAGAGAAGGATTGAGTACATGATTCAATTCATAGAGAATACTTATTAAATTAATGGGATGTGTGCCACCCTATTGCTGGAATGATCAGGAAGAAGATGTTCATACACTATGGTGATCGATAAGAAGCATTAGGACTTAGAGTACATGGACATAAATGATATTTAAATAATATTATTCTATCTATATATAATAGTTTTGATAATGTTTTGTGAGTTTTTAAAGCTTAACCATTATGACAAGACAATGATAGAGTTTTCAATAAAATAAAGTGATTGTGTAGTTTTCACCTAAGATAGTATCAAATGTGAAGTTAATGAATTGATGGTTTGAGTTGGGACATAATGAAGATATGATATCTCATTTTTTCTTATTGATGCTTCCTTATTATACTATGGTGATGGATAATGTGATGATGGTTAAAATATACATAGCTGTCATGTTAATGTTTCTGGGGGTTTATTTTTCTCTCAATGGAAGTGTGAGTTCTATTAAAGGAATGTTAAAGTGCGATGATTCATAGTGTGGGCCTTGAAGGAAGATTTATTCTAAATCTTATATAGTGTATGGAATAGATCTATTGATTTGTTACCAGTGTGGAAAGCCTATTCAATCAAAGAGGGTTTTAACTGATTTGCACAATGAATTAGTGGCTACTGCTGACTCATTGGTCACTTATAGAAGTAATTCCTTGTTTATTCCACTCAACATGGTTGAATGGGGTCATTATCACCAAACAAAACTATTAGGATATCAGAAAATTCTTGTACAAAATGGTTACAACCAATGGTATCTTAAACGAATCCTCTTCACATAATGGAAGAGTCTCTTGGGGAAGTGGATTTTGGTCCAGCGACTATGAGAGGTACCATTACTATATATTCATCATTGGTGATAGATTAATATAATACTGGGGAACCACATTCATTGATTTCAACACATATATTAATCTACTAAATAATCCTAGAAATACATTATCTTTTGTAGTGGACATTAACACACCCCTTGGAATGATGAGATAGTAGGGTCTCTGAAGTCCCTCTTTTGTTTTCTCACTAACAGATGTTGATATTTCTTATATTTTTATGATTCTCAACATGAAACGAATTGTTGTCATTATTAGGATGGATTAGGTCGTTTCCAATTAATCCCAAATTTATTATTTTCATCATAGGGTCTCCATAACTACATCCGATGGTGTATTCCATTTCTTCCTAGAAGAATGGGACCCAAGGATGAGCAGAGATGAACCTCCTTATCTGTAGTAGTGGACGTCAATATCTATGTTTTCTTTTCATATACAACAGTAATATTTGATTGATTATCTCCCTCCAGTTTTCATTGAGTCTCCTAACACATTCCCTTATAACTTTTGTGGTTTTCCACTGGTATGGGAGGTAGAGTTATCTATCTATTTAGTTCGTGGTAATCAACCAGTTTCTATTCCATCACCCCATGGAACCAATTTAAATGAACGTGTTGTAGATTATGTTGGATGATATTTTAGTAAAATGCTTAATATGCATGGGTATTTCACTGAGCCTAGTGCCAACTCTATTTTTTTAGAATGATGATGGTTTCCTTTTACCTGTGTGTCTGTTACTAAAAAACAAAACAAAGACATGGTAAAGAATAAATATATTTTTCCATGGATGGATTATCTATCTGACTAGTTAAAAGTGTCGTGTTGGTTCTCATAGATTGATCATTGATTTTGTTACCATCTATTGAGGTAAAAAGAATCTGACTTTCAGAAAACTACCTTTTAGGGCATGTATAACCATTATGAGTACCTTATCATGACATTTAGTCTAAATAATACTATCACATTCATAATCGGTTTATTGAACATGAATTTCAATGAGTAGCTTGATATCTTTGTGGTTGTCTTGGCGGATAACATCCTAGTATACTATAACATCAAAGCGGATCAGGTATGTTATCATAGAGAAGTTTGTGAATTTTTTAGAAATCACCAACTCTATGCCAAGATTTTAAAAATGGATTTCGATATTCGATAAGTGATTTTCTTGAGACATTTGATGTCGTAACATAGTATTTTTTTGACCATGAGAAGTTTGATGTAGTTATGATATGGTAGAAACCAATAATTGTTTTTTTAGTTTTTGATCTTCCTATGTTTAGCTGGATATTATCACTAGTTTGTAATGGAATTTATAATTTTCATCTCTTTGTTGACTAATCTAACTTAAATGAGAATAAATATTTATTGGGATGTAAAATTTCCATGATCATTTACTAATATGAAATGTCTTTTTAAGACATTTCTTGTGTTGACTCTTCCAAATTCTTGGCATGGCTATGTGGCCTTCGTTAATGCATTAGTTTCAGGTGTGGGTTGTGTTATTATGTAGGGTGATCATGTCATTGATTATGTCTCTCATTATCGTAGTACACATGAAAAGAATTATCCTTCCCAAATCCGAAAATATAACGATGTGATGAACTGACTTAAGAGTTTTTGGCATTGACATTACGGTGAAAGGTTTAATGTGTACTGAGTCTAAAATAACATGAGTTATATATACTCCAAAAAATATTTATATCTCCTCTATAGGAGTTGGGTGGAATAAATTAAATCATTTTTCATATAAAACACAAATACCATGGAGAATGGAAATGTCATCACAGATTCATTGATCAGGAAAGATCCAAATTATGCTTTGAAATAATATTTGGATGAGTGTAACATGATGGTTCATTATTATATAGTTAAATTTTGGATTTAGGGAATCAAGGGATGATATTTCTTTAGTCAGTGTTTCGATGAAATCCACTCTTCTCCAGTTGATTCTTCTTGTACAACAGCATTATTATGATTTCTTAAGAATTAGAGACTCTCTTTATAGTGGGGAGACTATTACATATTGGTCATTCTCCACTGAGAGAATTCCTACTATCAGAATCAATTTAGTGTGACAATAGTGGTAAAAATACATGTAATGGTGGTATTTCTATATTTCATGGTGGGTTGCGAACCTATGATCCTCAATTATAATCTATGGCGTATGGCATAAATTCTACTAGCTATGTATGAGGTGGGTTATTTTCAATTTTTTCGCTCATTATTGTACATGACAACATGTTAAATAAGATTATCAAATCCTTATAGTTTTCTTTAGATACATCTAGTTCGTTCTAGGAAGGGGTAGGAAATATCAATTTCATTGTGGTTTAGTTTCCACAAACCATGTTAACGAATAATGTGATATGGTTTCCGATCGATCATTTAAAAATTTAACTAAATTTATACCCATTTAAGATACAACAAATGTTGAGGTGTTTGGAAATATTTATAAGAATTACATTGTCTTATTTCATGGAATTTGATTTAATATAGTCTATGATAGGGATCATCGGATCACTTCTTGTTATTAGAGTTTCCTTCAGGAGGCACATGGTTATATGTTCTATTTGAGTATGGCATATCATCCACAGATAGAAGGTTGTACTTAAAGTGTTATACATATTCATGAGGATATGAATCATTCTTATTTTTTTGACTTTAGTGGTGCTTCAGATGAACATATTAGGATGGTTGTGTTTTCATATAATAATTGTTATAAATATACAAAATTAATGGATAATGTTGTTTCATTGTATGTTCATCCCTTTATATCTCTATTGTGTTTGTTAGATATTGTTTAATGTTCATGGGTTGGATAAAGTTTCATTAAAGAGATGTTAGAAAAGATTAACTTTATTCGTCAGAGAATGTTGACATCCCATATCCTATATAAATTTCATGTTGTTCATCATCATAGACCCATTGAAGTTTTCAGTTGGTGGCCAGGTGTTCTTTATGGTTTCACCATTGATGGGCCATTGATGACTTGGGAGGAAAGGGGAACTTTCTCTTTATTTTGTGGGACCTTTTGAGGTTCTCTATCATGTGGAAAAATTTCTTATTATTTAGAACATTACCCTCACTTAATGTCTATACATATTTGTTCCATGTATCTAAATTATTAACATATCTATCTGATCCATCTCATGTTCTTATATAGAGTGATATCGAGGTTGAACCTGATTTATCCAAGACTGAACAACATGTCAAAATTTTGGATTCCCTAACCAAGGTACTTTATAGGATGAATATACCTTTGGTTTGAGTGATAGGGAAGAACGAGTCAAATTATAATGAGATGTGGGAGATGGAGGCACTGATAGGACACTAGTGGCCTCATGTTTTTGCATGAAAGATTCTGAGTTTGATTTCTAATGATATAATGTTTTTATGATGGGGAGTTTGTAACATATTGTTACTGTTTATAGGTATTCCTAAACCCATATTTTTTCATTCTTTGGTTGATTTTTTTGGGGTTATTTCAGGTGAGGAATTTGTAAAATTTGAATGTTCTTCACTAGTACATGATTGGCACATGGTTTTCCAAACCATATACCATCTAAGTGGAAATCATGGAATCCCAGATAGTAAGGTTTTAAATGCATAGTTCAAGGTTTTACAAATGGTGTTCCTACATAGTAGGTACATTGCACCTTGGAAAAAGTGGTGCATAGCTAGGGTTCATGGTTTGGTCTCACCATGCGGCCTTGCCAAGCTAACCATGTGTATGGGTTTTTTAATCCAAAAAAATGTTTTATACTTCTCCAAACACACCTTTTATGTCCCTAATAGGCATGTTAAACTCCATAAATATTTATTCTTCTTTTTTCAGATCCAAATTTCAGTTTTCCGCCCCTTCTACACCCATCTAGAAGAAAATTATTACTAGGAGAATGATGGTCGATCTTCTCCCAGTTTAGTTCCACTTTTTGATTTATTCCTATCTCTATCTCTCGTCTTTTCCTTAGGGTATTGTGGATCATCATTATATTTTAAGATATAATAACCATTTTTTAGAGTCATGGATCTAGGTGTTATTTCTATATTATATTTTCATCATTAAATGATGTGAAGCCTAATTAGGGTTTGGTGTTTCGAGATCTCATGATCCCAATATAGGTTGTTCCATTTTGATTTACCAATTTAATTAACCATGACCAACTAGATTTTGTTAAATTTCATTCAATTCATTGTGTGGGATTTGATTCTTATGAAATTAATTTTTTAAAAACCTAATACCACTAAATTGGAGGATTTATATTTGAAATTGGATTTTTTAGTCATAAAATTGGGGGATAACCCCAATTTGAATGAATTGGTGATCTACTATGAAATTGAGTGAATTGTTTGAAATTTAAACTATGATTTTGAATTTTGATAATTAACTGTGAATAGATTTCAAATTAATCTATAAAAAAATGTCATGAAATGGTTTTTATTGAAACCATTGTGGTTTATCTTATAAAAATGAATTTTTTTATTAAAAACACATTTTGGTTATAAAATGGAAATCAACATTCTTGAAATGGGATAATGGGATGAATTTCATTTTAAAATGTTCTTAAAATAAATTTCTCATCATTTTTTGTTTATTAAAGAACATGAAATCCTATGTAGTTTGTGAGTCATTTTGGATAACAGACTAATATTTACAATGTTTCAAAACATAAATGCACCTGTCACATCCCTGAAGAAATCGTGATGATTTCATATTGACATTAATCAAAGGGGATGTGTGTATATGCATATTTTTAGGTCACCCTTAATTTTGGGAATTGTATAGACTGGAACAATCATACCTTTTAAAATATGAACATGTTTCTATCTTTATCATATTTAAGATATATATGTATTCAAAATTTTCCATAATATTTTAAAACCCCAAACCATCTATACAGTACTATTATATGAAACAATGTACATAGAATACAAAAAAGGGATACCAAGCCATTAGGGGGAGGGAAATGTGTATCTCGTTACCATTACCAAAAATATCATCCGAAATTCCCTTGGGATGGGACAATAGTGAGACATACTCCATGAAGGGGGTATCATGGTAGGCCTGTGAGGCCAATAAGTCAGCAGTGTGGTTTCCTTAATTCCATGTGTGGAGAAGTTTTGTCTTGTTTGATATAAATTCCATGCAAGTGAAAACTAGATAAATTATATTCTTGTGGTGGAAGACATGTCTTTGAGGGAGCTCCAAATATTTTTTATTCGGTATTCATAGTATCATGAGGGATCCAATAAGTATGGAATAGATTAACCCCATTTAATATAGAATTTTCATCATCTATGAAAGAGTTTCCCATCCCATAGAACATAACAATGTAATTCAACATCTATCCCATGAAATCTTAGACCACTCCCCTATGTATTTCCCCTACCTATTAAGAACCATATGTATTTAATTTGAGGCCTTTGCATTGTGGAGACCATCAAACCCATCAACCAGGCTTTGTAGGTCTAGGTTCCACAGAAGGGAGGCCTAGGAAAATTGATCTTCTAAGGGAGATCCTGTCAATATTGTGATTTAAAAGGCCCAAAAAATCTGCCATAAAACATATGAATTTCACCACCAGTGTCATTCCAGTCCAAGGAGATCTATTATAGTGAACTGGATTTTGATCTTTCCAAATAGACTAGTATTCGACTGAAGAGGATGACACATAAATTATCATCATGGACATTCCTAAATGACTCACCAAACTAAAATTTAATGAACTCCCCCAAAGACTCCACAACCATTTAGGTGCCATTGAATCCCCATAGTTTGATCCATATCATTCATTACAAGTAACATTATAAGAAAAGGTGCAAGGTGGTCTCATAAATGTTGGTCAAACAATGTGAACATTTGAAAATGTGGTAGACCCCTTTTATCTTTATAACTACATCCATGGGGATAGAATGATTCCTGACTCTAAAAAAGAATGAAATTTTAATTTTTATGGGTAGCTTTACACCCGAGTTTGATCCACCAAGGATCACTTGATGGCTACACATAAACTAACTTTCCATTAACCTTTGATGTGACGTGGCCTAACAAGCATCATGTGAATATTCATTGGTCAGGATCATCCTCTTATCAGATAAAATAAAAATAATTCTGAAATGGAAAATTTGTTTTATCTAAAACAGAATGATCTTTATTTGGTTAAATAAACTTTGGAATATATTATGGAATCCTTAGTGAGACCGTACTGGGATTTTATATCACTCCATAACTATTCCTTCAAGTTTTTTTAGATTACCTCCATCAAGGATATAGTAGTGGTAAATAACCACTTGGAGGTGTTTCTAGATGTTAATTTGTTGACTTGGTGAGTTGCATCATTTGGGACTTGGGTTATCTATCTTGTTTTTTGGTACCTTACTATAGTAATTTGGTTTGTTTTTACTTTTTTAAATTCTAGTACCCTTCTCCATGTGGATATTTTCTTGTATACTTACTATAATTATTATATTACATCTATAATGTTTTTTTAATTAATTTCCCCTTCCATTTATATAAGTCCAGGTTCTATTTTCCAACGGTTGGGGATCAAGAACGCAATTCGGGCCACGTCAGGACTAGCTCATTTATTGGGTTACCAGGGAACCTGGGATTATTTGTGATAACATAGGTAGAAATATTCATCATAAATACTTATGATCTGATATCTAGTTTCAAAACCTATAGGTACATATAATCCTACAACATTTCATTCATTACTACCACCAAAGAAGAGTGAACCTCTTTGTGATCTAATTTGTGTATTCCAACACCAAACGATCTCCCTACTATAAGGAGAGGAACTCCATATACATACCCATCATCCGTGAATCTTCTAAAAACATCTAAAATAAGTTTCCATGGAAACCCTTACTATACCAGCCCAAGTTTTTATCTACATATTCAATGGAATACATCTATTTCTTGTCCGGACCTTCGAGTTTGAACACTGAAGACATTACCTTGATATTCTCAGGTCTATTCATGAATTCAAATATATAATCAATATATTCTATATATTCCTCTTCTAATTAAGGATCAATTATATATTTATAAGATGGTGGATCATTACCTAAGAACTCATGTGATTGATTCCTTTCTCCTACGGATGCTGGTTGAACCTCACCATCTTTATTTTTTAAATGCAGAATATTTTAGTTTAAATCACTTGTTTCCCAAATGATTTCCTCAATAATATTATGATCACCTGGTTGATTACCTTCAGAATAATCCACTAGAACCTCATAAAGAACCTATGGATGATTTCTTTGAGGCATAAATTTGAAGACAGAATGGGAATAAATGATAAGACACCATGATAATCTCTGTTTAGACCATAAAACCACAAAAAAATTGTGGTTAAGATAAAGAACTCAAAAAAGATACATACATCCCTACATAACATTGTTACCTATATCATTTCATGATAAGAGTTAGATAGAAACTCATTGTAAGATACCTCTCAAGTACTATAAATCCTATCTCCAACCACTAACTTCCCAAAAATGATCAAAACCCCTATCAGATACCATACTATGAAGAACCAACTCGGATTACCTAAAAATATTGTAGCAGACCACACCAAACACATACTGTAAGGGAATTCCTGATCGCCATGGGATAATGACATGTACTAAATCATCAAAAACAGTTGAGGTAATTATTTCAATCAACCTGGATATCAAATTAAAAAATATTTATCTTTAAAAAGTATGAAGGATTATATTAAGTGTTAAAAAAGATATATATGTCATAGTAAAAAGAATATTGTATAACATATATAACTCAAATGTAGTGAAACCAATTCCAAGGTTCCTATCCAATATCTATGGACAAAGAAGTCCAAAATAGATACTCCATGTGATAGCATGGGGAAAAACACACTTTCTCACTACCAGCTATATAGAAACAACTTACAGAAACCTAATGGCCTCACTAGGGTACCTTTTCATTCCTTGAATCCAATTAAAAAATAATTTCTATACATCATCAATGTCGTGTATCAACTGGGAGCTAAATATGACCAGTAGGATCCCACCCATGTATTCCATAACATGTCTCTGTATAAATTTGTGAACAATGCAACAATTTAAAAAAAGTCATAATAATCAGTTGAATAGTTTTTTATGAAATTATTGTAAATAAATACCCTTTCCCACTTTTCCAAATAATCTAGTTTAAAATGTTTCAAAGAATATAAAATCAATTGAATTTGGAAAGTCCTATATCACATAACGTAACTTATCAAAGAAATAAAAACTATAGAATTGGGAAATCGAACTAAATATCACTGTAGGTCTTTCCAGAAAAAAAACATAACTGCAACATAAAAAAATCACAAGCACAAATCATGTATACATATTCATTGTATCCAAAGATCATAAGAATACCCCAATAAGTGAACCTCCCAATAGGTCTAAAATCCATAGAAAAACAATCCAAGGGTTTAGAGGAACACCCCATGAGTAAACCCATATACTATATTAAAGGATGATGCATATTACTAATACTTACTCAAACATAGTCTAGGATATGTCTCTTATAGATTTTTTAAACAATTTAATTAATACTAGGATTTTAAACCCATTTATAAATCCATTTTACAATGTAATGATAATTGATTTTCCTTTTTCCAAAAAAGGGGAAAACCGAAAATTCAAAAAACCCTTTTCCACCAAAAAATATAATTCATTCCAATTCAATTATAAAATATTTTATTAATATAATTGAATTCATGGTTTATCCAACACATGTTAGAGATGATACAACTTTCCTCAATCATAGGTTGAATATACCCCAATTGGTATTCATCAATATAAAACAAGATGATGTCAGAAATGGAGGAACTATAATCAATCCTCAAATATCAAAATCAATTTAACAACAAAACATGCTGATGGAGAAGATAAAATACCATTTTTCTCAAGGAACTCGCATGTCATACCACAATAAACACATAGTTTAGCCTATGTAAGATGATTTCCCAATATATTTAAAAAGGATAGAGAATTATCATCACCATAATCCCAATGGGTATGATAATTTCGTGAGACAATTCTGATGAGACCAATGAAAATGGATAAGAAGAATGATCACATACTTATAAAAAATATAGCGAAACCAAAATAAGGATCACGAACTAGAAAAACTGATGTCAAAGGAGTTGATATCCCCAAAATATCTTACGATATCTCCTAGGATTTTATAGAGGAGTCTACATATCAAATTAAAAATAATCATATGTTCTTAAAATAAAATCCAATATTCCATGAAAAATTCATGATTTTAATTCATGGTTCATTGTGTGAAACCAATAAAATGAATATATTATGAAAAATGAATCTTATTGATTAAAAAATTGATCCTTCTTTTAAAAAGGTAAATGAGTTTTACTACATATAATATTTTTATTCTCTATACAATTTCATTGCATTTACCTGGAAAAAGATTCAGATCTGGTAACTAGTTCACAACATAAAAAATTCCAAATAAGGATATTCTATATAGTAATTTATAAAATACCCTAGATAAACGCATACCCCAATAAAAATTCTATTATTTTTTTTCAAATTCTTACCAATCTTCCAATAATTCTAGAAATCATAAATCCCCAAACTATTGGTAATTTTCTCAGAAAAGAATATCCTTCATTGGAAATCATAAAAAACACCAAAAAAAGAAGTAAATGCAAAAATTGATGGGAGATACATGAATGATGGTAATGGGATGTTAAATCTATGTATGAAAAATAATACTATCCTTTATTAGATAATACAGACACCTTTTATAAAGATAAACTTCATAATATATAAAAATATAGTAAACTAAAATGACAAATACCATAATACAGTACATATTAAAATCATGTTAACCATAAAACGTTTTAATTATTAATTTTTGTGGTCCCATTACTACTAAATATAAATCAAATTTCAATTTTAATAGGTTTCTCTATTTATCATAATAAAATATAATTTCTGAATTATAGTGATATAATAATTATTATTATTGTTTACATAATCATTTATTAACAAATTTTTATTTTTTAATAATAGTTTTCAAAACCATAAAATAAATGCAGTAACACTGTTAGAGAAAAATACATTATATTTAGTAAATGATTTAATAGTGAACAAAAAATTGATTCCAAAACTAAATATTGTAGTAGTAAAAAATTATAGAATAAATATAGTAAACCATTCTCAAAATTATAAAATAAAAAAAATATGATAAAAAGGATTTTTTAGATTAAAAATTAATCAAATAAAAATGTTAAAATCTATAACAATTAAATGTAAAATATCATTATAAACATTAATTTAAAAATCATTATATATAAAATGTTGTTTTGAATTCCTAAACACATTTCCAAATTCTTAAATACAATATAAACCATTCAAAATGTGTGTAGTGAATCATTATTTCATAAAATATAGAATACATATATTATAAATGTATTAAAACCATTTATTTACCATATAATGCATCAGAAATAAATAAATATAGAAAATGATACATTGATTTATATAATTTAATAAAAATTGTATATATCTATTTTAGTAAGTATTATTATAGTGTTTAATAATTCATCTAGAATGTATGATTATAATGGATATTAAAATAGATTAAATAATAACCATATAAACTATTTAACAATGAATCTCTTGTTACTCAATGAACTCAAAATAAAATAAATCTTGAGGATGTAATATATGACCCTAATCTAAATGAAGATACATGACACACTATATCCAAACATATAAATATAGTATAGAATATAATTAATCAAATATAATAATTAAAAAAATTATTTTGATTATTTGTTATTGTGTCTCAATCACACCAATATGAATGATGTTAACCATTTACCATGTAATATAATATTGATTTATTATTTAACCCTCATATTCAACTTTATATTGGCTGAAATGTAGTGAACCGAACTATTTTTCACAAATTAAATAAAATAACTTTTTGTTATAAATAAAATATACACATAATAAGTCTTGAGTAATGTTCAATCGAAAGTAACAACTATGACCAAATTCTCCCACTTACTCTCTCTTTATCCACCCTTTAATAATAATAGAATATAAAACCTCAATTACTCACCCCTAGGAGTCTACCTCTTATGGAAATATAAAAACCACCAATATTGAACATCCCACAAAGGTTTTTCTCTTAGAAAAAGAAAAGAACTAGGATCCCCACAAAAATAATCTATAGGAGATTGAGGTATGATCAAAAAGGTATATGAAATAACAAATAGAGATATACAAATAAATGGATTGGAAATAATAGTAACATGTAATGGGGACCGAAAATATCATAATGAGATAGAAAAATAGATGGGAATAGAATAACAAGGACATATTATGTCATGTGATAGGCCATCATGTAGGGGATGAGACATTCATGGTTTTAATTTTTTTTGAGGTATTAAAGAAAGTATAAATGATATTTTAAGTGGATTTTAGGTGTTTTAGGTTTTATAGAAAACCACATATTGTAAGATTCATTACAATAAAATGGATTTTGGATTCATATTTGTCCAAAACTCTTCATTGTGGAGTGATCATGGTTCTGGAGGAGGTGTTCAGGTGTAACAGATTGTCATTTAATGGATGGAATGAAATCCTATTTTTTACAAAATAATGTGATTTATGAAACATGTAATTTATTATAAGTGTGGTTTAATATTCTGTTTGAATGTAGTCAATGTATAAATTGTTATGTGAAACCAAATCATCATTAAATACTTGATCAATAAAATAAATATTTTTGTTGGAAAACCATCATGGTTATTCATAGGGCTAGATTAAATTAAAAGGGACCACATCATGGTTTGATAAACACATTACAGTTGTGATCAAACACATATATTCTCATATGAAAGAGAAATATATATTTTATAATCTTGAATTATATATCTCCATAGTTTCTATTTCTTCATTAACTCTGATAAATGAAGGCATTTTTTATGGAAACATCACATGGTTTGTCTTACTCAAAATTTTTATATAAATTTATGTACTAATCTTATTTCATTTAGTCTATCATTTTTCATGCAAATCATATTATGTATATAGAAAGCTTCTTTTATTTTTTAGCATAATTTTATGGATCCTTGATATTTATACATTTTCATATACACCCTTCACGATCAATGGTAATCTCTATTTTATTTTCCATCATCATTAATTAGTCTCAAGGGATTATATTACTTGTTAATGTGAGGATTTAATGGAGTATTTTTGAGAGGTGGATCTGTTATATGTTATTTAGAGTTTTTATATAAAAAATTGGGTTCCTGAAGTGTATGTTTCATCCATTAATAGTATCATAGATTAGGGGTATAATTGTGGAAGATTATTTTGATTCTATCTTCTTTATTTATAGTTCTTGATGTGGTTATAATATATATAGGTTTTATTTCATAATGAAGGTGATTTTTTAACATTAAAGATCATAGTCAAATTAAATTTATGAGGGATGTGAATTTGACATGATTTTTGAGTTCTTGTTGTTAATTGTTTTATTATTATAGTGAGATTCTGATGGATATGGTAGACTGATAATAATATTTTGAAGTAATCATTTTCAAAAATAATTATATTGATAGTTTTATGAGTTTGGACAACATATAGTTTATTTATAATTGATTTTTAGTTGATTATGTCTTATTATGTGTTGATGAGATTGTATCATATAGTTTTTATAGAATGTGTGTTATAATTGATGTGTTTATTAGGATTGATTATCACATAACCAATACAACAAAAAAAATTAGAAACCTAATTACCAAAAAAAACCCATGTAGGAAACCAAAAACATATATAAACTAAAATTAATATAAAATGAATACCTTTCACAAGTCATGTCTTTATTAATATTTTCATTAATATTTTTTGATTAATATCCCTTAATGAGAGTTTAATAACTCACCACATTGGTGTATCCTTGGGTTGAAAGAATCACGTGATGTTTTGATGTGAATGTCATCCACCCACAGTATTCTAGTATATATCATATAAAAGGGATAAAGGGGAATTGATATTTTTAAATGGTATAATAATGTTGTGTAATATTGGGAAAGGATTATATGAAAAATAATTTTAAAATAAATTCTTAATCTTACATTATATATGTTTCAGTGATACACTTTGATTGCAATGAATTTACTCACATTTTTTTAGCAAATTAGTAAATGGGGTTAAAATTATAAATTTTGGTAGACAATTCTAATTTAACTCCACAATAATTCATCACATGAAACACTTAATTAATGATATATAATTTTATATGATAATATTACTCAAACATTAAAACCTAAATGTCGACCTATATATTAATAGTAATGTTATGTTAATCATTTGATATTATTAACCCATAATGAATCAATAATACGTTAAATTAAAATTTTTTGATATTGGAATGAATGAAATTACTTATATTTCCCATGATCATATAATATGATATAGTGGATTTAGAGGATATTTCATTTAATACACCAAATACTCTAAATCCTTATAGATTTGTGTCCATTATCCTTAGATTGTATCATATAAAATAACTTTTGAAATTAAATCAAAAACCTCATTTGTATATGTCTAAATCAATTTTGGAGAGATACCATTAAATTAAACTTATAACACATTATTTGTAAAAACTTATTAATGTCTATCCAGATATTGTATTTGATATACTCTAGAGGAAATTTTTGAGTATCTCACCATGTAAAACTTAATACCCATTTAGTTTTCACAATGTCTACTCCAATAATAAATTTCAGAACCAAAAAAATAATCAACTCTTTCATAAAAGTAAAAAAACAATGGCCTATAGTAATGAATTAGTTCCAATCATGAAATAAGGGGATCTTACATGATCTTCAACAAACAAAAGTATGTATATACCCACATTCACTAGTTGATACATAAGAAATCATGAATTTTAATATGAATTTTTTTTATATGAAATTACATCACCATAGTAAATAAATTATGTCAATAATGTATATAAACTCATACATTATACATTTATTTATAATATACTGACTCAATCAATGAATATGTCACATTTAATTCACACATATGGATGATCACTTACCATACAACTCAAATTATAGATAAGACTTGAATATGTTTTTTCTAGCTAAATATATAGACTTCTTCTATAAATCTAAAATGGGGGACCAAATGTAATACACATCATTGGAGAGAAACAATAATATATTAGTTAAGATTCAATAAATAGAATAATCGATAACACACATAAAAACCACTTGATTAGCTAATCATTGAGTATTTTGTTACAATGGTATGAATGTATGAAGGTTATCATGATACATCTCTTGATAGACTCATGTATTTTGTAAATTATAAAATTGAAAGTATGCCCTTAGTATACCATAGACATTGTCTGTGGAACTACATGTGGTATTAATGGGGGTCATCCATTACACCAATATATTTTACTCCTGAAGAAAATTTTAATATATTTATATGTAATTATACTAAGGATAACTATAAAATTTCACCATAACCTATATTACTATAAGATTAATATCATTTAGGGATAACTCAATTTAATGATTTGAGAGGTGAATTCATGAAACATATACAAAAAACAATATGAAAACTGAGGTTGTGTTTTTATTAACATGATATATATTATATACATAAACTCTATTCTAAATATTTAAAAAACCATACTTAAGAATCGGTTTAATTATATACCAAAAGATTGACTATTGTATCAACCTTAGGTATTCAATACTTTTATATTTTTATAATACTCCTTATATTACAATTTAATTCAATCCATATCTTTATGTCAACAACTAAAAAACCCTCCCACTAATAACTATTATTGATCACCATATAGGATATAATTTAGTTTAATAAATAGTGATGACTGAATATTATAATCCAAATGTTTAAAACATTTAAAAAAAATCAAAATCCATTACCTTAAACCATTAAATGATACAATATTAATAAATTTTATTGTATACCTATAAATCTTTCTATATTCATCGTCATCGACTTTTTCCGAACCATTTTCATTAATCCTTTTCCTATAGATTACCTTAGTATCCTATTTAACTCATTTCATTATTTATTTAATAAAAAATTATAATATCCTATACTTTATATTGTGATATTCAAATAATTATGATAACTCAATTTAACTATTTAATTTATATTTACTGAAATGCTATAAAATATTTTAGGATTATTTGTGAAATTAATTTTTATTTTTCCTAATTTAAAATTTTATTGATTAACATGAACTTCACTATAATTAAATGTACTCTCACATGACTCTTAGAAACCGTATTATCATAAGAATATTTTTTCCGATGAATGAAAACAAAAATTCAAAAAAACATAAAATTTATTTCATATTAATAGGAATATTTAACAAATAATCATCTATAACCACATTTTATATGGTATTATAAAATTTTGGAGTATAGATATGAAAATAATAAAATATTTTTTAAAATATACCACTGATGGTGGTGGGATAAAATAAATCATTTTTAATAATCATTTACACAGATACCGTTATCCAAGATAAAACATTTTTACTCTAACATTTATAGAAAACATGTTATATAATCTAAGATATTATAAACCATTTGTATAAATTATTTCATTTTATTCATAAAGACTATTTTTATTAAATTTCATCAGTTATCATAATTTGAAAAAATATAACAATAAAAATAATTTATTTATATCCATATAATCTTGATATATTACTTTTATATAAAACTTTATAAGACCGAAATCCTTTAGATCATCATTTAAATAAAAACCATAAGATATACTTATTCTTTCATTGATTTTGAACACTTGTACACTTATAAAATATGTGGAGAATATATTTTTTTCTTGTAAGCTACAAAATTGAATAATTGGATTCTATAACATGGATAACATATATACACTCTCTATGGAGTTTTAAAATTATTTCACTTATTACTACTTATTTGATCCTATGGAATCATTATTTCTCCTTCCTAATACCTTCCTTTTTTTTCTAGTGCCCTTTAATGGCCCCATGAAGAATCATTGTTATACATTCAATTTAATTATTCTTCTTCTGCTTTGGACTTTTACCCTCATATACTATCTATAAAGCATAAAACATGGGTCATCACATTCCCAGTTCATCAATCATAATCACATTAAGAACATGTGTAGGACATTTCTATCACTCATTTCAATTCATATAACCTTTCCGATGATGATTATATAATGAATTCAATATCCCGAGAAAGCCTTAGGGATACATCTATTCTCTTTTTGTTAATAACAAAAAAAATAATATTGAATATATGATTATAATCTAAATATCATTCAGGTATTTTTTATATAATGTAATTGAATAATTATGTGAATTTCAATATTCATCTTATAACAATATAGATCCACTTATTGAACAACTTTAACATTTGGTTACTCTAGAAGAGGCTACTCTAACACATATAATTTTTTATTCTTGATTGAGAATAACTGTTTAGTTTTTTTAACAATATAAAAAGTTTCATATATAAATCTTTAAATTTATTAAAATTTATCTAATAATAATGATAATTAAGAAAATAAATCTTATCTAAAACATAATATTTTATCACATGAGTAACATGTTTTTCATTTATTTAATGATTAATTTTATTATATTTCCTCTCAATATAATGATAACCATTTTTGTATCTGTAATACCCATTAATGGGATGAAAAATATTTCCTTATGATATAAATGGATACCCAATAATTAAAAAAATTATTTCAAAAAATTTATCATTGTTTACAATAAAAAAAATCAATTATCTAGGGTCTTGATTCCTTGTTGTATTTGACACATAAACATAACATCTTAAAACCCAAAGTCATTAAATTTACTTAATCTCTATAGAGTGATCCAAACACCAATATGACCACTTAATATGTATAGGATTACCTAGGGGAAATAAATGAGGAAAAGGGTGATCAAAAAATCCTAGTAATAGAAGAAAATGATAAAGGATCATAATAAGGGACGCATGACATGATATTTTAATGAGAATGATCATAGGAATGGAATCATGGAATAAATAAATGATAACATAAGTCCATGTATTATAAGTTATCATGTCACGTGAACATTGAAATATTGAAATGTGGGAACACCATGAACATGACATCATAACCTATCCTCCTCATAATCCCTATTTTTTGAATTTTATGAAAGCCTCTTTATGGTAGTCGAAATCATACATTCAATCAGCATCCCACATCCAGATTATTTCAAGCTTAGAATCTCAAAATTCGAACAAAACCATCCAAAAGTTGGCGACCTCAAGCCCAGTACCTCCATGTGCCCACTGCGAGACGAGACTGCATCCATAGGCCACCCTAGAGAAACACCGCCAAATCTCAAACCAGGTAAAATCTTCATCATGCCTATTTTAACCACCAATAATCTGAGGGTAACAACGTTGATGGTTTTCAGGAAACCAAACCAGTAGATTTAAAAAAAACCTTTGAACATCACCTCCATTAACAAGGATAAAATTCAGAGCCATCGTCACAGATCGAGTCACAACCTCGCTCCATGAAGCATCCATCCACGAATTAGGCAGCATGTCTGTCATGTCACACCAACATTGACATCGACCAAATAGCACCAGAGAAGGTAACCCGAAAAGAATTCAACGAAGCCATTCCAAGACATACCAAGCCAAAAACCAACATTGCCAAACCATCATCCATGCCACTAAACCCTCCTAATGTGTTGGAGGGATATATAATTTTTTCTCTACACATAACATAATTAATATCATACATATATGTTCCACAAGAGGAAAATAAACCATATATAAGTCATTAACATGGTAAAAGAAGATTGTAAAGAATATGGTTTCATGGTCATGTATCTCAGTATATGAGAAATCTTTAACATATGGATTCCCATGAGAATAATGAATTAGATTATAATGGAAAGTAATATTTGAATGTAACATTATTATTTATGATGGAATCCAATGATATAAAAATCCATGAGAATTCCATGATAAGTAAGAATAAAAACAAACCAAATTTGTGGTGTTTTTTCAAAATAAGAAATGTATATTTTAGGGAAATTTTTTCATAATTTTCATTTCAAAACATTACTAAAATTGTATGTTTACTTATTAAATAAAGAATATTATAAAATATATTAATTTATTGAAATAGTTTTTAAGTTGTGATGGTTGATGTGAAATATGAATTTAAAAATCCCTATAAATTGGGTTTCCTTAATAGTGGTAATTTCAAAGATACATAATAATGTATAATGTAAGATATGGAATATAAATTAAAAATTGTATATATTTAAGGAAAATATATACAATAATAGAATAATTATATGAAAATATTTTTTCCTATGTGGGATAAAATAATAGTGAAAGAATGTACAAAATGTTTAGAGGGGAGTATCAATGATCCATTACATTTATATCAAAAAGCGTACAACAGTTTAACATAACATGATATATAATCAAAGATGTTTATTAAATATTTTAAAAATAACCTTATTAATCTATAATTATTTAAATATTTTCTATTTATTGTCTTTGGTTTTAACTTATAAAATATTTTCCTCCTATCTATGTTACTTTTGGTGGTTCGTTTGATTTTTTGTCAATCACTAAGAATGTGGACCAAGTTGAAGTTTTTTTATAATAGTTTTTCAAATTAATTAATATTAATATTATTATAAATATTACTTTTTCAAATTAAAAAAATATTTAAATACATCCATTATTTTTAGAAATGGAAAAAAATGTGTGGATATTGGGATGAAATAATTATACACGCACAAACAGTCGATAATTTTCCATAAAATAAGGATGAAATACAATGTAATATGATTTTTCATTTTATAAAAATAATAATCTTATAAAAATAATATATATTCATTAAGAAAACATTTTAACACCATCATTATATTTGGTTTCAAAAAATAGGACACATCATGCATGGAGGCGGTAATCCGTACATACACATGAGATGATTTTATTTTTTGAATAGATTTAGAGGGAGGAATAAAAGGAATATTCCATCAGTATAATAACATAAAAAATATCATTAATAATTATGTTATTATATTTTCGTAAAAAATAACTAATTATATGTGGTATAATAAATAAATAATAACAAATAAATTTTAAGAATGGTGTGATACATTCATCATGACTTTTAATGTTCTCTTGAAATTCTAGTTTAAAATAGAGGATTTTAGATATATTATGGGGAATAAGGGGTTTAAGTAAATTTTTCTACTTTCTAAGATAAGTTGTTAGTGAATATTTCGATGAGTAATTAAAATAGAATTTCATGTATGGAAGGTGTTTACGTGGTCTCCTTTTAAAAGTGATGAAAAATTAACATTCAATGGAAAAGAATGTTAAGGGGTACGAATGGAAGGTCATGAATATTCAGTGAGTTAGTTATGGAATGGATGGTAAAAAAAGTGGGAAATATTATATAGAATTAATAGGGTTTTAAATGTTCTAATTTTACATAATACTTAGGAATCTTTTAACTACTTTCATTTTTCATTTAAACATTAATTAGTTTTATTTAATAGTAATCCTAGTAATTAATTTATAATAAAAATAAAAGATAATCCATCATACTAATTTTATTTGTAATGAATAAAAATTTATCCTCAATTTAAACTAAATAAATTGAAAAATATGAATAAATTACTTTTAAATTATTTCATTTAATAAATTGAAAAACAACTTTTACCAATAAATATTTCTTTTGCTTCAAATTTTTTTTCATGGATTGGTGAGATAGATATTTCCAATATTAATAATTAATTATAGATAAAAAATTTCATAAATATTATACTCAATAAAATGTTTTGATAATATTTTAATTAGAGATAAAATTAGACAAAACATTCATTTTTACAATTTACGTAAAAATTCAATACTATAGAAAAAACCCAAAAACATATACAAAACAAATTTTTGGTCACATGAATTTAAAAATAATATTAATTTAATCTAATTATATATCTAATATTTATATAGTTTAACTTTAATAGAGAATTTAAAATAAACTTCAAACGACTTTTATTTAAAAAATAAATTCATAATCATAATGTGATTATGTCTCATAATGTTCCTAATTTAAATATTTTTATCTTTTTATATAATTTCGATATAAGTTATCATGATCTTTTCTAGTACATTTTGATGAATATATCAAAAATATAATCCGTTAATGTAAAAAATAAATATTATAATCTCATGTTTATAGATTCCTCACCCTTATGAAATTTCATCCTTTAGATTTCATTACATACACTAAGGTGATGATTAATGAGGGTGATTATATTTCATGGTCTCTTCAGGTTATGACCCTATCTTGTTGGACCTATGATTTATCAAAATCTCTTTAACAATGTGTGTTTCTGTATTGTGTAAATCATTTTCTATGTGGTCCAAGATATTCATTATATATGACTTATAAGATAGATCATCCTCTAGTTGTGTCACATCTAGATTTATCACATGTTATGTGTTTGGTACATACTACCTCAAGATATATATATGGATCACGTAATGTACATTGATCTAGTTCTATAGGATCCCTAGTTGATTTGTTATTGATCTAATATGAATAAAGATTTCATTGGGTCCAATATATCTCTGAATTAACATACCTTTCTCCCCATATCTCGTGAATATTTTCCTTGAAGATATTTATAAAAACAATTTATCACCAACCTCAGAATTCATGTCTCAAAAACAATTATCAATAAAACACTTCTATCAACTTTATTCTACTTTAATGGGTTATAAAATGTTTGTTTCATTTTTTTTATCATTTCCTCAACTGTAACATGTCCTAGAAATATTTTTTCACCAACTCTATTCCAAAATTCATGTGTTATACAAATTTTTCTATGAAGGGATTCATATGGTTCAATTAGGATGGATGGGTAAAAAATATTATTATAATGGAACTTATTAAAAAGAATATGTTGATCCCAGCCTCCCATAATGTCTATAGTGTAGGCTCTGAACATATCCTCGATTATCCAGATATGTTATTCAGATTTGATTTTAGTTTGGGAATGATAGTCCCTAATGATGTTCAACTCTATGTTTAGATCATGTTGGCAGCTCTTACAAAACATTTAGGTGAACCTAAGAGATCGATTAGATGTAATCTATAATGGTGTCCCATATAGCCTCACCACTTCTATAATATATATCATTACAAGGTGATGAAGTTATAAGGCCCATTGACTGGATATGATGTGAGAACTCTTGGTAATATTTTATATCAAAACCCACAGATAACTTTAATCTTTGATGTCTCTTGAAGGCCCATGAAAAAAATACATAGGGATTTTCTCCTATTTTCATATTCGTATGGGAAATGATTTCCCCATCAACTTGTAATTTTTTGACCCAGCCTTCACATTTGAAATAGTGGACACATATATGTATATTCTGAAATAATATTCTTAATATTGTTCCATCAATAGTGTTCTCAAAGATCTCTATACATTTTCATTTTTCCTAGGTTGATGGAGAAAATGAAGAAATGAGCATCAGTAAATAACTCCTTATTTGAATATGGTATATCAGGAACACATTTTCATTCCCCCAATCTCTCAAAAACCACTACATCATCCATAAACACTTAGGTATTTCCCTTCCTCATATAATCTATATTATTTTTTATCTCCAAATCATCCTTTTGATCTTTCTTAATCATATTATGTAGGGATGGTTGATAAGTCATTTGATAAAAGTTGGATGATGTTCACTTTTTCATGATTTCCATCATCACTCTTGGTATGCCTAATAAGATCTGGTCATTCTCAATTCTCTTCATATATAAGGTTGTAGAAACTATTATACATAGATCATCTACCACTTTTATTCCTTCCAATGATGTTAGTTTATTGAGAAATCACAATCTTTTATCAAATAAACCAATCACCATTCAAACATGTTTATCTCCTTCAATGTGAAAATATATTAGGCTATTTGTCGATATATATATTTCACTTATCTCAATAGAGAAAATGTATGAAAATATTGAAATAAAATGTTACTGTAACCAACTCCATTTCATGAATTTTATAGTTCTTTTCATCCATCATTAACTATTTAGATTTACATTATATTTATTTATCATTCATCACCATCACACTACCCAAACACTTTATTTAAGAAACAATGTAAATTGTAAATCATTCACCACAAGGTGGTATGGTTAATACATGTTTTTTTGAAATTTTCATAATCAGTTCCTTAGTACTCTCTTCATATTCATTTTTCCATATATACATAACTCCAATCTATGTAAACATGGTTTTTGGGTTTGATAATGTTTTGAATTTTCTCACAAATAATTAATTGTACCAAATTAATATGAGGAAACTATATATATCTGTTATAGAGGATAGTTTAGTCTATTCGTAAAACACAATAGTCTTAGATATATATATATATATATCCACTTATTTGGGATAACATTACCCTGCAATTATACTTTTTAGGTCCGAAACTCATATTTAATGTACTTTAAAATTACATCTCATTCATTAATGTCATAATGATAGTTCTAAATTTTTCCTTGTCTTCCCACTATTTTTTGAGTATATATGAATATATTATACAAAGACTACCTCAAATTTATCTCTATAATCCCTATGAAAACAATTAAATAATTCCATGAAGATTACTTGAGAATTAATTAATATAAAAAAATATGATTATAAGCTCATAGTTCCCACACCACAAATGAATGGTGGTCTTATGAATATCCCATTTATTCACCACTATCTAATTATATCGTACCTGAAGGTCCACTTTATAGATATATTTAGATCCAAACGAAATATTTGATAATTCACCAATCCATTGAAATTAATATATATTCTATGTCATGATCTTTTTGAGGTCATGATAATCAATATAGAGACGCATTGACCAATCCTTATTCGTGAAAAATTTAATAGGTGCACCCCATAATGAGGCACGTGATAGTATTAAAGCCTCTCCTATATTATCATATATTTTACTATTTAAGTCATTCAGTTAAGTGGTGGCTAGTTAGTAAAGATTCATAGATATTGGTAGAGATCCATATATAAGTTCAATTAAGGACTCAACCACCCCTTATGAAGGAATATCAGAGAACTCATTAAGAAATACATTAAAAAATACCATAAAATGGGAATATCTTAATGGGAAGTTATGTTGATTTAATCAATTGGGATGGACATGATTTATTGTATGTAAATAATATCCATGCCTCTGGTGAACATTCTGGAGAATATTCATCCATATCCTTACATTTTTATTTATTAAGAGGATAATTAGGGATATTGAATGTGATTTACTTTTCTAGGAGGTTAATGTGATATATATACAATGATAGGAAATCCATTCCAATTATAACATCAAACTATACAAATAGAATTATGGAATCTTTTTCTAGGAGATTTATCCAATAGATAACAACTAGAGAGGAGTTAATTTCTTTTAATGAAATAATAACTCCATTAATTGAATTCAATGATAATTTAACCTCTATGTTTAGAAGTGGTATTTAATTTTTTTTCTAATCATGCGGGATATTAAAGAATATAAAAGACTAGAATAAAAGAATACTTTAACTATTCATGAATAAATAAAAAGTTTACTTTTATCCATATGAATTTCTTGATGCACCTTCTAAATAGTGATAGCATAAGACTACACTTTCTATATAGTCCTCAGAGATTGTTTTCCATAGATACCATCGATTACCCAGTTCTTAGGGCCTTCATTTGTAGGATTTATGTTGTCTTCAAAATTGGAAAATTAGATTGTACACCAAATATTAGTCTATATATTTTTTATTTGATTGAATTAGTGGGATTGTTCCTCACACATCAACAAAAATTGTTTTCACCTCCCTTCTTTCCATGTTTAAATCACTTTTTTGTCCCCTTGAGATAGTTTAGATAAATTATCATCCCAATCCATTGATACGTAGGATATTGGATCTTATTTTTTTTCATGTGTGTTATCTTATGATTACCCATGATTAGGCTATATTATAATTTTCTTATATCTAGTACCATAATAATTATGCATTTACATCTCCAAATTAAGGGCATGTCATATTTTTTTTCCTAACATTAATATTTTCAAACCTTCATTACATGTAAAAGATAAAGATTAAACCCACTATAAAAACATTTAATCCTTTTTTTGTATCATGAAAAGGATAGAAGTATTATATGTGAGTCTAATGATTTTAATCTTATAAGACCTAATAGATTCATCTTTAATTTTCATTAGTGTAAGAATCCCCCTCTCCATTTTATGTCAAGATTTAATAGGAAATATTCATCTTGAATTTATCCCACTCCATGGATTCTATATATTTCATACTGTTTGTGTTCTTCATTAGTATCTACCACTGCTCAGCATTTTCCTGAGGCAATAAACTTCTTGTCTAACTATAATTATTTAAGTGATTTGAAGGAATGTGATTATATTTTCAACATAGTAAATCCATAGTTCAGTGACTTTAGGATCAATAGGTCTAATAAATTTTGGATTCCATTGAGGGATTTAGTAACAAACTGTATCATTCTCTCTTGGTGGTATATCCATATGATTCATCTTACTATTAATAACATGAGACATTTTCTCATGTACAACCATGAAGTTCTTAGCTCTCATTCCCAACATGTCATGATTTTCTTTAGGGAATTCATAGAATTTTGTATTTCATATACATTAATATGATTCCGCTAACATCTGAAATATCTCTAATATAATGGAATGTTAGGGATGATAATACATAAATAAATATATGTTTACAAGTTAAATTAATAAATATAGAAGGATAAACTCATAAATGATGATTGAAGCCGAACATTAGAATCTCTAATATTCTATATAGCATATTCATGGATATCTTTTCATTAGGTTAATTAACCCCAAATACATATTAAATTAAATAGAATATGTTTAAATAATTAATAATATTTGTAAATAGAATGTTAATTAACCCAATAATATCCACTTGATGTGTCTTAATAGGTGTGTAGTATGGGCCCATTCACCATACATTGGAATGATGAATGAGATATACCCGGCCAACCCATTTTATGGTCATTACCCCTAGATGTATGGCTTACAAAATCACATCCATTTCCTAGTATCCATAAAGATATTTAATTTCTATGAAAACTATTTGATCTATTCATCACATAAATTTAGTGATATTCTTCAATTATTAGGATTATATATAGGGTTATTTAAAAAATTTATTTTATTCTAATATCAATAAATAAATATTCCTCCCTCTAATAGAAAATATTATGGTTAAAACCAACAACACATATGATTTCATAAAATTTAATATATGTTAAAACAAACACAAGATGTGGATCTAGAGGATAGTGTATTTGGATGCTTACAATCATAAAAAAAACATTTTAAAACATGAAATCATTGTTTTCTTCTTAGAGTGAATCTAACTCCTATAGGTAATGTTAAATAAGAATAGGATAACCTCATGGAAATATGTATGGATAATGGTGAGACCAAGTTCCTAATAATAAAATAACCATTCAAAAATCCCATGTATTTTATATAGCTTAATTCATGACTTTTTATAAAAAACACATTTAATACCATCCCAGAACGTCATGAGGCCATGTTCCCTTATGAAATTAGGTAACAGGAATAATAAATTTATAATGTGTACGAAAATATTTAAAAAAAATCCATTATCTTCCATCAATATTCTAATACAGCATAGGAAAACAAGGGTTTATACATATGAAAGGGGAGATCTATAAAGAACAATTAGTGAATAATCAAGTAATAACATAAGTTAAATTATTAAAAGTTTTTAATGAGGTATAAAATGGTTACATTTAGTGGTGAGAATAATAATCAAGAATATAAAATGATAGTATTTGATGAATACATCAAGGAAAAAAGAAATGTTGAAACAACATAAAAATGACATTATAAACATAATTTATTGCAAAAAATTGATACATCATAACATAACACTCTTATTATAAAAACTAATTAACCACAAATGGAATCTCATGACGTTAAAACGTTACTGAATACATTGTAGGGATATATAATTCTTATCCCACTCATCACATTCATATTACATGCATGAATTTGTGTGACAAGTTGATGATACAACTGAATAGTGCCTTTCATTTCTAATAATCCCATGAATTAGAAGTTTCACATACATAAGTGGAATTATTCAATCAATTAAGGATAGTTATACCAATGTGAATACATTTGATAGAAAATAGGGATGGTTATTCACAATATAATATTTTGAAATGGAATATAGGTGGATAATATAACAAGTATACTAGGATTATTTAATGATTAATGAATGGTTTTATTGAGATGAAAATATGGTATATCATTGCAAGAAAATATTATTTATGGTAAAATGGATGTTTAAAAAATTATTATAGAATGATAAATTTGAAATAAAAATTATTAATATGAATAAATTTCTTGAAAAAAGTGGTGGTGTGGATCCCTTAGTTTGACAAGGTTGTTTTTAATTCTTGGGAATTGCTTCATAAGAGCCCGATGACACCATATGAGATATTTATAAAGGTATATATATAGTAAATTCACGAAAATGTGATTTTTTTTAATGAGGGGTGGTAATTCATTGGGTATTCATATAAAAAGAATGGGGAATTATTTATTATTTTCTATGTTTATGTTTTAGACTCTATATATTAAAATTATCAAATCTAGAATCATACCCAAGGTTTTTTCAAATGGTTTCTACCAAAGAGGAGTGGTTTTGAATATTTATTTATTTATAATAATGGAAAATATTAAAATAATATCATTGGTGATGTGGAATTTATTCATCATAATATAAAATAATTCTAAAATCATAAAATATAATATTGGTTTTGGAGGATTCATTAAACAATTATAAAATTAATAAAATAACTAAAAAAAATTATTTTAGAGGTTAAAAATAATTTTTTCCATGGATAATATTTATTGAATTTATACATCACTCTCGATACATTATAATGTCATAATTCAACAAGTACATATATACTGTATTTAATTATTACTCTAAAATTTAAATCTCAAAAAATTATAATAAATTAGCATTGGATAATTTACATTATTTATAATTAAATTTTTTTTTCAAAATAATTATCCATATATAATAATTTAATTCATGACAATGATACTCAGTTATCGAATAAATTACCTGTTTTTCTGAAAATAATTTTCTTGGGATGTATAAAGACTATATTGTACTGCATTAAATTGTATTATTACTTAAATTTAAATTAATATTATATAAGAAGGATTTTTTATAAAAATGTAATTTATCTAAAAATTATTTAATTTATCAAATAGATCATTTTAATATGAACCATATATTTTGCAAAAATACAATTTTGGATTCCTTCTATGAAAATCTAATTTCATCCAAACTCGTTATATGACAATTTATAAACTGTTACTAATGTGTGATTAGAATAATAATAATTATATCAATGAAAATATTATAATTAAATTCATACATCATTGATCATGATTCAAAACCCCTCAATACACCTGTATAATCCCAAAGGGTAAGGTGTGTGATAGTGACACCTACTTAGGGTGGTTCAATGAACACTTTTTGGGTCATGATATTGATAAGAATGAAATTCTCATGAAATTATTTTTTCTCATGAATTAGTTATTGAATATAGGGTGGTATTTATTATGTGATAATAATAATGATTCAAAACCCCTTTGAAGCTCTAATAAATGGGCTTCATAGGGTATGATCATACAAGTCAATGTCATAGCTTCATCTGTCTATATCAATTGAATTTTACGATAACCTTTAATATAATAATCCTAATTATCAATATAAAATGATTATATTATCAGTAGTTATGATGATTATTGGTCTTTTAAATAAAATGGAATTTATAAGTATATAACCCAAAGTTGTTATTGTGTTATCTATAACATCATTATTTCATAAGGTATTGATTCATTTGAAAAGGGAATTTCATTTATAAAAGTTGAGGTCATTATATTCATCACCCCTTCTAATAGTTCTCTCTAAAAATTTTATTTTTTTACATTAAAATATATAATTATTTTTGTTTCATCTCTGCTTATAGTTCCAATATTTCTTCCACAAACATTTTCACCTTCCACCACCCGCTGACCAAGTGAGTTGACTTTTTTTAAGTCTTCGACTACAATATAAGATCATTACAGACTTCTACTAATAAGAATGATCATTCTCCAAGGGTACCACATCTGGATTTAGTACATGTGGTGGAACTGGTATGTTCTTCCATAAGGGGGATCCATGGAAGAAATCATATACTTTAAATGGGTTTGGTGTGAGTTCTAGTCGATAAGACAAAACACTGATATGATCAAATATATCAAAGGGGATTATTTATTTTTGAATAAGCATATATTTATTACCAAAACCAATGAATTGTTTCAATGATAATATACAAAGGTATACTTTTTATCTTTCCTCATAATCTATGTCTCATTGATGACTTCCTATATAAGGTTTTTAATGACATTATTTCTGATTTCATATGAGGATGAATGGATTGAACCTTTTATTTACTATCATAGATAATATCGTGTACCATCATCTTCTTATCTTTAAATTTATCCCAAAATTTATGCATCATACAAATTGTCCTATATAGAGCCTTATAATGTTCCATTTCAATTCTAGAATGGAATTTGTTTTTATATGTGAACTCCAATAGGGGAAGGATTTGATCCCGAAATCCTAGAAATACATTGAAAAAGATCTCAACATACATTCTAGAGAATGAATTATTCATTTTGACTGACTATCTATTAATGGGTGGATAGAAGTGCGGAAACACAACTCTATTTCCAATGATTTTTAAAGTATTCTCCAGAACTTCTAGGTAATCCTCAAATCTTGATCAGATTAATGGACAATCAATCTCTATGCAGTCTTAAAACATATCTTTCTTTTATCTTGGATATTTTTTGACAGTTAAATATTCAATGATAGAAATTAAATGTGATGAATTTTTGACGATATCAACAACCACCCAGGTTGTTTTGTTTCCGTAATAGGTCCCTGGGTTTCCTATGATGAAATATATGGTAATTTATATTAATTTCCATATTATTATAGGAAAAGGTTCCATCTTTATCTGAGACTTATATTATTTAGACTTGACTTGTTGTCATACAAATTTTTTAATTAATAATTCTGAATTCAAAATAATTTTTTAACCCTACAATATTTTTTGATTAAAAAAAATATATAACTTGTTTCATGTTAGATTAATAGAGAATAATGATCTATGAATATCATCCAAATGTCCAATAACAACCCAGATCATTATTACATACTTAAACATAAATTATTACATAATCTCTTCACTTTATTCAACATAGAAGATCGAGAGGTACAATGTATTTGGGGCTTAGTAACATTAAATTAAAACATAAAACATTAAACACAATATCATTATTGAAAACATCCTTTATATGACCACTACATTCCTTCATACTTAACATTTCATGGGATAACCTGAGGACATGAATACAAAAAGGGTGAACTACAAAGCCCAGTAAGGGAATAAAAATGGAATACCATGAGGAATACAATAAAAATTATAAAATAGGAATATTAATGGATCACAATTGAAACTTGAACATAAAGGAGTGATAAATCATGATAATCATAACTCTGAAATGTGGCAACAACACTAAACATGGAATTAGCATAAGACAAGGCTCATTGCACATGGACCATGAGTAATCCCTCATTTCACATTAAGCATGAGTAAACCATTTTTTTATTTGAATTATAAAGATTCAACACTCATAGCACATGATGTATCCTGATACTATACTTTACCCAATGCATTGGAGATCTATCAGGGACACCCCTCTTAAACATTTCATTTCATGCATAAATGTGCCACATGGATCATAAAAAATGTGTTCATTAAAAATCATCATTTATTCAATGATAAATGAGTGTGTAATTCATACCAGAAACTCATTAAATAATATTTAATTGTGAATAAAGGTTAATGGCCATGATAGATAAGTGGTCATGGTATTCACTGCACAATGACTTTGTCTTGGAAAATCACGGTGCAATTTTTCCAGCGTAACTGCGTGACATAAAAACTCATAAAAATGATTGATGAGAGATAAAGGAGTGTCTCATCATATGTACATGATATAGAATATAATAGGTTATTATAGATACATGTCCCAAAAATTGTAATGGAATTTATATTCATGATAAAAAATAAATACGTGTATGTAAACGAGGGGAGAGAAATTCCTTATGAAATTTCAGTATTGCAAGAGGTATACATGCAAGGAATTAATGAAAGAGAAAGGGGATCTATCATTTTTCAAGAACGAAGAGGGATTTATGGGGAGGTGAAAAATCTTACCCCAACTTTTATAATTGAAAAACGGGCATATATATGGAAACTTGGACATAAATAAGGAAAGTGAGAATCCCTTATTTGGAAGTGTGATCCCAAAGGCTTGGGAGAGGCTTTTAAGAGGATTATTGAGATCTTGAGGCACCTTGGGAGGATTCTAGAGAAAGGATTGTATGGGTTGGTCAAACTCCAAAGTCTTTTAGTGAAGAGTAAGGGTATTCTTGGGTGGGTTTACATAAGAAATGAGAGGGACTTCTTTATTATTTATGTTTCGGGACACCACGCATTAAACTAATCAAAACCACAAACCAGCCAATTATTTTTTCCCAAGGTTTTATCCAAATTGGAGTGGAAAAAATTATTTTATAATTAAAATGGAAAAACATCTTAAAATAATAGGGATTCTTATGTGGAGGTCAGTCACACTCTCAAGGAAAACAATTTAAAAAGACAAAATGTTTTATAAGCCTTGAAGGGTCCACTAAATCATTGTAGAATAAATAAAACAAACCTAAAATCACATTATTTTAATGGTAAAACATATATTGGCCAAAAATACTGTTTATTTTATTTTCCTAAATCACTATTGGGTCATTATGATGTCTTAAAACACATTATATATTTAACGATTATTCAATTTTTACCTAAAAATTCGACTGCCTTAGAAAATTATAAAAAATTCACCATTAGATAATTTTGACATCCTGATTCCAAAAATAATATTCATTTTATCTAAATAATTTCCTAAATATGTGATTTTTTTTAACAATAAAAACCGACATTTATCGAAAATTCATCGGTTATGACAAAAACAACTTTCAATCCTTACTAAAAATTACAATTTCATTCATGAAATTATACAATCATTTATATTTAATAAAAATTCATTTATTAATAATATATTAATAAAATAATATTTAATTTAAAAATCCCTTAATTCATCAAAATAGATTTCCTAGTTGAAATTTTACTGAAAAAAATATAATTGGTGCTTTAAAATCTATTTACAAAGTAACAATAATAAAAAGAATGTATATTATTTGTACAAGAATAATGTACACAATTGTAGTACTTGGGTATTGATATATAACCCCTTATAACCCCTTCATAAGACCAAAGAGTAAGGTTTTCGATGGTGATAGACTCTAGGGGTGGCTCGGATAACATTTCTCAGGTGGTAATCTCTATCGACTTCCACTTCTCCAGTAGGTGGTACTACTCAAGCTTCATGGGTTGAAGCTCAGATTGGGCTTCTTCATGAGAGAATCCCAATGACTCCACCACCTTTTTGAGATGAGAAAAATGGGCTTCTTATGGGGAATTTTTACTGGATAATGCCATCACTTCTTTTTTCTGAGAAAAGTGGATTTATTAAATACCTATATTTATACTAATCATGTGATCACTATTCAATGGATATATTAGAAACTGTCCCAATTTTTAATGGTATTTTAAAATCATAAAACAAAAGAAGTGAATATGTTATATAACCATTTTACATAGTAAGAAATTTAATGATATCAAGTGTAATTTTCCTTAATGAATGTTTGGGTCGTTTCAAGTCCCCTATTTAGATTTGGTTTTAGTAGGACACATATCCAAGTTCCTAATCTTATGAATCAATCATTAGAAAGGATAATCTCTCAAATATTCACTACCCTTTTCTGTATATTTTGATCATATTTTTTAAACTCCTTGATCTTATCATGAATGGATTGTTGAGAATTTATTTGATTAAGGAAATATTAATATCCATTTAATATTTCCATATCTAACCCATTAATTTCAATGAAAATTGGATCAATTGTAATCCTCATCATGGATAGGGTTGTAGGATCCTTTTTACCAAAGCATCTTCTACACTATTCACCATACTAGGTTGGTAATTGATTAAAAAATCATATTCTATAGTCATCTCTGACTACCTCTATTGGAATATATTGAGATCTTATTGGGTGAATATATAATTTATGATTTTATAATCCATGTATATGTCACACTTCTCCCTATTGACATAACATCCCCAAATATATATTGCAAAGATCACTATATCAAATTCTAGATTATGTATTGGTCAGTTATTCTTGTCTATATAAATCAGAGGGAGGCATAGGCTATCAATTCTTGATATTTCATGATCGCACGACCTTTGACCTTTTTTGACACATCTTTGTACATTACAAATCATTCCCCTCTAGGTGGTAATGATTAAATAGATTCAGGGATAATCCACTTCATTAACTCTTTAATGATCTCCTAATAGTCATTTTTAGAAAACAAAAATGACTCACTTTTGATTTACCTTGGTTAGTTGTCTTTGATATCATTATTAGTTTCTAAAAAATCTTTGATTTTACACACATAATCAACAGAAAATAGTAATTTCCATCTTAGTTGATGTACTAGCCCATCATTCAAGTCACTCGGTCATAAATAAAAACCTGATATCACATTTTTAGTGAATAAATTCCCTATTAATGTTAATTTATACATATAGAACATTCATTTACTATATTTCACAAAAAACTTTTCCTTTAGCAATTTATTCAGTACAACATTCCATTTTTCCTCATGTTTCTCCATACTTTTGTATTATATAGGAATATCATTTATAAATTCTAAAAAAATCAAGGAGATCCCTATAGACTCTATTAATCTAGTACATGATGATATTTACATTATTACTAGGTCCAAATGGAAAAAATATGAAATCATAGTGTATATACCATATATGAAATGCCTTATAGGTGATATCCACATTCATCGCCTTTAGATAATGATATATCGAATAAAGATCCACCTTGGATATGTATTGGACACCCCATAGTAGATTGAATTGTTCATCCATTTATTGTATAGGATTCATGATGTTTATAATGATCTTACTAATCTCATGGTAATAAATGTAGAGAAACGCTAACATGTTCTCCTTCTTAGAGAAAAGGAATGGGAATCCCCATAGTGAATCTCTTTCTTGCATAAACCCTTTATCTAGATTTTCTTATTTCTGGGTCTTTAGCTATTGTAGTTCAATAATGGACACTTAGACACATGGATATTAAAAAAATATCTAGGTATATGTTCAATCAATAACTCAACCTATCAGCAATATGGGAGACTAGATAGTTTTTTGACAAACACATTAGTATACTCCATTAACACAAACATGCCATCAAGGATAATATTTTACTTATTATAAATCATTTTATCTTGAATTTCTTAAAATAACTAAATAATATATGTGCTTCAAATAATGATTCCAAATGATATAAATCCTTAATTACTCATGTGTATGAAATTAGAGGGAGATTTTTGATACGGGGAGTAATTTCCTACTCTTGAAATATTAATTTGGATCTATATAATAAAATTATTTGATACCCATAATTTTATATTGTTCCTCAACTGATAGTATCAAAATGATCATTGTGAAATATTTACAACAATTTTTGAACGAGGAACATTTATATTATTCACATGAAATAGTTTATCCATTTTCTATCTTTGTTGATAACTTGACTTCCATTTTTTAGTTGATGTTTGAATATTTATACAAAACATCCAGGATATTGATTAATGTCTATAAATATAATTAAATAGTATATTTACTAAACATGAAGGAATTACTAGAATACCTAACACAACATTAATTTTAAGATTCTAATTGTTGGTCGTGATGATAGTATCTCCCCCACACTCTCTAGAATTTAGATGTTGTTATCATCGGTTATCATTGATAACCCTTTTTTTAATGTATTGATTCAAAAAGTGTCCTTATTTCATGTAGATGAAACATTGGATAACAAGATGAGGGTTTTCTAGAGAATTCGTTTCTTCCATTTTATTGGTAGGTTTCTCCCTTTGATATTCACTATCTAGGTTCCTTTACTTCCCATATAGAAATCACTTCATTGAATCCTTCAGGAAATCTCCATGATGATTATTCCCTCACTTATGACAAGTGGGAAGTGGAACTTGTTTCCCCCATGGTATTTATCCATCACGCCATAATAATTAAATTCATTTCTCCACTTACAATATATATTCCAATGAAATCTTCGACCTTAATTAATATCCATTTCAATGTTGAAGTCACATCATAAAATTTCTTCATAGATATCAATGTACATAAATCATAAAATAATTTTATAGATTATTTTTTATCCCACCCAAGAAGTGGTGAACATTAATTTTATGTTTAATAAAAAAATTTAGAGGTGTGTCATTAAAGTAATATAAATTTCACCTCTTACACCTTGATGAATTAGTTAGCTTTATCATTATTATAAAAGAATACCACTTTATTTTAATTCCAAGAGTACATGAAAATATATATTGAAAAAATATGAAATTATTTCCACATAATTGGATAAAAACCCTTCTGAGGATTCATATTATAGATTAAAATTCACTATTTATCAACTTCTATATATATATGATAAAAAACCATCAAAAACATATCTTATTTTTGGTATTTACATATGGAGAAGGAATTTTCAATTGATTTGATCCATTATTCTAGGATTAAGGCATCAAAATATCCACTAACATTTTGTGGCCTTTTTCACCTTAATGTCTCAATTGAAACTCCTTTCACTGGGATATATTTGTTTTTATCTTGATTGGTATTTATTTATTCAAAATTTTACATAACTGAGAATGTATTATCATGATGTTACCAATTACTTCTCCCATCAAGCTAGGCATCACATTTGGGCAGTCATCATATTTCCCCAAACATTGGTTGATGACCTGGTTCATAATATTTCAAGCTTGTGAGTAAAATAAACATAAAATTTTGTATGATTATTTTCAAACTATTAGAAACATATAATTAAAACGTTGAAAATTGAAGAGATATCTCATAAATTACAAATATTACTTAAACAATGAATTACAATGTTTCAATCGTTTTTATCCATGATCTATTTCCTAGAATAAAATTTTTTGGGATCTTTTGTTCCCTTCACGATGGTTTGTAATGAGCTTCTGAATTCAATAATGCATAACACCATGGACTGTGAAATCAGTTGTGCAGTGATTCCACCTTTTTGGGCACAATGTGATGATTGTTTTAATATCAAATTCACCCTTTTTGAGATTATTACCCTGAGGTAGAACATTAGTTGCTCCTGATGAGCACTAGTCAATATAAAATATACATGTAGAGTGAAATAATTTTTTTAAATAATTTTTGGAGAGTAAATTAATTATAAATTATAATACATATTTAATAATAATTATTCATTATTTTTTACTAATATAGTCCTAAAATATTTTCAATAAATATCCCAAAAAATATTAATATTATTATTGGAATTGTTTTAAATTTTTTGGTCTCTTGGTTACTTAATTAACCCCCCCCCCACACCCAACGACAACCTGGATGGTTTTTGGGTCATAGGGAACCAGAATGGGCCTTAAAGGTTGGACATTGCTCAGTATGCCCATGATAGAAGATGGGTACAACCCCATGCAGTGCATAAGGCATAGAAAAGGTTTATTCTACAATTTTCATCAGTTATAAAAAACTATTAAAGTTGTATTTCTGAAAAAATCTACCAAATCATTCCCTTGATTAGTTTGGGGGATGGGGAATGCACGTAAAATATTCCAGTGTAAAAAATTTTTTTATAATTTATAATATTTTCATCTTTCTAAAGCTCACTTGATTGGGATTTGGTAAAAAAATATTCAATTCGAGAATTTAGAATATGTGGATTCCTCCAAGAAAATATTATTTTGGTTATAGGTATCCAGATTGATTATTGGTGATAATATTTTATAGTCACACCACAATTTTAACATTTATATATATGATATATATATATATATATTCTTAATTTTAAAACATTAAACAATGGGTTTTTATCTTATATATAACATTAAATGGATATAACATAGACAAATGACCTTAAATGAATGTATTTTGATATTCATTGTAGTCATTAAAAGGCCCTATACTCAAATTAATTATTTTAATAAATAAGATTATACTAAATTCAGCACACAATCAATCTATTCAAATTTTCATTCTGGGTGTGCTATAAAATCAAGTGATAATAAGATTTTAAATTTTTTTCATCTACCGATATTCATGATTTCGTCAACATTGTTGTGAAACAACATGTAACAACCTAATGATCTCTTGTGGTTGCATTTAACATTAAAATAGAATCAAATTATTACCACACATTATTTATTGAAGTGATATTGTTCCACTATTTGGAGGAAATAATTTCTTGAAGAAATAGACATTAGAACCCAATAGATCTATAACACATTATCCAAATGATTCTTGTTTATAGATCATTAAACTATGGGTGCTATTGGGGAGAATATAAGAACTATTTGATGGCATCATGGTCATAGGATCAAAATTTATTTTATTCAAACTTTATAACTCTGATCTCGGTGATTGGATCTCTAACTTCTATTTCTAAAACATTAGAGAGAACACGAGAGGGTATAAAATTGAAGTTGATGAAAAGTACAATAAAATATTTCATAAACTTATATATATCATGTGTTTTTATTAATATTTAAACCTATCATTTTATAAATAAAATATTTGAAATTAAACCAAAATCAACATGTATGATGCGTTTAACATGGAATAAATGTCATAAATATTTTATAACTTCTGTAAAAAATTTAAATTATATTGTGTGAGAATATACAAGTTGTTAATAAACTCCTACTCTCTCAAAAATATTTAACAAACCTTTATTATAATATTTACTTATAAAATATTTTTCCTCATGTTCAATTAATTTATCATGAATACACTACAAAAATAAATTCACTACTTGTTTTTCTAAACTCGAATAATTGGTAATTAATTATTTTATTGATTTTGATTACTCAATTTCAAGAACATCTTGGCCCCTCGATATGGATCCCACTATATCATAAACAATAATGAACTATTAATACCTAAGAAAAATAATTTTATTCAATTCTAACACTCTAAGACCTTATCATAGTAGCGATGTGTTCTAATTACATACTATGAGTGGATTGTTGCAACCGCTAAAGGCCCCTAGTGAAATAAGAAATAATCATATCAATGATCACAAATCCTATGAGCTGATTTCATTTAAAATAATCTCTTTCTCTAGAAATGTATCATAATGAATGATGTAGAAATGGTTTCCCAATCCTCAATTCCTTTATCTATTCTTGACCATACATGATGGATTTACCTTCTTCCATCATGGCTATGGGTTAAGTGAAGGTACTACCATCCCTGTCATGTTGAAAAATATATCTCATCCATTCATAATAGATAATTTGATTATAGACCATTCAATCAATTAAATAAAAACAATAATAATCCCAATGTAAGATAACCTAAACAACATAAATGTTGGAATTTTTATCTGGATTAAAAAGTATAGAATTAAATGGTTCTCACAATTAATGTTCTTATTCTAAGAGACCAATACACATTCTCACTCATAGTAGTAACCAAAGGAACTTATACCATTTTATGTTCCTATTGGTCAAGTGTACAAAGTACAAACATAATGACATAAAGTCTCAAATCTTATGAGCTCTCAACATATGATATCCAACCATCATTTGTGTCATGTCAATATGTTTTATTAATACCAATAGAAAAATCTTTAATATTTTTATCATATTGTCTATAGGTTCTCATTATATTCTGGGGATATAATTAATATGTTTATACGATATGTATTCGATTGACATTTCCAATTATATAATACATGAAGAAGTATTGATAGTGTCGTGGTAATATAAAAATAGATATATATCAACCAGTATACATGTTATGATAATCAATGTACATATAATATATGGGTCTAGGGAATCCTCTAAAAACAACAAGTGGATCAACTATAGTGAACATGCAAGGTGTAACCGTAAAACTCTGTAAAACCACCAATGAATAAATTAATAATGATATAATATTAGTGTATATTTTTATAGAAAAACATATAACGAAATGATATACATCATATAACCATTAATGTTTGTCCACTGACTACTAAATAGACCACTACAACTCAAATCCAAACCTATCTTTTCCAATAATGGTAGTGGAATGATCATAATACATTATACATACAATCAACTAGAAAAAATTGAAGTCATGATAGATATATCTAATCCATATCATATAGAAAATTCATCAATTTAATTTATGAAACATAGTGAAAAATGATTATAGGAAACACATTAGGTAAATACATAACCTAATTATTCCGACATATACATGCACATGGGGATCCTCTCACTCATAATTGATTTCAACATAAATAAAAATGATTGCATTAGAGGAGGGAATAATGAATCCATTATTATTTATTTAAAATTAATTATGTAAAGGTATAACATAGAAAAACCCTTCATTTTTAGGCATTTGATGATCCTGTAACTCATCTACAATCTCCATTGGACTCCATGAAAAAACTGACCACCTATGTGTTGTAATACAGTACCATGAATCCCATGTATCTAGGACACCACACAATCAATTTAACAATCTATATAAACCCTTCATAAATATAATTATTATAATATTAAATAATCAAAAACATATATACATATATCCTAGGTCTCATTTAGCAATCATTGAATACATAAAACCCTACTAAATGATATCCCATTCACAACTCAACTATAAAACCATCCACACCAAACTCACTATAACCTATCATATTAGTAATAACCAAATATAAAATCATAACTCTTGAGAATCCCAAAACGTATATTCAATGGAAAATCGATCAAAACTAATTCACAAATCATATTTGGTTGAATCTATTGACTGTACTAGTTACTTTAAATTGATTATCCCCAAATTCAAAAAGGGACATTCATATGGTCTCTCTTTTATTTATACTCCCAATGCAACCATCCTAGGTTAATTCTAATAATTAAAAACTATTATTTACCAACTATTATTTACAAATGGGGTAAAATACATCCATAACTATCCCTTCTACGAAATATGATTTATTATTCTCATCCATATAAGCTAATCCATATAATTCTCATTTTTAAAGGACCATTTATTAAATTACCCAATTAATTATCTCATAAAAATCACTATAACCATTGGAAAAAATATTCCCAATTTTGCTATTAGGTTTACTGATAATATTCATACTAAAGAGTCACACCCTTGAAAAAATATGAGAAACTAAACCATTAAAGCAAACTAATCAAAATAATTAAATAATGGTGAACAACACATATTTCCTCCAATCATTCAATTTCATTAGTGTTTTCACATTCTACGTCAAAATATATACCCTTTTACACAAAATATATGATGTTAAAAACTAATCGAAAACACTAATCAATGAATGACCCTTATTTTAGTCCTTTTCTCATGACACTAAACCTTATCCCAAAATATCCACAATCAATTTCAGAAGTGATACCGTTCATCGACACATTAAACAAAGTATAAAAATTTTCCATTGATGAATTAGTTTTTAGTCATAACTATAATTCATAACATTTAAGTATAATACCCATATAGACTCTTGGAGACTATTAAATATCCCCTTAAATGATTTTATAAAACCATGTTCCTACACAGACATCTCAACTTATATAATTTTCGTGAACATTTCCACACTTTCCTATGAAATATATTATTAATTAATAAATGGAACACCTAACTCAATGTTGAAGTTTTCACTCTATTAGATATGTTTTCCTTATCCTTATCCTAACTCATACCAATCATCTTCAAGATTCTGATCCCCTATTATATACAATTAGACACCACAATCAAATTATGAACATTTATAATCAATTCCAAAAATAATCTCCAATTTCCTATGATTTATAAACTCACTTTTAATGACTAAAATATCAAAATAATATTTAATAATGGGTGAAGGACCCACATCATACATCCAACACTCTTTCCTGAGAAATTCCAATGAATTTTTACTTGATAAATCATTATTTAAAAACCAAAATGGAAAAATCCATTGAACAAATCATTTAGAAATTTACCTTAATAAAAATGTTGGGAGAAATATAGATTTTAGCTTCTTCTGACATCCATTCGACATTTTACTATGAATCCAAATTAGTTAGGACATATTTCACCATGTTTTTGAAAATCACATTATAATTACTTCACATTGAATCAATAATAATTTTTTAACACTGAGGGGAATAATAACATAAGGAATTTTATGGGATAACTCATCTTAAATAAAAATAGAAAAACATATGAAGTAATCTCTATTATTGAGAACTAATGGGAGAATACAATGGAAGGTCTAGTTGAATCTCCCTCCATTGAGTCCCCTTCATATTTAAAATCATATGGGTTTGATTAAAAAATTACAGTTATGTGCATTTAAAAAAAAAGATATTGTGGGATTAAGAAGTACATGGTGAAACTTTATAATTTACTTAGTGGCTCAGCAGCCACTTATTGTAAGCCCACTGACTAGTAGATGGGGCATCCAAGAGACTTACCCCCTGGAGTAGTCACCGAGTACCTATTGACCCCCTACTTCTAAATTTCAAAATTATATCCATTGAAACCCTACTCTTTTTGTATATTGATACATATAAAATGTAATACACTTATATAAAAAATCCTATAATCAATACTTAATCCTTTGAAATTCAATATAATTCAGATATTGAAAACAACACTATATTTGATATGAAAAAATTTAAATTTCATCCATAGTAACTAACATGTAACTATGTGGGCCATTATAATTCAGTACATGTTTTATGATTCCATTTCAAATAATTCTATATTATGTAATATCATTTTATAAATGACTAAATTCTGGTAAATTCATTTGAGATTAGTGTTCAAGGCTATATCAATTATCTTCTACTATTTTTAATTATAAATTTTTTTCTAATGTAATTATATTAGAACACATCCATTGATTGCAGGATGTAATGATTTAAACATATGTAACAAGTATCTTGAACGCCAAATTTAGTTATTTTTTTCACCTTTTTTATTTTATGTTTTGTTTATTATTGATGATTATGGGGATTTTTGAATGTTATTTAATATTCTTGATTAAATAATTATTATTCAAGAATAAATATTAAAATGAATTTGTGAACTTTTATATCATATTTTTTTTATTTTATAAAACATCTATAGATTTTATAAAAGATATATTTATTATATATTTTAATGACATTACATGAAATTTGATTATTAATAAATTAAACTATCACATTAGTGGAAATGTTTACCATTGATCAGCTAAGGCTATAAAATAAAACAAAAAGTTATAATATATTATAGGGTAAATTATATATATATTTTTATCTATTTAGAGGGAAAATTAAGTATCTTTAAAAAATAGAATGGTTCATTTTTAATTTAAACATGAAAAAATTGAAAACTTGTATATATTGATTTGTATCATGTAAAAATTGAACATCACAACCATAATAAGAGAAATATATTTAAAAAACATACATCACACCCATCATCAATAAAATAAATAATATATAAAAGTTTTAACAGTATATTATGATCTCTTCATGAAATTTTGTACATTTGATTCACCATAAAGAAATAAATAGTAATAAAATGGGAACATCTGGGCCTAACGAAACTCAACAATTCTGTATTCCAAAACAAAGGATCCATCGATCATAGGTAATTATTGTACCATCAAAACATACTATGACCCATACTTTCATCTCAAAGAAAAAATACTATATGAATATACCCATGAGAACAAAAATATATATATATACAAGGGGGGTATAAAAACTATACATAATACCCTAGACAACAAAACCCCATTCATTAATTAAGAGAATGTGTATTAATGTGTTCTTATGTAGATGAAACATCTCTTCACCTAAACCCAAAAATATTATAATAAAATTAAAGCACATGTGACCATGAATACGCCCATGTAAACCCATAACAAAATACCACATAAAAATTTAGATAATAAACATGAAGAGATAAAAATAATATCCTCACAAGTAAAAACATCATGATTTATTATCCCTTTGTAGAACTAGTGATTTTTTCCTCCTCCCATAGAATCCACCAAACTTATGAACATAAACCATTGTAAAATAAATTCAATTGTACCCCTTAATTGGTAAAATATACTAGGCCCTAAAATTAGGTCTCATCAATTTCATGAAGAATTATTCACTATTCAATGAACTTTTTTTGGATGATATCATTCATCATCACAACCTATCTTACACCAATGAGAGGGATCAACCAACCATATCTTGATTCTCAGGCCATAGATTTCCTACCACCTTGAAACAGATATAGTTAAATCATGAAAATCTCTAAAATGATCAAACTAAATAATATTATTAAAAAATTATAGAAAAAACTATCAAAATATCTCCTTATAAAATATGAATAATCCTTAACAATATTGTCATCGAAATCATTTCCATGATTGAGACATATTTTTTGAATCCGCAATCTATTTCTGTTCTCCCATGATTAACCCATGTTCCACATACCTTATCTACACCACCCCATATTCTAAAATATGTTGAATAACAGTGAAGTTATATGAAATGATTCGGTGGAATACAAACTATTTAGTACATATATCTAAAAAAATATAGGAAAAAATATATAAACAGTGGTCACATATATCAAGATGAATAAAGGCATCATTACTAACTTATATATGTCATAAAAACTAACATGTTAAAAAAAATTAAGATACACTTTTGAGAATCTGTATAAATATATACAATATTTTTCAAGGGTATATCATATAATAGATTCCACAAATGTAAAAAAATTATGATGAAGGTAGAAAAATTTTTCATGAGTGTATACCCAGCCCCTACCATCTAGCACCTATCAAGATCTATACAGCTACCCATCGATAACATGGAACTTTTCCCTATCTAGATCCTGAATAATAATGATAGATCATGTACCAGGCCTCCCAATCATGGTATGACTGGGAATTTGTAGGTCACCACCAATGTTGTCCCCAATAATAATGGTAATAAATTTCATGTAAAGTATGATATGATTTCAAATAAAAGTAATCAGATAATTTTTATAATAATAAATATTTCATAGAATAAAGTGCCACTCAGCCACATAATCAGACCAATACTTTCATCAATATGCGTAGGCAGTCTCTGAACCTATAACATGAAAATTGAAAAAGAATTCCATAAAAATTAAACATTAATGTGTGTTGCTAAAAAATCACTTTCATTGTTGTATTGGGGTTCAATTTATTTTGGTTACTACGATTTTTATAAATGATGGTTGAAAAGGTCCAGAATTTTTGTTTCCAAATAAAGTGTTTGGATGGAGGTGTAGTTTCCTAGTTTCTTCTAAAATCATGGCTGTTAAACTTAAGAGTTTATTTAGTGGATAAAGGGAAATTTCACATAGCATATAAACAAGTACACAACGGTTGTGTAGCATGTTCTTGAGTTTGTGAAGAATAAATAACACGTATAAGATTTTGTGGCCAAAAATCATATTTGTGAAGCATTAAATTTGGAAAATGCATAGATTTATCCTTTGATTTGTGCTATGAAAACAACACATCTGGTCGATGAAAATCATTAAAAAACGTTGTGATGAGAAATTTCTAAAACATATTCAGTCTAATTAACACAATTTCACACAATGAGAGATGTACATGAAGGTGGATCGTCATTTTTAGTTGAAATATGGCGTTTTTATGAGTGAATATAAAGGTAATTCCGTGAAGGGTGATCAACATTTATGGAAAATGTAGGTATTTAGAGTCCACTATAAAATAACATTTTTGCAATATGTGAGCTATATAAGAGGATAAATATGTATTTAAGAGTTTAGGATATATAATTTAAAATATTTAGACACTAAAGTATGAAAAGTACCTAGGCCATAATGTATGAGTATTACCTGATATGAATTAGGATATTAGGAGAATTAATTATATGTAATCTAGTGATTGGTAGGATTTTTTGGCTTCTATTCATATATAAGTACCACTAATAACATAATTAAAATAGAGAAAAATATAATAAAGAAAACTTAAAATTTAGGAATTATAAATTATTTTGAATTAGTTAATGATGTCCAAAAAATGAATGAGGATGAATTTGAGATGGAGTTTAAGTTCTTGAGACATCATCAGTCCATGAATAATTGAATTTCTTGGATAGAGAATCCATCTACAGTTAATATTTTATTCACATATGGGGAGTATTTTATAAAGAAAAAAGTAAATTAATGGTTAATATATTCTGTTCTGTGCATAGAATTTATGTAGAACATGTTTTTTTCATGAAGGGTAGTATTTTTCAAATAATTTTTCTAAAACCAATAATATAGATGATTAGATTAAGAAAAAATAGTTCACAATGGAATTTTCCATAAAGAAAACACTATATAGTATAGGTAATTTCATCTCTAATAAGAAATAAGAGCTTCTTCATAAAAATATTTCAGTGAGAACACATTTAGTGTTGAAAAATATTATCCAAATAATATTATGTAGGATTAGTTTATTCAAATTATTTGAGAGGACATCATGTTATCCATGATTTATTATGTTAATACTAGAAAGGATGATAAATTCACAATAAAGTTATAATAGTATTATACAATAATGATTCATATATATTATAACATTTCCTTTTTATGCTACTTATATTAGCTTATTAAGGTGAGACAAGTAAAATTGTTCTTTACAGTGCATGGTTTCTTTTTTTAATATCTGTTTGTATTAAAACCATATTATAGGGATTTGTCCATTGAAAAAACATGATAAAAATTGGTGGTTTTTTATCTGACACACACATATTCACCCCCACTCTCATTGGGTAATTAACCTATTGAGGCCGATAATTGTTATCAAAGATTAAATTTCATGTAAGTGATATTCAATCTCAATAAATGAAATGAATTTATTTAACCACATAGGGAGTATAATATTCAATGGAAATTATTTTCAACCATTCATGAATTAGATGAAAAAATACTTACGAATTCATGTATGGATGTTTTAACACATATAATTCATGGTATTTTGGCCTTCATGGTTATTATATCTTCACCCAAAGAATTCAAATGGTAATTATATATCTACACTTGAGGAATCATAACATTTAGATGAGACTTATCCAAAACACAATATACACTGAGGTAATTTTGTGTAAATCCTCACATTTTTAGTGGAAAATTGTTATCAATATCTATGAAGGTGATTCAAAAGTGCATGAAGATAAACTTTATGTTCTAATGAAAAATTATTTGGACTTGATAATGAAATAAAATTAATTTAATTATTCATTAATTGATCACGATAATTTTATTATGGAGTAAATTGATGGTCTTTGAGTTAAATTATATTATCTGATGATCATAGAGAATATAATAGAAGACTGCCACTCCAGTTTAGTATGAGTGTCTTTAAAATCAAGTATATAGTTCAATAAAAACTATCATGGGATTGTTTTTACATTTATTTTATTGAATACTAGAATATGAATGATAAAAATGTGGATTTGGATGTGTATAATTCCATGGAAGTTTCATTCAAGGCCGTAAATAATATCACCATAGAGAATCATCATTAATAAGTAAAATTAAATGAATTAATTTTTTTTTCTCAAAAATTTAAATTTGAAAAATAAATGATTATAGCGTAACTTATCATTGTGTGTTTTCAATTTAAAAAGGTTTGATACCTTATTGAAAAGTGTCCAGTGAAATATCAAGATGATATGAATATTAATTATTTTTATCTAAATAATTATTCAGCTAATGTGAATGGTATGAGAAGAACACAACACAATTTGTTCAAAAGGAAGAACCTACATTCTATAGAAGATAAAATGTCTTCAGAAACTAAGGGAAAATATGATATGAACTGAAAAGTCCGTAGACTAGATTCATTGTATAATTTTTATAATAGTTCATAGGAAAATGTATATAATGATGATAAAAACGTAGAATCAGGAAAAATATGTAATCTCAAAAAAGAATTTAAATCATAACATTAAAAAATATATATTTGTATGTACAAAAATTAAGAAATAAAATGGAGTTTTCCACGATGAGAAAATTAATATATAGTAAAAATAAGATGAGAATTATAAAATTAAGGCTCAAATCAAAATTCTCATGTCACAAAACCAAATAAATTTGAGAGGGTTTTTGAATATGATAAAAAAGTTTAAGAACACATACATATTAATGGTGGTATCACTAAAATACTAAAATATCGTCACAATTTATTGATGGTCATGAATAAGAAATTTTTGAATGTGATGGAAACAATAACATCATGAGAGACTCTTATCTTCTTTTATAATATTTGAAAATAAGAGTACATAGGAAATATAAACAAATGGATCATTAAGGTTCAATAAAACAGGTAAAGGACTATCAAATAATGTATGTGAATCATATTAATAACAATGTTGGTGTAAAGACCCGTAAAATTCAAGGAAATTTTTTTCTTAATTTTCTTTATAATTTTACAAGAGCGCGGTTTCAGACGGCACCTGATTCCGAGGCCCGGAGTGCCCGGAATCAATTTCCGAAGTTTGGCTCGGGTACGTTCAGTGAACGAACGAGCGGGAATTCCTAACTTTTGATCCGGTGCTCGGAATTGAAATCTGAGGGCACCGATGAACTCGCAGCGCCGATATTCTCTTAAAGAGACCTTTTCGGGAGTTGCGTTTGTTGCGGGTTGAAAGTTAGTTTTGGAGATTAAAAGATAAGTAAAATAAAATTTTGTTTGAATTTTATTTTATTCGTGGTGGTTAGACTCTCTCATGGGAAGTTGTTGGTGGGGCCCACAACCACCCAACTTCCCATGTGTGGTTATGAGGGAGGTGGGGCCCACACGAGCCCCCACCTTTTCAAATTCCCTAACCCCTCTAAACCCCCTCTTAATTTATGTGACACTCCCCTACTTTAATTCTTGCCAACTTAACTCTTCTTTTAATTTTTGACAACTCTAGATTTTAATTAATGTGTTGAATTCAACTTTTGAATTTTGAAAAGTTGGCAAAGTGAAAATAAAATAAGGTGTAGCTTATTTTATTTTGGGAGTTGCTGTGTTGTGTGGAGATTTGAGAGAAGAAGAGTTCTACACTTTGAAGAACTTCATCTTCCTCCTTGAAGAACGCGAAGAACACCGACACGCCGTTCTATCTTCTCTCCACGTCAAACAAAGGGAGACACCGCTTCCTCCTCGGTTTTCCTTCGTCGACTTGAGAAGTTTCACCAACGACGTATCGCATCGGACGCATCCCTTCATCAACGGATTTGACGAACGACGACCGCGACGCCCGACCTCCGCGACGTCGTCTTCCGCGGAACGTAGACAAATCTTCGAACCATATACCCGAGGTAGGGGTTGTTGATTTCTTTTTGGTTTAATTATTTTATTCTTGATCATGAATTTAGCAAGTCTAACGAGTGGCTTTGAATTATTTTTAAAGTTGCGTTATTATTTTAACGTGAGGGGGCCGGACCGCACGAACACGGCCGAACCCCCCCTCCATCGTTCTTGTTTATTCTTGCGGGTGGAAGCAAAGTGGCGTGGTGCCGTCGCACCACGCGGATAATCGTGCAATTAGTTTACGCGGCGCCGTCGCGCCACGCCGAGGAAGAATCTTCAAGAACACGACGCCGTCGCGCCGCGTTGAAAGGAATCAAGGCACGACGAAGGGGCGCGATGCCGTCGCACCGCGCCGGACGACGAACACCGCGGCCGGTTCCGGGCCGCGGCGGGACGAGGAGACCGCGGCCGGTTCCGGGCCGCGGCGGAAGAGAAGACCGGCGGCCGGGCCGCCGGCGTCGGAAGCCTAAGGGGGGACCGGAATTTCCGGTCCCGTTAGAGAAAACCGGCCGGCCAGCTGGCCGACCGGATACCATTAAACCGGGGGAATTAATCCCCCGACCAACTCATAAAAACCCCCCTCTTTATGAGGGGGGCGATTTTTTGAAGGGAGGGGGGCAGCCGGCCCCCCCCGTTCCGCACCAGCAGGCCCCCCACGTGGGGGGGGGGGGGGCGCTTTTTAAAAAAACGGCGCGGCATAGCCGCGCCGCCACTTGAAAAGCGGGGGAATTGATCGCCCCGCGCGGCCTCCTCACGGCGACAAGCCACCGCGCCGCCGCCGCGCCGCCTCACCGCCGGCCGGCCGTCCGGCCGGGCCGCCCCAGGGGGGGGGGGGGGGGGTCGGGCCGGGTCGGCCCGGACCCGGACCCCCCCGTTTCGAACCAGAATCGGTTTTTGGCCCATATCTTGAGCCTCGGACCTCCGAATGACGAACCATCTACGGAAACGCGATCCTTGGATCGAGACGGTCGTTTCGGTATATCGCACTCAAGGTTTCGGATTACTTTGAGTTCGTCCGGGTTGGTTCGTTCACGAAACCAACCGGGCATTCGGAGCGGAAACGCTCATATCTTGAGCTACGAACGTCCGATTGACGCGCCGTCAGTCGCGTTGTGTTCCTCTTAGTGAGACAGATCTTTTGGCATACTCCGCCCGAGTTTTGGACGCAGGTGGAGTACGGTCGGGTTGGTTTTGCCTTAAAAACCAACCGGGCCCCGGAGACGAAAATGCCAATAACTCACAGACCGGGCGTCCGATCGACGCGTCGTCTGTTGCGTTGAGTTCCTGTTGACGATACGGAACTTTTGGATACATCAACTCTGGTCTTCGTGACAGTTGATGTATCAGCCTCTCGGCTCGTGGAGCGGACCCTCCGAACGAGCTTGCTGCGTGCGGGAACCCTAGTGTTGGCTGCGACTGTTACTGTGACTACTACTGCTACTACTGCTACTGTGACTACGACGACGACAGTACAGAAATCCTGTGTGGATTCGACGACGACGACTACAGCACTCAGCGATCCTACGTGGAACAGTGCTTCCGAACCTGTGTGAGCTGAATCTTCTGTTTACCTTGGGCGGTGGAGCGCTTGGTTGTAGCAGCATATCATTGGCAGTGGAGCGCTCGGTTGTAGCGGCAGACCTGCGATACTGGAGACGAGCGTACAGAGTACGGAGACCGTGAAACCGGCTGAGACCTGAAGACTGCTCGACCGACTCAACTTGGAGTGATTCGACTAGCCCAGTGGACGGAGCGCCCGGTATTCGGCGGCAGACCCACGGCGGACGGAGCGCCTGGTAGTTGGCAGCAGACCCGCGGTACTCGACTGGAGGAGTACCTCTGTAGGCTATCTGGGTGAGCGCCCAGTATTTGGCAGCAGACCCTCAGCGGACGGAGCGCCCGGTAGTTGGCAGCAGACCCGCGATACTCGACAGGAGGAGTACTTCAGCAGTCTTAGGTTAGTGAGCAGTATCTCGGAGTCGTGACAGGACCACTGTACACTTCAGAGATGGGACTCTTCAACAGTTACGGTTTCGTTAATGAAAATCCTGGTTGAGCTGAAACCTGTTGTTTTCCTATGTGGATTGTGTTGTGCTATCCTGTGTGGATTACGTTTTGCTTTCCTGTGTGGAATACGTTTACTTTCCTGTGTGGACTGAGTTGTACTTGGGCTCGGAGGTTGGAGCGTATTTGAATTTGATGACTTAGGTATATGTATGGGCATATACCTAAGCAGTGACGGTTGTTACTTCGTGATTGTACCTTTCTTCGTGATTTATCCATTGTGGATTTGAGAGACCTTCAGGGGTCTCGGGGTCCCTACTGAGTAGCTTATACTCACCCCTGCACGGGCTTTGCCCGCACTACGTTGTGTTGGTTGCAGACGACGGACAGCATTGACCTTAGCTGAGGCTTGCAGAGCGGGACGGTACCCGGAGGTGGACCACTGGGCGGGACGTGCTCGGAGCAGACGGCGAGACCCGTGGAGCAGAGGAGCTATATGTACCCACCCTATAGGTGGGATTTCCAGTGGACAGCTCGGAGTAGCGGCTTTAACTTTTCAGTTGCTGTTTTCCCTTTCGAGTTGTACTTTACTTTCAGTTTGGATTTGTATTCTGGCCCATTTACTTTTCCGCACTTTCAGTTGTACTCTGCTTTTGTTTAGTGTTTACTTTCCGCTTGCTTACTCTGTGGTGTTTGTTTACCTTACAAAGGCAATGCCTTCCCTTTTTACCGGGATTTACGCCTTGGTGCTAGTCGCCAGCCCCTGGCCTATGGAAGGCGTGCTTGGGGTAGTCACGGCACGGACCCCGAGGGCGGGTCGTGACAAATTGGTATCAGAGGAGTTCGGTTCTACCGCGAACTCTGATCTTTTCTTTGTGAAGCAATAATGTTTAGCGTATTGAGTGTGGTTATCAGTCCAGGGAGTCCAGTGTTGGTGCGGCGACCGACATATCCGTACACCAGGACCCTGACTTCTGATTTCCGACTTAATGCACGAAAACATTGTTTGCGGGTGTGTTTCAAGTTTTCTTTGTGATTACTTATATCAGCTCACCAGGTATACTGTTCTAACCGTGGCGCACCTGTTTCCTTTACAGGATGGCCCCACGACGACAGCCAGCTAGGGTTCCGAGAGTCGAGCGAGACGACAGCCCACCGAGCGACGAGGCCTCGGTGCAGGGCCCTTTTCCAGTAGTGGCACTGGCGGTAGCTTTACCCGCTGATCCCCCGATGCTTCCAGCAGCAGCCACTGACGATGCACGTCGCCTCAGCGCACTGCATGAGTTTCAGCGCCAGCGACCGCCCAGGTTTCGCGGGGAGACGGATCCCCAGGCAGCAGAGGACTGGCTGGAGGCAGTGGTTCGAGTGTTTAGGCTAGTGCGGACACCAGCAGACCTCATGGTGATCCTCGCTGCGAGCCTACTACACACAGCAGCATGACGATGGTGGAGCCTGATGCTCCAGGTGCACGATGAGGCATCTCTACTTTGGACGGACTTTGAGAGCCTCTTCCGCTCGGAGTTCATCCCAGCCACCCTTCGTGCGGTGCGTATCCAGGAGCTTCTTCAGCTGCGGCAGGGCAGCATGACGGTCGCTCAGTACTCGGCGAGATTTACCGATCTCTCGCGCTACTCGACCGACATGGTACGGGACCCATTCTTCCGGGCCCGGACCTTCGAGCAGGGTTTGAGACACGAGATCAGGGCATCACTGATCTCCCTCATCATACCGACTCAGACAGGAGTACTGGAGCGGGCCCTTCTGATCGAGAGCTTCCTTGCTGAGTCTACACCAGCACAGCGACCCACCGCAGGGCGGCACGTGGCAGAGTCATCTGCAGCAGATAGCCGACGGATGACTCAGGGTTCCAGGCAGACCAGACCTACCAGTGGCCGACTGCACGACTCAGGCTCAGTTGTGCGGGGAAGCCGGGGTGGAGTCAGAGTCAGGCGTGCCGAGAGTGGGCAGTGTTACTCCTGTGGTGGGATTGGTCACATGGCTCGTGACTGTCCGACCCGCCATGCTGATGATCAGTAGTTATGTGAAGAACCTCCCAGGCAGAGGCAGAGGTTCGACCGTGGCGGTCCGCAGGGAGGAGGCGGACGAGGCAGAGGAGCTGGCCGAGCAGCAGGTGGTGGACGACGCTTTGAGGTTCTACCACCACCACCACCACCAGGAGGTCCACCCCGACCGCAGGGGAGAGCTCAGCTTCAGGCAGCCGAGGCCTTCGATCATGGAGCTCTGGGAGCCGATGGACAGGAGCAGAACTAGTGGATACATCCTTTGTACTTCTGGTTCCTTGTTGCTTTTGTGTAGCGTCTTGTATTATGAGCTGCAATAATAAAAGACGCATACCTTTGTGATATTTTCGTTCCTGTCCTCTTTCGTGATGTTACTAAGAGGTTCCAGTTTTGGCTGTTGACTTGACCCTCACTTGTGAGACATCAACTGGAGGAGACCCAGTTACCACACACTGATGCCGACAGTGTGAATCAACCCGAGGCGAGAGTAATGGTTGAATCTCTTAGTAGTAGCGTCGAGGCCTTACGACGTCATCCTTGGTATGGATTAGTATCATCCATGTTAGGATTGACTGTTTTAGGCAAAGAATGTGGTTCATCCAGGGGATGGGACCAGATTTCTCTTATCGGCAAAGAAGAAATCTTGCAGCTCTGATGGGACCGGAGATGGTCCAGGCCACGACAGAGAAGGTCCAGGTCATCCACGAGCGGATGAGGACAGCTCAGAGCCGGCAGAAGTCTTACGCTGACAGGAGGCGGAGGCCACTGGGGTTCGAGGATGGCGACCACGTCTTCTTACGGGTCTCACCTCGACGTGGTATTCGGAGATTTGGCCAAGGCGGCAAGTTATCTCTGCACTTCATCGGACCCTTCCAGGTCCTCAGCAGGGTTGGTGAGGTGGCTTATCGCCTAGCTCTACCACCTCAGTTGCACCGGGTGCATGACGTCTTCCACGTGTCTCAGCTGAGGAGATACGTGCACGACCCGACGCACATCATTGATCATGGGGAGCCTGACGTTGACGATGGAGCGACTTTTACGGAGGTCCCGGTGGAGATAGAGGATTGACAGGAGCGGGTCCTGCGTGGGCGATCGATTCCTCTTGTGCGCATCAGATGGCAGCACGGGAATCTCCAGGAGAGCACATGGGAGCGGGAGGCTCAGATGCGTGCTCAGTACCCTCATTTGTTTCCCTAGTTTTTGATGTATCTTTACGGGGACGTAAAGCCCTGAGGTGGGAGTAATGTAAAGACCCGTAAAATTCAAGGAATTTTTTTTTTTAATTTTCTTTATAATTTTACAAGAGCGCGGTTTCAGACGGCACCTGATTCCGAGGCCCGGAGTGCTCGAAATCAATTTCCGAAGTTTGGCTCGGGTACGTTCAGTGAATGAACGAGCGGGAATTCCTAACTTTTGATCCGGTGCTCGGAATTGAAATCCGAGGGCACCGATGAACTCGCATCGCCGATATTCTCTTAAAGAGACCTTTTCGGGAGTTGCGTTTGTTGCGGGTTGAAAGTTAGTTTTGGAGATTAAAAGATAAGTAAAATAAAATTTTGTTTGAATTTTATTTTATTCGTGGTGGTTAGACTCTCTCATGGGAAGTTGTTGGTGGGGCCCACAACCACCCAACTTCCCATGTGTGGTTATGAGGGAGGTGGGGCCCACACGAGCCCCCACCTTTTCAAATTCCCTAACCCCTCTAAACCCCCTCTTAATTTATGTGACACTCCCCTACTTTAATTCTTGCCAACTTAACTCTTCTTTTAATTTTTGACAACTCTAGATTTTAATTAATGTGTTGAATTCAACTTTTGAATTTTGAAAAGTTGGCAAAGTGAAAATAAAATAAGGTGTAGCTTATTTTATTTTGGGAGTTGCTGTGTTGAGTGGAGATTTGAGAGAAGAAGAGTTCTACACTTTGAAGAACTTCATCTTCCTCCTTGAAGAACGCAAAGAACACCGACACGCCGTTCTATCTTCTCTCCACGTCAAACAAAGGGAGACACCACTTCCTCCTCGGTTTTCCTTCGTCGACTTGAGAAGTTTCGCCAACGACGTATCGCATCGGACGCATCCCTTCATCAACGGATTTGACGAACGACGACCGCGACGCCCGACCTCCGCGACGTCGTCTTCCGCGGAACGTAGACAAATCTTCGAACCATATACCCGAGGTAGGGGTTGTTGATTTCTTTTTGGTTTAATTATTTTATTCTTGATCGTGAATTTAGCAAGTCTAACGAGTGGCTTTGAATTATTTTTAAAGTTGCGTTATTATTTTAACGTGAGGGGGCCGGACCGCACGAACACGGCCGAACCCCCCCTCCATCGTTCTTGTTTATTCTTGCGGGTGGAAGCAAAGTGGCGTGGTGCCGTCGCACCACGCGGATAATCGTGCAATTATTTTACGCGGCGCCGTCGCGCCACGCCGAGGAAGAATCTTCAAGAACGCGACGCCGTCGCGCTGCGTTGAAAGGAATCAAGGCACGATGAAGGGGCGCGATGCCGTCGCACCGCGCCGGACGACGAACACTGCGGCCGGTTCCGGGCCGCGGCGGGACAAGGAGACCGCGACCGGTTCCGGGCCGCGGTGGAAGAGAAGACCGGCGGCCGGGCCGCCGGCGTCGGAAGCCGAAGGGGGGACCGGAATTTCCGGTCCCGTTAGAGAAAACCGGCCGGCCAGCTGGCCGGCCGGATACCATTAAACCGGGGGAATTAATCCCCCGACCAACTCATAAAACCCCCCCTCTTTATGAGGGGGGCGATTCTTTGAAGGGAGGGGGGCAGCCTTTTTAAAAAAACGGCGCGGCATAGCCGCGCCGCCACTTGAAAAGCGGGGGAATTGATCCCCCCGCGCGGCCTCCTCGCGGCGACAAGCCGCCGCGGCCCCCGCGCCGCCGTGCCGCCACCGCGCCGCCGCCGCGCCGCCTCACCGCCGGCCGGCCGTCCGGCCGGGCCGCCCCAGGGGGGGGGGGGGGGTCGGGCCGGGTCGGCCCGGACCCGGACCCCCCCGTTTCGAACCAGAATCGGTTTTTGGCCCATATCATGAGCCTCGGACCTCCGAATGACGAACCGTCTACGGAAACACGATCCTTGGATCGAGACGGTCGTTTCGGTATATCGCACTCAAGGTTTCGTATTACTTTGAGTTCGGCCGGGTTGGTTCGTTCACGAAACCAACCGGGCCTTCGGAGCGGAAACGCTCATATCTTGAGCTACGAACGTCCGATTGACGCGCCGTCAGTCGCGTTGTGTTCCTCTTAGTGAGACAGATCTTTTGGCATACTCCGCCCGAGGTTTGGACGCAGGTGGAGTACGGTCGGGTTGGTTTTGCCTTAAAAACCAACCGGGCCCCGGAGACGAAAATGCCAATAACTCACAGACCGGGCGTCCGATCGACGCGTCGTCTGTTGCGTTGAGTTCCTGTTGACGATACAGAACTTTTGGATACATCAACTCTGGTCTTCGTGACAGTTGATGTATCAGCCTCTCGGCTCGTGGAGTGGACCCTCCGAACGAGCTTGCTGCGTGCGGGAACCCTAGTGTTGGCTGCGACTGTTACTGTGACTACTACTACTACTACTGCTACTGTGACTACGACGACGACAGTACAGAAATCCTGTGTGGATTCGACGACGACGACTACAGCACTCAGCGATCCTACGTGGAACAGTGCTTCCGAACCTGTGTGAGCTGAATCTTCTGTTTACCTTGGGCGGTGGAGCGCTTGGTTGTAGCAGCATATCCTTGGCAGTGGAGCGCTCGGTTGTAGCGGCAGACCTGCGATACTGGAGACGAGCGTACAGAGTACGGAGACCGTGAAACCGGCTGAGACCTGAAGACTGCTCGACCGACTCAACTTGGAGTGAGTCGACTAGCCCAGTGGACGGAGCGCCCGGTATTCGGCGGCTGACCCACGGCGGACGGAGCGCCTGGTAGTTGGCAGCAGACCCGCGGTACTCGACTGGAGGAGTACCTCTGTAGGCTATCTGGGTGAGCGCCCAGTATTTGGCAGCAGACCCTCAGCGGACGGAGCGCCCGGTAGTTGGCAGCAGACCCGCGGTACTCGACAGGAGGAGTACTTCAGCAGTCTTAGGTTAGTGAGCAGTACCTCAGAGTCGTGACAGGACCACTGTACACTTCAGAGATGGGACTCTTCAACAGTTACAGTTTCGTTAATGAAAATCCTGGTTGAGCTGAAACCTGTTGTTTTCCTATGTGGATTGTGTTGTGCTATCCTGTGTGGATTACGTTTTGCTTTCCTGTGTGGAATACGTTTACTTTCCTGTGTGGACTGAGTTGTACTTGGGCTCGGAGGTTGGAGCGTATTTGAATTTGATGACTTAGGTATATGTATGGGCATATACCTAAGCAGTGACGGTTGTTACTTCGTGATTGTACCTTTCTTCGTGATTTATCCATTGTGGATTTGAGAGACCTTCAGGGGTCTCGGGGTCCCTACTGAGTAGCTTATACTCACCCCTGCACGGGCTTTGCCCGCACTACGTTGTGTTGGTTGCAGACGAAGGACAGCATTGACCTTAGCTGAGGCTTGCAGAGCGGGACGGTACCCGGAGGTGGACCACTGGGCGGGACGTGCTCGGAGCAGACGGCGAGACCCGTGGAGCAGAGGAGCTATATGTACCCACCCTACAGGTGGGATTTCCAGTGGACAGCTCGGAGTAGCGGCTTTTACTTTTCAGTTGCTGTTTTCCCTTTCGAGTTGTACTTTACTTTCAGTTTGGGTTTGTATTCTGGCCCATTTACTTTTCCGCACTTTCAGTTGTACTCTGCTTTTGTTTAGTGTTTACTTTCCGCTTGCTTACTCTGTGGTGTTTGTTTACCTTACAAAGGCAATGCCTTCCCTTTTTACCGGGATTTACGCCTTGGTGCTAGTCGCCAGCCCCTGGCCTATGGAAGGCAGGCTTGGGGTAGTCACGGCACGGACCCCGAGGGCGGGTCGTGACAGTTGGTATGGTGATTGATCATTAATAGAAATTTGTTATGATTGACTCTATGACACAAGTACCCAATGAAATGATATTAGTCGATTTTTTTATGACTCAAAATATAGACATTTATAGAAATGAAGAGATAAATGGTGTTGTAGTAAATACATAGATTAATATAACATATATTACATGTTATTTTTGTTAAAAAATGGGTGGCTCTGTGAATTTTTATTATATTACAAAAAGGTACCTAAGGAAAAAAATTAAACCTTTGAATCCAAACAACGTTTAGTATTTCATCCATTATTTTAGTGTAAATTGTTTCTAATTTGTGGGATTTGGTTATAAGGATAAGTTTTGATCAAAAAATGAAAAGTAATTCTGTAATAATGATTTAAAATATTTATAAAAAAAAGATTAAGGAGTCCTCATGAAAACTAAAATGAAAAATATATTTTCTATTACAACAACTCCCAAGGTGTCATTTCTGTGTTTTTTGGTTTATTATGTCTTTTATCCGATTGACAGCATTACATCATGTTTGTTACCAGAAAATTCATATTGAAGGTGGATAATTTTTCTAGTGTTTTACATATTTTTTTATGAAAATCATGATTTTTTAGGGATTAGGAATTATTCTCACATAAGAAAATAGGTGGAATTCATATCACTAAAATGTGTTCGACATGGTGATTCAAAAAATTCATCTTGATTGCATATAAGTGTATCTATGAAAACCTTATATAGACTATGTGAAATTATGAAGAAAACTAAATAGAACTAGCTAATTGTTATAGATTAATCAATTATTTATTAGGATCTCTATCCATCGCATTCAATATGAAGGTGATATAATAGAATCCATTATATACCATGTCAGAAAATATTATAAATATTTATGAATGTGATTCCTAATTTTGAAAATAAAAATTACAGGTTCTATCGAAAAAATATGAAGACCTAATAATTCACCAAAATGATTCTTTAGATTCATTCTTTGACTGGGTTAATGTTTCCATGGAATACACGCATGGTCTTAGAGAAATTGTCAAATATTTAAAGATAATTATGTGCATCTTAAGTGGATATCCATGTTGGTACAATCTCATGGATTCAATACTAAAATATAAATATATAAAGGAACTGATGTTGGATAGCTTAAATAGTACTCTGTCACATATGTGATGATAATTGATGGTATTGAGTTTATGGAAAATGGTAGTCTAATGATATGGAATTCAAGACCATAAAAAATGTAGTTATTGAAGATGTTATGTAATCAAATATTGTGCATGATGTTATGTTATTATGTTCCTAAAATCTATAATCAGTAATGTTATTGTGTAATGGGACACTTCTTCTTGATGGATTTCATTATGGAGAAGTATCACATATTACATAAAATTGTCCAAACAAGTTTCATATGGTGATGGTGATGTTGATGATGAAATAACAAAGAATAAGTATTCCTAATGTTTGAGAGGAATGAAAAATACAATGTTTTATTTATTTATATATAAAATTTTCTTTCACAAGAAAATAAAAATTGACAGCAATCAGATGAATAATTAAAAGAAGAGTATATAGATCATGAAGAAATACTATGGTGGAAGTTGTGGGAAATTATCACACAAGGGAAGAAAGTGATAATTATCAATGAGAATTAAATGTAAGTGTATACCGTCATTTTATTATAATATTCCCTAAAATAAATATGTTTCTGAAAATATTCAAAAAATAATGACAATATAGCATTTCATGTTAATAAACTCTATTAGAAGTAGAATAAAGAAGATAATTGTGAGTTAATGGCTGAAATTGAAAATATCTAATCTGAGAACCTTGAAAATATATATGAATCCATTGAGTACAAAATAATTGTTGAATAACTCTCCAGAGTTATCAATAGTCTGACTATAACTGAAAAGTTTCAAGACAAATATACCTAATACATAGTGGGGACATTTTTAGCCTATAGAGAAAGATAAAAGATCAAGAGAAACTCTTACTTCCAAATACGATATCCTGAAATATGGTTTTACAACTACCAAAATAAAGTGAAACTAGGTCAAACAGGTAATGAAGAATAGAATAATGATTGTATAATGAAGAAAAAAATCTTCATAATGACATAGCTGGTTTGAGACCTGACCAAAAGTAGAAACCAATAAAGATTGTCGTTAGGAAAAAAGAATCTACTTTGAGGTCGATGATTGATTTTGATATTAATCAAAATAAAAATATAAATGGATCCCACGGAAAAAAAATTAGTTCAGAAATGAAAAAATGGAATACACCTTATATTTGGTATTATTATAGTGGAAATGTGGTACATTCAAAAAATTAATGTTCTATTTCCAAGAGGTACCTACAAGTATAAGATTTAAAAAGACATCCAATTTAGGTTCAATATTCCATGAATTATTTTGTTGGTTACTATTTTTGGTGTATAGGATATATAAACATGGAATGATATTTATCATCAACAATGATGAATAATGTGTCAAAATTGGCCCAAATTGGTCACAGGAAGCAATATAAGAAACATAAAATGACCTGAAAACACAAAATCTATATATATTCCTATAAGATGAATTGTTCGCATTATAATCTATGTATAATCCATATTATCTTTAAATATAACATATGAAGACCAAGAAATTGATAAAAAATAAAAGAGAAAATATTCAATTGGTTATATATATTACCTTTACGGAATCAAATCACACTGGAATATGACTTACTAATAGATTATTCACCCACCATATGACATGAAATAAGTATATGGTTAGAGGAATCATGTTTGAAAATGAAGGTGTTTTATGATTTGATGATGATGAAGGCCTGAATAAAATTGGTTCAATAAAATAAATGTTTGGGAAAAAAGGTATGATATTTTTGGATGTCTTGGTTATTAATGGTCTCAGTCATAACATATTAATTTTCAGAAAAATTTGATACTTGATACATGAAATAATATTTACCAAGATGGTGTTAAAAATAAAATAAAATGATGTTGAATTTTTTTAGGGAAAGTACATTAATAGGGGTCTCAACCTAGTGAGTGGATAAGAAGATATGTGTTTTATATATAATAAATTAGAAAATATGTTGTGTCATAAACATCTTGTTCATCATTTACATCCATTCATGGAAGATCTTGTGAAATATAACATTTCTCAAGATCTCCCAAGGTTATCACATGACTGTACTCATATGTCAAATTCTTTCAAATACGGAAATATCACTCAAAATAAGTATAAGGAAAAAGAGGAAATGACATTATTCGTGTTGGAACTAGTTCATATTGATTTTTTGGATATATTTCTATAATATCTATTTACGAAAATAGATATTATTTATTTTTAATTAATGATGTTAATATAATGGCATGTTATTAAATTATTACCCATATGTCCAAACTATTTATTTGTATTACACATTATCCGATGGAATTCCAAAATATTCTAGGTTAAAAGATTAATATGTTTAGAGATTATAATGTAATAGTGTTCAAGAATATCTAAGATGAGTATTATCTTGAGAAACATGGGATAAGGCACGTCATTTTATTACTATAACTCATCCATAAAATGTAGTGGTTGAGAGAAGATAAGATATTATCCAAAACATGGACAAAAGCATTCTCCTTGAGAAGGGACTTCCAAGGATTTTATTGGAAGAAGAATTATTGACATCAGTATACATTTATAACAGATCCTTATTGTGTTTAAAGGAATAAAGGACTCTATAACTATTTTGGTTTGGAGAGAAGCCGACATTGAAGTACCATAAAGACATTATAAGTATGTGTTTCATTCTAAAAGTGATAAAAAACATGATTTTTGAATCTCATGATGATTATGGGATATTAATTATAAACAAAAATAAAATTGAAAAATAAATAATTTTATATGTGGATGGAAAAATTTCAAATAGAAATTATAATATTCAGGTGGAAATGAGCATAATCACCTAGAAATCCATGCATAGATTTTCGAGGATATTTTTTAATATATGAATATATAATGGGGGGTGTAGGTATAAGAGGTAGATTTAAAATAAGATATAGATGATTAAAGGGAATATGTTAGACATATAATTTCACAAATTCCTAGGGGAGGAGCCAAAATCGATAGTAAAAACATAATCAATGGTCATATTGAACTATTGAAAATGTGGAGGTTGACGACTCCACAAAACGTATCTTTCCTATCATAAGATAGAAACAATTTTTTAATATAAGACCCAAGAGGTAAAAATTGTATATTTGTAATGAATTGATATCATAACCAAAATTAAATGAATTAAATGTGAGAGATCATTCTTGTTCTAGAAAATAAAAATTTCATTGGGACCAAATGGTTATTTTGGACCAAATTAAATGAAGATGGTATACTTATAGGAAATAATGAATGACTAGTGTTCAATGGATACTCCCATATATAGAAAATAGTTATTGATGAAAAATTATAACCTTTTTCAATGATGTAATATATTTATTATTCTTAAAAATAATATTTAATTGGAAATTAAAATTTTTCTATATGGACATCTTGTCATCATTTTTAATGGGGTTCTAAGAAAATTTTATTCAATACATGATTACTATTTGAAAAAAATCAGTTTATAATATGGAGGATTGGATTACAATATCTATTTCTACATATAGAGTAATCATAGGATTATGGAGAATGTTTACGTGGATGACATAATATTTACTGAATTAAATGAATCATAATGAAATATATTTTCTAGAATTCATGATATGCATGTTTGAAATGTTAATGATTGGAGAGAGAAAAAATTTCCTTGATTTACATAAGATTTATAAAAAGCATGAAAAAAATCCTTTCTCCATAAAAATATTCCAAATAGGTTCTATGTAGATTTGAATGAATAATTCCATGGATAAGATAACTCATTTAGCTACCTAGATGAATCTTTCTAGAAATGAGGATTGAATGCAGTCAATTTACCTGAATAATAGAATATTCTTGGTGGACTATTGAATTTAATCGATACATGACCTGATATTGTGTTTGACACATTCTAGGTGGAACAATATCAATGTAATTCCAAAAAAATCCACTATTGTGAAATGAAGATCATATATCAGTATATTAAGGATATGGTCGAATAATTTTTTTTACCAAATGAAAAATATCAATAATAGTTATCAGGATTCTCATAATCAAACTATGATGAATAATTAGACGATAGAAAATAAATCTATGATTGTGCTTTCCATAATGGAGAAATATCTATTTCTTGGAAGTGAAGGAATTAATATTCTATTTAGTTAAGGACCACATAAGATGAATATAATATATCAACCCAAACCTGTGGGTTGTTATTTTGGATTAAGGAATATCTTAAAGAAATTGTGGTTGAAATTAAGTATATGATTGGAATAAATTATGATAAATCAAACACTATAAAAAATATAATTTTTTCCAGAAATTATTTTGAAAATAACATTGAAAAAATTATCATTTAACAAGGAGAATTTTGAACATGGGATTATAAAGATTGTCTATGTTCAAATAAAACAATAGGTTACAAATATTCTAGTGAAGGCCTTAACTAATGAAGTATTTTAATAACATGAACTATCACATAAATATTATTCAAATTCTCACACTTGAATAATGTGAATGTGGTACCCCTTCTCCCTGAGGTGTGGTGTGTTTTCCCTATTTTCATATATGTTTCCTTTACCCTGGTGCATATCTAAAAAATATGATCCATTGGTCCATTAAAAAAGGGGAGAAAATTTCTTGACCATGATAGGGGGAGTAGTGATAATGGTGTTTTTTAAATATGACAATGTTGAAGATGTTTATTTAATGATGATAAATAAGGATAGGAGTTTCTGATGCATGCATTTTAGAGACGTATGGATGATGAAAGTTTTCTTCTCATGTTCCACGTTCTTTTCTCAAGTTGGTTTCTATGAATAGTTGGTATTAATAAAATATTTTTGAAGCTGTATTGATAATGGCATGGTTTATTAATGAACATTTTGTTTTACTCTTGTTCTTCTAATTTATCATAACTAATGTGGGTTTATAGTATGTGTTGAGTAATTCAATGATCAATGTATTTGGTTAAATATAGTGAATGGTTGTTAAAGTATACCATGTGTGTTTGTGCATTTCAAAAGAAGTGTCTGAGTGTTTTTAAAGCGTTTCAATTAAATCCAATGTGGTTATTACTAGGAAAAATTCCCTCTGGCTGAAATTTGGGTATTTTTGGGTTGATTATGTTCAATTATTTTTTTACATGATAACATAATTGTTTTTGCCAAATTACATATGATAGTGGCATAAATTCCATGGGTTTCTCATGTTTTTGGGCATGATAATCGTTATTTATTTTGTCGTTAAGGAAGGATTCTCAATAGAAAAATTGGTGTAACTCATAAAACCTAAATGAGATCGGTGTCACTTTTTTATAATGAAATATTTATCGCATATGGGTTCTTATATGCTAACCACATAGTAATTATCTGAAAACTTGAATAAAATAATTTAATGGAAATTCAGTTGCACTATGAAAATGTTATGTTAAACACAATGGGTGATCATCCTTCATTGTCAAAGGTAGTGAATTTAAGACCTATTCAAATGTTTTTCACCATATATGGTCGGAGATGGTGCTTTATAGTCCTTCATAGGGTTATTTTATTCCATAAAATATCATAGAGAGTTAAGTTCACAGAGAAGACTAATTTGAATATTATTTCTCCGTAATTGTAATTATTGTAATTTTAGGTATTCCAAGCCTATATATAGGACCCCAAATCCCTTAATAATGTATAAGAAATATATTATAGAGATCATCATTGGAACAATTTATCTAACTCCCAATGTGTTTTGAAGATTATGTGGTTCATGAAGGATTTGGGATCAAAATGGAGGATTTTTGCAAAGCATTTTCATTTTATAGAGGATATTTGTTTGTGGTGAACTATAGCTAAAAAGGATTTGTGATTCTGGAGGAACTATCCATCTATGAAGAATAATCATTTCATGGTGAACCAATTCTCTATAATGACAATGGTTTCGAGAATGTTTTAAAGTAGTTCACAAATGAACAAAAATAGTTTACGGAAGGACTCCACTCAAAGAAATTACTATTTGGTGAATTGGATGTCGACTTTTGGGTGAAAATAGGATATTTTTTTCACACACATATATGTTTAAAAATATCCTATGATGACATAGTTAAATTATATAATCTTATAAAATTAAATTTTTCTACACATTTGTTGTGAGGGAAGTGGTCATTATGTTTGTGGATAGTTGTAAACTAAGATGGATAGTGAGTCTACTTCATACCTTGTAATAACACTAGACAATACTATATTTTGTATATTATCTAATTTCATTTTAATTATATTTGTACATATCCCAGTAATGGTGACCCATGTAAAATTTTCCATCCCTATTCAAGTTTTAACATTCACATATTCCTTATTACATGAAGTATATAGAAGATATTATTGTTTAAAGATGAAACGAGACTAAAAGGGGAAGTGGTTTTAATCAATAATATCTCGATTCACCCCCATAGGGTAATTAACCTAGATGCACTAATATTATTTATATATTTTTAATATAAAAATGTTTTATCAGGCTCTGAATAATACAAATCATGTTAATAAATTCTGTTTAAGAATTTAAAGACATGGATAAAGAAGAAAAGCATTTAGAAGAAAAAGATCACTTATATTTCCCTAAAAGAATCATACCATATTGTATTATGAAACATTTAAAGTGTATTACCATCCCACATGATGTAAAATAATTATTTGTTCATAATAATTATGTATGAAATCAAAGGACTTGACAAATATGAAAATTATGATTTTCTAATGACAATTAGATACTGAAAATCCCTCTTTTGGGGTAATGATATGATATGTATGAATTTTTTGGATGTGGAATTTCTCTTACATTATTTTATATGTTTCACTCAATTTTGTAACATGGGTCATTCAATAAACCACACTATTATTATTTGTATCATCAATGTAAAATATTTGTAGGGGTTTTCTGGGGAAAATTCATGGATTGGGCTCTCTATAGTGACATTAGCGAAGAAGATTTTTTCTTCTATCCAAATAAGAAGAAAAGTGGATGTGGTATAAACAACATATTATATTGATCGAACCAGAATTATATTTTCTATAGAAATTTTATGAAGACTTAGATCTCTCTAAATTATCACCTTATCATACACACATGTCCAATTCTTGTAAAAGATGATCAATGTTTTGAAAATTTATAATTGAAATAATAGAATAAGTGAATAATATTTCTTTAACGGTTTCATATTGAAGTGTGTAGACCTATATCCCCAGGATCTATTAATGGGATGAGATACTAAATTCATTTTATTTATTGTTTCAATGGGTTGGAATGGATTTTTTTCATCACTTACAATACCAATGTTTTTAACTTAATAAGTCAATATCAGAGGGAATTTAAAAAGACTCTTGGCTTGGAAATTATGAAATGTAGTGCAGAAAAAGTAACAAACTTTACTAATAACTAGTTAATGGACTATATTTAAAAACATTATATAAAGGATTATGTTTTGCATTAATAATTCCATAACAAAATGTTTTATTTTAAAGGAGAAATCATATCATTAACAATATTTCTATAATATTGTTCATTAAAAAAATTATAATAGGGATTTCTTAAATATATGTAGTCTTAATGTAATTTGAAATTATTAACAACTATTTTTGTAGTTCTAATAGAAGACATGACTGTATGGTTTTTAGTATGGAATGAAATTAATGTTGATGTAGTTTAGAATCTTCAAATGTAAGTGTTTAATTATCATTGAAGAGAAACAAAAGCTACTTTAATCCCTTAGAGATGATGGGATTTTGCATGGATACATAAGAAAATGAAAATAATATAAATTTTTTAATAAAAATCATTAAAAGGATTTTTATATATTATATTTCACTATAATGGATAATTACTAGAATATGCCACAATGTAATGAGTAGTTTACATATATATGTTATAAGGACATAAGGAGATCGATGAGAGAAGATGTAGTAAATGATAATTCAAATGAATAATTTGATGATGTGTAGATATAATTTAGACCTATATCAACATAGATTCAAAAATAGAGGTGTTAAATGATGAGAATATAAATATAAATGATTTCATAGTGCCAATATAGATGATGATAATGATGTATCTATAGTTAATACCTTTCTTATCATAGGAAGATCCAAAATGTTTTGATGGTGATGAAAGGGATGAGATTTGGGTTCGGGATAATAATAAAAATAATTATAATTTTTATGTAATCATATGTAGGATATATTTTTCATGGTTGATAGAAAAGATCATTATTATGATTAAAATGGATCTCCAATATCAAGATTAATGAATATAGAATTGTGGCTTGAAAAAAATCATTACTTTTATAAAATGGATACTCCAATATTTAAGGTGTCAATATTGATGATAAATTTTCACTTATGACATAAATAGGTGTAATTTTACTATTTTAGCTTCAAAAATTCAATGAAAATTTAATTTTTTCTCTATAGAATTCATTTTTGGATTTCTAATCGTGTTTTGGAACAAGAGGTGGCACATCAAATAGATATATATTTTTTCTCATTAATAAGAATAAAAAGGTTTATTTACTAAATAAATCACTATATAGGTTATATTAAGTAGCAAAAGAAAGTTATTTATGAATTAATAAATACTTGATGAAGGTCTTTTTTAGATTTGGTAGAGTTAATTACAATCTCTAGGTCAATAATGGCAGTAATCAATAGATGACTGTGCTAGTTTGTGTAGATGATATATTATTTTGTTGATAAAAAGATGCATAATTTAAGAAATTTGGAGAATTAATGAATTTTAATTTTGAAATTTTATTGATTGGTGACATGACATTTTCCCTCGGTCTATAGGTGATATAAAGTTGGAGTGAAACATTAATTTATGTATCTAAATATTTCAAGGAGGATATTAAAAGGATAAAATAGAGGATTAAATGGTTATGATGTCAAGGGTTTCAACCTAGATGAATCTATTAGGGGATAATTATAGAAAAGAAGTTAATGTAATAGAATACATGTATATTATATGGAGCGTTTTATAAATAAAAACCAAATAAACCAAAATCAAAATTTTTACATTTCAGGAATCAGAATAACAATTAAATAAAATCAAAATTCACATGCATGATGTAAAAAAACTGGGTATATACAATAATATTGTTTTTAATATTTCTATGGAATGAAATATAATAATTTAATTTATTTGGATATATTGTAGTAGATCGGGCCAATTTAGCAAGGCAGAAAAGGTCAATGTTAAGAATTTAATTTTACCTTTATATATTATTCATTTTGTGGATTAATAAAAAAGTTTGAAAAAAATTCTCTTAGTACATTGGAATCAGAATATATTTTAGTCATTCAAGCATGAATATTTCTATTTTGGATAAATAATCATCTTGATGATATGAGTATTAAATTTTAGTCTATAATTGCAATCAGTTATTATTATTATAGTGTTATAAATATTAGAAAAAAAATATCCATTAGTCAAGGATAGAAAATATTTATATAAATTTCAACATTCTATATTAGAATTTGAAAATGGATTAATAAATATAGATTATGTGTTGATAGAACTTCATGTCATATATATTATGATGAATTACTTACCCAAGGATGCCTTCTAAAGGCATCACCTATGACTTGGAGTCCATTCAACTCACCACACTTGAATTGTGTCAATGTAAAACCCACACTCCCTATGGTATGGTGTATTTTTACATATGTTTTGACCTATGTTCTACTTCAAATTTCATACCAAAAATACATGACCATTGGGTTTATTGAAATAGGGGGATGTCATATCGAAGAAGGATGAATTGTTTTTTATGAGGTTTTTGATGGGGAATGAAAATTACATTTGGAATAAGGGGGAGATTTTTTACCATAAAGAGTAAAAAGACGTTTAAAATGACTAAATATCCTAAAAGAGAACATTTATCATTGTTATGAAATCAATTTTTTATATTTGGTTTATGATGTGTTATTTTTTAGAATGATGCATCAAGTGGTATCGAGAATGAAGAGGTACATTCATTAAATATCTATGTTACTCTACATTATAATTTATATATTGAGCTATAAGATATTAGAGTACTTTTTAAGTAAATTTTTGATCAATATATTCAGTCACTAAGAGATATAGGTGGTTGAATCAAACATTTCACACATTTTTTTCAACAAAAGATATTATATGGGTTTGACGTGTTTTTAAAAAACCCAATGGGGATGATTGTTGGGAAAACCCCTCTTGATGATGCATAATGTATTGATATATTTTGGAATATATATTGTTTTGGATATTTATTGAAGAAGATGTTCTATTTTATTTTCTTCCACTAATTGGTTTTTCGATGGTGGGGAAGTTTCCTAGTGTTTCATAAACATTGAGTGTGAAATTAATGAGTCGATTTTCTAGAAAAGGAGGAAATATTAATATTATTTATGTTTAAATGTCATGCAACTTTTTATAGAGTTAATGAAGACAACATAAACATATGTGAGTTCACATAACACATAGAATATTCACAATGGAGGAAACCTGAAAAGGTGTGTATTTCATGAAGGGGTTTTTCTAGCTGAACTGAATAGAAAGATCATCATATAAACATGGGAATTTTCTAGTATTATTTTTTCCTATTTGATTTTGTCTAAATAGAAACTTTTATGATCAGAAATAATGATTTTAATGGGGGGATTATTGTGTGTGTGATATGTTATGTTTTTAGGGTAGCTACAAAGGGAATTCTATGAAAGGGACTAATTGTTTTCAATTAAAAATTGTAAATTTAATATCCACCACGAGGGGATAAATTTTTTCAGAGTTGATGAACATGTGAATTTCTATATTAGACCACCCAGAATCAATTTTGGGCCCCCATTTCCATATTTCATTTTCCTTTTCACTCATTTTCCTTGTAATTTATATTTTTATTAGAAATTAAAAATATGATTATTTGTGGGTAAATTCCACCATGAATGTGTTTTTCTGTATGAAATCCATAGATGAATATTATTATGTGTTGATGAGTATGTGAACTAGGATGAATATTATATGAACCATGAAGTAGGATCACTAAAAATATTCGAAATAATGAGTTGAAAACAATGTGAATAAGGAGAGTAGGTGAATGGATGAAATTTAATTGTCATATTAGGATGATTTATAAGTTGCATTGAATTTTTAAGTTCCCCTAATAATATAATTAATTGCGATCAATGTTCATTAGAGAATATTATTGATATAAGAGTTTTTATATGGAATAAATTACTTTAAAAATTTCTAGTCATGAAGGAGGTTGAGTTGCGAAAGGAGAAACGGTTCATGAGACGTCATCAATCCATGAAGCATTTTTTATTCATGATGTAAAAACATTATATGAAGTACATTAATTTCTAGAATGATGTGGAGAACAAGAAGAAATAAAAATAATATATAATAAAGTCTATGAGGTATATGAAATTAGGGTAGAAGGAGTGGAGTATATGAAGAGGTGGTTTATGGTGAACATTGTTCTACAATTTAAGTACACATACGAGTAATTAATGAAAAGAATATTTCATGAAATAATTTTTCATGAAGAAAATGATACATAGTAAATTGGACTCCATCCATTAGTTTAATCGATAGATTCTTATCACACTCTTTTCTGATTAAAATAATTTATATACAACATAGATTATCTGAATTATATTATGTAGTATAAGTGTGTTCAATTCATTTGAGGGGATAGTGAGTTCTCAATGTTTTATTTTCTATAAAAAAATATGTAAAGTTAGTTCACTCTGAATTTGTAATTGGAGTGTTCTATAATAATTATTGTACATTGGAACATTACCTTTTTATATGACATGGATTAGACCAGTAAGGGTTAACCATGTAAAATTTTGGTCTCTCATGTGTAAATTAATTTAAAATTATATTTTTCTTTGTGTAAAATAATTGGATGTATTTTATTTAATGAAAAAACAATATCAAAATGGGAGTTTGTTTTTTCTGGATTACCCTGATTCACCCCTCCCCCCACCTTAAGATACGTATCATATATGGGAAAACAATGTGATTAATTATGAGATAATGAAAAATAAATTGTGATTGTGCCTAAATAAAATTTACACAATAATAGGCATAATTTACATGTAATAGTCAGATCCTTGATATTATGAATTACATCACAATATCAGAATAACATACATGGGAATAATCTCCCCAAATCATCATCTACAAACAAAAAACACATCATGACCACAACATCAGTGGAGGGCATAACCTCTATAACCATGATCATAATCTCAAGAGGGAATATAATATTAATCCCAAGACATATCCCAAGAGAGATAATCACTACATCCCATCATCACCAATCTCATATGGAAAAAATGACATGTTTCATTTAAGAATCTCATCATTAGAGTAGTATCCCACTACAATGGAATTAATTTAAACAGAGGCGTAGTGTGCAATCCCTATGATCATTGGGGTTCCTTATGAAATCTATCCAACTACTATGGGCATAGAATACTAGATACTAAAAACAACCCAATTGGAATAACACCCTTCATCAGACCCAACATGATTTTTTGTGGGCATTACATTAGCATTCCATGGGCATCAATCCCTATCACAAATATTTGGAATATTGGACATATCTTCCTACATTATGAAAAATGTTTTCTAAGATGAAATGTCATTCCCACTATACCATCCCTAAGAAAAAGGATCATATTGTCCTTAAATATTTTCCGACAAAAAAATTATAAATAATAGTTTTTTAAAAATCATCATATGAATAATTATATTTAGGTTTTTCATATCATAAGATATTATTTAACTAATATCTAGGTCATCATCTAACCCATTTTACCTATTCTATACATTATATTGATGCACAACCAACATGGTTTCTAAAAATATAAGAAAAACGTTTTAGGGATACTTGAGGAACTCTTTAAGGGTAAAACCTCTATATGAACATATGAAATATCACCAATCTCATATCATAGAGTGATAACAGAACCAATTTTGGATATATGATTTTATTTTATAACTCATGAACACTCGTTTGGGTATCAATCATTTAGGTTTACAAAATTAAATCAATATTTTTTCTATAAACAACCATCAAATCAATGTATAGAAGATAATGGGTCTACAATATCCCTAAACACCCATTTAATGACCCAAAAATTCATTAATAAAAATTACTCCAAGTCTATTTTAACGTCTTCTTATGGTTATGTAAAACATATAGACATATTTGGTTTTATGTTTGGGAATTAAAAAAAACCGTTATGAATTTTGACCAATGTTAATATATCTGTTGAATAGTGATCAAATTATTAGTTTAAATATGGGGATTTAAGAAGTCCAATTTACTCAGACAAAGTGATAGCCTCATCCAGTAGACTTGACCTGTAAAAAGCCCATTTGTCAGAGCTCGGAAAGGAGGTGGCGTTATTGGGATTCACTCTTGACCAAGACCAAGTGAAGCTTAAATAAGTTAATCTTGAGAGGAACCACCTACTTGAGAAGTGGATGTTGTTTGAGATTACCACTCAAGCGATGTTATCCATGCCACCCCAAGAGTATGTCATCATCGAGAACCTTTACATAAGGTCTTATGTGGGTGTTATAAGGGGTTCTGTAACAATACCCTAGAACTATGTTTATGTGCATTATATTTGTATATAATAATGAATATATATTCATTTTAGTATTGAAACTCCGTAAATAGTTTTTAATGAACAAATATTATTTTTAGTTAATTTTCAAATAAAGATTATATTTTGATAAATTAATGGATTTTTTAATTAAATAATATTTTAATAAAATATTATTATTAATAAATTACTATTATTAATTAAAATTGAAATTATTTTATTATGAATGTAAATGTAATTATTTATTTTGGTTTGAAAGCTGTTTTTGTCAAAAACCCATGGATTTTTGATAAATGTTAGTTTTCATTTTAAAAGTGAAAATTAAAATATATATAAAATTATTTAGATAAAATTAATACTATTTTTATAATCAGGACATCAAAATTATCCAAAGGTAAATTTTTCATAATTTTCTGAGAGAGTCGATGTTTTGGGTTAAAAACCATTTAAATATATAATGTGTTCTATGACCTCATAATGAATCAATAGTGATGTAATAAAATAATCTAAACATCATGTTCGTCCAATATATGTTTTATATTACAATAATGAGATTTTAGTTTTGTTTGATTTATTTTATAATCAATTATAGCACCCTTCAAGACTTATAAATCAATTTAGCGTTTTAATTGATTTCCTTGATAGTGTGACCCACCTCCACATATAAAATCCTATTATTTTAAGAATTTTGAAAATTGAACTTATAAAATTATGTTTTCCAATACCATTTGGAAAAAATCATTGGCTAAAACCATGTGATGGTTTGTGTTTTTGATTAGTTTAATATATGGTGTCCCGAACATAAATAATAAAAAATTCTCTCTCCTTTCTTATATTAACCCACCCAAACTCCCACTTCCTCCCATCTCAAAGACTTTTGAGTTTGACCAAACCCTACCCTCATATCTCAATAATCTTCTCAAGGTGCCCCAAACTCCCAAGAAGCCTCTCTCGAGCCTCTCCCAATCATTTGGGATCACAATTCCAAGTAAGGGATGTCCTTCCTTTCACTTCTTACCCATGTTTATTAATATTGTTATGACCATTTATTTTCAATTATAATTTTTTCAGTATGATTTTTAACCTCCAATATATAGTACTCTTTATTTTTGAATAATAATAGATCCCTTTCTCCATCATTGATTCCTTCCAGGTATACCTATAACCATGCTGAAATTCCGTAAGGAATTTCTCTCTCATCATTTATATTCAAGAAATTATTTTGTATCATGATTCTAAATTCCATTGAAATTGTTGGGACATGTATATATATGAAACTATTACTATCCATTTCATGAACATGTGATGAAGCACCCATTTCTCTCTATTCAACCATTTTTATGAGTTCTTATGTCATGTTGTTATGCTGCCGAAATTGCACCACGATTTTTCAAGCATAAGTCATTGTGTAGTGAATACCATGACCATTTCATTATCAAGGATATTCACCTATATGCACATTTACATATTGTTCAAATTGTTTCATTTATGAATTCCACACTCATTTATCGTGGAATAAATTATGTTGTTTAAAGAATCCATGTTTTAGGATGCATGAGGTACACTTATGCACAAAATGAAATGATTAAGAAGGGTGTTCCCTAATAACACTCTTAGGATTTGGGTAAAGTACTGTATCCTGAAACATCAATTTCAATGGGTGCTGACCCATGCAAATTTAAGTGAAATGATCGTTCACTCATGGTTCATGTGTAATTATTTTTTACTCATGCTCTAGATGAATTGTTCATTGGCTCATGCTAATTCAATGTAAAGTGTTATTGTCACATCACTGTGTTTTGATTATTATGTCTTTATGTTCATGTTACTCTTGTGCTCCATTGATATTACTATTTACTAGCATGTATTGTATTTCAAATTTTTTTCCTTGTTTATTCCCTAACTGGGATTTATAGCTCATCCTTTTTTATGTATATCCTTTAGTTATCCCATGAAATGCTAAGTATGAGGGAATGTAGTGGTCATGTAAACAATGTTTTTAATAAATATGTTGTCTGTTTTACATTATATGTTTTTATGTAATGTTCCTAATACTCACATACACTTTTCCTCTCAATCTTCAATGTTATATCAAGACAATTTTATGTAGTAAATATGGATTATGTCTGTAATAAAAGCAGGTTTTTCATAGTTGGTATTAGAGGATAGGTTTGGTTATTTTTTGGATTTGGAATAGAAAACCCTAGTGAAGACTTTGAGACAAGACTATGTATAAAAAATACCTAAATTGTGGTGAGTATTGAGTGAGTGGTTTATCTAGAAAATACATCCTTTTCTGGATATGAGCAGGTAGAGGCAGATCTGGCATAGATGTACTTAAGGGTGAAAACTCGGATAAGGAGTTTCAGGCTTGACCCAGGGTATCCTGGTACGCAACAACAGGCCTTGCTGTACTCTTGGTTTCGACACTTCCAGGGGATATTATTTGGTAAATTCACAAGAATAGTATGAAACATTATTAAGTAAATAAAAATCACATAAGAATATGTTTTGGAAAGTAAATCATGGATAACATAGGTTATAGGTGATAAATTTATAAGATAAGTAAATAAATGTAATTTATAAGTCAACAGTTTTTGTCTTTGGATTCCCCTTTATGTGTCTAATATATTTTAAAAAATATATTCCCTAATAAATTTTGGATAATGTAAATGAGTGGAACCAAAATAATAAATTGAAATGTAAGGTTATCATCCATAGTTTTATGAATTCTTTTGTATCTTGAAGATTTAGTAGAACAATCCAAACACCCACAAAAATCAGGGAAGTAAAAATGTCGGTGAGTACGAAAAATAAAGAAATCATTGCATACCATGAATATAACTCCTCCCTGGTCATAATTTGTGGATTAAACATCTGGGAGAACCTCATCATACTCCCTATGGTGAAGTTTAATGCAATTTTCTGCATGGATTAGCTATCCTTATATAGAGAAAACATACATTGCCATGAGAGGGAAATCACTCTCCATGTGGAGAATTGACCCCTGATTCTGTACAAGTTCACAGAGGAGGATTAATCTTCTTTAATTCCATCATATCAAGCGTGAATATTACTGCTCTATGATCACGCATATCTAGCTCGGATGATTTAGTCTATGGGGGAAACCATCCTTCAAAACATTCCTATACTGAGGGAATTCTCTACAGTGTTTCCCGAGGAATTTTATGGTCTACCTTCTAGAAGATATAGTGAATTTTCAATTTATATTAAACCTTGGGTGTTTCCAGTATCCATGACTCCATATATAATGGATTATGTGGATCTTGAGGAGCTGAATAAACAATTAGAGAAGAATATGGATAAAAAGTTTATACGCACAAGTGCTTCACCATAGGGTTCACACATCCTCTTAGTCAATAAGAAGGATGGGTCAATGCGCCTTTTCATTGATAATCATGAGCTCGAAAAAATAATGATAAATAAAAATTATCATCTTCCATGAATTGATGACTTGCTCGATCAACTTCATAGAGCACACTACTTCTCAAAGGTGGATTTTCGGTCGGGATATTGTCATGTATGGGTGAAGAAGGAAGATATCCCCAAGAACACTTTTTTGTATAGGGTAAGAACACTGTGAATTCATAGTACTACCATTAGTACTCACTAATGCTCCATCAATCATCATGAAAATGACACATAGAGTCTTTAGATATTACCTCAAAATTTTTGTGGTAGTCTTTATAAATGATATTCAATTATACTCCAAAACCAAGGATGATCCTAAGGAGCATCTAAGAACTGTACTAGATACTTTTGGAAGGAGAATCTGTTTGCTAAGTAGATCAAGTGTGAGTTATGGTTTAATGTGGTCTCATTCTTAGGCCATAACATGACAACCAACAGGATATCTATGGATCCCTCGAATCCAGCTACAATAGAGGGATGGTCGAGGCCAACATTGGTATCTGATATCCTTAGCTCCTTGGGATTTAGTGGACATTATCGCTGATTTTTGAGAAATTTCTCATTATTCCCAAACCCTCTTTCCAAGCTAACTCTAAATGGAGTTATGTTTTCTTGGAGTGATGAATGTGAAGAGAGCTTCAAGGAGTTGAAAAGGAGGCTTATCACTACGCTCATGCTCACATTACCCATAGGTGGAGATATTTTTGTTGTATTCAGTGATGCATCGATGAAGGGACTAGGCAGTGTGTTATTGAAAAATGAAAACCTAATTTCTTATGCTTCAAGGAAATTGGAAGTTCATGATAAAAACCTTCCAACACATGAGCTGGAGTTGGCTGTAGTGATCTTCACTTTAAATTTTTTGGAGGAATTATCTTTTTGTGGAGAAGTGTGAAATATATATAGACCACAGAAGCCTCAAGTATATATTCACACAAAAACAATTGAATATGCACCAATAAAGGTGGTTAGAACTAATCAAAGACTATGACTACACAATCCATTACCATCCTAGGAAAGCGAACAATGTGGAAGATTCTCTAAGTATAAATAATCTAGTGATTTTATTATCCATGTGGATTGAGATGGATCTAATCTTCTAGGATTTTCATAGGATGGAAATGGGAATCGTTAAGGTAGGAACATAATCAATCCATTCACAAATTATTGTTCAACTATCCCTATTGGGAAAAATAAAAGATGCTCAAAGAAATGATGTGGAAGTTCTGAAATGGGTGGAATATATCAGAAATGGGAAATCCATAGAGTTCATTTTTGAAAAGGATAGAATTGTAATATATTGGTCATGATTATGTGTACCATCTTATCTAGGGATAAAGAAAGAGCTTCTGAATGTCGCACGTAGCTCAACCTTTTGTATTCACCTGGGGAGCACAAAGATATATCGAGATCTCTGAGAAAACATTTGGTGGGACAATATAAAAAGTGAGGTTGCTAAATATACATCAAAGTTCCTGGTATGTCATCAAGTGAAGGCTGAGAGGACAAATTATATGGGGATGATGCAACCACTACCCATACAAACATGGATGTGGGAGAACATTACTATGGACATTGTCACTGGACTTCCAAGGACATCAAGAGGAAACAATGCTATATGGGTCATTGTGGATCTTCTTATAAAGATATCTCACATTATAACAATTCTATAGGACTTATCAATGTATCAATTTGCACGGATTTACATCAAAGAAGTGGTACAACTACAAGGAGTACCACTATATGTTGTTTCCAAACGTGACCCAAGATTCACCTCGATGTTCTAAAAAAGTCTCCAAAATTATTTATGCACTAAACTGAACTTCGGTATGGCCAATCATCCTCAAAATGATGGCCAATCTGAGTGAACTATTCTGACACTGGAAGATTTGTTAAAATCATGTTCTGTGGACTTAAAAGGAGGGCGGGACCAACATCTTCCACTGGTGGAATTCTCCTACAATAATAGTTTCCCCTCGAGCATCTGAATGGAACCATATGAAGACATTATATTAGAAAAGGTGCAAAACATTGGAGTGTTGGGATGAAGTCGGTGAGCATAATCTGGTAGGACCTAAAATTATCAATGAAATGGTGGAGAAAGTGAAAACCAATTAGTAGCATATCATGGAATCCCAAAGTCGAAAGAAGAGTTATGTAGATAACAGTCGGCAAGAACATGAGTTCAAAATTAGAGACATGGTCTACTCATATCTCAGTGGAAGAAGTTCATGAGGTTTGGAAAGAAGGGGATGTTAAGTCTTATGTATATTGGTCCCTTCGGGATTCTTGATCATGTTGGTGTTGTGGCCTATCGGCTAGCACATCCGTCTACCATGGCCAGTGTACATGATGTATTTCATGTATCTCTCTTAAGGATATACATACTGAACCATTCAATTGTACTCGCTTCATAGGTATTATATATGGAGGATGATCTTACTTATGAGGTACAACCATTAAAGATGTTAGATCATATAGAAAATGTTCTTATAAATAAGAAAATGCCCCCCATCAAGGTGTTTTGGAAAAACCAAATGATTAAAGATGTGATGTGGGAATAAGTAGAAGTGAATAAGCAGTGTTACTCACATATTTTTTAGTTTGGAAAATGAAATTTTGAGGGTGAAATTCATTAAGGGGTAATATTGTAACGGTACAAAAATTCAGTAATGAAAATTCATCTTGGTTTATTTAAATGTCTTCTTCTGGTTATGTAAAACATATTGACTCATTTGGTTTTATGTTTTAGATTTTAAAAAACTATTAATAAGTTTTATTGTTTCTAATATTGTCGTTGAAAAGTGATGACAATATTTGTATAAATATAGGGCTATAACAAATCCAATTACTTAGTAAAAGGAAGAAATGGCCTCATCTAGTAGATTTTCCCCATACGAAGCCCATTTTCAGAGTTTGGAAAGGAGGTGGCAGCATTGGTCATCACTCTTGAACAATCCCAAGTTGATCTTGAATAAGTTAATCTTGAGAGGAACCACCAATGATAGAAGTGGAATATGATGGAGATTAACACTCGAGCGATGTTATCTGATCCACCCCAAGAGTATGTCACCATGGGGAAACATACCCTACTGTCTTATACGGGTGTTATAAGGGGTTCTGTAATTGGACCTAAGCACTATGATTGTGTTCATTATTTTTGTATAAAATAATGAATATATATTCATTTTATTATTGTAACTCTGTAAATAATTTTTAAAGAAACAATTATTTTTAGTAAATATCCAACTAAAGAATATATTTTGATAAATTAATGGATTTTTTAATTAAATAATATTTTAATAAAATATTATTATTATTAAATTACTTTTGTTAAGTATAAATTATATTATAATTTTTATGAATGCAAGTGTAATTTTTTATTAAGGTTTGAAAGCCGTCTTTATCAAAACACATGAATTTTCAATAAATGATAGTTTTTATTTTAAAAATTAAAATTCAAATATACGGGAAATAAAATAAATAAAATGAATACTATTTTTGGAATCAGGATGTCGAAATTATCCAATGGTGAATTTTTCATAATTTTCTGAGACAATCGAATTTTTTGGGAAACAATTAAATACCATTTAAATATACAATGTGTTTTATGACATCATAATGACCCAAAAGTGATGTAATAAAATAATATAAACATTATGTTCTCAAATATATGTTTTACCATTAAAATAATGTGATTTTATTTTTGTTTGATTTATTTTATAATCCTTTAGTGGACCCTTCAAGACTTATAAAAACATTTTTGCTTTTTAAATTGATTTCCATGGAGTGTGACTCACCTCCACAAAATAAAACCACTTGTTTTAAGAATTTTGGCCATTGGCCTTATAAATTATTGTTTTCCACCCCCCTTTGGTAGAATCCATGGGCAACAACCATGGGATGGTTTGTGTTTTTGAATAGTTTAATATGTGGTGTCCCAATCCAAAATAATAAAGAATTCCCTTTCATTTCCATTATAAATCAACCCTTCCACCCACATAATCCACACTCAAAGCTTTTGGAGATTGACCAAACCCTTACATCCTTTCTCTATAATCAACCCAAGGTTCCCCAAGTGCTCAATAAGCCTCTCTCAAGCCTCTCCCAAGCTTTTGGGATCACACTTCCTAGAAAGGGATTTTCTTCCTCTCTGTTTTTATCCAAGTTTATTAATATTGTTATGCCCTTTTATTTTCAATTATAAATGTTGGGGTAAGATTTATCACCTCCAATATACCATCCTATTTATTTTTTAATTATTAGAGACTGATTTCTCTCTCATCTATGCCTTCTATGTATACCTGTTACCATGACGAAATATTGTAAGGAATTTCTCTCTCCTCATTTACATATAAGTAATTATTTTGTATCATGAATATAAATTTGATTAAAATTTATGGGACATGAATATATATGACCCCCTTATTTTCCATTTAATTTACAAATAATGAGACACCAATTTCTCTACCATCAATCATTTTTATGAGTTCTTATTTGATGTCATTACGCTGCCGATATTGCACTGCGATTTTCAAAGCCAAAGTCCTTGAGTAGTGAATACCATTCCAATTACTTTAAAAAGGGTATTCACCTTTATTCACATTTAATTATTGTTTAATCCTTTTAATTTATCAATTACACACTCCTTTATCATGTAATAAATGATTTTTTTTAATGAATCCTTGTTTTATGATCCATGTGGCACACTTATGCATGAAATGAAATGATTAAGAAGGGTTTTACTTGATAGCACCTTGATGCATTGGGTAATGTATAATATCATGATACATCATGTGAAATGGGTGTTGACCCATGATTATTGATGTGAAATGAGGTTTTTCTTATGATTCATGTTCAATGAGTTTTTACTCATGCTCTATGTGCAATGATCCTTGGCTCATGCTAATTCCATGTTAAGTGTTGTTGTCACATATCCATGTATTGATTATAATTCTTTATGATGCCTTAATTTTCATGTTTCTCTTGTGTACCATTGATATTCCTATTGACTAAAATATACTGTATTCATCATGTTAATACATGTTTATTCGGGCAGGGGTGAATTTCCGGGTTACTGCAGCAGGGAACTGTAGAAGTACTGTAGCAGGGCACTGTAGCAGTACTGTTGCAGCCATGGAACTGTAGCAGCAGCGACACTATTGCAGTGGAGGGACTATAGCAGGTACTGTAGTGGTGGCGGTTACCGTACGAGGAACTGTAGTAGTGCGGGTACTATAGCAGTACTATTCACTGAGGGGTCATTTGGACCAAAAAATGGGCTTTGAAGCCTTGTATTCAGGCCATTTGGCCTTGGGCCTTCAGGGCTATGTAATGGGTCACCCTCTACCCAGTCTAAAGAGGTATTAGCTTTAAATAATAAATCGAGGCTTCGGCCACAGCCTTTAAAAAACATGTTTATTCCATTACAAGGATTTATAACTCAACCTTTTCTTATGTATGTCCTTAGGTTATCCCTTGCAATGCTAAGTACGAGGGAATGTAGTGGTCATATAAATGATGTTTTCAATAAATATGTAGTGTGTTTTATGTCCAATGTTGTTATGTAATATTCATAATCCCCAATGACACTAGTACTCTCTATCTTCTATGTTGTATCTAGTAAATTTTATATAATAATTCAAGTTTAAGTGTATAATAAAAAACAGGTTTGTCATAACTATACCCAACAATATTAGGGATAAATGAAATAATTTTGGATTAATTCTATATCAATATGACAAGTGTAGATAGACCTGATTTCACAAAATCACATTAAATGAGTGTAAAATATGATTTATTCAAGGACCACCTACCTCAATAGAATGGAATCTCATTCATTTATTATCTATGGACAATTTGGATTTATTTGGTTTGAATCACAAAATTTTGAAAAATGCCTTATTAAAATAAATTTTTTTGGAACATGATGAAACCATAAGAGAAATATAAGATTAATAAAAGTGGAGTCTTAGATATGAAATAGGAAAACACTTATTGTAGATGAAACATTTTTTAGCTACAAAAATGGTGATATAAACATAGAAGATATTAAATTACGGTTAATAGATAAATTTGAATCACACTAATAGATAAATATTAATTATCCAATTTAAAATTTAAAAAATTAAACAAATTAAATGGTAGTACATAAAAAAATTCCCATTGAAGACGTTTCTATTGGATGTTCACTAAAACAAAACCCACTACATCATTATGGTGCATGTGATGTTATTGTTTAAACCCATTCCTTTTTATGACATGAATGTGATTAATGTGTGGTTCAACATCCCTCCTACATACTTTAATTAGTTAAAAACTAATGTCGTAGTGGATTTATTGCTTCCACACCTCATAAATTGATATTTTCAATTAATGAACCCTCAACAGGCTATAAAATTAGGCTTCCATTAGATAGTACCCAATACATTATGTTGTGGTTGACACTATTCATTCAATAATGAGAATCACAGTTTTATATATAATGATTTGATCCTTATTTTATTGAAATGAGGAATATTCTATGGCTATTATGATGAATTCATTATAGGAGGGGATCTCATCCATTCTTGTGTCTTTCACATCATTTGGGTATGGAGATAGAACCTCATTGGGCATAACAGACTCCTTAGAAATAATTTATGGATCCAATGGTTTGTATTAACCACAGTGTGGTAGGAGGATTTCATATTATTCTCTTTTTTATCATCTTCAATCATAGTATATCGAAAAATAAGAATGGAATCTGCTAATATTCAAGCATTTTATGTACATCATTTTATTATCTGTTATTAGTATTCACATATATGATTGATTCATTAGAGATAAAACTATATGTTCTTGGGGGTTTTCACACCTCCTAGGGTCATATGAAGATCCATAAAAATACATCAGTGGTATAATATCAATTTTCTTCATTTATTAATCATGTTTAATTATTGTTTTTGAAAAAAAACCTCTCAATCTGCATGGTGTAGAACTTCCCAAGGTGGTTATTGGTTGGGATTACTTTTTCACCCATAACAGACTCCAATATTTAGTAGTCTCTATGAAACATGAAAATATCCATGTCCCTAACATCATAATTTTTTTGAAACTCCTGGTTCAACATTGAGTTGCCTCTGTGTAATGGTAAGACTTTATCCCTTTACATGAGTCACAGCTTGATGAGGGAAGAAACCAAAGGTGGTGAAATTGCTTGTTTCATTATTTTGATGATGTGTTCCATCATATATTACCATTACATGTATGTTATATGTAAAAGTAATCTAAGGGTTACATTTAAATGAAGGATTAAAAAAACAACATTTATATACTATAATGTTTTTCAATCCATGGTGGATCTTTAAATTGTTAAAAATTATGATGATATAATTTTGATATAAATTGTTTTTAGAATGTTTAAAAATTATTATAAAATGTATTTGGGGATATTTTAATTGATAAAATTTTAATAAATAAATAAATTATAAATTATTTATAATTAATTTTTATTTTTTGAATCATTTTGAATCTTGAAATATATTAAATGTACATATTGAAAATACCTTTTAATTTTTTTACATGAACTATTATCTAGAAATAAAATGTTTTATTTATAATTCAATTGGAGTAATTTTCTTGTATTTATAAATTATATAATATATGATAACATGATTATATAAAAAATATATATATTAGAAATAAAATAGATAATTTTGTACAATTTATTAAATATAATATAAACGATATAGAACATAAAATTTAAATTAATTTATATTAAAATGAATATAAATATATTATACTCTTCATAACTAATAAAATTCTTATAATTGAAATTTTTTTATGAAATTTTCATGAAATGTTATATTATATTATTGAAAATAAATAAAACACTTATTTATTTCTAAAATTATACTAATATTCATGTATAGTAAATTGGTAATATGAATATTTTGAGTTCATAATTCTTAAAATTTCAATTCATTCTAGGACTTAAATCCATGTATTAAATGATAGGAAAGTCTTTATAGAACATATTTTTCATATACCATGTCCCGGGTTTGTCTTTAGTGTTATGAGCTAAAAATTAGTTACTAAAAATATTTTTTCTCTTATAGGTATTAGATATTGTAATCAATTTAATTCTATCTTGATCAATGTCTCCATAGGTAGAGGGATGTAGGTCATACCACCTATCGACCAAGAGGCTATGACTTATCTAGAAAACTGAATGATGTTGGCCATCTTTCAAATTGAGATTTCTCATAAGGGGATTGTCAATCTCATACAACTCAGAACCATTATATAGAAATTTTAATAATGTTAGGAATATGATGCATTTTTTTATATATGAGTATGTTTGGATTATGTTTTTGGGTATGTGAAAAAACAATATGTGCTATGTAAATACTTCCTCTTTAATGGGGTTTGAAAATTTTAATTCGGTGGTCAGAATAGGGATTCCAAAACTATCATAATAGAAACATGCATTCAAAAAAAGTAATAAAACATGAGAAGATATAGATATCATAAGATTAAATAGTTATAAATTTAATATTCATAATATTTTTATTAAATTGGTGGGATTTAAAAGCACCATAATATTACGAGTGTGATTCATTCCAAATCAACACTAGTCATGACCATGATCATCCAAATAAGTTGGTCATGTTATCATTGGTTTACGGTGGATTATCATTTGTAAATAAATTATATATTGGGTGACACTTGAATATAATTCTATAGTTCAAGGAATATATCACTAAGAATATGCTTTGTTATCCTATTTTTGGTGTTTCTATTATGTTAAACTAAATGCGATACCATTATAGAAATATTGTAATAGTGGAATGGAGTTGAGTGTATCCAAATGATGGATATAGATAATGAGTTATCCAATCAACTATCAAAGAGTAATTTTTTTTTGACAAGGTAGATTCCATACCTAAATAAAATTGTGGTGAAAGAAATGATATAGTCGAATCATTTCATAGTAAAATATAGAACATATCACTCTAAAATGATATGATGTTTTGAATCATAATTATGTGTCATATCATATTCACATAACATCATTAATTAAACAATATAATACATGATACTCATTCACTAATATGTCATAGGCATATACTTTGGAATGCTTATTCCCAATTTTTTTGAGATCACTAATCCGTATGACCTATAAAATAATTAATGATTTGTATCTTATATTGTGTAGTTTTCTCTAGAAGAAATATCAGAGTAACTAAATTTGAATGTTATAGCGATTAATTCCAAAATCTCAAACTCATGGGTAATAGATATTATGTATTTGTCCCTCATTTATGATTAAAACCAAAATTTAGAGTATGTATGGGATTGATAAAGTGGGAAGTATATCATCATGTTAGTAATGGAGAAAAAGATTCTTCATTTAATGTTAAAACATATAATCAATGTCAACCCAATATATTAGTGGTAGAATATAAATTTTCTAATTATATGTCTTCCATAAGCAAAAATTTGATTTTTGTATGTTTTTTTTAAATTTTTGGAATTTCATTAATTATTAAAAACAAAAACTTATTCAATATAAAATAATTAAAATGTATTATTTTGTACTGGGATTATTATTATTTTTTTATATACTATAGATATAGATAAACGTATTTACAATATTCATTATATGATGTTTAGGAAGGATTCTAATCCCACCCTCTTTAAGAAATGTTTCTGTAAATATTATAATTAGTAACAATTTCCAAGACGCTCTAGAGATGTATTATTGGACCCATTTTATAATAGATCATTTGATACATATGAAACATATTTATTAAAAAAAAAAGACCAAATAACATTTAATGAGAAAGGGTGAAAGGGATAATAGGATCTTATAAATTTTTATTTATAAAGACTAATGAGTACTCCATAAAGTGGTGGTTATATGTAGTTTTTCAATATTAACTATGGATTCTCGTAGTATGGTTATGTGTTTCTAATGATTCAAGTGTATGAAGATTTTGAAAATTTCAATGGACTACAGAATGAAGTACATAATTAAACAGGAATGTGTATAAATATTATTCTATTGGATAACGGTGGTGAGTACCTATTCTAGGAATTCACTAATCATCTATGTAATTGATGAATTTTTCCACAACTCACTCCTCAATGAACACGAACATGGATTGATGTTTCTAAAAGTGTGAATTTTACTCCATTTTAAATGGTTTGATCAATTATGAGATAGTGTGAACTATTTATTTTGTTTTGGGTGTAATTATCTAGAAACTGATACATTCTTACAAAAAAACATTCTATATAATATAGTCATGAAGATTCCATATATTATATGCTATGGGAAGAATCCTATTTTGAATTTCATGAATAATTGGGAATGTAAAGCACCATTACAATGATATGATTCTAATCAAAATAGTCAAAAGTTCTATAAATTGTTATTTATCGGTAATCTTAATGAAACTAAGGGGTGTTTTTTACCATAACTAAACAAAAAGAATTTTTAGTTTAAAATAGTTTTTTACATGAAAAATAATTCATCAATTGAGGTTTTAGTAGGAGGAAATTTTCTCCTAAAAAATAAATAATAAATATTTCTATGATAGAAGCTGATCTGATTCGGTAATGTATTGGGGAATGAAAACCAACTAATTTTACAAATGTAAAATGAAGTTAGTGTATGATTAATCAATAAACATATGTATATGGTTTTTCTATGTATAATTATTATGATTTAATGTTCATTGTTGACTAACCTCCTATTAACCTTGTGTCTATTGAGAGTTTTGATTCCATGCATGGGATAAAATCGATGTATTATGAGATGGACCCCATGTACAATAACTAGATTTTGAACATAACTGACTCAACAAAAGGGGTTAGAACTATATTGTATCAGTGGGTTTTCAAAAGAAATTATAAATGGATAGTAAAAGTGTCCATCAATAATGAATTGATGTTTGGAAAGGGTTACAAGAAATTTAATTATATTGACTTTGATGATATATTTTCACATGTTTCAATGATATATTCTATTTTACTTTTTCTATAAACAACATTTCGTATTAATTAATTGAATTGTAAAATGGATTCCATGACCAATTTCATTCATTATTTAGTCTTGGATGTTTATATGACACAACCTAATGGTTTTGAAATAACAAATGAGACTGTGAATGAATGTGAGATACAATGGTCTATATATGGACCAAAGAAATCTTATCAGTGTTGGAATATTCAGTTTGATGATTCAATTAAAGTGTTTTGTTTCATCAAGGATTAATATGATTCTAATATATATATGAATGGTAATAGTAGTTTCATATAATTTTTATTGTTAAATTATTTGGAATTCTACTTATGAAAAATGATATCTCGACACATAATTCTATGAATATTTGATAGGGTAAATGTATTTCAATGAAATAAATGGTTTTAAAAAAATACATAATATGTGTGCTTATATATGGATATATATATTTGTGGAATATTTTAATATGTTAAAACACATAAATTGGTAAACTGCTAAAGAGTTTGTGTATGGATATCACTGAAATGATTCTTTACCGGTGTGGTATGGAATCAATCATAAAATGGTTCAGTATCTTTTTAAGGAGTGGGAAATGATTTATAATATTATTTAGGTATATTCCATAAGATTTATCATGAAATACATGTTAGGTACTCAATGTGACGTCTCAAATTATTTTAACATAACAAGTTTTTATCAATCTAATCATGGAGGGAGTCACTTGATTAATATAAAGAAGATATTTATGTACTTCAATGGGAATAAATATATTTTTAGTGTATTTGGAGGTGAGGATGATCTATATGTGAGGTGATACACTAAATATAGTTTCTAATCTGACAAATATGATCATTGATCACAATATGGATATGTGTTTTGAATAAATGGTGGAGCTATCCATGGGAGGAGTTCTAGGAAATCTACCATAGAATACTCAAAAATAAAGGCAACAAACATTTCAATATCTAATTCTATGAAATAATATTTTTAGATCAAGAATTTCATTATTGAAAATGGAATGCTTCCATGAAAAAAGGGAGAAATTCCAATATATTTCAATAACTAAGAGAGGGTCATATGGAATCTCTTGGTGTAATACAAATGATTTAATTGTTTCAAGGGTTTTAAAAATAATCTTGTTATAATATTAATGGAAACCCCAAATTATAATTTATTCATGTTTGATGTAATTTATTTTATATGATTTGTTAAATAATAATATCCCATATAAGTATGACATTGATGTGTCCCTAAACAATGATCATTATGGAGTATTATGTATTGTGACGATGTGATAATATTTTATTTAATAGAAATGTGTACTCATCCCAATGAGTTTTATGTGAGGTATAAATAAAGGATTTATGAGTTAATAAGAAGAGAATTATTTCTTATTCTGATCATCTAAAATATATATATAATGAAATATCTTACAGTCATCGATATACATTGGGGTGTATTCATAATATAAATCATTCATACCTTAGTTAAGGGATATACGACAAATTAGAACCTTCATACATGCATATCCTAAAAATGAAATTTAAAAATTACTTATCAAATGTGTGGTTAGATGATTGTGTTTTTATCCTATAATTGTTTGGATAATAACAAAGGAATGATTTCTCCACTTGTATGACAAGTGAAGACGTATAGATCATGTTTCAATTAGACTATGTAAATGAATGACCATAAATATTTGAGTCACATAAGATGTATTCAAATACTAATATGAGATACATGAGATGTTATCATTTGTATGTTCAATTACTTGTACTGTATTCATTTACATGGTCCAATTTTTATAGAATCTTGAGTTGATTGGTAGAATATACTAGATTGAAATGTTCCATGTCTATTGGTAACTCAATATCATGGAAAATAATATTTTATTTTAATAGATATGATGTATATGATACATTATGATGGTATACAAGTTCATATTGTGATATGTGTCTGTTTTATGTATATCACACAGGACCCCTTAGTATCTTGAGTAGAACTGATTCTTTGATAGAGGCCTCACTTTTCTTACATACATGAAATAGTGATTTCATATTTTTTTCAATGATACTGAGGCCTGAAGGGTCAAACATAGGCCCTTGGATAAGGATTATGTTTTGGGGATTATTCCAAAATGAAGAGAGTATGACTAAATACTCTAAAAAGTGTTTTGGATAGATTCACAATGAATTCACAACTATTTCATAAATTCCATATGGGATTTTAGTGCAAGTGGATGATTATTTGATATTCACTAAAATGGGAAGAAATAGACCATAGTTGTTCATGTGATATTTTGGTCAAAACCAATCAAGTTTTTATGTTCATGTCATTCATGTGTTGTACCATGTCCCACTAACACAATTTACCTAGTTACGACCCAAGGAATTGGCTCATTTATGGTCATAACACCTCATTCATTTTTTTTCAATGAATTAAATATAAATATAGTATAATATTTTTTGTTAAAAATTGATGAGTGTTTCATTGATAATTTTATACTATCTGAAATACTCTTCCTCTATTGTGGATTTTTCTTCACATGGTGAAGGTTTAAGAACCCCTTCAGTCATATAGGAATCCTAAATATGGGTTTTATAGATTCATTTGTTTATGTTCCCCACATTAAGGCACCAATCATTCGTCTACATCCCTTTGTGATCGTATTCAACCACACTCCATAAAACAAGATGAAATAATTCTAATATTATGCTATTTAATTTATGTTTTTTGAGAATATTTTTTTAGTATAAAGTTCTATTTTTAATTCCTTAGTGATACATTCACCAATTGTAGGGTTCACTTTTATTGACTAAGGTTTTATTATGACCCAGAAAAACCCATTTTGTGTGTCAATACCAAATGGGAGACTGTGCATAACCATTTCCATGGTCTCATTGCCTATCTTAACCTATGTCTATGAATGAAAACCTTACACCCAAGGAGATCCAAAAACATGACCTCAAGCCTCTAATGCACAACCACACTCCCACCACATAGAATACCCATATTTTTCTAGATTCACAGTGTATAATATCTCCTTCATGGTGTAACATGCCCCTACATGATGAACTTCATTGTGATATGCCTAATATGTTAAGTGTCATATCCCCACAAGATCTTGCCTTCACAAGGTAGACCAGCTGGTCACGAGATGATGATAAACCCTAAGAGAAATTTAATCATCGAAATCCAAAGGGATGCCTCTACAAAGAAACATCCATGTCATGACTAATCTTATATATCCATTTCTATGCTAAAAATAGTTACATTATAGTATTTTATCTCTCAAAATATAAAATAATAAGGTTATATAATCCCCTATCAAAGTAAATTCCCCAAGTTTTGTGGCATGAAACTTGACTAATAGTATCATTTCAGTATGAACACAAGGCTAACTACTTATAGAGAACCTTAATTCCGATTTCAACATCTTCAATAGCTCAAAAATAATGAAATGCAAGATCATATGAGAAAAATAAAATGAATAAATGTAAATTTACATAAATAGGTTGTGAAATCCACCCAACCATAGTGATGATCATCCCTTTGATGTGTCACCATGAATTTTTGATGAAGAAAGCTAGATCCTAGGCCCACATGTAGAACTATCACTGACACATAACCACCTAAATATGCATGTGTTATCACTGTACACATACCATATGTAATTTTTACCCATAATTAATCTTCTTATAAAATTATGCATCTTAATATAACACAACATCCACAATATTAATCACATGATATGATTTGGATGGTATATATTAAGGAGGGACACATGAAACACATCTTGCATAGTACTATACTAATGAGAATGTTATTACTGCTAAGACATGGTATTCATCTTCTCAAAAACCTTAAAGAACCCTATATATCAAGGAACGTACTTATTTTTGGATTTAAATATGATGGTGCCCCAATTTTGGTACCATTGGAAAAAACCAATCAGCACCCTAAAACTCAAGAGGTTGACATATTTTGTTTGGATGTGAACACTAGAAAATTTAAATGGCACCTAATATCCTTCAAATCAATCATATATTCCCTAAAATCTCCTATGAGATAAATATCATAATAAAATCTTATTCCAAAACCTCAAACAAGGACAATGGAAATTAAAATGTATTTCAATAAAAAATTTCAAAGGGAAACATCTGAATTAATTCCTAATAATAGTCATTATATAAAAAAAAGCTAAGGAAACTTGGATCTCATATGAATCATATAAATATATGACACAAACTCATATCATGTGCTCAATGATCATGAATCATGCATACTATCAGTTTAATTATTGGACATATTCTCATGTAATGTTAGTAACTAGAACAATTTTCAATCTCTTCCAAATGTGATATTTGTAACTAAAATCCCAATAAGAAATTACTCTTTATAGAAGATCATGAAGATAAAATATTTCCTAGACCAATAAATAGCCTACCTCATCTATACATTAGGTCTCCCTAATTAGAAATAAGTGTGATACTTTGGTCAACTGACCCATAGTACTTCATAATGCATCTATGCCTAGTGTTTTTATAAATACATCTTTCAAAAAATCCTTGTCCAGATGATCAAACATCCACTTTGGAATGGATAGTGACAGAAAAAATAATTAAATGTAATGGTTTCTCATCCATTTCCTTCTGTAATAAAATTAATTTTGAAACACACCCCGTTGTTCCATTTCATATCCTAGGACACCAATACTACCTACAGATGTAACGGTACAACCTGGTACTCCATTGGTTAACATATAAAATTAAAAAATATAAACCCCACATCATATGATCACAAATTCTCTTTGTGTCCATAAGGTGACCTTTGAAAAATAATAACTCATCATAATTAAGGTATCAATCAAGTGGATGGTTATAAATATATATTTTTTCCCTCATAAAAATAAAATTCAAATCCAATATCTGACTTTATTTCACTATCTCAAGGATTAAGGATGAAATAAATCGTGATATATGGTTCTCCCTACCATACTACTCCAAAATTTGTGTTTATATATAAGTAATGAGTCTCATCATCTTCAACTTTATAGTAGCCACCCACACAACCCACACATGTGTCTTCTAACATAGAACATTAGTAATGATGTTCCCCTTCCATGAGGTATATTCCATCTCAATTTTTAATGAATAAAGGTAATCATCCATCCAACTATATATAGGGTTCATTTCACAATATAAGATTATATATATGCGGATATTATTGTTCATATACATTGATAAATAATCACTCATAAGATAGTTATGCACATATCTTGCATCATTCACTAAAGATGATAGCTCCTAATCATGACTCAGATAATATTTCTCATTCATACATAAATTCGAAGAACTATATGTAAATATAGCCCAATCCTAAATTATAATATCTCCCAAACTAACCCATCTTTCAAAAAAAAAAATAGAGTATAGTCTTTACCTGAATTAGTTATGGTAAAAACTAGTGGATATTTTTGTCATCTATTAAACTAATATAATCCTATCTCATAAGAATAAAACCATATCAATATCCACCCATTCCTGGTCGATTACATCATCAACAATACTAGTTTAGATACATTGTGGATGAATATACTTTAATATGCTAGTAGTCTATCGAATATGTGGATCATAATAAAAATTATTCAATTGATTCCATGAAACCATAACCCTGACCATATTTCGTTAATTAATATATCTGCTTAATATATAATGTTCCCAAAAATGTTTACCTCACAATTATATAACTAATAATTTGAATTAGTAGAACAAATATTAATCCCTATAAGTAAATTTTGGTTTATATTAAAATAATGATCATGGTAGACTCATTAATAATAACGCACCAAAATTTCCTTGATGAATATACTCATAAATGAGATAAAACGGTTGTAAGAATCGATTTAGCAGGGTAATAAATAGTGATGAAGCATTCAGCAATCCAAATATAATCAATAGAAAATAATATAAGATGTACATAGTCTTGAAACTATTATGAAAAATATATAAAGGCATCACATTGTGATAATGATAACATGGAAAAAATTATACCTTGGAAGAGTAATTGGATTGCCTTATATTATAAATCATATAGTTTATATAATGAAGAGGATATTGGTTCTTGACCATTTACTAGTACAACATTTGTTAATCTACACATATGTGAAATGATATATGGAAATTCATGGAAAATAAATTATCCTCACCATCAGGGGGGATTTTGGGTGACTAATCCCCTTCACCTTAATATCTTCTAAAATATATTTCATCTTTCAAATACCTATTGGATCTATAATATAATGAATAATATATATGGCCTCCGTATCTTGAAAAATATCAATAATAATATTGGTCTCACACTCTTGAGTAATTCAAAATTTTTTCCCAAGAAATTTGGCATAGAACTAGTCATCATTAGGAGGACATACCAGATAAAATGTCCTCTCATCATCAAAAATATCTAAAAAACAAGGCTGGTATCATTCCTAACTAGATTGATCAATTTCCAAAACAGACTTCTAGAAAACTTTTCTCACTAGAAAGATTATAATAATCCCACTAAAACAACATGGATGATACCAAACAGTAATAGTATTAAATGATTATAGTTAAAATGTTCAAAATAATTTGTCAATCAATATATACCTAGGATGACATTACTATTAAATATCTATAGCATGATGTAAGGTTATAGATTATTATATCCAATAATCCTGATATCACACATAAAACATTAAATAATACCATAAAATCACTCCCCAAATGTTGTGTCAATCGAATTAAATCTATATTGGCACCCAATAGTTATCCCAAAATCATTTCCATATTGAGAAAAGATAAATAAGTTTGATGAAACTATATGAAATAAATAAAATGAAATGGTAGATTCTATTCTAAATATATATTAAACAGTTAAATGTCATATGTCATGATCAGAAGGTATTGTCTTAAGAACATGAAGCTAGTTTGACCCCTAACCTCTATCGTTGCCTCTAGATATCTTATTACCTTTAGTAGCACTAATCTAATACCTCTATTAACCTTAGTAACAAAATCAACCTCAATGGATATATCTGCAAGAAAAACTCTAACCTCTTCCATAGAGGACCAAACCTAATCCTCTACTGATCCTAGTGTCTATCCATTTCAATGAAAACTAGATAACTAAGAATTATTCTAGAAGAAGAATTATAGATTCCCAATTTTTACACTATATAAATGACATTCAATCACTTTAGAAGTTTCCTTTTACATTGATAATAAACTACATGATGCCTCCCGTTCAATGAAAATGATGTTATATGACTCTAACTAGTCTTAAAATCATAACTCTAGTGAAAATCATTGAAATAATATTCCCATTAACCTAAATTCCTACTCCCATACCTAGCATAATAACCTAACTACCCAAAGTGTAAGTCTCCTAATTGGTTTCTCTATACAGTATGGTTTTGATTCATTATCCTAAAAAATTATATAATAATAAATATTTTTTCTTGATAATGAAATGTATATCTCATTTGATCTTAAAAATTGTTAAACATGGTGTTCTCGCCACTCTCCAATGAATGATAAAAACAAATAAACCTAGTAAAACAAGAAGCTTAGTCCCTAAAAGATATATTTCCCTAAGTTATTTTTACAAAAATTATGAACTAATAGCTCTGGATATTTTGGGAATGAAATTATTTTTAAATAATATTGAAATTATTTTATAGAAAATTATATATACTCTTCAGCCTAAATATTGATATCAAACTAGTTCATCGCTATTCCAACAATTATATAAATGAATATCCTTAACTTCCTCTCAGGGGGAGTCATTCAAAAATAAAATATTATCCATATATATTTATCCTATATCATTGTAGCATTATTTTCATCATCTCTAGTAAATATTGTTGGATGTAGAGTTAAAATTATCTTGTTAGATCAAACATGTAATCCTCACATCTCAAAGATCTATATCCAACTGATTAAATGTCACATTTGGTTTTTTGTTACTTGGATTTGATCTAAATTTTGATACTTCTCATGGTATTTTTGTGAGTTGAATACTGCGTTTTTAAATTACATCTATTCCTAATCAACCTGATATGGGATTCCCATAAGCTGTTTAAGAGGTTTTTGTGAAAAGGGTGGTTACATTAAGATTTTGGCCAAATCATGATCCCATTTCCAGGTTTGAAAACAAAAAAAATTATTTTATAACTCTATCTTTTTTAAACAATTTTCACTAATTACACTTATAACATTTCCTCCCATGACCAATTAGAAAATCCATATCCATTTTTACTCCATCAGAACTCATAATAGTGGTGGATTTGTGATATTTAATCAGGTATTGGGCCAGCTCGAGATCTCATTTTTTGGTAAAAAAAATATTTTGTTTACTTTATATATTATTAAATTTTTATATTTTTTCAATTATTCCACCTATTAGTAAAACCCAAAAACTCTAAGTGCTCACCAGTGTTCCATTTTTCCTTCTTCGGAGCTCATCTTATTCACAGGATATGTTAAATTATCTCAAGGATTTTCAAATCATCCAGATTTGTGTAAGGTGATTTGTTTCTTTCATGAATCATACAGTTTTTCTCTTATCCCCCAAATCAACTTTCCTAGGTTTTCCATACATAAGGATCCTCTCTATTGAGTTCCAATACATTCCCTCTCATCAAAGGGTTTGGATATCTTGGAAGATGAAGAGTTCTCTTGTTTTCTAGGTGATCTTCCCTCTCTTTTCTCCTCCTTCCTCCTCCTCCTGCAATTATTTCATGGATCTCTCTTCTTATCTGGTATTGAAAAACCTAGTATTCTATTATCCCATGTTTTTTCTTGGGGTTTCATTATTTTATGGTTGGTCCTCATAGATATTGGGTTTGTGATCCCTCTTCGATGGTCTCAGGGGTGTGTTTCTATTCCTCCATGGATTTAAGGTAGGTTCCATATTGCACATGTTCTGTTTATTTAGTATTCATCTCTTCTAGGTATTTTAACCCTCTACACATTATTATTTTTGTTTTATATGCCTTTATAATAATATTTTGTGTGAAAAGTGGTGTTTATACATTATTTTGAAAAAATATTGTGGTATTTTATAAAAGATCACACCAATTGTTTGTTTAAATGTTCAATTATATTTTTCACCTAGTTTATGATTTTTATAACATCTTTTTTCCTTTTAATAAACTTTTTGGTGTGTAAAATTTTTTTAATGACCTTTTTAGTGTTAAATAGAATTGGTTTCATTAAATGTTGAATACCAGATTTTCGGGAAAGTGCATGGTAGGATTTTATGTCCTCAAGGGGATATAGAAAGATTATTTTGGAATAAAAAATATTATTTACAGAATGTGAATCATGTTTGTGGTGTTATTCTAAGGATTTCTAATGTGGATTTTGTTTTAAAAACTAATCATTTTTGGTTTATATCATGTTTTGGACTAAGTTGCGGGAAAATGGAATATTTGGAATCATTTTAAAAATGTATGAGCATTTAATGTGTAACCTAAATTTTTTAAAGGGTTTAAGTAATTGTTTTATATTTAAAATGGTGCATGTAAATTAAACAATGAAAGGGGAAATTTTCCTATTTGATATATAGTGGTTGGGTAAAATTCATATTGGCATGTTTGTCGTTTTTCTAATGAAAAGGGTTTTCATGTGTCTTCCATGTGGCACCATATGGGATCATTTTATGAATAACGAAATGTTTTATTAAATAGTTTTAGGGCTGAAAACCTGGCTTGATATGGTATTGGTGGTTGTTTGTCCTTGAAATATAATCTGTGAATGGATTATATGTTCAAAGCCTTGTTATACTTCTTGAAATACTTTTATGAATTATTTATGTACTTTATTGATTTGTGAAAGAGATGGAACATGTTTGCAGGTTGTTTTTTGTGTTTTTTATTTTGAAAATGGAATTTTTATGTGAAAATTCTATTCAATGCCATGTGGGACTTTATTGATCACAAAGAGGGAATGCATGGTATCTAGTTGAGTGGGCATGTACTAGAATGCTAGTGATAAATAGTGGTCTCATACCTGTTTCACATAGAAAGTCTAATGACCATAACACTAAATAAATAATGATGATGAAGTTGGGGACCACTAGGTTATGGGTATTGTTTCCTACTAGCAGATCATACATGAGAATGGATATATGTTATTGTTACTTTTACACTGATATATGAGTTACTTTGGAAAAACAAAAAACTAGTTCCTAGGGTTGTTCTCGTGAGTAGTTATCATTGGATATTCTGTACTCACAATTGATCCCCTGGAAAAATATACCATATGAATGAATTCAAGTGATTAATGTTCATTTGACTTGTTATCCTATGTTCGTAGGAGAAACAATATTCCTTATTCTTATTAACAATAATTAAAATAATTTAAAAAGAAAAAAATATTTTTGTAATATTTCATTATATATAATAAGAATAAATAATTCATTTAATATATTTAGATATAATTCACTATATATAATCTCATTTACTATTCAACTCTGTGATGAATTATTCATGATGGTTTTTACTGCCATTTGTTGGAGTTATCAATTGGTCTTCAAAATTTTACTACCTTACAAATTTTATGGATAGGTATCTAATTGGACTTTCATTGGTGATCTCAAATAACTCGATTGACCAAAACTGCTTATATTATTGAATAGTTCTAGAGACTTATGGTTTGAAACCTTTTAGACCCTTCATGATACTTTTAAAGGATACCGACTTCTAATGGATCCAAATTCTCTTGTATGATATTTTCCCACTATCTTTACACTAATATAACCATCTTATGATGATCATATTCCAATGAACTAAATATGGTGACATGATTCAGGTTTCATTAATTGGATTCACATCCCAAAACTATCATTCACCAAAATGATTCTAGATAACCACTATCAACACTAAAACATTTGGAAAAGTTCTTTTATGATATAGTGTTAATTTTAACTAATGTTGGTCTTCCTTTCACGTAATAAAGGATTTAATGATTAATTCATTGTATGTTGATTTTTACATAATAATATTCATTCATCCTATCATTATTTGAGTTACTTTACTATATGGAATAACCATAAAAACTTCTTTTCTTTTATTATGACTATATACTATTCTTATTTTGTATGTAATTTTAGAATATTTTAAAACTATGACACCAAAATAATTATTTATCCTCTATAGGACAACAATGATTTTTTCAATATCTTTGGTTTTTGGGGTCTCCAATGAAGTCTACATCAAGAGAAACATATTAATTAATTTTCCTACCCAAAAAGAGATCAATATTTTCTTTTCATTTTAATAAGTGGATGATATACTTGATGAATTCATAGTGTTCCCCTCCTGGGTTTTACACAAAGGAACAGAAAACGCGTATAAAAAATAGAATATCTATCTATGAACATATAATTTCATATGTAAATCTTTTTATAGTTGGTTGAAATGGAACATTATATATTTATCCACATCCTTATTATTTTTCTGTTCCTTTTCCTTTTAAAAAATTAAGTAACCATACATATGAGTTGACACAGCCATACATCCAAAAATTCATAAAAAAATCATGACATTTTGGATATATTCCTTCTTGGATAACCCCAATGATTCAGAACTCACATCCCTTTAAATCCTCAACCGTTATTTTTTTAGAACATAGGTTAAGCGATATTTTAAATATTTCTAACAACATAAAAATTAGATCTAGATTCCATGAAACCTTTACACTATTGGAAATAAATTCATTACCAATGGTTTGGAACTATTTCTATAGGCCTCCAAACATTTGGAATAACCTATACCAACAGTATTGAGGGCCATTATCATATAATCATTAGGTATTGGTAATATATTAAAACAATTATAAAACTACTGGAATAGGTCATATTAAATACCTATACCAATGGATTAAAAAAACAATTGTTGTAGGTAATGTAAAAAATGATTTCTATGTTTTGAACATGGAATCTCCAAGTTATATTTCAAAGATGTAACCACTCTAATACCATGAATTTTTTTAGATAATATGATAAATATATATTTATATAAAAAAATTAATTGAAATTATTATGTATTTTATTTTATTTGAAGAACAAAATAATAAAATTCAACAATATGTAGAAATTGTTTTCAAAACTATTGTTATAGGTCAATAAAAATGATTTTGAGAACCATTGGTAGAGGTTTGGACCTATACCAATAGTTTTACCAAACCGATGTTATAGGTTTCCTCAAAGGTACATATACCAATAATTATCCCAAAAAACATTGTGTAGCATCCCATTTAGTTAGCTATACATATGAATTTTCTATAACCATTGGTATAGGGTCTAATGAATTTACTTATTCTAATGGTTATTTCAAAAATATTGGAGGGGTACTTATACCAACATTTTTTCCAAACCATTGGTATAATGTAGCTATAAAAATTATTTACAAAATCACTGGAATAGGTACATTGTTATAGATCCATTATCTAGTAGTGTCAGACCCACCAACATCATGTCATCGAATATTTCTCTTGACATAAAATTATTAAACATAAAATTACTTTATAGTGACTTTTAATTTATTGGATAAAAAATGTTCATTATCTAAAAAAATAATTTTTTATTCATTTATTAATACCATTTATTTATTCTTGTAAATTAATTTATCCAAATCACTAAGACAGAATTTCATATTTACATCCATCCATTTTTGATAGATATCTTCTAATGAAACAATTATCAAGAAAATACAAATAGTTTCATATTTATGTACCATAGAAAAAATATTTATAAAATCACTTTTTCCATTATTTTACAATCCATTTTATATAATAAACATCTCAAAAGACTTGTTTCATCTCCATATTCTTTCATATAGTAATTTGATTGATTCACTAGTGAAATATTCACTTCCAATAAAAAATGAATAACCAAGTTCTATTGGATTTTCATAAATTAATCTATTATCAATTATAATTACATCTTATTCTAGGACTTTGAGTTCCCCTACATCTGTTATTAATATAAATTTCATTTCATCCCCAAATATCTCAACGGGTCTTTGTATTTTTTATTCTAATCAATAAAATTGGATGCATTGAAGTTTCAAAATTTTTTCTAGAATTTTAAAACCTATATTTCAGTTCCCCATGTTGATATTTATCCTACATTTATCATTATGGTTAATATTTCACTTATATCACCAATAAACTTCTAAAACATTCATTTAATTTCCCCTGATGTTGAGAAATTCAAGTATTCCAACTGAAATCAACATTGAAATCAGTAACTAATTTATTTTTCTTGAATAATTTTTTCAACATTCAAATACTTCTACATAACCATCTTATTATTGAATATATCCCAAATTTTGTTATTTTAGTTAGTTTTACTTATCCAAAAACGAAAATCCAAAATTCACATCAATATACGAAAGGTGAAAAAATGAATTTTATTTTTTCAATATATTATTTTGATCATTATCATTAATATTTATGTAATATAAACATCAAAAGATTACAATATGGAAAAATTATGGTTACTCAAAAAACAACATATCCATCATATGTTTAAGTCCAACTACTAATTCTAAGATCCTATTGACAAGTTATGTCACTATTTTTAGTGCCTTTTCCAAAATCCCCTTATTCATTTGGGATTGAAAACAGATACTTAAACCCTTCTTCGTAAATATTTTATTCATGGAGTTATAAACAATATTTGAATAATTTTAACCTGACATTTTCTTCTCATTACTTTTCCTCTTCTTCAGATAGATATTTTTGAAGTTATATCTAGTTTATTCACTATCATTATTAGAATTAATGAATTTCATATTCCCACTGAATTCCATTTATTCAATGCATTTCCATTCAATAAATTAATGAAAAACATTAGACATATTCATCAAAAAGTAAGCCCATAAGTTTCTACTATAAATTTTAATGAATTTTATAATGTATAGGGGAGCTAAATTGGTCTTAATAAGGTTGGTTCTCTAAAAATATGAGGGAAATTGTAATAAAATCCGTGATATTGGATTCTATCCATATAACTAGAATTAAAACCTAATTTATTTATCCATCACAAAAATTTTACACATTCTGATATTTTTGTGATCATGATTTAGTATTCATTTAGTTGTTATATATTTCAATCACTTTTAATATGGTGACCAAGAATGAAATTCCAGAAATCTAATCCATCAGAAGTTATATTATGATCATTGCATTTTGATCAAAAAAACCTCTCGAGTTACGATTTTATCCTTTACTCCTCCAAAAATCAACATGGATCCTAAATTATTTTTATATACTATATTATAAATGGTGGTTATATAGCCTAAAAAATTATGTTTTCTAATTAATATCCATTATTTCAACGATCCAAAATGTTTCATACATATATGTGTTTTATGAATCCATCATTCATCATTTAAATGATGAAAAAAAATTCCAGAAACATCTTGGGATTCATCACCAAATCTATGAACATTCAAAATGTATTAGTTACATAATTTACCATGCATTACTGTTCCCTAGTTGAATAAGTAGATTCATATGGTCAGTCACTGATGTATTTATCGGAGTATTAAGACTAAAAAATAGGTTTCTTCCACATTAAATTGTATTAATGGAATTCATACTTCTATTAGTTGAATCCATTATTAAGATAAATATATCTCAAGAAGTGAATCTTATCTATAAAGCAGTGCATCTTTTTGTGATTAACAAATAAATGATTCTCTCTCGTTGTATCGAAAAGAATCTCATGATGCCAATCATTTTTATATTGATTTTATGAATATACCAAGAAATAATCCCTGAATAATTCCACAAATGAATCTACGTAAGGATGGAAAAATCAATTTATTAGTTCCATGAAAATTGATGGCGGGTATGTTTCCCTCAAATAATCATTTGTGGGAAGAAGGGTTGATTGCAATGGGGTAATGATGTGAAATCACTAAATTTGGATTAATGGTCTTCGAATCATCTGTAATGTGTTTTGTTCATGGAGCTGGAAATTCCCAATGGCACTAATATCTAGGACTCAAAGACCATACATCCAAAGGCATGTGTTCGTTTGGGTAATGTGGACAACAACAAATAAGAACCCACATTGGTTGGTAGGATGGATATTCTTCCTCATCACACCATTCTGGGGGGAACTATTTCCTATATTAGGGATCTCTTATTGATTTAAGATATGTTCACAATTCCTTAGTTCATTCCCATGTATGCATAAAGGAGTCACCCAAATTTAAAGGCCAATTATGAAAATGCATGGTCAAGAATCATCCATATGTATCAAAGGCTCTCCACCAATATGTATATTATCATGTATCAAGGATATTCCATTAATAGTTCTCCAATATGAATTTATTAGTGGTTATTTGTTCTTTTATTTGGTCGACACTAGTATTATGTTACTTTGGGAGGTGCATTGGGGTTTTTCATCATCCAAGATGATAGTTGGTGTATTGATGTTAGGATCTAACCCATAAGATGGTATTCCTATATAACCTCATGATATAATAAAAACCAACATGGTTTGGTTAAACTTAATAGGGAAAATGACCATTTAACTACATGTGGTGGGGACATAGCCATGTCGTTTGACATCATGTGTCAAGGACACCCAGGTGGAAGGTTCCTACTAAACAATGGTGTGGAACTTTTGTTGAGGCATCCCTAGGGACCTGAAAAAGATATGGTGCACTGTGTGGAGATGAATCTACCGGGGATGTTTCCCAAAATACTTCAGGTTGAATTTTGGTGTGGGTTTTGGTCCTTCTGGAGGCTCTATGCGTATCCCAGTTAGTCAGAATCAAATCCCATATAGTTTAATTTGTGTTTCTTATTATGCATGGGATCATCCCATTTGATGTTTTATGTTGGTGATTACATCTATTGAAAAGGCCATCTTGAGCAGATCAGATTAGTGATTAAATCATATAGAAATACAATTTGAGGATTATGATCATGAAGATTTCATGATCACCTCTAACCTTTAATCCCATGTGATTCATGCTCGATGTGACAAACAAGATGATGTAGTAGATGGAAATATCACATAATCTATTCAGTCTGCTTAATAATGAGATGAGAAATCCTAAAGGTAGAGGGTTAGGGGTTTGGTTTTTCACATATTCGTTTTATATTGATATACAATATATTCACAATTCATGATATATCTAGCTATGTCCCTTCAGAAATTGAAGAGGAGAAAAATCATCTCCTCCCTCAAAAAATTCTAGGGGATCACTCGAGGAGGTATTCCCTAAAATTGGTTCTGGTTGGAAGGATCCCATTACTTATCTAAGGGAAAAGCATGAATGATCCCCTATATCCCTTCCCAGAAGAGGGAGGTTCACGTGCTCACACCATGTTCATAACCCCCATTACCACAATAATGTAAACCCAAAGTCATTATTAGGGACATCCTTATTATAGAGGTTCCACATGTTACTCAAATTAACATATGTATATAAACTAGAGAGTACACACTGATGCACCTAATGATCTTATCTTAAATATGATGCCTCTCAAAAAGGGACCTTGGGATGATTCCATTAGACTTGTTTATGGAGTGGCCATCATGGCGGCCAATTACCCAAGTGAAGGGGGTGTTGGGAGATGGAAAATATATTTCCCTAGGATTCCCATTTTTGCACGTAATGTTATTATGTGGGGTTATATTCCATCCATGTTCCATATTTCAATACTGGTGGGGGTACCGTATATTTATAATTGTGCAACATGGACCCGAGTTTTAACCATGTATTATATTGCTACGTGGCACTAGGTTCCATCTTCCTAACATATTACTCTGCGAGGTTTATTTCCTTCTACATAACATTTTCAACATTTTGTAGGGTTACACCCACACAGTATGTTGGTATAAAATATTCTTATCCACAAAGGGTACATATGTTATGCCCCATGGTATTTTCTGTATTGGGGTTTTGATTTCTCATTTAGTTGAAAGATTTATTATTTCATCATTGCTACTATGTGGTGGATTTTACCTGTTGGGAATCGAAGGGGTCGATTTGGATTTTGTGTTTCATCATACCTCATATCCATTATCTTTTCACAATTATGGAATATGTGTGGGTCCATGTTTGTTTCCCTTCCACATTTGTGTCCTTCTATAGAAAAATAGAGGGACCAGATAATGGCATGTATGGTCATCTCTGTTGGGCCATGAGCCTTCTTTTTCAGGAACTTGGGTGGACACCACATTCCTGAAACAAAATACTCAATAGAGAAAAGCCATTCACGAGTGAAGAAATCACCACCTGACCCAAAAAACTACTTCATTTCATTTATGAGAGCCAAAATTTACTTTGTGTCCCATGAACCTTTTAGTTCATAGGGATGATCACTCATGGGGGAAGAAATCACCAACATTCTCAACAAAACAGATTTTTTTTCATTTAGATGATGGTGGTTCTATCCAATTTTGTGAACTATGTTCATTCTCAAGTCCTTCACAAAGCATTGGGATGCCATGAGGAGTAGTCATCCATGTAACGTTTTTCAATTCATGGAATCGACTCTCCCATTAGGGATTTCTAAATGGAAATGTTTTCCTAAAACTCTTATTTCAATATTTTTTCCTATTTTCCAAATTAATTTAATTGTATTGTTAATATTCAGAAAAAATTCTAAGAACCATCAAATTCCCCAAATTGAAATATATTCTAATATAGATGAAAAAAAAGGATATTACTATAAGGAAAGCATTCTAGTTTTGAAACAAATTATAGTATGAAAATTTACCGGCACAAGGTGACCATTCCTATAAATAGGTGGTCCGGTTCATTTTTCATTTACTGGATTTCATGGCTAACCGAGAGCTCTAAAAATTATCTCAATCGCATACTTCTTATGTAAATTGTCTCCATTACATCCGACTCTTTTTGAGATTTGTACTTAAAAACATGAGGACTATTGTCTCAACCATGAATAGAAAATCTTAATCTTCCATGTAGTGGCCCATTTTTTTCGGAATGATTTTTACTCATGCCACCACTTTCCTAGCCATCCCTTCATAGAAAAGGGCCTTCACGAACTTGTTCCCCACTAGGAATCACTCTAAAAACCAATTACTTGTGGGATTATGTTTCACGGGACTGTATGAAGCATGCATCATAGTATTTCATGTTATAAAATGAATTATTTTTCATCCTATAAAACAAATATCACATGCTTTTGATGATCCATTGGAGGGACCAAAATGGATCTGGATCCCACTTTTATGAATGTGACGAAGAGAATAATTAGCATGTATGGGAATGATGAAGACGATCTCTAATCTTACATCACCCCTCATACAGATGTTCAGAAAAACATCCTACCACCAGAACTTTTTGTTTATCCATTGTCCACTCATTTACCACTTTATAACATTATAAATTAATATGATTCTCATATTACTCTAGTTTAATTGAATATCCCCTTTTCTTGGTTCAATATATCTTGGAAGCATTAACAAGAGAATATCTATACCAATGGGAAAATTATTTTTAATATAGTTGAATTGAGTTTGTTTTTAATGAATGATTCTATGTGGAAACAAATCAACCAATACAACCATGATATATCGTTGAAATCTTCTATTAAATATTATCTTTTAATTTTAAAAATCTCATGAGGAAATCCCGGTAGAAGATGGAACTCCAAATTGGACTTGCAGTTAAGGGGGTGTTTTTAGACAAATGGGCTTAAGAATTTTGCGTACACCAGAATTTAAGGGAACTCCCTGAACAGTTAGATACTGTTAGTTTATAATGGGAAATGTTGGTCTCCCATTTTTTAGTCTACTAAGAAACAAGGATAATGTCTGAACATTTCATTTATAGGTGTTCTATAAACAATTCCATCCACATATCACATGGAGATGTACGAATCAACCTATTGGATATCATCCAACTACGGGGAATCCCCATACTTGGTAACATGTATGGAAATTTTTGTTTGTAGCCAATACTTGGGAGAACACTAAGATAGTATCTCTTTTGGAAAGAGACCTATTGATTTATGAAGAGTAATTTTTTGGTCAAACTCTCCATGCCTGCTCACTCATTCATTTTAATGATTAGAAAAATTTGTTCTTGAATGTTATTAGATTGTGGTTGAAGGGATTTTAAAGCATGAATCATCCAACTCAACAGTCATGATCCGTTCACAGTTTATATAGAGATACCCTCAAGGAGGGTTAATAAACCACACGGGGTTATAGAATCCATCTAGATGTATCAATGATCTTTAGGCGGGTGGTTTTTTATTCCATGTTCCTAATAAGATGCCTTTTCTCATCCAATGATGCCTATACTGGTGTTTGAAGACATACATTAATGATGGAGGTCACATAGGCAGAGGTAAATCCTATCAATGTGGGCATTCCCTTCCTTACTCGCATTTATGAACTATTGGGACAAATACAAGAAGGATGATCATTGCATCACCAAAGAAGGCCATTTAATTTCCTCTATGGAAAGGTGGAGAAGCACTATCAATGTTATGTGTACTAGAATACTATGGAAATACCCCATTTCAATTTCTATATCACCCTTATAATCCTTAGTGTCATTCAAATAAAATCCCTAGGAGTCAGCAGCATGGTCGAGCTATTGATTGATTGTTCCCAATTCTATTTTGCGCCTTAAACCGTACCTTATAAAGTTGTAGTGGATTAAGTAAGGGGTTATTTAGAATAAAATTATTATATAATTGTGATTCAAAGAGGAATATTATCTTTTTTAGTAGATATGGGAACAATTTTCAAACCTTAATCTTCTTATAGGTTCTCAAGGCAGTCTGTATTCCTCCAGCATGTGGCATCTTTACTAGTTACCTATAACAAAATAAAATCAAACCTAGTCATTCTTCCTCAACTGTGACTAATTATGACATGTGAGGATTCCAAAAATTAAAATCAATTTCCCTCCTATGGGAGATTTGACAATCTTATCATGGGATTATGCTCATATGTGGGTGGCCTAATACCCTGATGGGGTTATGGATTTGTCTGTCCTATGGGTACATACACCATTGGATGATCCAGGTATTTCACCTATCATTCCATCTTTACCAACTTCCAATGGAAGAATACATTCTTCTCATTATCATAGGAATTCAATGGGAGTTCATTCAAAAGTCCTCTTTCTGTATTGAGTGATTTGAACAACATAATCATGACTAAAGCTATCGATAATCCCATTGAGGCCAACCCAATTGGGGAAACATCAATAATTCTGAAGACATTAGCCTACCCTATCTGTTTATCCTCTGATATTGAACCTGTCCTTGAGATGGAATATTTTTTCTCCTGGGTGTCTCAATATAGGGTTTGATGGGATTTAGAAACAACAATCCCAAATTATATACATCTGACAATGGAGGAGAAAGGCCAATGTCCCTATGCTACCAGTGAACATGATGTTGTATAGAAATGGGAATGGAACCAAAAAACAACCATCATCACATAAACCCCCATATAGTATTTTTCTAATAATTTGGTAACCTTCCTCCAATATTATATCATCTTGGGACCAAGAATATTTCATTATCGGCACCTTCCCATCATTATCGTCTAGATTTTCATATCTCGAAAAGACCAAGATGCTTGAGAATGTGGCCTTCCTCCTTTAAATTCCTCCCATCATCAAATAAAATACATATGAGATATTACCAATGAGATACACCACTTTTTTTCCAATGATGAAAGGCCTTATTATCAAGTGTTTTCATGGAAATAGGATCTATAGTAATTTATGGCTCTTGTAACAAGGTTGATGGAATAGTTGTCATCAACAACCGCAAATTTCGAATCCATCAAGAAAAAATGATGAGACCTAGGGGCCATAATTATACAAATACATCTGAAATATGAAGCTGAATATGAGTAAAACCACTTTATATTGAACCATTGATGTCATGCATCATGTGGTAGTCAATTTTCTGGCTAATGAAAACTAAGCTTTATTTTAACCATTTAGGTAGTTTAATGCTCTTTTTTTAGTAGCATCAAGATGATACTATGAGGTGTGGCTTCTCTTTAGTTCTCATTCAATATACGAAAACAAGTTTTTCTTCCAATATATTTCCTTTATATATCCCATCAATGTTAATTTAATCACTAGGTTCCATGTGTTTTGAAAGATGGATATTCAAAGGACAAAAATAGGTTCGTCATCGGATATCAATTTCAACTACAATATGTTATGATCAAATTTACATGATCATGTAGTGCTCTAACTTTTTCTTTAGTCAAGGGACTCAGCAAATGTAGTTTTTACTATTTATTTTATTTCTTGAAAAAAAGTACAATCCATGGGGGTTTTCTATCATCACAATAATTTTTTCATATTTTTAAATGAATAATAAACCACTCCTACACACATTTGAATTTTTTAAATTAGGGTTGAAGCATGTTGAAATTAAATTTTTTGCATCATGGTAATGGATATAGGAGATTAATGGATTATTGTTAGGGTGTCCAAGGCCAAATGCATAAGGCTAATTATCATTTAGTGAGGTATAAATGATCCACCCATTTCATTGTAATCATACCAAGAATGTTCATTCATATTTAGGCATGAAGGGTGGTTGGGGTGGGGGCTTAATCTACAGTCTATTTGAGTTCAAAATTAGAGGATATATGTGAGATGCCAAGGTAATTTTCAGTGCACGGTGGTAGGAAATCCTCTCACGGGGATGAAGTTTCCTTTGGTTTAAAGTTCCATTTTTCTTATCGGTAATCTTATGTAGAGCCAATGGGGAATATTACACATAGTAAAAAATAGTGTCCTTAAGACACTGGCCCTCCTCTTCTAATGTCCAAGGAGGTGTATGTGGATTTCAACCATTATGGACACAATGTATGGTTTATGAAAGGAGGGTGCTTCAACTAGAAACAGGAATTCCAAATTAAAATATCACATGAATAGGTAAGGATGTTCCCCCTATGTTGGTATGGCCTAATCATACAATATATATTTTTTATATGGCTTGGGTCCATGAAATTAAGTCTGGATGTCACTATCTCATCAATGAGAGAATCATGCCATACATAGATCTGAGGGGGTTCCCTATGGTAGTTTGACCCATTCATAGGGAAGGGGACAATTTTTTTGAATAATAGATCCTGAATGGGGAGAAACTCATATTGGAATATCATACACATATCTACCTCATGCATAGGAATATATGGGATTTTTTATGTCTAAAAACAGCATGTATAGGTCTAAACCATACAGAAGATAAGGGGAGTTATTTTTACCTCAGATCTAGACAAAAAATATATAGTGAGGGTATCACTATGTATCATATAATAATAGGTTTCATGTAGAACAGTGTTCTTTAGAGGATCCATGTTCAGGTATGAACCATTCATAAAGAACGTGGAATTTAGAATATTTTTTGTGGATAGAAAAATGATTGAATATCCAGGTTTCCCTATGTACCTTGTGATGGAAGGAATCAAGCTACATGTAGTTTTTAATATCATACAGTTCAGTATCATGTGATTAAGACATCAAAAGTGTATTTTAACTTCATATGGTGATTAAAACTTGGGGTATGCAGTTTAAGGTCATAATGATACGACCATTTTTCATTGAAACCATGTGTTACTGGAGGATAATTTGTAAAGGATGTTCCTACATGCCCCAGACGTGTGGGGGGTGGAAATCTAAAATCATGATTCCATGGATTCTCAGACTAGTAGAAGTGACACAGTGCATGGAAACCATTGGTGTGTATGAAAAATGAAAATTATATCATATGGATGAATCTGAATTTAGTTGATAGACGTCTTTTTGTGGGAAACATATACAGAGCCATTTGGGGCATATTATGAATAGTAAAACAAATGCGTCCTCATTACAGTATCCCTAAAACTCTAATGGATGTGGAGGTTTATGAATATTTGAAATTTTATAAGGAATATATTTTAATGAATTGAAGGGATGTGTATAGGAATGTGAAAATCAGTCACAACATGATAGGAAATAGAGTTGTAAATTCCATACTGAGACATAACTCATACATAGGGGATCATTTTTGTTCCTTTTTTAAATACCAAGACACAATTTATTAAAAAGAAAAGGAACTACTTGAGTCGGAATTAAGTAATCTTATTATAATAACTTTCATAAAAAAGGAGGAGATCAATAGGCAGGTCGTCCCTACAAGTAAGGACATGGTATATTCCCTTGTTAGAAAGACCATCTGCAACCATGTTCTCTTCACAAAAGGTATGAGTGATAGTGTATTTGATCTACAAGAGTGAAGCAAGGATTCTCATTTAATGTGTAATAAGAGGACAAGCAAGTTGAAGCTCACCGTTCCATATATCATGGACTATATTTGTTGAGTAACATTAAATAAAAATATTGTTCTAGATCTTCTTCTGGATGAAATACATAGTATGAATCACACCCATCATTCCGGCCTCCAGAGATGAGACTATACAGAAACTCCTAATGAAGCATCCATGACAGTAACCAATAAAATATCGGAAAATATCACCACAACTGTAATGACCCAAAAATTACATATATTTTCTTTAAATAAATAATTTTGGATTATTATGAGTCTTCAAAAATTGACGGCGCATGATTCTGAGGCCCATTGTTACTGAAACTAAATTTTGAACTTTTTTTAGGTGCATTTTGTAAACAGGTGGGCGACGTTTTCTAACATTTTGACCATTGCTTGGAATTGAAATCCGAGGAAACAAATGAATTTGTAGTGCCGAGATTAACTCAATATAGGATTCACTTAGACATTAGTAGGTTGAGAGAAAATTATAGTTTTCAAACATTTAAATGATTGATAAACAAAATGAAATTTTTATATTATTTTTCTCCAACAGTTGAGTGGCGGTGGCAAGACTGCTGGATTGTCATGCCATTTAATTTCTTGACTCATGTGTTGTGTAACCACACCCTATTCAATTAATGTGACACTATAATTTCACCAATTAATGGTCCATTATTTCAATGGTATATTAATTCCTTAACTCTTAATTTGTTTTATTAAAACATGGGAAAAGGGAGATTTGGGAGGAATTTGGTGGTGAGCTATGATGAAATGCTGGAAGTCCTTATTCCAATGAAGAAAAGTAATTTTGATGAAACCTGTTGAGGAATTGATCAAATGGTCAATGGTCAACGAATGACAATATATGAGAACCTTCTTCTTCATCATTAATATCCTTGAACGTGGAAGCACCACCGTTCATAGTGGTCACCAATGACCCTTGTGGTAGTGGGTCTTTGAATGTTTAAATTTGATTAATTATTTATTATCGAATATTATTATGTTAACAAAGAGGGTGTGGGCCGAACGAACAAGGCCCATACCCTCTACTACTTTACTCTTGTCGCGTTCTTCTGGGGACGATCTTACAACATTACATAACCTTGAATCCGAGAGCCGTACAGTGATGAAGGCATCTCGGGAGGCCAGTAGGTGTGAGCGGATGGGAGAACAGACCACCAGAGCTCAACCGGTGGCCTGAGGAAAATCTGCCAGTGTGGCACTGGTGACCAGCGCAGGCGGAGGAGGTGGAAGTCAACGCTCATTGTCCACAGAAGGAGGGAGGTTCCACAGTGAACGGACAGGCGGCTGACACTCATTTGGTTTCTGAGGTGGGAGTTGGCGTGTCGTAGCGTGCCGTAACACGCCGCGGTGAGGCAGGTCGTGACATTGAATCCATGAATAAGGGATGGGACATGCACCTTGTGGATCCCACAACTAGCTGGGTGGCACCACCTAGAGGTGGAAATTAAGAGTCGAATGACTCATTGAGCTGTTCGGGAGGAGGACCGCATGATCCTCACATGGGTCGTGCCTTCCGGAAGGTCGAGCCGTCTCAGACCAACCTAGAAGAGGCAGGTCGAGACGGTCCGTAAGTGAGCAGGCTGAGACCATTGTGGCCTAGCTCATCAGGACTAGGCTAGGTTAGACCCGGACCCATGTCAGGTCGGGCTGGGTCAGTCTACCCAGGTCAGACCAGACCCAGACCCATCGGGAATAGGTATGCTTAAAAGGTCGTATCTTGTGAATGAGATGTTGATTTGATGAACCTTTTATAGTGCTACAGTCCTTGGAGTGAGATAGTCCTTTCGAAATGCTCCACCTGAGTGTTGTATAATGTTGGAGTATGGCTGGGTTGGTTCGTACCCAAATTCAACTAGGCCCTCGGTACTAAAATGCCTTTAACTCTCAGATCGGGAATCCAATGGACACGTCGTCTGTTGGTTTGTAACCCTTACATTATGGCGGACCAGTGGGTTATTCCTAGGTGGAATCATGTGGATGGATGTCACTTAATAGCAACCTTGGGTTGATTATCATTCATAGCTCTTATGTGTGGATCAGCATCATAGAGACCATGTGTGGATCAATTTCATAACGACCATGTGTGGATCAGCATTGATATCGACCATGTGTGGATAAGAATTCATAGAGACATAGTGTGGATCAACATTCTTAGTGACCCTATGTGGATTATAATTCAAAGAGTCCCTTTGTGGATCACCACTCATTTTGACCCTATGTGGATCATCTTTCTTAGATACCCTATGTGGATCGACATTCATAGCGACCTTGTATGGATCAGCAACAATGTGACCCTATACAGATCATCATCTTAGTGACCCGACAAGGACCAACCTTACCGTGGACCATCATTGATCTGTATTCATAAGGACCTAGTATGGATCAAAATTCATAAGGACTCTTTATGGATTATTATCAGAGCGACCCTGCGTGGATTAGCATCAAAGCGACCCGACAAGGACCTACCACAGAGAGGCCTATCATGGATCAGCGACATAGAAACCCTATGTGGATAACCATCTTATTCCTTGTTTCCTTGATTTGTATACGTGGTTTTAGATGTGTCTTTTTCTTTCTTCTCTATTTTTAGATAATGATTTATGGTTTTCCTTTTTGGAATTCTGAGAGATCTTCAGGGGTCTCAAGGTACCAACAAGGTATTTTTATACACACCACTACACGGGCATTTCCCGGACCTTGTTATGTATTTTACAGATGACGGTCAGCTTTGGCCGAGTATCAAGGAGATAGGAATTGACGGTGTTTGGAGGTGACTGGTTGATGTGAAGCGCTGTGGAGACGAGTTGTACCTACACTTTTGGTAGGATCTATGGTTGAAAACCTCTAAAGTTGTTTTCTATTGTAGTTGTATCAGTCATTTGGGCATGTATTCTATCCCCTTAACTTTCATTACACACTTTTACTACTATAGTTTTATATCATGGATTCATCTTGTTATATTTTGGACAATGTGTTTGTATAAGAATAAAGGAAATTCCTTCCAATTTTAGGGATATTACTTTATGGTTCTAGTCTCCAACCTCTGTCCTATGGAAGGTTTCCTTAGGGTAGACATGACATGAGCCCTAGGGGATGAGTCGTGACAAAGTTGTATCAGAGGATTCAGTTCTGCCAATGAACTAGGTGACTGATCTTTCCAATGGTGTAACAGTGTTAAGTGTTTTGCGTGTCGTTATCTTTTCAAGGAATCTAGTGTTGTTTCAACGACCAACGTATCTATACACAAGGACCCTGAATTTTGATTTCTGACTCAGTGCATGAAAACACTGATTGTGTGTGTTTTGTAAATGTTTTACTTTTGACCTCTTTTGAGTCATCTCACCAGGTATAACTTTTTTACCTTGAAGCACCTATTTCTTTTCTGGATTCCAGCATGAAACATCCAACCATCATTCCAGAGAGAGTTCACGATGATGGTCCACTGAGCGAAGAGGGATTAGTGTAGGGACCTCTCAGTGGGTTGGAACCTTGGGGTGATGTATCAGTAGCACCACCAGTTCAAGGGTAGTGGTTGCCACTATCCCCAATAGCATACGGTGCATTCCAACTGAATGTGTTGCATGAGTTTTACTGGTAGTGGCATATAAGGGTTCGAGGTGAGATAGATCCCCATGTAGTTGAGTACTTCCTGGAGGCTTTGGATAGAGTTTTTAGCCTAATTGGGACACTTGCAGAGAAAATGGTGATCCTAGCTTCTAGACTTTTCTAGAGCACAATAGGGAGATGGTGGAGTCTGACACTCCAAACACATGAGGAGGCGACACTCACCTGGTTGGACTTCGGGACCCTATTTAGGGCAGAGTTTGTACCAGCGACATTATGCTCAGTGCATATCCTGGAGTTGCAGTACTTAGAGCAGGGAAAACTATCAGGGGCCCAGCACACGACAACATTCTATGATCTCTAACGCTACTCCACCAACATCATATAAGACCCTTTCATTAGGTCCTAGACCACTGAGCAGGGTCTACAATGGGAGATTTGAGAGTCGATGATATCACTCAATATCCAGATTTAGGCTGGAGTGCTCAAGCAAGTATTATTGGTGGAGAGCTTCGTAGCTGAGTAGGCACTGACGGTGAGAGCCACCATCAGATGACATGTAGTAGAGAAATCTACAGGAGCAAGTTTTCATATGACATAGAGGTCCAAGTGGGCCAGACCATCCGGTAGATGACCTTGGGATGCAGGGTTGGTGGTGTGGAATTCACGAGGCAGAGGGACCAATGAGGTAGTGTCCGAATACTGAGTGAGGAGGTATATAGTGTGACTGATGTGGTACAGGAGCATGTCGTACAGTAGGCGGTATAGCATCCCGTCTTTTTATAACATAACTTTTCATTCCATTACACGAAACTGAGGATCTTTAAGGTTTAGTGTCTTGGAAACAAGGAACATAAAACATGAAACAAAAAAAACATTCATCTTAAACACTTGAAAGGCTTCTCCTCATGTTTACCCTAGGCTCATTACTGCATCCCATAACCTGGGGACATACATCAAAAGGAAGGGTGAGAAGAAGGCCCAGCAAGGGAAACAAGTGAAACATTTTACATATGAACTTGAGATACATCAATAAAGTCATGAAAAGAACTTTAAGGCATGAAAATGAAATCATGAGGCACATCATAATAAAAATAAAACTTTTTCATAACTTGAAGATGTGGCTACATCATTTAACATAGACAATCATGAACATATCACCAAGGTCCATCCCCAAGGTGTCATTTTAAAATTACCAAGGTTATTCACCAAGGTATTGTGAAAATTGTAATCTCTAGTGGTTACATCATTACCCAATGCATTGGAGCGCTATCAGGGCGCACCCTTAAATTTTCCTTTATTATCATGTGAGCCACATATATCATCATCAAAAATTTCATAAATAACCCACATAGCATAAAATAAATGGGTTTCATTTCATAATCATAACGTTTTAAAAACTGCTTTAAAGACATGATCTTTACGTCACTTTAAACCCACAGAAAGGGAAAGCGGGTCTCATGTATGTAAATCCCAGAATTTAAAATGGAACATTTTGATATATATGTGAATACCCTTGTATAAATAAGAGCTTTGAGTATTTAATTTATAACATAAAATAATTTTTGAGAAAAGAGAGAGGCATTTTGAGGGGAAAATTCTGCAGCATAACGGCTAAGTTTCGGGGTTTTAGAAAACATTGAAATGAGAGGGGACATGGGTCACCCTCTCATAAATGATCCATAAAACAGTAGGGTGAAAGAATAAGAAGGACATATGGACATGGTAATGAAATTTTAGGGACATAGCATTTTAAATGAAAAACATGGAAGGAAAAAAAAATTAGATGTCTCTTATGAAAATTCGACAGCCTTACGACGTCACTTAACTTCAAAAGAAAATGATTTGACAAGATAAAATAGGGTCCCTCATCATATGATCATAAGAGATCAGTATTATAGATATAGAGATAATTCCCCAACATAACAAAAAGGAACTTGAAATAATTGACATGAAAGTAGAACTTCAAAATGAGAAGGGTGAAGAACCACTTAAAAATTCGACAGCCTAACGGCGCCACTTAAAACATCAAAATACTGAATTGAAGAGATCAAATGGGGTCTCTCATCATATGAACATAAGAGTCCAGTATGATATATATAGATATCATACCCCAATATAACAAAAAGGAACTTGAAATAATTGACATGAAAGTAGAACTTCAAAACGAGAAGGGTGAAGAACCACTTAAAAATTCGGCAGCCTAACGGCGCCACTTAAAACTTCAAAATACTGAATTGAAGCGATCAAATGGGGTCTCTCATCATATGATAATAAAATATCAGTATGATAATTTAGAGATCATACCCCAACATAATAAAAAGGAACATGAAAGACTTGAATGAGAATAGAACTTGAAAACGATGAAGGTGAAAGAATCCCTTAAAAATTCGGCAGCCTAACGACGCCACTTAAACATTCTTAAAACGAATTGATGAGAGCAAGGGGGGGGGGGTCTCTCATCATATGAACATGAAATAGGCAGTAGGATGAATATAAAAGAACATCCTCCAACATAAGAACATGGAGTATAAAAGAAATGACATAAAAGAGATTACTTGAAAAGAAAGAGAGGGGTCAGATCCCTTACCTTAAAATGTAACTCTTAAACCTCAAAGGTTGGGACCTTGAGGGCTTGGGGGCACCTTGGGAGGACTCCTTGGGAGGTAACGAGACCAGAAATTCGTTGGGAATGAGTAGGGAGTCGAATGGATGAGAAGAGGGATTGGTATTTATAGGGAAAGTGAGGGGACAAGGCATTAATGGCCAAGGGACACCTCACATGTGCTTTTCTCAAACCCATGTGCTCTCCCTTGTCATTTATCATGGAGTTAGGCCACATGGGGTCCCCAAAACAATAATTCATCACCCTTGCCCGGAAAAACCTCAAAATATCTCATGACATCATCATGACACCGTTATGATGTCATTAAACATACCGAAACCCTAAAACTGTATTTTTACTATTCACTGAAAATTCAACTTTCTCAGAAAAATCCCAAAATTTCACATTAACCAAATATCAATGCTCTGATTTCAAAAATGAAATCCATTTTATAAAAATAATTTTCTAAATATTTTTAATTTAATTTTTAAATAAAAACACTATTCATCGAAAATTCATTTTTTTCAGAAAAAACCCCAAAAATTACCATAACATAATATCGATGCTCTGAGTTCAAAAATAAAGTCATTTTTATAAAAATAATTTTCTAATTGTTTTTAATTAAATTTTTAATTAAAAAAACACTATTCACCCGAAAAAACTAATATTTGAATAATAATTAATGAAACCGTTATTTAACTATTTTATTGAATCACATTACTTAATCAAGGTGCCTAGATTATTTTAAAACTTTCTTTAAGTGAGATTACTAATCCATTTGGTCATATTACTAATCCTAATCATAAAATCACTATTCATAATTTACTATTCATCAAAAATCAAGTTGATCTTATTAGACTCTAAATTTAGTACTGAACATAACTGCAGAAGACCATTTTTTGAAAATCATTACACATTTTTAATTATTTAGGGTTTACATAAACATATTTAAAATATACTTTTTCTAAAATTCATCAAAAATATGCATACTATATTTATCCGGTCATTTCAAAATTCATAAACTTCATCATAAGAAGAAATCCCAATTTTTATTTAAAACAAGTATTACACAAGGTAGTTACGGTCTCGTTACATAACCCCTTATAATACCAGCATAGGACCTAAGAGTAAGGTGTGCTAGGGTGATAGAAGCTTGGGGCGGCTCAGTCAACATTTCCCGAGTAGTAACTTCTATCAGTTTGAACTTCTCACGAAGGCGATTCCGTTCCAGCTTCACATGATGAAGTTCGACTTGGATTTGATCCAGAGCAAAGCCCAGTGGTGCTACCTCCTTCCCAAGCTCTGTTAGATGGGCTTCGATCGGTCCAAGACTACTAGGTGAGGCCATCGAATCTTCTTTCTATAATAATTACCCAAGATTACTTATATCAAAACATTTTGTTCACAGCGGTCATATTGACCGATGGTTATATAATAGTCAAAACCCACTGATCTCATTTTAATTATAATCATGTTTATCAAATAAAAAGATTTTGTTGAGTATAACAATACCACATAAAATTGGGAAACAAAATTTATTTAAAAAATTTCGGGTCGTTACAATCTTCCCCCCTTATGAAATTGCGTCCTCGCAATTTTAAAATTGGGTTTTGAAATTTCATTGAAAGTCCCACATCGGAAAAGGAGTCAGTAAAACTATTACTTTAAAATAAAGAAAGGGAAGTACAAAGGTCACCCGAGTTAACCCACACTAGGGTTCCATGTAGGAAAACATGGACATGGAGGAGAAAACAAAGGGTCAAGTTCTGAGGGAGAGTGATAGAGAACATGATTAGGAGAAAGTTAACCATGAGAAAATCCCAAACTTATGATGTGTGTAAACGGTCTTTGATTACCTAGTAGGAAACATAAACCAACAACATTTTTGTTTTACGTTTCTTTTAATAATTTTGAGGATTTCATTTACTACATAGAACAAAAACATAAGAAAATATACCTATCTTCAAGTAGAGTTTCATCCTTTAACAAGTCCCTACCAACACTAATCTTTTCTCCAAATGATGAGAATTCAAAAACACTTGGTCTCATAAAAGCACAAGAATCATCTTCTATAGAATCACATAATATACAAAAGATTAACTATCTATTTCTTCTATCTTTAAACATTATCCCAAAAACAGAAAGGTTAAGGTAAAACAACTCTTCAAAAAGAAAGAATCCCATAGGAATGGAAACTACTTTTAAATCATCAAAGTTCCATGGTACTACCCAAATTTCATCATAGACCATTCCCTAAATAACGGTCCTTAAAATTCCTCAAAACAAACCAAACTAAGATTGAAAACCAAATACGATAAGGATTTGATAACATAGTCTTCCAAAACAACTTCATTGTTCATCTCCAGACAACATCAACCACTCCTAACATCTTATAAAAAAAGTAGCTAACCTAAACATATTTTACCCAAGATAGGTTAGTCATTCCCATAAGTAACCTAAATTACTATAAGTTCACCTTAAATTCATCGATTCTTCAAAATATAAGTCAACCTTACTCCTCAATGAAAATACCGTAGTAATCTATTTACCTCGATCAAATATGGTTCCCAAAATAATGAACGTCTTCCAAAATAATAATCATATTTTAATCCCCTAATCATCCCTGTCATATTAATACAAAAATCGTCGCATTTCCTATCACATTGGTTGTAGGAACATGTTCTTCCATTTCCCACCATTAACTAAGAAGAGAAAGCATAATTAGGGGATTAAGTACTTAGCTAATAATCATGAAAAGGAACTGAAAGCATATAAGGATAACTTGTATATGAAAGGTATACCCTAACTTGTGATCTCCTAGGTTCCCATATAGGTTATGAATGATCATATATTCTTATGTGAACCTTTATTTTATTTTATCTTTGTTCCTTTAACAATGGTTCATACCAAGCTTATGAATTTACCAAAGCATATCCCCCGGGAGTGTTGTAACCAAGAGTGCAGCAAGGCCCGTTGTCGTGTACCAGTTCCCGTTCGAGTCTAGCTCAAAGCGGTGTTTTCGGGTTTTACCCCTATGTACATCTGTGCCAAAGCCACCTCTACCTGCTCGTATCCAGACATGGATGTATTTGCTTGGCAACCCATTACTCAATACTCACCAAAATACCAGGAAGATTTCCTATATTAAACTTTTCTATAGGGTTCCTCCTAGAGTTTTCATATCCTAATTTCCACAAATAACTAAACCATCCTTTGATACCAACTATAGCATCCCGTCTTTTTATAACATAACTTTTCATTCCATTACACGAAACTGAGGATCTTTAAGGTTTAGTGTCTTGGAAACAAGGAACATAAAACATGAAACAAAAAAACATTCATCTTAAACACTTGAAAGGCTTCTCCTCATGTTCACCCTAGGCTCATTACTGCATCCCATAACCTGGGGACATACATCAAAAGGAAGGGTGAGCAGAAGGCCCAGCAAGGGAAACAAGTGAAACATTTTACATATGAACTTGAGATACATCAATAAAGTCATGAAAAGAACTTTAAGGCATGAAAATGAAATCATGAGGCACATCATAATAAAAATAAAACTTTTTCATAACTTGAAGATGTGGCTACATCATTTAACATAGACAATCATGAACATATCACCAAGGTCCATCCCCAAGGTGTCATTTTAAAATTACCAAGGTTATTCACCAAGGTATCGTGAAAATTGTAATCTCTAGTGGTTACATCATTACCCAATGCATTGGAGCGCTATCAGGGAGCACCCTTAAATTTGCCTTTATTATCATGTGAGACACATATATCATCATCAAACATTTCATAAATAACCCACATAGCATAAAATAAATGGGTTTCATTTCATAATCATAACGTTTTAAAAACTGCTTTAAAGACATGATCTTTACGTCACTTTAAACCCACGGAAAGGGAAAGCGGGTCCCATGTATGTAAATACCAGAATTTAAAATGGAACATTTTGATATATATGTGAATACCCTTGTAGAAATAAGAGCTTTGAGTATTCAATTTATAACATAAAATAATTTTTGAGAAAAGAGAGAGGCATTTTGAGGGGAAAATTCTGCAGCATAACGGCTAAGTTTCGGGGTTTTAGAAAACATTGAAATGAGAGGGGACATGGGTCACCCTCTCATAAATGATCCATAAAACAGTAGGGTGAAAGAATAAGAAGGACATATGGACATGGTAATGAAATTTTAGGGACATACCATTTGAAATGAAAAACATGGAAGGAAAAAAAATTAGATTTCTCTTATGAAAATTTGGCAGCCTTACGACGTCACTTAACTTCAAAAGAAAATGATTTGACAAGATCAAATAGGGTCCCTCATAATATGATAATAAGAGATCAGTATGATAGATATAGAGATAATTCCCCAACATAACAAAAAGGAACTTGAAATAATTGACATGAAAGTAGAACTTCAAAACGAGAAGGGTGAAGAACCACATAAAAATTCGGCAGCCTAACAGCGCCACTTAAAACATCAAAATACTGAATTGAAGAGATCAAATGAGGTCTCTCATCATATGAACATAAGAGTGCAGTATGATATATATAGAGATCATACCCCAATATAACAAAAAGGAACTTGAAATAATTGACATGAAAGTAGAACTTCAAAACGAGAAGGGTGAAGAACCACTTAAAAATTCGGCAGCCTAACAGCGCCACTTAAAACTTCAAAATACTGAATTGAAGCGATCAAATGGGGTCTCTCATAATATGATCATAAAAGATCAGTATGATAATTTAGAGATCATACCCCAACATAATAAAAAGGAACATGAAAGACTTGAATGAGAATAGAACTTGAAAACGAGGAAGGTGAAAGAATCCCTTAAAAATTCGGCAGCCTAACGGCGCCACTTAAACATTCTTAAAACGAATTGATGAGAGAAAGGGGGGGTCTCTCATAATATGAACATGAAATAGGCAGTAGGATGAATATAAAATAACATCCTCCAACATAAGAACATGGATTATAAAAGAAATGACATAAAAGAGATTACTTGAAAAGAAAGAGAGGGGTCGGATCCCTTACCTTAAAATGTAACTCTTAAACCTCAAAGGTTGGGACCTTGAGGGCTTGGGGGCACCTTGGGAGGACTCCTAGGGAGGTAATGAGACCACAAATTCGTTGGGAATGAGTAGGGAGACGAATGGATGAGAGGAGGGCTTGGTATTTATAGGGAAAGTGAGGGGACAAGGCATTAATGGCCAAGGGACACCTCACATGTGCTTTTCTCAAACCCATGTGCTCTCCCTTGTCATTTATCATGGAGTTAGGCCACATGGGGCCCCCATAACAATAATTCATCACCCTTGGCCGTCCAACCCTCAAAATATCTCATGACATCATCATGACACCGTTATGATGTCATTAAACATACCGAAACCCTAAAACTGTATTTTTACTATTCACTGAAAATTCAACTTTCTCAGAAAAATCCCAAAATTTCACATTAACCAAATATCAATGCTCTGATTTCAAAAATGAAATCCATTTTATAAAAACAATTTTCTAAATATTTTTAATTTAATTTTTAAATAAAAACACTATTCATCGAAAATTCATTTTTTTCAGAAAAAACCCCCAAAATTACCATAACATAATATCGATGCTCTGAGTTAAAAAATAAAGTCATTTTTATAAAAATAATTTTCTAATTATTTTTAATTAAATTTTTAATTAAAAAAACACTATTCACCCGAAAAAACTAATACTTGAATAATAATTAATGAAACCGTTATTTAACTATTTTATTGAATCACATTACTTAATCAAGGTGCCTAGATTATTTTAAAACTTTCTTTAAGTGAGATTACTAATCCATTTGGTCATATTACTAATCCTAATCATAAAATCACTATTCATAATTTACTATTCATCAAAAATCAAGTTGATCTTATTAGACTCTAAATTTAGTACTGAATATAATTGCAGAAGACCATTTTTTGAAAATCATTACACATTTTTAATTATTTAGGGTTTACATAAACATATTTAAAATATCCTTTTTCTAAAATTCATCAAAAATATGCATACTATATTTATCCGGTCATTTCAAAATTCATAAACTTCATCATAAGAAGAAATCCCAATTTTTATTTAAAACAAGTATTACACAAGGTAGTTACAGTCTCGTTACATAACCCCTTATAATACCAGCATAGGACCTAAGAGTAAGGTGTGCTAGGGTGATAGAAGCTTGGGGTGGCTCAGTCAACATTTCCCGAGTAGTAATTTCTATCAGTTTGAACTTCTCACGAAGGCGATTCCATTCCAGCTTCACATGATGAAGTTCGGCTTGGATTTGATCCAGAGCAAAGCCCAGTGGGGATACCTCCTTCCCAAGATCTGTTATATGGGCTTCGATCGGTCCAATACTACTAGGTGAGGCCATCGAATCTTCTTTCTATAATAATTAACCAAGATTACTTATATCAAAACATTTTGTTCACAGCGGTCATATTGACCGATGGTTATATAATAGTCAAAACCCACTGATCTCATTTTAATTATAATCATGTTTATCAAATAAAACGATTTTGTTGAGTATAACAATAACACATAAAATTGGGAAACAAAATTTATTTAAAAAATTTCGGGTCGTTACAGGCGGTGGGCGGCGATTTGAGGTTCTACCGCCACCACCCCCGGGTGGTCCACCCAGACCATAGGATATAGGTGGATAGGGGAGAGTTCTTCTTCCGGAAGCAAAGGCCTATGATCACAGTGCTCCATAGATGATTAGAGGTATGATATATGTCTATTCCACCTAAGCTTTAGTTCCAATAGACACAGGTTCTAGTCACTTTTTCATTTATATGACACTCATTTAGAGCAAAAAGATTTGGACGGAGTCATTGGCATGATTCTTGTGATTAGAGACTACTATGGGAGAAGATTCAATGATTACACATTGGTGTAGGCAGTGTGAGCTCACACTAGGAGGCAAAAGATTAGGCTAGGATATCTTAGTTGCAGCATTGAGGTCGTATGATATCATCCTGGTTATGGACTAGCTATCAACAATCCATGCTCAGATCAACTGTTTTAGGTGAAAAGTGCAGTGTGTTTGGACGGATGGGATCATGTTTTCCTTCAATAGTGAGAAGGAAAGATTTTCAGTACAAGATGGTTTTATCAAAGGAGGGTTAAGCCAATCACTCATTTGTTGGATAATGTTACCCTCTAAGTAGTTGATTTGAGGAGTTCATGTTACCATGTAGTGGTGGACCAACATACTGATGTCTTTCACGATGATGTTTTGGGACTACCTCCAAAAAAAGAGGTAGACTTCTACATAGACATGTACCCAAGGATGGCACTGCTATCTATGATAGAATATCATATGGAACCCGCAGAGCATCAATATTTTTAGTTACATTTAGAGGACATGCAGGGGACATGTTTCATAAGGCCCATTGTTTCTCCATGGGCATCCCTGATTTTGTTCACAAAGAAGGTGGATGGGATTTTGAGGATTTTTGTGGACTATTAGTGAATGAACCAGTTGACTGTGATGAAAAAGTATCCACTCCTAGGTATTTAAGGCCTCTTTAACTAGCTAAACGGAGATCTATGGTTTTCCAAGATAGACCTCAGATCTGGTTATCACCAGCTGAGGGTACGGGATGAGGATGTACCGAATATTGATTTCAGGAGTCGGTAATGCCATAATGAGTTCTTGATATTTCCCTTTGTCATAACCAGTGCTCCAGTATTTTTCCTGTGGCTCATTAATAGGATATTTCAACCATACCTCGATCGCTTCATAGTGGTCTTCATTGATGATATCTTAATATGCTCAGCGTCGGAGGAGGACCACACCATCCACCTGCAGATAGTTTTGGATACACTTCGAGAGTACCAGCATTATGGTAAGATATCAATGTTCTAGTTCGGGATACAGTAAGTCCACTTTCTAGGGTACATTGTCTCGGAGGATGGAGTTGTAGTGGATATAGCGAAGAAAGAGGCAATTCATTCGTTGGAGCCACCTAGGAGAGTGGCCGAGGTTTAGAGTTTGCTGGGATTGGTTGGGTACTACCGGAGATTCTTAACCAGCATTTATATAGTTGAAACTCCATTTTCAACATTAATAATGAAGTTAAAACCATTCATGTGGATGGATATATGGAAGTAGAGTTTTCAAGAGATGAGGTAGAGGCTGATGAGTGCCTCCATCATAAGGATACTAGAAGAGGGTGTTGGGTATTTAGTCTAATGCTACACATCAGGGACCTGACTAGGTTGTGTCCTAATGCAGAAGTGAGAAGTGTTCGCCTACAACTCAGAGAAGTTGAGACAATATAAGAAGAACTATGATACCCATGACCTGATGTTAGCAGCAATGGTCTTTGCACTGATGAATTTGAAGCAATACTTGATGGGTGAATGATTTACTGTTTACTCTGATCACAAGAGCATCAGGTATATCTTCACACCGAAGGACTTGGACCTAAGACATCGGCGATGGATAGAGTTCCTCCAGGACATTGTTGTATAGATTTTATACACTCCTGGGAAGGGGAACATAGTTACAGACTCACTCTGCAGGATATCTGGTCTACAGTGGATGAGTGAGGTGATAAAGCAGCTAGCCACATTGCAGATATCTATTGTGGATAGAGATGGAGTAGCTTATCAACAACCCATGACAGTTACTCCCCCAATCCTTCTATGAGTGAGGGTAGAATAGCATGGTGACATAGATTGTGAGGCCTAATGAGCTCAGATATCCTTAGGACATGGTCTTGATATATTTTCTGAAGGTGGGGATCATGTTAGCATCTTTAGAGGACACACCATGGTACCGGTGACACTTCGAGAGGAGGTTTTGAGGGATTTACAAACATAACTTTTGGCAGTACATCCTGGATTGGAAAAAGATGTACCATGATCCATAGAGTTAGTAATGGGGTCCAAGTATGAAGAAAGAAGTGATAGAGTTCATGTCTCAATGCCTCACATGGTAATAGGTGAAGTCCAAGCATCATGTACTAGCAGTCTTAGATCTACCACATGAGTTACCAAAGTGGAAGTCGGATTGTATATACATGGACTTCGTGACAAGGATTCCACATACATCTAAGGGTACCGAGTTCATCTGGGTGATCGTTGACAGACTCACCAAGTCGGACCAATTCCTAACCAGCTGATATCATGGACTAGAAGAGAACAAGGGAGGTCTCTACAAGCAGGAGATTTTGCGACTTCACAGTGTTCCATCGACAATCGTCTTAGATATCAATGAAAATTTTATATCCTGCTTGTGTAAGGTATTTCATGAGGAATTCAGGACTCAATTACATCTGATAACGGCCTTCCATACTCAGACAGATGGTTAGACTGAGCTGACCATTCAGACACTTGAGGACATGCTTCGTGCTTGTGTCCTCGATTTTTTCCGCAGTTGGGAGGACCACCTGCCACGGGTGGAGTTCACATAAAACAATAGTTATAAATCTACCATCTACCTGGAAATAGTTGATACCTTTTAAATACAACCATTCAGATCACCAATATGCTGGACATACCAAAGAAAGTCATCACTTATGGGTCCATAGTTGGTACATGCTACCCCGGAGAAGGTGCAGATCATCTAAGAGAGGATGAAGACTGCACGTAGCTGACATAAGTCTTATGTTGACTGGAGAAATATACTCTTTTATATTGAGGAGGGATACCATTTCCACCTATGAATCTCACCTGGATGATGATTACAGAGGTCTAGCTGGAAAAAATCTATCTGCAATGTTTATCAGAACTTTCAAGATCCTTAGCAGAGTAGGCAAGGTGGTGTAGCATCTAACTCTTCCCCCACAGATGCACTGGGTGCATATTTCTTTCCATGTGTCATTGTTTAGTAGTTAAGTGCATGATCCATGGCACATTATCGACTTGGGATAGCTGGACATCGATGATGGGTGATGTTTGTTGAGTTTCCTGTAGAGATAGAAGATTGATAAGACGGGCTACATCGTGGGTGGTCGATTCCTCTGGTGTGAGTTCGTTGGCAGAATTTGAGTCTCCATGAGAGCACATGGGGGTGGGAGGATCAGATACATTCTTAGTACCATCATTTTCCCAAGTTTTTTGTAGCTTTAGGGGACAAAAATCCCTATGATGGGGAGAATGTAAATACCCAAAAATTCCATATAATTGTTTTTTAATTTTTTTTTGATTATTACGTGTCTAGAATGTTGAAGGAGTGTGATTCCCTGGACCAATGTTCCATTAAGGGAATTTTGTGCTTTTTTAGGCATATTTAAAAAAATTTACAGGAATCCTTTTCTAATTTTTTGATCGATGCTCAGAATTGAAATTCGAGGACACCATTGAATCTGAAGCACTGGGATTCGCTTTAGGGAGGCTTCACTTCGAGCGTAGTAGGTCTCGGGAAAATGTATGTTTTCAGAGGTTTTAAAGAGTAATAAAATAAAATAAAATTATTATTTTATTTTTCTCCAATATTCTGGCGGTGGTGGAAGGACCGCTCGAATGTCTGGAAAGTTAATCTCATGAATCTTTTGTTATGTAACCACACCATGTTAAATTATTGTGACACGTTAATTTTACCAATTATTGGTCCCTTAATTTAATGATGAATTTATTCCATAAATATTCATTTTTTTTTATTAAAATGAGGGAAATGAACAATTTAAGAAGAATTTGGTGGTGATCTATGACAAAGTGCCAATGATCCTTCTTCCAATTAAAAAAGTAGGTTTGGATGACACCCACTGTGGAATCAATCTGGAGGTCGACAGTTGATGAAGGGAAACACATAAGAACCTTCTCCATCATTCGAAATATCCTCCCACATGGAATCACCACATTCCACACTTGTTACCAACAATACTCGAGGTAGGGGGTCAATTAATGTTTAGCTTTGATGAATTAAATTGCTACTTCCCATTATGAGGATAATATGGAGGGTGTGGGCCAGACAAACAAAGTTCATACCCTCTGCTGCTTCATTCATGTCATGTTAATTGGGGGACGATCTTTAAATATGACAAAAACTTGAATCTAGAAGTCGTGCATTGACGACGACATCCCGGGAGGCCCGTAGGCGCGAGTGGAAGGTAAAACGGTCCATTGAGACTCTCCAGGTGGCCCGCAGAAGATCCGTCGTTGAAGCAGTGATGACCGGCCCTAGTGGTGAAGGCTATAGCCCGCATTCGATGGCAACAGAAGGTGGGTGGGGATGCTGGGTGCCACTATAGAAGGACAGGAGGCTGCCTCTCGGCCGGCCCCAGAGTTGGGAGACGGAATGCCATCGCAGGCCACGATGAGGGAGGCCGCATCTTAGATGTCACAGAAAAGGGAGGGGACATGCCCCTGCTAGTCCAAAAAATAGCCATGTTGCACCACCTGGAACAAAAAATTAAGATTTGAATGGATATTTGTGACATTCGGTAGGGGGAACACATGACCCTCGGACTAGTCGCACCAGACTACGGGCCAAGCCGCTGCAACCCTGCCCAACGGGGCGGTCCAGGCATGTCCACAGCCCAGCGGGCCAAGCCACCATGGCCCAATCCAGCTATGCTAGACGGGGCCAGTCCATGGCCCAGTGGGCCAAGCCTTCCATGAACCACCTCAACCGGGATGGGTCGGGTTGGGACGGACAAGGTTGGACCGAACCCAGACTCTTTCATGCACATATACGCTTATAAGACCATATCTTGTGAACCAGATGTTTGTTTGACGAACCATATGCGGTTCTTGGATACTTAGAGCCAGGAGATCCTTTTGCGATACCTCACCTATGTTTTGGAGAATGTGGGAGTATGGCTGGGTGGATCATTCCTAAATCTATCTGGGCCCTCGACACTAAAATGCCAATAACTCTCAGACTGGGCATCAGATGGATGTGCCATTTATTATGTTGGACATTTTACGGCATGGAAGACCATTGGGTTACTCAATTGTGGAATTTTGTGGCTGGATTTCACATCATTTTGACCCTATGTGGATCAGAATTCATAGTTACCCTGTTTGGATCAGCATCATAGTGAACATGTGTGGATCAACATCATAGCAACACTGTGTGGTTCATCATTCATAGTGATCCTGTGTGGATCGAAATTCATAGCGACCCTATGTGGATAAGCCTTCTTAGAAACCTTATGTCTATTATCATTTAGATTTACCCTCTATGGATAACCATTCATAGATACTTTTTGTAGATCAACATTCTTAGAGACCCTGTGTGGATTAGCAATAATAGTAATCATGTGTGGATCAACATCATTGGAATCCTGTGTAGATCTGCATCATAGAGACTCGACGAGGACCAACCTTAGAGCGGCCCATCATGGATCAGCATTCATACTAACCCTATATGGATCATCATTAATAGTGACCTAGTGCGGATTATCACTATAGAGACCCAATGTGGATCATCATCATAGTGACCCGACAAGGACCATCCTTGGATAGGCCTATCATGGATCATCGACATATAGACCCTTTGTAGATTAGCATCTTATTCCATGTTTCTCTGAGTTGTATTCCTAGTTTGAGATATCATTTTCATTGAGATTGTTTATTGAGATCATGTTTTTTGGTTTTCCATTGTAGATTTTTGAGAGACCATTGGGGGACATGGGATCCCTATGGGGTATTTTCATACTCAACACTGCATGAGTTTCTCCTGCACCTTGTTGTGTCTTATTCAGACGATGGGCAGATTTGACCGAGTCTCAAGGATCCAATACATGATGGTGTTTGGAGGTGAATTTTTGACCTAGAGAGTTTAGGAGATGAGTTGTACATACCCTTCCAGAAGAATATGTGGGGGATGATATTTGGACTTGTTTTCTATAGTAGTTGTATCTTTAATTTGGGATTAAATTCTGGCCCCTTTACTTTCAGTAGACACATTAACTGTTGTATTTTTACTTCATGATACATCTTGTTGTGTTCCTGAAATGTGTCCTTGTACAGGTTTAAAGGAAATTTTTTCCAATTTTATGGATATGCCCTTACAATGCTAGTCGCTAACCCCTAGAATTTGGAAGGAGAGAATGGGGTATTCATGGAACGAGCCCTAGGGGATGGGTCGTGACCACAACCTACAGGTCCCGTGTTGCCTTTGGAAGCTCCATCAATAGTTGATTTAATCCGTTATGGGAGTGGTGTTTTCTAGAACACCACAAAAGTGCACCTCAGTTGCCTTTAGATACCATCAATTCTAAAATGACAAAGGATCTCAAAGTCTCAAACAATGTTATCACAAAGAGATTCCTGAATCAATGCAGCATCTGTAAGGGAAATGAGAATTCACGTTTGACCATCATTAAAACTAAATGATCAGTTGGTGTGGATAATGGCATTTCTATCATACCAGATCATGTAGAGGAGCTCAGCAACAATAGCTTTGAATTGGTTCTCATTTTTTAACTTTTATAGATCCATGAATGAATAACCAAAAAAAGATGCCTCTTCCATAAATATATATTTTCATACAGGATTTGGGGACATTTTCATTTTCCTTTTCTCCATGGATGGGACTAGAATACCGGGACTAGGCATCACTATATGTCAAGTTGAAACCCAAGATGTATATTGTTCATGAGGCACCATGATGTTCAATTTTAGGTGGTATGGACTTAGGTTCCTCTATGTAATGATTATATATTGTGATTTTACCCAAGATTAATGAACTGGAATCACTATATATCATCCGATGATTGGAATCAGGACATAGGTATTTCTAGAAAACTCATGCATTATAATATCTTGAGGTAAATATAATCGTAGTGTAGTTTAACTTCTTATGGTAAGGGTTCTTGATGTGACCTTTTACGGTCTTGCTATTATAACCACGAAAATGATGAATTCAATTCAAATATCTTGTTCATGTGTGGAATCTCTTTCCAAAATTCCTATGACCACATGATTTTTTCTCGGTGTGAGAAACAAGGGGTGGAAAAGGATTATTCCTCCATACATAAGTGATAAATTAATGATATAGTTATTTTGAATTTTTGCTGGTTAGACGAGGATGTAGAATCTAGTCATTGCTTTGTGTCCTGTGTAGATAGGAATCAAGTCACACATAGTTCTTGAAAAGTGATCCTTGTGCAGATCCGATTCAAACACTGGGAGGATGGAATTTTTTTTTCATTTCTATTGTTGAAATCGAGGATAGATATTTGGGCATCACAATGTATTCTATGTGAACTGGAATAAATCCATGCATAGTACTCCGATATCATGTCGTTTAACATCATGAAGTGAGGATGGAGGTACCTTAATGAGAAATATGGAAGAATGTTGTGGCTGGAGAAAAGAATAGAAATGTGGGCATCACTAGGTATCATTTACTGGTAGGAATCAAGACTCAAATAGTTCTGAATAATAACTCTCTACGTTGGTCTAATATGTACATAGGGTGAATTTTTCCTTTAATTTTCTATTGGGCCTAGGAAATGATATCTAGAAATCAGTAGGAATCTCATAGGATGAGAATCAAGCCACATGTAATTGTCGATGGGCTTCCCTATACAAATCGGAATCATGTATAGGGAGAGGTAATTTTTTGTTGAAATGGTCTTACAAATATGACCTACATTGGACTCCCTCGAATTTATTTAGTTTGTATATGGGGGAGAGAAGAATTGTTTGTCACTAATAACTTTCCCTATGACATGTGATAAATGCATCACTATGTATCTCATTAGGTTGATAATAAAGCCATACATAGTTCATCATTGAGTGCTCCATGTGATGGTCTAGACCATATGCAGGGAGAGATCATTTTCTCTTTTTTTGTGTGGGTGGACCAGGACATGAATTACAGGTGTCATTCTGTATCCCATAGGATTTAAATCAATCTATACAATGTTCTATAATGTGGCATGGATGAAGTCTGATACAAAATGTGATTCCTTCTTAGGTGAGGAAACCATGGTTCCATGTAGTTTATTAACTTGTGAAACAGATAATGTACCATGTAGTTTAAAGTCATGCAATAAATATTATGGTCTTATTGTTATAGAAATAATGATTTTGTAGACCAGATAAAAAACAAATCCAGAATTGAAAATAGTCCATGTTTCCAATTTGTAGTAAGAAAATCATCGCATGTATGGATGGAAATTGGCAGATGGGCCTGATATGATATGTATAGGTGTCACTACGTTTCTTGTATCGATAATAATTAAGCAACATGTTGTTATAGAGAAAGAGACTCCCAACGTGTATATAACTCTGACATGGGGGGAGGGGATTTTTTTCATTCTTCCATATAGATCGAACTCATTTGTGGTGAATCATTGATTTAAAAAATGATTCCCATTTATTTTAATGTTGTGTGCTGAGGATGTGAACTCCTAATTTATGGTCATAGATTTCAGGCCAAGGGGAGAGCACTCCAAAATGGGTATGTGTGATGTGGTGGCATAACAGTACAAAAATATTAAAGAAAAAGGATTCCCACATACCCCCATACACATTATTGTGAATGATTTCATACGTTTTGAATGTCTTGATATTTAGACCAAGTGAATGAGGCCTTACTAAAATGGGTACACATTGTGTGACGAAGTAATTAACCCGAAAGGAGTGAGGATCCCAGAGAGGTACTTATACCAGACACCTTCCCAATATTATTTCACACATTTAATGTCTGGATTCATGGACATTGATATATTTTCCATCTTCATGAGATCAAGATTCTTTATCTTTTGTCTTAACAACATGGGATGAGGACAATAATCTTGTGGTTACATAAAATATTTCATCATGAAACTTCTATTGGTGGGATAATTGGGGAGGTTTATGTCCATTGAGAATAAGGAAAATTATCCACTAGAGTATAAATTATAAATTCTATAGGGTCCCTCATATTTTGGCTCCAACATTGGAGGATTCCTTCTGAGTATTTTCAGTTTTTTGAGAAAAAACACCATCTCTCTTTGGAGGAATGACGAGAGGAATAAATTTTTCTTAAAGGCTCATTTAATTCAGTTTAATAAACAGCTAATAGGTGACTGGTATCTTTTCATCAATTTTCATGAATTCATCTATCCATTTTTGGGATTCCTCAAATGTGGATAGTTGATCACAGATGAAAATGTGGTGTGACGGAAAATAAAATTTTATGGGTAGGACCACCTCTATCTCATATGTAAATGAGTATCGTATTTTATGTGTGATCTTGAGGGACATTATTTATAAATCCCACCAAACATGTACGAGCTTTTACAAACATGACTTCTTGTCCTTATATTTTATATAATTGAGTATGTCAGATAGTGTCTTATTGAATCCCTATGTATGTTTTTATCCATTACACTGTAGTGGGTAAAATGGTTAAACATGATATCATACACCTAATATATGTTATCTAATTTATAAAAATAGAAATTGGGTTTTTTTCCATCAATATTGTTGGAGTTACACAATATATTGTGATGATGTTGTCATGAACTTTGGAATAATGGATCATTTTTCTAAATTTAGTATTGTCATGCATTACTGTTGGCCACTAGTATCCAAGCCTTTAGATTTAATTGGAGAGATTGGATCCTAATTGGTTGGCACCACAAGATCAACTATTCACTTCCTTTATGACATTGGTGGTTTCTTCCCCATAAAAGAACCTGAGAAGAACCCTTTTAACCATCCTATTATTGAGTATCTCTTATCGATTTTTTTCGTTATATAGAACAAAATTAATCGATCTTCATTTTATTGATATAACCTGGATCTATTCAGTGGGAGCTCTCGCTTTTGATGGTAGTGAAATATGGGTGTCATCCCACTAGTGGTTGGACTTTATGGTTTAGTGATGTAGATAATATCATTTATTTCCACTGTGTTAGCTTGAATGAAAGGTGAGACCATCCAATGATGCCCAATGTTTATGGAACTTTCATCCTAGTCTGGATCTTCCAGTGATATGAATTCATTTTCTAATGTATCTTCCTAGGACTTTTATTATTGTGGGGCATGATTTAAAGTCCTATCCGAAGAAAATTCCACAATTTTTCTATAGACATGACATAGATGAGGGATTGACTCTTTGTTTTTGATCTAATAATATCCAATAACCTACTTGATGACCAGTTCTGAATTTATTATTATTGTCTTGTATTTTACTTATACCAGATGTGTCAGATTTATCCCTGTAACGAGAGCATTATATTCTCCTTCATTTTTTCAACCCCTCCAATAAGATTAATAGTATGAAAAGACTTACTTTTATGGATATATCATTATGAATTCCAACCCCACTTTGTTAATCTTACGGTATTTATTCATCTTTCATATCGATATTCTGGATGTACCATCGATATTAATGTCCCTAATCTATGGGTATTCGTGAATAAATAAAACCTATTCACCGGGTAGTTCACTTTCCTATGATGTTATTTCTTTAGAACAATTATATTCCAATTAATCTATCTACTCCTGTACTTTGAACATACTTTGAGTCATGAAATTAATGTAAAAATACTATAGGATGACCTCCCAACATGAAAAATGTTTGTTCAACATCGACAAGATGAGTATGCACATGAGTGGGTTGATACGATAGAACAATGGACCTTGTGATGTCATAGGTAGTACCTTAATTTTTGGACCATAAATATTTTCTCTAAACAAATCTCATTGATTTCATAATAATGATTCTCCAAATTTATCAAGCTTCGGCTGAGGTAAAGAGGTTATTTTTCCCTTGATGTCATTCTTTTTCACGAGTAATGCTTCTAGTGAATGTTCAAAAGATGTAACATAACAAATAATCCATCTTCATTAGATGGGACGAATTATCACTGGTGGGATAAATAGATATTTATAAGGACTATCTAATGCTTCCATACAATCATCATTTCACTGGTATGTAACCCCTTTTTCCATCTACTCGATAAAGGGAAAACACTTTCTTGTAATGTTATCTATAATTCTATGAATGTAGGCAAAGATTCCTTAAAATAATGTCAGTTATATGAGGTTGTCCGGAGGGTACATTCCAAGGAAAACATTTTTTTTCTTGTGATCAAAATTGATGCAATAGTGGAAAATTTTGATTTTCAGAAACTACCCTTAGTTAATGCTAAAAATACATATCACAGGGTTCAGCTTTAGATTGTGTTGTCGTAGTATATTGAAGATGGTTTCAAGATCCTCTAGGTGGTCTGAATATTTTTAGGATTTAATCAATGTTTCATCAATAATGCATTTCAAAAAAATTATTATGAATTGTTTGAAGATACGATGCATTGAACGTTGGTATGTAGTATCGAAAATATTCAAGACAAACAACATTTGAGGATAGAACATTACTCTCTAGGGGCCCTAAAGGTTGTGTCATCTTCATCTTATTGGGTCATTCAAATTTGGTTATACCCTGAATAATCATACATGACATAGATATCATAATATCTAGTTTTTTCATCAATAAATACTTTTGCAATCAGGATTGAGAAATAATCCATCGGGTAGTGCAAGTTTAGATCTTTGAAATTGATCCAACCTCATATTTTTATATTATTCCTTTTCAATTGTATTATATTATCTATTCGCATGGGATATTAGACCTCCTGAATAAAAAAAGAATATGATGATCTTGTCAAATTTATCCTCTATTTTTTATAATGTGTTAGGTGTGTTCTTCTGTTTGCTGGTTTATAGCCTCTATGTTATTTGGAAAGCCTTACTGATGATATTTCACCTTGAGATCAATGAATAGAATTTATGTGTAGATTTAGGAGAATAAATATCAACTCTTCAATTGGAATAAATTATATACCTTTTTTTCGGATGACATGGCTACACTAATCAATTTGGGAATTGAATCTTCTTCTAAACCAAGATTTACTTCCCTGAGTTCATCAATGTTGTTATAGACACCCTCCACAAATGCTTAATTGAATCCCTAAGGTACGCTTACCCTTTATATTTATCCAAATACTCTTCTTACTCTTTTTATGATGGTGAAAATGTCATGGGATTAGTTCTCCAATGTTAGTAGTGGAACCAATGTCTTTGTATTCGAAAGATGAGACGAATTTCCCTAACCCATATGACAATGAAAGATATCCTTGAAACTCTAGAGAGGAAGGATTGAGGGAAGGAGGAGGGTCTTCATCCTATTTTTGTGATGATACATCCTCTTATTCCTTAGTGTGTGGGGGAGATATTTCCTTGATACCGAGGGATGAGTTGAAGTTGTTTACATATGAACATCCACCATTGTCTGGGGAGTCATTAGAACTACCAACACTACAATAAAAGGGGGTTATGAATGAAATCTTGAGGACTGCTGAATATGAATTTTAATTTTCATTTATACATATAATAAAATTGTTGGGTATAATTTATTCTTCAACAAGCTATTTGAAGGGGTCATTCAGTATTATTGCAAGACCATTCCGGGCAATGACCTAATCCACTCCATCGACCATAGGGCGTTTCCCTTTTTCCTTGATAGAATCCGTCATAGATATATTGTAAATAATTGGAAGAGAATGATTCCTTATCAAATTGAAACATACCATTTATTCTGTTAATGCAGTATTTGATGAATTTATGGAATGATGAGGGGATTTCATCATGTTAATGCAACTTCTGCCTTCCTAGAATTACATTGAAGGATGGTTTCTTCCTAACGACCAAAAATTAGAAGATGGTCATGAGTTCTCTTAACTGAGTATTGATCATTATTTATTCTAATGTATTATACATAATTTGGAAATATCCCTATAGTTTTATGAAGTAATGCACTAGCTTATCCTTATTGTATCTTAACAAATGATGTTTTCTCATAAGAAGAGGTTAACTCTAGAGATGTTGTCTATCAAAACTTTTTTAATATCGACATAATTTATCATGACAAATGTATACAAGGTTATGATGTTACCCTATATAATGAAATCCTCACATTGATATTTGAAGTATATAACTGCATGAAATTATGAAGAATAAATCTCTGTCTAATAGGCCTTATCAGCGGACACTTCCTCCGCAATCTCATAGGGGCTTAGAAAATCCCCTATGAATGCTTCGTTGAGGCCTTTTGATGAATTTAGGGTATCCAAGATTGATAGGTTGGAAGGTTCAAAATATAAATTCATTTGTATATCATATGTTTATTCTAAATTTTTCTTCTTCCATACTTGGGGATACTATTTTACAAGAAATTTAGGTGAATGATTATTGGATGTATATGAATCAGCCCCCAATATAGGAGCTCGATGCAGTCAAGTTCATTATGGGTGGGGATGTGTTGCTTCTATAAGGTGGATGGGTATTTTCAAATTTATATTGGGTATGATAAAGGTATCATCCAAGAGTTTCTACAATGTTAATAGTTATAGTAAGGGTGTGGCTTGATGTCCACTTTCTGTAATGGTTGAATCTTCCCCGGTATCCTTATCTATTAAGGCCTCTCTCAAGCTCCCCGATTTGGTGTGGGGAACTCAGGATCACAACCACACCCATATTCATAGAAGGGATCCATTATGTGAATGAAATTAATGGATCTGAATATAAAAACCTCATCTGATGAGGTATATTCATGGAAAAACGTTTCTGGTGGTTCCATTTTGTGTGGCAGTTCGCGTTCATTGATATCTATGGGAATAAAATATTAGAGGGTCAAAGACAATATTAGTTTTGATGAAGGTTCATCATTATTCAATTTTTACCTGGAATTATAGTCAATCCAATTTCTAGACAATCATTTTTTTTTAGTATTGTGGGGTTGATTATATTGGTTGTGTTGTAGTAGGAGAAATTGGGGGCATAGTTTTATGTTTCAACTATTATTGTAGAATACTGTGAGTTTTGTGGATTATATTTCAAGTCACCCAATAATAAAAATTTTATAATCATATTTTGATAAATTCATTCTATTCCCCTCCTCCATTAGGGGTTGTAGTGGAAACATACACCAGTTGGGTTGGCGGCTTTCCTAGTATTACATTCAATGAATCTATCATTTTATATGGGAGTTCATTGAAGAGGAATTAGTCAGTAATGGTTTTTCCTAGTATCCCGTGAATGGGGAAATAACATGGATGATCATCAAGACCCACCACATCATCCTTTTTTTGATCCGGTAGATGGAGAAAATCATAGTCCTTTTTGGTTATAAAAAATCCATGGACATGATCATCTGGGAACAAGTAAAATTTATTCCTTCCTTAATAAACATTCTTTCACCTGGGTACCCTCCCATCATAATATAGATGTGTGGGGTTTTGGGGACACCCGTAGGGTGATGCATGATATGTTCAGGGTTTTAGATCTATAGTGGGCATGGAGGGAGGCTTAAGTGTTATGAAAATGGATTCTACTTGTCATGCTCTTTTCCTCGAGACAAACTAAGTGACATTGGAGTTTATCTTAGTCTTCCATATGGAGGATTCCATTTTATAAGAAATGGTGGAGAAATAATAAAACCCACTTTTATATTTCACCAGGATGAGTGATGTTCATAGATCATCTATGAGGTTATCGATTCATAGAGAAATAATATCACCAGTGGGAGTGGTCAGTTCAAGTAATAGGTCAACACTTTGAATCTCCTAATGAAATCCATGAATCTATCATTCTCTTTGTGTTTCCTGTTCGAGAGTTCAATGAGTGTTGTATAAAACATATTTTATCTAGTTTGAAAGAGTAAAGATCAGAGGAGGTCTTCGCATCATATGATCAGATGTGCTAGAAAACTGTTGAACCACATGAAGGATGTCCCTAACATGCTTCGCAAAAAGAATTCAAATTTCACTAATTCTTATTGTTCAGAAGCTCACATCATTGGATCATATTGGGATTTATAGTGGGTAAAATGTTGTTATAGATCACCTGATCTATTGAATATAAAAAATATGGGACTCCTAAAATTTGGAGGGAGTGTGGTTTCACTCACCCAATCAGGGTAAGGTAAATGTTCTGGTTATACTGGTGCACGTCGCTCCTCTCTAACATCCAATTGAGCCACCAATGACTCAATAATGTCAATAAGGCCATGATTAGTTTTCATTTGAACCAAAACATGGATAGGTGTACTAAGGGAAAGGATTTTACATGAAATTTCTTTAATTATTATTTGTTGATATCTAGTTAGGGACATATTTTGATGATCTACCTAAACTTATTCTGGTATTCTACTTAATGGAGGGAAATCATGATATTTATCCATGATTGGGTCCAAGTGAACTGATGTTCCCAATTCCGAGTTGGGTAGATATATTGTCCATGCATTTATTTTCGGGATGAATCAATGAATTTGTCATAAACCTACTGTAATTATACAATGGGGATATTCCCGTTGAGTAATCAATAGGAATTATACTTCAAAGAAGCTCAACATTATTTCACTTCAACACTTTAATTTATTCTTCATTATGTGTGAACCTTTCTTCAAGTGTAGAGAGTTGTTTTTCAACTATAAGAGGTAGCAGGTAATATACGACCTTACATTTATTCTCTCTGTAGTAGAGATTTTTTGTGGATGTGTTGGATGATTGATTAAGGGAGAACCCGGATTTTGGGAAATTTTCTAGTTTCAGGTGAACACACCATCATTCTATGTGTGGATCATATTTTTATTGGAACCATCCTCTCATTCCACATTAACATTCGCAACATTTTTTAGTGTTTTATTTAGGATTGACATCTACAATTTTCACCAATGTATAACACATTATGGCTAATGTACTATCATCTGATGAAAAGGATATCTATTAACATCTTTTATTATATCTCTTCCATCCATCTTGGGATCCCCTTTGGGATTCTTGTTGATGGGTAACTAGGAGGGATCCCCTGTAAAACCTTCTCATATTCCACCCTTCTAGAGTAAATGTTGCTTGAAATGTGATGGAATTAGATAATAGTCTATTTATTGGTCTCACTATATAAGAATAGACTGATTTTTATTTATGGGGTGGTTGAGTTAAATATATTCCCGACACTAAGGATTGTGGTTGTTACCATTCACTTGTTATGTTTCCTTGGTTTGTATTGTTCAGTATTATGGGGGTATTTTGTGTTTTTAATTTCCCAAGCCCTATGGGTTGGGGCAGATCCTGTAGTACATCAACAACTTATTCTGTCATTACTCTCTTGATCATGCACATTCCTATTAAATTATGATCCAGATATGATGTTCTTAATTCAGATAAATGATTTTTTATGTACATTGGGAGTGATTAATGATTGGATTCAATTAGCTAATAATATTTCTGAATGTCTTTATTTTCCTATTTATGTGATGTTCAATGGATTTTTCTCATCAGGCATAGTGATTTTGAGACATAATCTATTCTATTTCTAAATGAGTGTGCCACCATTCCTGATTAGGTATTTTTTTAAAGAGTTTCCTAGGGATAATTAAGTTATAGGATTTTATTTCCAGTGGGTTCTATTAAATGGGGAATTTGGTAAAATGTAGAGCTCTATGCTCTCCGCATTACCGGATATGAACACTAGAAATGGAATCCCTGATTAGATGATGTAGCAGATGTAATGTAGTGTAGTAGGTTAGCAAAAGATATTTCAATCATCGTATAGAAGGAATGGATTCCAAGTAGTTTTTTATTATGAATCTATACATGAATTTTGACATGGATTACATACCTTTTGTGGGGAGTCGATTTTTCTTTCAGGTGGTGGAGAGTTGTCCAATGATTTAAATGACTATTTTGTATGAATTCTTATGAAAAATCCCTTGGTATTTCAAATGGATAAGTGACTGAGGGACCAAATAACACTAGTATGGCTTCCCTAGGAAAATGTATTCTCTTGAGAAACATATCATTTTTTCTTCTACCAGAGGGTCATCTACTTGATCTTCCCAACATGGCTTCATCATGACTATTTTTACCAAGTAATAGTGTTAGTAGGGGTCACGTTGTAATGTGAATTGTCCAAGGGGTGTCTTAGAGGATGACTGTTTATTCAAAACATTTATTATTTGAGAAAGAATGATTCTTTTTATTGATAGTATATCAAACTATAATGGCACCATATTTCTAAGTTCCTTGGAATATTCGGACTTCCTTGCATTTGAATCAGTGAGGGGCGGTCCTTCTTGCCAAAATTAAATTTTACAGTTGGGATGACCTTCAATGTGAGTTCCATCATGGTGAGGACTCCCATAACATTCTAGTTCCCAATTTTAGGTATTATTTCTAGAGAATATATGATACGGGATGCATTATGGTTGGGAAATAGTGAGTGTTGGACCTTCTTACAGACAATAGATTTAACTACAGGGATGACCTTCACAGCGAATGTCATCTTAGATAGGAGTAATTTCATACCTTGATGCATTACAGTATGGAACATTTATATATCTTATACCCTAGGGAGGAACTTTAGGGTGGACAATATTAAGGGGAGTATCTTCGTTTTGACATGACATGTCACTGCAGGGAGTAACTTTGTAGTGAGTTATAGCATGGAGATGACTACCATCATAGCTTTATGCTCGACTCAAGATGGAATTTCATTAGTGTATACACTATGAAGGTCCTTTAGGGTGCATGATAGAAATGGGAGGAACTTCATTCCCTTTTATATTCTTACCATGTAGGGGGTCATCATGATTCTCATCAGGAGATAAGCTCTCACGATCCATCATATTTTTCCATGAAGGAAGATTTCGTAGTCGATTCTCTATGGAGGACCTCCAAAGATAATGATAACAATGGGGTGGGATGGAAATTATAAACTACTAAAAGCAATTATAATTTTGTAAAGTATCATCTGAACCATGGGTGACTAAGGATTTATATCAGATGGCCCCTTGAACTCTAGTTTCCAGAAGAGCATGGTAATGAGTCTGCACTTTATTTTTCAATTCCCTTTGGCGTGTTTCCTTTTAAGGTGATCTCTTGTGGGAAACTGGGTAACTTATGTTTGGTGACATAATTAATATGCAGGTTCCTATTATTGTGTATCATGTGGTTCTTTCGGGATATGCCAGTGAGCATCCTAATTTATTCCTAGGATATATGCCATTTCTAGAGTGGCCATCATTGTGTACCAGGGACCCCAGTTAAAACAAGTATTTATACATGATCCTGTTGTCCATTTACCACAAAAAAATTATCTATGACCCTTCTAGATGTGATAAAGTATATAGGTATTATCCAAAGTGATATCATCATTGTGTGGATTAGTCACCCCAATTGTGGAGGTGGGGTTGTGGGCCCAAATCCTTACTATTTGTGTTGATGTGATTACCTCTTGGAAAATATATTTGATGTGGTCAAGGATTGATATATGATTCAACATCATTGATAGGATTTGGTGAGAGACATACATGGCTGGAACAAAAATATAAACCCATTATGATGAAGGATATAGAATATGTTTTTGCTATGATCATCCATTTCATAGGAGTGGGTTCTAATATTTCTTCTATGCAAGGGTAGATGATTAACTCTTCCCTTAAATTCCAACAAGGATTTGGCAGCTTCATTCTAAAATAAGTGAATTATTTTACTGACAACCTTGACATGAATAGACATGGATTTACATCTACTCATTAGTATTCATCATATTTGAATTATGGGCTTGATATGTATCCACATGAACTTCCATCTTCTTATATTTGACTTCCATAATATTTTATTGATGTGATTGATATGAGTGATCTGAAATATAATTATTATCCTTGATTGATTTTGTATTTTACAGGCATGTATCATTTGAATTTCTATGAATTTAAATATTCTTCTATTTGGATTCCATCATATTTGACAGAATTCTAGATATGAGTGGGTAGAAATATACATCCTCTTGTTGATTATCGTCATATTTTTCCGATGGGTTTTATTTTCTTTTGAAGGAATAATATTATACCTATAGTGTTTGGTTGTATTTGACTAAAGGGATTCATATTCAAGGGTATTGATTTGCATACACTACTAAAAAAATGGGAATGGATAGCCCCTCCCTTTGTCATCACTTTTTTTAGTATCAGTGATAAAGCGAGGATTTATTAGCCGTAATAAAATTTATATTAAAAAAACATGAAAAATAATATATTGTTATATAAGTATATTTATATTGATATAAAAATAATATATATTTTCAAATATGTTTTAGAAAAGTATAAATAGACTATTACATCTATTATATAATAAAATTTTAGAAAATGGATTTAATTTTTTTAAAAAAATATTATTAATTAAAAGTTTCCCAATTATAATCGATTGATAATAATTTAATAATAGTATAAAGACACAAAGAAATAAAAAAAATGAATAAAAGATCTAAAGTAGGTTAAAATGTAACTCAAACTTCAAACGACCATAACATTTGATCTGGGTGTCAGTTTGAGCTCTACAACATATCAAATCAAATCTTACAATGTCCTCTACGCACTACTTACCCACAGTAATCTTCGGTCACATTTTTTGAGGCCCAAAAGGGCTAGAAGGCCTCCAAAACTGAGTTTTTAATCTAGATACCATGATTTTGTTACATTCAAATAGGTATATCATCTGATCTTAATGTCCCCTAGGCCTTTAACACATATTATATCGAATATTGTTTCACTTTCATCGATTTAACAGGTTGTGGAGTAGCTATGGACTTCTGGATTAGAAGTTATGGTCATTTTTACATTCTATGGCTTTCAAACTCTCATATATATATGTAGTTACTCATATATATATATATATATATATAATTTTTTGTCTGTTTTTTATATATGTATGAATTTATTTATTTATAAACAAACATAAAAAACATATTTTATAAATGTATTTGAAATTAATCTTATAAATATATATTAATATAAAAAAATGTATGGATAATAAATTATAACTATATATATATATATATTAATTAATATATCAATAATTATATATATACTAATATAAGTATAAATATATATATATATTAATATAACTAAATTTAATTATATTAATATGAATCTATGTTAATATACAAATAAATATAACTATATATATATAAATAAATATAAATATATATTAATATACGAATATATATATATATATATATATATATTAACAAATGAATAAATATATATGTATCAATTTAACTAAATATATTTATATTAATATGAATCTACATTAATATAAGATTAAATATAACTAAATATATATCATTAAATATAGAAAAAAAGGAAATGGATTAGTGGTAAAGGTGTATACCCGCATGGGGGGGAGGTCGTGGGTTCGAGTTCGAGTGGAAACATGCAAGCATGTTGGGCGATGCCTAGGCAAGGGCAGCAAGTCAGAGAGTGGGAGGGGGTCTTCCTAGAGCTGATAAGGGGGGGGGGGGGGGGTCAAACACAGTTAAAAGCCCCACCCCTGCATAATATATATATATTTTATTTTTTTCCTCAATTTTAATTTTTTTTGTACTTTTATCCACTCTTTTTAAAGGAACTAATATAAGGTGTCCTTTATCAGAGAAAAAAAGCATTGTTAAAGGACCCTTTATTCAGGGGTTTTTTAGTGCTGATAAAGCGGTCTTTTTTAGCGCTTTTTTAGCACTGATAAAATGGTCTTTTATCAGCGATTTAATGAGCACTGATAAAAGGGAGGCCCCTTATCTTCCCCTCGATTAACAGTGATTTTTAACACTATTAATGCACTTTTATAGCAATTATAAAGGACATATTTGTAATAGTGATATTATTTTGTGATGTCAAACTTGCATATAGGGACATAGGTACATTTGTAAAGATATATGTTTGCCTATAATTGTCCATCACATTACACTGATGGGCATCATTAGGGTGAGAAATAATATTTATTTTCTCAATAGTTTCCACAATATTGACATAGAATGCTTCTTCATAAGGATAAAGAATGATTGGATGTTACATATTATATGACCATTTCCCTTTATAGGCCTCCATTTGTACCTTGGTCATCTTGATTTTAGAAGGGTCCCATGGGTGGCTTCTTCCACATGTTGAGGATGTTAGGCCACAAGACATTGACGATGATGATTTTCAATATAGGACCTTGGGTGGGAGCCTTATAATGAAAGTATTAATTCTCTAGTCACCACCTCATTATCCTCCCTAAAGTATGGGTAGAACTCATTATCAGGGTTTAAGGACAAGCTCCCAAATGGTTGGAGAAGGGTAGTGGAGTCATCCTGTTTAGGTCTGTCGATCATTGTTGGTTAGATGACTAGTGGATACTTATGGACTGGATGGCCTACCTAGCTACCTCCAAAGTTAGAATAGTAACCTGCTATTGGTACCCCCTAAGCAGTGAATTTTAAATCTAATGTCAATGACACTAGGTGGGTGATGGATTCCTTGATTTGGTTGAAGACTCGACCAGTGTCGTGGTTGAAGCGTGTGTTTTCCAAAACTAGTTAGACATCATTATATTGAAGAGATATCTGAATAAAATTGTAATATATGTGGAAAATATAGACTAAAACAACATTGTTAATGTACCGTCTCATGAACACATGCATAATTGATGGTATCATTTGGACCGCTTATATTTTCTATGATATAGGGGACTAGCAATGTCTAAAATCACCACCATGGTTAAAGAATCATGTTAGGTTCACCATTTCCCCCTCTAAGAATCTTTTTTGGATCGAATAGTTGATTTAAATGGGTAAAATGGATTGTAATAACTAAACTACGGTATATGGTCTTGGGATGGTCTACAGCAGGGTTTTTTCATTGAACTGGAAGTGCCCTATAGATCTCATTTCCATGACTCATGAACCTTGTTTCCAAAGGTAGGTGGTCGGTCGGTAAAATAGACAAAAACTCTTAAGAACATGCATTGGTTGAGGGGATGAGATGTTAGGCTACACACACTATTTCGGGGGGAACTATTGTATGTTTTGGGACTCTGTAATATATTTATGATATGTTCATGAATCCTTTATTCATATCAATTTATGAATACATGGGTCACCTTAAATTATTGATTCTTTGTGAATAATCATGGCCATCAATCATCAATATATAACAAATGTTACCCATCGATAGGGATATTTTCATGTATAATAGGTTTTCCATCAATTCTTACCCTTTATGGATGGACTAGAGGTTCATTGGCCATTTATTAGGATAACACTAGTTGTTAGAAACTTTTTGAGTATCTTTGGAGTTTTTTCGTTCACAATGATGGATGTTGTTTTGATTTATGGATTTATCCCCGAAGATGGGATTCCTAAGTACCCTCGGAAAAGCAATAACATCTCACGTAGTTTGGTTCCACATAAGATGTAACATCATCATTAAAGGTCATGTGATGAGGACAAAACCATAATGTTTAATGTCTTGTAGTAAATATATCCATGTGTGAGGTGACTGCACAAGGATAGTGAAAGACTTATACTAAGGCACTATGAGGGACCCAAGAAACATATGGTCTCCATGGATGAGATGGCCATACTAGGGATGTGGCCTAGATAACATTTGGGTGGGTTCTGGGAGCTGTTTTTGGACCTCAATGATGCTTCCTACATATCCATGTAATGTGGGAATCAAGGACCACATAGTTTTATTTGTGTTGGGGCTTACACATGGGAGTTTCCTATTGAAGGTTTGAAGTCATTTCTTACTTATATATATATAAGAACAATTTTAGTAGATATGATTATAAATTACTCAATATAAGAGGCCCATTTGATGATATAAATCTTTGTGTATTCCATGATCACCCTTGTGCTCTATGATCACGTGTGTCATGCACGGTATGGCAAGCCAGAGGATATATTTGATCTGAAGATCAAATGATCCATTTGGTCCATAGATGGATGAGATGTTAAAGAAAAAAACTGAAGGGAGGGGGCTTTGAATGTTCATGTCTCTTATTTTACTTTTATATTCTTGATATTCATATTTGGTGATCTATCCGGATACATCCCAGGGAGTGGCTAAGAGGTGAAAAAGTGCCACCTCTCGTAAGAAAGAATTGGGGCTCTCTCTAGGAGGTATTCCATAAAATTGGTTCTGACGGGGAGGATCCCGTATCACATCAAATATAATGTAATGTGTGATTCACTCTATCCCCACCATTAATGGGAAGGTTTAAATGAGTACCGCAACATCATAACCCTCATTACTATATGAATGTAAACTCGAAGACATTCATAGGATTCTTTATAAAGGGGAGTTTTCACATGTGACTCCACATACATTGGGTATGTAAACATGAGAGGAAATGATGATGTTCTTAATGATCATATCATACTTGTCAGTAAATTTTGAGGTGGCCTTGTCCTGATGATGTTAGACTGGTTCGTAATGGTTTGGACATCAGTTCCAATGACACATTAGAAGGGATTTATCAGAGTCAGAAAATAGAATTCTTTATGATTCATAATTCCACAAAATACGTTCTTATGTTTGATGGGGGTCCCTCCACGTAGCATGATTCCATGAGGTTGAGGATACCATCCATGTAATATTGTGATATATGGAACATGGGTTTTCTCATGTAGTGAGTTTCTACTTAGGACCATGTGTTTTTTGCATTGAATATTGCTACATGTATTTGAGTTCCATCTACATTGAATTTTCCAACCCGGGGTAGGTTTCTACATTCATATCATATTGATATAATGGATTCTTATCTAAAAATTAGTTATCCTAAATTCCCCATGGGATGGTCCTTAAATGGGATTTGAGATTTCGGATGGTGAATGATTTATTATTTTCCCCTTTCTATGTTGTGGAGGATTTGAACAGCTAGAAATTGATGGAAATATATCATATTTGTCACTGAATCGTCATTCATATGTGTTGGATTTATTCAGTATGGTCTCATGTTTGTTTCACTGAGCCTTCTTCATTACCCTATGGGTCCTTTTATACTAGAACAAAGGTACCAGATACCAGTATGGTCTGTCATTCAAAGGGGTCCACAAGCCTTATTTTTCATGATCTCAGATGGATACCTCAACCCACGTATGACTTAGTCAATGGAGATAAATAAACAATTGTGGTTGAAATCACCAACCCTACCATAAAATGACTTTGTTTCATTAGTGGTAGTAAACTATAAATTCGTGTCCCAATAAAGATTTAGTTTTCTAGGATGATTGTTTTTTATGGTGGAAATCACCACATATCCATGAAGAAGACATTGTTTCACTTACGGGTGTTGGTTGCTCAACCCCATTCCATGATGTTTATTTTGTTGGAAGGTGCTTTGTGAAGCGTTAGAATGCCCAGAGCAGTGTATGTCCATGAAGAAATTTTCATTTCACTGAATCATATCATGCTTCACAGTCCACCCGATATTTTCCCGGGAATTTATCTTCTGAGTTTACCCTTTTCCAAATTAATGAACATCCCTTGTTCTTTTTGGGTAGAAGTTTCAAGATCAAATTGGGTTCAATAGAATATATTACATAACCATATACTCAAATAGACCATAAATGCAGTGAAAATATGAACATGATACGTTTGTAGGTTGAACACATAGTGGGTGATAATCTAACCAAAAATTAAACTTCTATAAAACCTTAGCATCTAGTAGATGGTCAAAGAGATCATCTATTAATTCTGTTGAAAATTGGTTCTTAAATTTCATCTAATTCAATTTTTGATATTTTATATGTATCTTGAGTATTCATTCCACATTTTTCTCAAAAGGTATTAGAGAATCACTTGGAAAAGTGCTGGGTTTTATAATCCTCTTTTCCTCCAAGTCACCTAGCTACCTCTTGAGCTCCATAAAATTAGTATTATCCATCCTATAAAGAGGAATGGATATCAGTTCAGGTATAGGAACAATATAGATAAATAAATACACCTCTCACTCAGGAGGTAAACCAAAAATGTTGTCTAGGAAAATATTCATGAAAAATTCGAACCGAAGAGGAAAATATACCTGGCGCATTCCCTAGTCATCAAGGAATAAACTAGACATCTAGGTTTTTATCCCTTCAAGTGCAGGATTCTTTGGCCCATCTGGACTCTCTTGGAAATATCAGTAAACCTTTTGAAAAAAATTTCCTCGGTATTGTGATTTCAGGGTAAATCTTCAGTGATGATAGGGAACATATGCATGATAAGAAACTATTCTAACCATTCGGAGTGTGACATAAAACCTTTTCATCTCATAGGAAAAAATATAAAATTCAAAGTGACACCCACAAATCTCAAGGGGGCACTACCATAACTCATGAACTAACTTATTTTTGATCAAAATGGAGTATCCATTTTCAAAACACCATTAGAAAACTCAAAAATGATCTTAAGGTTCTCCACAATATTTATAAATTTGAAACAATGAGTTTAAAATGTATTAAAAATATAACATGCATGATTAATGGCCACTAAGATTATACCTATAACCATTGATAGAACAACACATTTCTCCTTAGAAGTTGGTTGTATAGAATATATCAGGACTAAAAGTAGTCCATATGAAATAACCTCACTACTCAAAGTAGGCCCATTTCCTTATCTAAGTATAAATAGTTCTGAAGTCGCATGATCTGAACCACCACCTCATCTTGAATGATTAAACCTACTCCCAATCCTAGCCTGATACAGATATGTGAAATCTTTACAAGAACCAAGAGTTGAAGGAAATCCGATTCTAGTGACTACTAGAGGGAAGGTCCTATAAAAACATTTTATGCTTCTCATCCTTCTGCATGCCTGGAACTCGACTGGGTCTCTATCACACTGATTCTATATATCCATGTCTTCTACACTGATGATAGATGGTAGATGTACCATCACTAGCAACATGTTTAGTACCACATGAGTAGCATCAAAATGGTGCATCCTACCACTAGAAGCAAAACCGCTTAGTTGAGAGGATGAACTAACTACTCTATACTGGCAGCTTCCCTCAAGTTCCACTCAGTTTACTGTTCCTGATTCACTCTCTCTATAATATTATTCAACTAAAACATGTTTTGCAACTATAAATCATCATGACAGAGACCTTCCTCAAAGTGTCTCACCATCCATGTCTCATCAACAAGATAGATTTGTGAAAAATCTTTAATCTCTATAAAGAATGCTAACTACCCCATAGTAGTTATTACTCCCTTTCATGACTAAAAACCCACTATAGAATTTATCACTTCGGGAATCAAGAAAAAAAATCATAATATTGAGATTGTAAACCCCACAAACCCATATCTTAAAGCATATATCTATGATATAAAAAACATCCCACCAACATTTAACTTATCCCAGAATAATATATGTCATGAGCTTTACTTTCCTCTCAATAGGTGTCTCCAGATGATAACAATTTTGAAAGATAGTATAAAGTCATATATCCACATCTTATGGAACTTCATACCTTGAAAATGAGTGATAATTATGCTTCTTGAACACCCAAATCATCTCTTCGATAGAGGATTCACGTAGTGGGGTTCCCTGTATAGACTACATAATGCTCATAAAAATCATGCTAGACTATTCCCCAACAACCATATATTCAAAAAATATTGTTTCATCAATTGGGACTTCATTAAGACATGATGTTAGCCCATGACCCACCATCTATAGATCATGGTCATCACTACCCTCCAGGCTTATGGCTTAAGGATAAGGTAGTGGTATATCTCTATAATTCCCAACACATACCTCAGAAAATATAAATAAGTGATCAAGTCATTAATATAAAATCATTGGAAATGATAAAGACTTCCTATAAACAATCCAAAACCAAATTCCTTCTCATAAATCACGGACATGGTAATAGGAACAATTGTAAAAGTCCCAGATACATTGCTTGATACCCCCTCTAAAGCAATTTCTATGTCATGTTCCCTATTTCAAAAAATTTCTAATTAATTTAAATTAATATTTATTTCAAAATTATTTTTATATGATAGAACTAAATGGGTCACCACTTCTAATCCATATGGTTCTATACACATCATGAACCAATGTGTGGAATCCACTTAATCTAAAATATTAAACTTTTCAAAATATGTGACAAATGGTCTACGACTAAACATTTTATAGTTGACTGGTTAGTGTTTCTGTTGAATCCTATAAAAGAAAACATTGTTTATGTTATGACTGTAATTCTATGTACCAACTATGTTTCCTAATTTCAAATAAAAACAATAAAAAATAACCATATAACTAAAGGAACATAGTATAATGTTATGAATACAATAAATGGATCATATATGGAATGACATAATGCATGGAATGTGAATACTTTTAATTTCTTGAAATGATGCATAAGATTTAATATAATTATTTATTCCATCCATATATAAAAATATATAATCATAATAAATGAAAAATCCTTACTGAGTCTCCCAATGGTGGAATTAGATCAACTCAACTAGGAAAAATCCAACAAACATCAATTTTAATTGTTGGAAATTTGGATTTTTCTAGCATATGGGTTTGGTACTTCAATGAATATATCATTACCAAATTCTAATACCTTCCTAATATAGGTCTATTGTCTCAAAATACTAGTACAACAATAAAATAAAATTATCTAATACACTTTGTAACATCCTAACCTGGGAAACATAAATAAATGCACCATGGCGATGGGTCACATCGACTAAATTGAACATCCCCATACACCAGAGTCTCCTAACTAGTAGAGATACCCTATGTTGTATCTTTAGGTAGGCTATTTTCTAACGTTAATGTGTAATGTAGTAGTATAAAAATATGAGTCAATAGTGGAAGCATAAAAAAATTCACTAACTTAAGATATATTCCAGAAGTCTATAATAATCAATAATCAAAATGAAGTCATATATAATAGAATGATAATATCATGTACCTAAAAAACATGAAAATTTGTTTACAATAATATAGTAAAATACATGTATCAAAATACAAAAAAAACCCAAAATGGAATTATCCTAGCAAGGATCACTATCCTTGCCTGGTCATGTACTCCCTTGCACCTAAGCAATGATCGAATCAAGAATCATGTAGTGGTCACATTACAGAGTCCCTATATTCTCCCACGAATTATATTATTGTATCCATTGGGGGACTAAATTATCATTCAGATAACACTCAATAGGATACCACCAATAATGTCTATAACATGTCCATTCTGTGTAATTTAAATAATGTAGTGGGAAATATGTCATACGTATGAAAATATAAAATGTAAATTGTCCAAAATTGAATTTTGATCCTCCCAAAAAAATGCCCCCAATGAACAATAGTCTGGGTTTATTAAATAATGGGAATCATATAATTTAAATAAAATTGGTTTTGTTACATTCCAATCCAACTACTATAAATTGATACCCATAAAAGGGATATATATAAGAATACAAAAATATTCACATCATCCATGTTATGTAATCTAGTGTAACATCTTCAATGTATGGGTCATGTATTCAGATATAAGTTCCACAAAATCCATTCTGTAACACCCCAAGCTTCTACGGTACACTTCTCTTTGAATAATGCGATAGCGTGTGTTGTACGCAACACCGAGTTCTAACAACCAATCAAACTAGCTGTTATGAATAGTAATACCTACTTTTTAAAATTATATATATTTTATATTTAAAAATGGACATCATTTTTGGATTTGGAATATCTAATTTAGCCTAAGGTGAAATTTTGGTACTTTTCGGATAACTTTCATATTTTGATGAATAGTGAAAATTACTAAATTTTAATTAAAAACAACTTTTTTAATAAAAATAATTAATAGTGATAAATTATGAATTTTAGTACTTTTAAAGTATATTTAGAATATATTTTTACCATTTAATATAATGTTGGTCATTGGACATAATTTTACAATTAAACCGAACATAAACAAGTGTCAATCTTTTGATAGTTATTATCTCTTAAAAACACGCTTTTTGTTTTGACAGCGGGAATTAATTTTAAATTAATTTCTGCAACTTCTGTGTTTTGAATTTAGGAAAATGGATTCCATATTTGGAATCAGGATGTTCAAATTGTGTAATAGGTAACTTTTATTTTTAGACATTTTGAATAATTACTGCGGTAAATATTTTATTTACCATGGTTAAAGGTAAATCTGGTAAATAAGGGTTAAAAAATAATTTTATAATAATACTAAATTACCCTAAAACGTGTCTTAACCCTATTGGTTGATACATGGTCGACCATGGACATCTTTGGGTCGATTTTGGGACCCCATGGATCCACTTGTAAGTGATAATGACACTTTATTTTAATTAAGTTAAAATGAATACAAAAATGACACAAGCATATATCTTTTAGAAAAACAATTGTTAAATAGGGTTATATATGTTGGATTTTAGATTATAAATATTCATTAGAAAGATAAAAATATTTCCTACATAATGATGTTTTATTTATAATTTTTAGACATTAAATAATTTATTTTATTTATGACACAATGATGATGCAGTAATTACTATAATAGTGAAAAATTAAAATAATTGATATTATAAATACCCAAATAAATATAATATGAAACTTTTAATGAATTAAACTAATTTTCTAGGATAATATGATATATTAGGATTGATTTAAATGACCTTTTTCGAAGTAATAAATCTGTTATGAGTTTCACAAAAATCAACTATTGAATAGTGTCAAAATTGACATAAAAGAGTTCTTAAAAAAAATATTATATTATTAATTGATATTAAATTCCTAAAAATCTACGATTCGTCCAAGAGTCTTATATCATGATAGGTTCATCATTAATGGACCACTTGGGGGTCTCTTGGATGTATATAGTAAGTTTATTAACCATATTATATAAAAATACAAAGAGACATTGTAAAAGTGAAACTAATTAACTTAGAGTTAATACTTAAAGATAAGGTTAATATAAGTACCCAAACCTGTCTAAATTCTATTGGTTGAGTTGTTTTCGACCCATCCCCACCTTAACCTTTTAATAATCAACTTTGGATCCATTATAAACCGAATATGAATTTATTATAAATTAATATTTCTAGCTTTTCCAAAGGTGCCCCTCACCCCTCTTATAAAAGGGCACTCCTCCTCATTTCTTCACACCTTAAAAGCCTTTTGGTTCGGCCAAACTCTGCCCAAATACTCTCCCAACATCCCTCACTACAACCTAGAGGCCTTAGTTTGATCAGAAAGCCAACCTATGGAGCCCTTTTGATCAAATCAAAAGGAAGAACCCGAAGAAGATGTAATGTTTTCACCACCCCTTTTAAAGTTCCTTTCTTCTTCCACTTCTTCTTTATTTGTTCTTACCATTCTAAAATAATAACTCCAGTATCTCACATATACTGTGATGTTATTATAAATATGGTACAACCATATTCAGTATTCTATCCACCCTTTGAATAACATGTCACCATACGTGCGTACGTACGGCTTACCGTCTCCAGGTCGTGGTGTAATTGTTATTCAATATATTATTATTTGGATGGGTATAATAATGATGTGTAACTCATGTAAATAATAAATATAACATGTTAATGATTCTGTATATATGATATAACATCCATTTATATATTATTTTAATATCAAAAGAATGATATTGTCGCTCGTGCGTACGTACAGACTACCGTCTCAACGAACGCGATGAGATTCATTCTCCATCGTATCCATTCAAGTATAATTATCATTTGATGATTTAAAAATAATGTTTACGGTCTTGATATCATTCTGGATATGAATAAGATACAACAAACATGGCTTATGTAACAAAACATATAAAAGAAAATGAGTAAGTCAACACCCGAAACGACGATAATTCTAAGATATTATTAACAAATCAATGTTAAAAGATCATATATGATATCATATTAATATATATGATTCTTGTATAATTTAATAACAATTATTTCACCATTATAAAGGAGGTTAACCTACCCCAACCAAGGAAAAGTACAAGGTAAGGGTTATTTCACAATCTCTTCATTATCCGAGGTTGTTTATACGTAATAATCTACTAGGATCTCTTTATCATCCACATCCATGTTTCTTAAAAATGTATTTCAAAACATTTTTACTATTTACTAGAATATGAGTTAAAGTCATTTATACCCTTTTTGACTTTTATAAGTGGTTTATAAAGGAATCTTTCGATCGTTTTCAAAACAAGGTCCTTTTTAACCTTTTAGACAGAATTAAGGTAAGAATGTTTTTTTTAACTTATACGGCGGGTGCGGCTATTTTCCGCCGTTATAAAATCTTCAAAGCTTCCCTTACAAGCTTATAAGAATATTTTCAAAGAAAATGTTTTATTTTATATGGATCTTAAATGATTTCAAAATAAAAGGAGATATTTCTTTAAAAAGAATATTGATTTCATCTATGTCAACATCCTTTGATGGATTTTAAGATTACTTGAAGTAGATTTATTATGATACAAAACTTCTATATTGTATTGAAGGTTTTGTGATATGTTTTACTGTGGATGTGATATTTTTTTACCATTAATAGTTTATGGTGAAATTATTTACATTTCGTATGCTAGTTTTAATACAAATGTTTATGTTATGTTTAAACCTTTTCATATGGGAATGCATTGGACTTAGTAAGTGACGGGTGGAGCCCACTATAGCTCCTCGATGCATCGGTAGGTCTCATGAGACAAACTAGTGTCTTGGAACAAGGCCTTGACAAAATCTTATTTGTAGTCTTGGCACGAGGCCTTGACTATGTGGTTATGATAGTCTGGCATTATGCATTCCAACATTATGAAAGTGGTTATTGATTTTTGCATGTGATTATTCGATTAGTAGAATATCCATGTGAATAAGTAAATGGAATTATTTCATTTTATTTATGCCGTACCATGTTTAAAGTTCATGTTTGAAAGGCTTTTGTTTTAGTTATACATTGCCTTAAATGTTTATTCTTATTTATGAAAGTTTCCGCTATATTGTTATCCTTACTGGGCATTTGAGCTCACCCCTTTTCTATGTTTTATTTTTCCCAGGAAGTGAAGAAGTAAATTATGAATGACCTGCAGGGATGTGGGGATATGAGTGTGGATTATGGAGACAATATGTTGTTGTAGTAGTTTTTCATTTTATGATGTAATGTAAAACTTATGAATATATCTAGTGTTTCCAAGGCTACTAAACCAATCGGTCTTTCAAGATTTGATCTTTCTTGTGATCATGCCAATGTTATGTAATAATGCACCGACTCTGGGTAACTAGGGTCGGGGCGTTACAGTTGGTATCAGAGGAAGTTTAGTACAAACCTTGGAAGCTAGATTTAGATAAACTCTGATTAGAGCACGTAGACCTAAGATGAACTTTGAGGATTAGTATAGAAGAACTTCCTAGAATTTTGGTATTGTAGAGATTTTGTGAGTTTTCCGAGCAATACATCCCTTTCTGGATACGAGCAGGTAGAGGCGGCTCTGGAACAGATGTACCTAGGGGTAAAACCCAAAAACGCCGCTTTGAGCTAGACTCGAACGGGAACTGGTGCATGACAACGGGCCTTACTGCACTCTTGGTTATGACACTCCCGGGGGATATGCTTAGGATGACTCTAATTTTCATTACAAATCATTATGAAGGGTTTATGAGTATATACTTCCTCAAAGAAAACATTTTTATGATTATGGATTATATCCATAAAAAGTTCAATTTATGTTAAGTGTTTTATAAGTATGGGATTATGTATTTTGATTCATAAACTGATCTAGTTTATGCCATTGTTTAGAAATGGCGCCTAGTGGAAGAAATGGAAACCGTATCAATGCACGCACTCCATGTAGGGATTGCCCTCCTGCTCAAGATAATTATAGTGGAGCTGGTGACGCAACTGGAGCCGATCAACTAATCACCATACTGGGACAGCTTACTCAGGTTATGAATAATAACCTTACCCATATGGAGCACCCTGATCTGCAGCGTGGAGGATCAATGTTAGATCGATTCATGAGGCAAAAACCACCAACGCTCAATGGGAGTACAAATCCCTTAGTAGCTGAGCAATGGATATTTTCCCTAGAGAAAATATTTCAGGCTTTGGGGAGCAGTGAAAGGGAAAAAGTTATCATGGCAGTTTACCGCCTCACTGGAGATGCTGATCAATGGTGGTCATTGATTCAAAATACAAAGGAAGATGATGAAGTATCAAATATGTAATGGAGGGAGTTCAAATATCTGTTTTTAGAAAAATACTTTCCTCGCGACCATCGAGTAGATATGGAAAGACAATTTCTGAGTCTGAGACAAAAGGAGGATGAGAATGTCACAAAGTATGAGGCTAACTTTACTAGGTTAGCGAGGTATGCTGGAGATTATATTCGCAACCCAAGAAGTAAGATTGATCATTTCTTTGATGGGTTAAAACCATTTCTCCGTCGAGCGTTAGTATCACAATCCTTTTCATCGTACGAAGACATTGTCTCATGTGCTATCAAGACCTAAAAGGAATTTTCTAAGTCTTATGACTTTAAAGAAAAGCAAGAGAAGAAGAGGCCTGCTGATCAATTTGGGAATGGAAATAAGGGGAAGAAAGGAAAGGTTTAATATCCATCCTGTGGTAAATGTGGGAAGAAACACCCCGGTGCTTGCTTGAAGGGAATGTGAGTCTGTTACAAGTGTGGTGAAAAAGGCCACCAAGCTCGTGATTGCAAAGGGAAGACGGAAGCCACCAACATTCAGTGCTACAATTGCAGGGAGATGGGACATTATGCGAATGAATGTCCTAAGAGTCAGGAGAACTTACCTCAGAAAAGGCCAAGGGATCAAGGCCAAGCTTATGATATCACTACTGCAGAGGTAGAAGCTCCAAAAGACGTGGTGGCAGGTAATTTAATGGTTTCCTCAAGTTTAGCAAATGCATTATTTGACTCTGGATCGTCGCATTGTTTCATATCTTCCCAGTTTGCTAAGAAAATTAGATATTTCCAATTTGATTTAATAAGGGAGTTGTCAGTTAAAACTCCTAAGGGAAGTATCATTGCAACAAAGTTTTGTGAATCAGTCCCCATTAGAGCACATAAATTTTCTTTATCTGCTGATCTCATCGTCATACCTATGATTGAGTTTGATATAATCCTCAGTATGGAATGGATTTCGGACTATGATGCGAAGATTTATTGTAAAAAGAAAGAGGTTATGATTCTTGATGATAATGATAAGGAACACCTTATCTTTAGAGCAGAATCGTCACCACCTAATTCTTATTTAGATCCACCCCCAGTAGCTCAACTTAATTCAATTATTGGGGAGGAAGAGAATGAAATAACTGTCGGTGAGGAAAGGAATGTTCAAATAGAGGATGTACCTATTGTGAAAGAATTTGTAGATGTATTTCTGGAAGATTTACCTGGACATCCTCCAGAACGAGAAGTTGAGTTTTCCATTGATTTGATTCCTGGATCAAGGCCTATATCGAAGACCCCTTATAGAATGGCCACTGTAGAGTTAGTCGAACTGAAGAAATAACTAGAGGAATTGAGTAATAAGGGATTTATTCGCCCTAGTGTTTCTCCATGGGGAGCCCCTATTCTTTTTGTTAAAAAGAAAGATGGATCTATGAGGTTATGTATCGACTACAGGGAGATCAATGCTATAACGATAAAGAACAAGTATCCCCTACCTCGTATTGATGATTTATTTGACCAACTACATGGAGCTCAATACTTTTCGAAGATTGACCTTCGATCTGGATACCATCAGTTGTGTGTGAAGAAGGAAGACATTCCGAAGACAGCATTTCAAACCAGGTACGGGCATTACGAGTTTACTGTAATGCCGTTTGGATTGACTAATGCACCCTCTGTATTCATGGATCTGATGAATAGAGTTTTCAAGGAGTATCTCGATGAATTTGTGGTGGTATTTATTGATGATATCTTGGTATACTCCAAAACCTATGAAGATCATGAAAATCACTTGCACATTATCTTGAAGACTCTGAGGAGGCATGAATTATATGGGAAGTTTAGCAAGTGTGAATTCTGGCTTCATGAGATTTCTTTTCTTGGCCATATTGTCTCTAAAGATGGAATCTCTGTTGATCCTTCTAAGACCAAGGCAATCCAAGAATGGCCAGCACCTACGAGTATAACTGAGGTACGCAGTTTTATTGGTTTGGCAGGTTATTATCGACGTTTCGTCCAGAATTTTGCCCGACTGCCTAACCCATTAACGAAGCTCACACGTAAAGGGGTTAAATTTGTTTGGACAAAAGAGTGTGAAGAATGTTTTGATGAACTGAAGAAAAGATTAGTCAATGCTCCTATATTGACTCTACCATCGGGGAATGATGGGTTCGTTATTTATAGTGATGCATCGAAGAAAGGACTTGGTTGTGTCCTTATGAAGAATGATAGAGTTATTGCCTATGCATCACGACAGTTGAAAATTCATGAACAAAACTATCCTACTCATGATCTCGAGTTAGCAGCTGTGATCGTTTCTTTGAAGATATGAAGGCACTACCTCTATGGTGAAAAATGTGAGATTTATACTGATCACAAGAGTTTGAAGTATATTTTCTCACAAAAAGAACTCAACATGAGGCAAAGGAGATGGCTTGAATTAATCAAGGATTATGATTGTACGATACACTACCACCCGGGGAAGGCAAACAAGGTGGCAGATGCTTTGAGTAGAAAAGACCATGGAGTTTTGAACAATATGAGAATTGAAAGGGATCCAATTTTCAAGGATCTAGTAAAGATGGACATGGGAATAACTAGGGAAGGTGAAACATCAATGCTTTTTCAAATGATTTCCAAACCATCTTTACTAGAAAGGATTAAGAGTTCTCAGACCGATGATGAAGAATTCCAAAAGAAGATTAAAGCTGTGAATGATGGGAGATTGAGAGACTTTGTGTATGAAGATGGAATTTTGAAATTCGGGAAGAGACTTTGTGTTCCCAATTTACATGATCTAAAAAGGGAATTGCTGGATGATGCTCATAGTTCCAATTTCTCTATACACCCTGGGAGCACAAAAATGTATAGAGATTTGAAGGAACATTTTTGGTGGGACAACATGAAGAGGGAGATTTCTGATTTTGTGTCAAGATGTATGGTTTGTCAACAAGTGAAAGCTGGAAGGCAACAGCCTGGAGGAGTCATGCAACCTCTTCCTATACCGGAGTGGAAATGGGACAATATTACGATGGACTTTGTCATGGGGCTACCAAAGACTCCTAGAAAGAATGATGCAATATGGGTTATTATTGATCGTCTTACCAAGTCAGCACATTTTCTTTCTATAAGAGAAGATCTACCCCTGGAACGTCTAGCAAGACTATATATTAATGAAGTTGTGAGACTTCATGGAGTACCCTTATCAATTGTTTCTGATCGTGATCCCCGTTTTACTTCAAGATTTTGGAAAAGTCTTAAGAAATCCCTGGATACTGAACTTCATTTGAGCATTGCTTACCACCCTCAGACAGATGGACAATCAGAACGGACTATTCAGACCTTAGAAGACATGTTGAGATCTTGCTCACTTGACTTTCAGGGTATATGGGATCAATATTTACCACTGGTAGAATTTTCCTATAACAATAGCTTCCATTCGAGTATTCAGATGGCACCATATGAAGCGTTATACGGAAAGAGATGTCGTACACCAACCTGTTGGGATGACGTTGGTGAAAGAAAACTTGTAGGTCTAGAACTGGTGGAGGAAACGATGGAAAAGGTGAAGGTAATCCAAAATCACATTAGAGCAGCTCAAAGTAGGCAGAAGAGCTATGCCGATAATCGAAGGAAGGATTTGGAATTTCAAGTCGGTGATCATGTTTTCCTAAAGGTATCTCCATGGAAGGGAGTCATACGTTTTGGTAAGAAATGTAAATTGAGTCCCAGGTACATCGGACCCTTCGAAATTCTAGAACGAATTGGGGTTATAGCTTACCGATTGGCAATGCCGCCAAGTCTCTCCAAAGTTCACGATGTGTTCCACGTATCTCTGTTGAGGAAATACATGCCTGATCCAACGCATGTACTCACCTATGAGGAATTAGAACTGGAACCCGATCTTTCCTATTGTGAAGAGCCCATTAGGATTCTTGATATGGGAGAACAAGTACTGAGAAACCGGACGACGCGTCTGGTAAAAGTTTTGTGGAGAAACCATAAGATGGAAAAGGCAACGTGGGAACCCGAGGAACTTATGATGAAGAACCACCCGAGTCTTTTCATGCGATAGTATTCTAGAAATTTCTAGGACTAAATTATTTGAAGGAGGGTAGAATATAACACCCCAAGCTTCTATGGTACGCTTCTCTTTGAATAATGCGATAGCGTGTGTTGTACGCAACACCGAGTTCTAACAACCAATCAAACTAGCTGTTATGAATAGTAATACCTACTTTTTAAAATTATATATATTTTATATTTCAAAATGGAATTCATTTTTGGATTCGGAATATCTAATTTAGCCTAAGGTGAAATTTTGGTACTTTTCGGATAACTTTCATATTTTGATGAATAGTGAAAATTACTAAATTTTAATTAAAAACAACTTTTTTAATCAAAATAATTAATAGTGATAAATTATGAATTTTAGTAATTTTAAATTATATTTATAATATATTTTTACCATTTAATATAATGTTGGTCATTGGACATAATTTTACAATTAAACCGAACATAAACAAGTGTCAATCTTTTGATAGTTATTATCTCTTAAAAACACGCTTTTTGTTTTGACAGCGGGAATTAATTTTAAATTAATTTCTGCCACTTCTGTGTTTTGAATTTATGAAAATGGATTCCATATTTGAAATCAGGATGTTCAAATTGTGTAAATAGGTAACTTTTATTTTTAGACATTTTGAATAATTACTGCGGTAAATATTTTATTTACCATGGTTAAGGGTAAATCCGGTAAATAAGGGTTAAAAAATAAATTTATAATAATACTAAATTACCCTAAAACGTGTCTTAACCCTATTGGTTGATACATGGTCGACCATGGACATCTTTGGGTCGATTTTGAGACCCCATGGATCCACTTGTAAGTGATAATGACACTTTATTTTAATTAAGTTAAAATGAATACAAAAATGACACAAGCATATATCTTTTAGAAACACAATTGTTAAATAGGGTTATATATGTTGGATTTTAGATTATAAATATTCATTAGAAATATAAAAAGATATCCTACATAATGATGTTTTATTTATAATTTTTAGACATTAAATAATTTATTTTATTTATGACACAATGATGATGCAGTAATTACTATAATAGTGAAAAATTAAACTAATTGATATTATAAATACCCAAATAAATATAATATGAAACTTTTAATGAATTAAAATAATTTTCTAGGATAATATGATATATTAGGATTGATTTAATTTACTTTGTTCGAAGTAATCAATCTGTTATGAGTTTCACAAAAATCAACTATTGAATAGTGTCAAAATTGACATAAAAGAGTTCTTAAAAAAAATATTATATTATTAATTGATATTAAATTCCTAAAAATCTAGGATTCGGTCAAGAGTCTTATATAATGATAGGTTCATCATTAATGGACCACTTGGGGGTCTCTTGGATGTATATAGTAAGTTTATTAACCATATTATATAAAAATACAAAGAGACATTGTAAAAGTGAAACTAATTAACTTAGAGTTAATACTTAAAGATAAGGTTAATATAAGTACCCAAACCTGTCTAAATTCTATTGGTTTAGTTTTTTTCGACCCATCCCCACCTTAACCTTTTAATAATCAACTTTGGATCCATTATAAACCGAATATGAATTTATTATAAATTAATATTTCTAGCTTTTCCAAAGGTGCCCCTCACCCCTCTTATAAAAGGGCACTCCTCCTTCTCATTTCTTCACATCTTCAAAGCCTTTTGGTTCGGCCAAACTCTGCCCAAATACTCTCCCAACATCCATCACTACAACCTAGAGGCCTTAGTTTGATCAGAAATCCAACTTATGGAGCCCTTTTGATCAAATAAAAAGGAAGAACCCGAAGAAGAGGTAATGTTTTCACCACCCCTTTTAAAGTTCCTTTCTTCTTCCACTTCTTCTTTCTTTGTTCTTACCATTCTAAAATAATAAATCCAGTATCTCACATATACTGTGATGTTATTATAAATATGGTACAACCATATTCAGTATTCTATCCACCCTTTGAATAACATGTCACCATACGTGCGTACGTACGCCTTACCGTCTCCACGTCGTGGTGTAATTGTTATTCAATATATTTTTATTTGGATGGTTATAATAATGATGTGTAACTCATGTAAATAATAAATATAACATGTTAATTATTCTTTATATATGATATACCATCCATTTATATATTATTTTAATATCAAAAGAATGATATTGTCGCTCGTGCGTACGTACGGACTACCGTCTCCACGAACGCGATGAGATTCATTCTCCATCGTATCCATTCAAGTATAATTATCATTTGATGATTTAAAAATGATGTTTAAGGAATTGATATCATTCTGGATATGAATAAGATACAACAAACATGGCTTATGTAACAAAAAATATAAAATAAAATGAGTAAGTTAACACCCGAAACGACGATAATTCTAAAATATTATTAACAAATCAAGGTTAAAAGATCATATATGATATCATATTAATATATATGATTCTTGTATAATTTAATAACAATTATTTCACCATTATACAGGAGGTTAACCTACCCCAACCACGGAAAAGTACAAGGTAAGGGTTATTTCACAATCTCTTCATTATCCGAGGTTGTTTATACGTAATAATCTACTGGGATCTCTTTATCATCCACATCCATGTTTCTTAAAAATGTATTTCAAAACATTTTTACTATTTACTAGAATATGAGTTAAAGTCATTTATACCCTTTTTGACTTTTATAAGTGGTTTATAAAGGAATCTTTCGGTCATTTTCAAAACAAGGTCCTTTTTAACCTTTTCGACAGAATTAAGGTAAGAATGTTTTTTTAACTTATACGGCGGGTGCGTCTATTTTCCGCCGTTATAAAATCTTCAAAGCTTCCCATACAAGATTATAAGAATATTTTCAAAGAAAATGTTTTATTTTATATGGATCTTAAATGATTTCAAAATAAAAGGAGATATTTCTTTAAAAAGAATATTGATTTCATCTATGTCAACATCCTTTGATGGATTTTAAGATTATTTGAAGTTGATTTATTATGATACAAAACTTCTATATTGTATTGAAGGTTTTGTGATATGTTTGACTGTGGATGTGCTATTTTTATACCATTCATAGTTTATGGTGAAATTATATACATTTCGTACGCTATTTTTAATACGAATGTTTCTGTTATGTTTAAACCTTTTCATATGGGAATGCATTGGACTTAGTAAGTGATGGGTGGAGCCCGCTATAGCTCCTCGATGCATCGGTAGGTCTCATGAGACAAACTAGTGTCTTGGCACAAGGCCTTGACAAAATCTTATTTGTATTATTGGCACGAGGCCTTGACTATGTGGTTATGATAGTCTGGCATTATGCATTCCAACATTATGAAAGTGGTTATTGATTTTTGCATGTGATTATTCGATTAGTAGAATATCCATGTGAATAAGTAAATGGAATTATTTCATTTTATTTATGCCGTACCATGTTGAAAGTTCATGTTTGAAAGGCTTTTGTTTTAGTTATACATTACCTTAAATGTTTATTCTTATTTATGAAAGTTTCCGCTATATTGTTATCCTTACTGGGCATTTGAGCTCACCCCTTTTCTATGTTTTATTTTTCCCAGGAAGTGAAGAAGTAAATTATGAATGACCTGCAGAGATATTATGTGGGGATATGAGTGTGGATTATAGAGACATTATGTTGTTGTAGTAGTTTTTCATTTTATGATGTAATGTAAAACTTATAAATATATCTAGTGTTTCCAAGGCTACAAAACCAATCGGTCTTTCGAGATTTGATCTTTCTTGTGATCATGACAATGTTATGTAATAATGCACCGACTCTGGGTAACTAGGGTCGGGGCGTTACACATTCAATGTAATAAAATTTCAATAAATGAAGGTTCAGGGTCCAGGAAATAGAAGACCAAGGGATCCTATTTGTGTCACAGAAAAATCTTGATGGAAACTCGATAAATACTTGTGTGGGGTCCAAGGATCATATCAATAGATCATTTCAACTCTAATTTCAATACATCTTGATCCAAGTGGTCGAACGGTTTGTGGAATACTCTATAATTAGGAACCAAGAAGTAAATAGGTCCAAGTTATCCACAACCACAGGAAAGGCCTATGGAGTATAAATTTCAATGGTATCCTATGGAATCGGAATCCAAAGAGCTCGTATTAGGCCTCCACTATCATAACAAATTCTTCATCTCAATTGAATCATAATTTAATAATCATTTACATTACATGAGTTATTACGAATAATTCTATAACATACTTTTAAATAATAAATGCAATTCACATTATGTAATCACATGGAATATAGGAATAAAATTTTCATAATATATCATTAAACTCTTCTTAAATTTATCAATTATCCCAAATCCAACAGATATATGACATGCAACCAACTTGGTGTTATAAAATAGGTCACATACGAATAAAAATCCCATGAGTAAACTCATACAGTGTAGAATAGCTCAAAAAAACTCAAATTTACTAGTGCGTAGCCTAAACTATTCATGATTCATAAAATTTAATCATTCAATTAATTTTATATGAATAAGTATAAGGAATTGTGTTTTGAACAACGAAAAACATGGTTATAAAAAACCAAACCTTTTGGGAAAGGATTAGACCACCTAACATAGGTCTATGGAAGAGCACTCATCGAATGTAAACCTTTGATTTCATCGAGATCTGAATAGATATGAAGAATGGATAAAATTCCCAAAAATATGGAAAACTATCTTTCAAAAAAATAACTCTTTTTATATAATTTCAAAAAAAAATAATGGCACTAGAGGAATGTCAAACGTAACTGCATATATACAACTAGACGTGCTTCAATATGAGATCAAACTATGGAGATTCATCACTTCCTATATTAGTATTTAATAAGATGGCAAACATTAGTAGAAGAATATCCCTATTGAATTAAAATAAATGGAGTTAAAAGTGTTTTAAAATTATAAATCATTAAGGGAAAAATGTTACCATTACAGCTTTTAATTAGGTCGCACGACATGGTCGCATGATTGGAGACACCATGCACCAACTATGTGCCCTTTTCTGTCTCAAGGGGGGCCCACATGGTTCACAAAAAATGTTAAATTAATGGAGTTATAGTAATAAATACCCCTATACTAAAAATTTCATAGTTATAATATGGGTGTGCACCTTGGATTTCATGGTTTCCCCAAACTATTCAACCTCCCCCTTCCCACTTTCCATCCCATGTATAGTTTCTGCTTACATAGTGTCCTTTAAGTTTTTCTCAAAACATTGGGCTTCAAGCTCAAAAAAAAATCTCCATACACCATTTAAACTCCCATGATCTCATTAAACACCCAAATTATGTCAATTCAATGGAGTTAGATTAAAAATAAAAAAATATTTACCTCATAGGAAACTTGGGATCTTATAATACACATACATATGTTATAAACATCAATCATGGGTCTCATGGGCCACACACAAACACATAAAATTGATATCATTGAGAAATATTTTATAAGGTCCCAATATGTTATCAAAAATCATACCTCAAGTGTTTTTATTCTATTGGGAAAAATTATAAAAGTGTTAATACCATAATAAAATTGGTGCACCTAGCTGATCAAACATCAATGCAAATGATCCCCCACAAAAACTAATGTTTATCGAAAATTTAGATCCAATTAAAGGAATTGTTTTTAATAATTGAGATTAGATATTGATGTAATGGAAATTTTTAGAACAAAAAAAACATTATAAATCAATTATATTATAATGATAAAATCCAAAAAATTCACTATATATTTAACAGGGTTATCTTAACTCTAGAAAAGATTAAAAAAAGGGTTGATACAATAGAGATTGAGCTAAAAACATCAATAACTCCAAAAATTTTAATTTAATGAAATTTAACTTTTGAAATGCACAATTCCCTTGAATCATAGTAGAAATTTTGGTTAGTTTAATAATTGTCACCTTGGTGTGTTAATGCCAATCACAATTATGTTGTCTTCAATTACATGAGGACCAAAAAGATCCACCATGATAATCCACCACTACATAGGTGTAACTCCTTATCTATTTTTACCCTAACACACATTAAAAAATTTCTAATGGGATTTTTATTTTCATGTTATTCTTGGAGACTCTATGTACCACATTCCAGATACCACAGTCATCATTTGGTGTGTAGGTCTCCCCATTTCACACAGGTGGATTCCCTAAATAATAAGACTTACACCATGGAGTAGTCCTTCCCGTGTTGTGACTAAATTACCAATTTCCACCCAAAGACTCCAAGATCCATATGAAACATCCCAAACCCATGTTAAACTATAATATTATTAAAATTAAACACCTTTAAAATATAGGATGTCACAATGTAAATCCAAATGATAAATATCACAGAGGAATAAAATTTCAGTAACCCACATTCCATGAATTTAGTAAAAAAGAACCCTAGTAATTATATCAAATTATGAAGAAGATTTAAAAATTGTGTTATAGCTACATTTCTTGTAACCAATAACTAAATGAATTATAAAATACCAATTAACAAAAAATAGAAAGACAAGGTCCCATTAAAAACTCCTCTTAAACTCAAGTTCGTCGATTGTAAGATGTTTTTGCATAATTTAAATCAATGCCCTAACCCAACGAATAGTGAGGTTAATTATCGACAAAAACATAATAAACCAAGGGAACAAGATAAATTATAATATTTCAATACCAATTATTTTTATAATGATAATTAAGGAATAACTATAATCCACCCCATGTTTTGAAGATCATATTGGATTTTGATTATAATCATATTAGTATATCGAGAACATTTTCTAAGAGAACTAAATTTCCACTCTAATGATTTGAATATTAATGAAAAAATATAGTTTTTTAATTATTTAATTTTATTTTAAATATTATTGACATGGTACTTTTGAAAATATTATTACCCTTTCTTTTGATAAATTAAATTTGTTTTTTTAAATGGATTAGTTATCTCCACTTAGATGAAAATTATTTAGATTGAGGATAACACATTTCATATCAACAAACAGAAATCCATCAATTAAATGATGACTAGGAACACAATTCAGAATGAAAATTATATAATGTGATTATTGATACAGATTAATACTAGAGTCTTGGATAAAATAGTAAAAGTGATGATAAATATTATGGTTTATCCTATTTTATAGAGAAAGATATGATTCCAATTTTCCATGGTTGATGGATGTATAGAAACAATTACATGAGTAAATATGATCTTTAGATACCTTTATGTATTTATATTAGTAATTAAAAATTAAAAGTGTGAGGACACAATTTATTTATGTGGGAGAATGTCACATCATGAAATTTTGTAATTTATTTTTCTATATTAATACTTTTCTTGTTAGCTTTCTCTAAGCATAGAACCAAACTAAAATGGGCCGTGACATATAAGATGATTATTATTAAGAAAATATAACAATAATAAAACCTATAGTAAATAAAATTATTATACTTGACTAAAAATTTATGAAAAATAATATTATGAACACCTACAGTTTTACAAGTTCATTTTAAATAAAATTATTTTTCATTATATATTTTATTTTCATCCAAAAGATAAATTAATATTTTCTATTTTTTAATTTGGTAAAATAATGTTCAATTTTAAATTAATTATATAAAAATTACCCTAATATTAATTATTTTTTATTATTTTATAATAATTGATTTTATATGAATATTGAAAAATATTTTTTTTCAATTTTTTTTAAAATATCTATATATGAAAAATAAATATATGATTACAAAACCTTTTAATATATTCATGATATATATTAAGTGAAACATATTTTATTTTAAAATATATTTCAGATGTTATTAATCCTATTTTCACCATTTTAGAATATTAGTAAAACTTAATTATAATTTTAAAACTTTTCCCAGAATTTTTTTTAATTGAACACATTAATGGTAATATTGGGTTTTGTATTACACATAGAGAAAAGTATAATATATTTTATTGAAATAAATAAATTTATATCGTTAAAAAATACATTTATATTTTTTTCATATATATATAATTTAAATTTAAAAATATACTTACACCATAAATGTATTTTGACTTGATACATGTGTTAATGTTAAGATAAATTTTTATCACACATAGAAATTTTATAAGAGAAACATTATTTTAAATTTTAAATTAATAGTTTGAAATTATGTGATAAGGAATAATTAATTTTTAAGCATTAAAAGTAATATACATTGGTAAAAATTAGCAACCACAGTAATACAAATATAATATAAATGTAAAAATAATTCAAAGTGTAAGGAACATAAAAACATTATTAAAACTTCTATACACTATAAAATCCATGATATTATTTGATAGATACATAAGTAATTTATTTTTCTAGATTAATTTTATTCTTGGGGTTTCAAGATCTATATTATCTCTATTTTTTAAATAACCATCTATTCAAAATATACCAATGTTATAAGGGTTTTTGTAAACACAGGTCTCTTTCTTTAGTTTTAATTATTATTCATGAACATAAATCTTACATTAATGGCTTCTTCCACTATAATATTTTATTCCATTTGAAATTCTTTTTAATAGTATGGGTAAATGATTCTATAGATTCAAATATTCCATAATAAATTTTTTCCATTTGTCAATATTTTTATTTCCCTCCAATTTTTTCCTTTGTATTTTTATATAAAATTATTTGTTAAATCAATTTATCATTATATTTCCCCTGTACCATTTAAAAAACACATTATTACTATTTTTATGATACTTGTTTTCAATAATGGTTTTTAAAAACATTTTTTTATCTAACCAAATTTGAATTTATTATGTTTCACTCCACATTTATTTTGATAAAAATTATAAAATTTCAATAATATATTATTAATGTAATATTTTAAAAGTATTTCTTTTAATTACATTTCTATGAATTTTTGAAACCTTTATACCTTTTTCTAGGCCATATTATTGATGATAATTTTAAAAGTAAAATATTTCAAAATGTTTTCAATTTACCTTTTTAAAAACATTATATCTTTTTGAGGCATCAATATAGATTTTAATTTCAAAATATTGATTTCTAAATTTATTTTGTTGTAATTTATAAAAAAATTTCCTTTTTGATAATGACATTTAATGTAACTCTAATGCCTTGTTTTATAATAAAGATAAAAAATTATAAAAATTCTTTTTTGATTTCACTGCCATTTTCTAATTATATCTATAAGATTTGTTTAATTTGAAATTATATTTCATAAACAACCCTCTTAATGTTTTATAAAATAATATATTTGGGAGATTGAGTATTGGGTATCAACTATCTCTATTCTTGATATCTGTTTTAGAGATTCCATTTTGAAATGTTGTGAAATCCATTTTTTCCATGGGATATTTGTCATGTTATTAATGATTATTTTCAGGTGGAATTATTTGTATGGTTGATGATGTGTGGATTTCTAAATCACCCTCCAATGCATTAGTTAAGGATTTATATCTCATGTTATAGTTATGGGAATCCGTTATTGATATTTACTTTACTATTGGAATCAGGAAGTGATAACTACTCCACTAAGCTATGGGAATCATGTATTGAAGCCTACTCTATTGTATTTATCGGAATTAGTTAGTTATAAATAATACAAAATGTTTATGGGATTGAGGCAATGATTCCTACTCTATAATGGGAATAATGTATTGATTCATTCTCCCCTATTTTATAATTTATACACAATTTTAATGTCATAGTTTACTTTAATTCCTCAGTTCCGTAACATTACATATCATTATTCTTATGATTATTGTCCATGGAACATGTTTATTATCTTATTTTTTCCAAAATAAATGCTACTATATATGTTTTCTCTTTGTACATTACATGTATTTATATCATTGAATATATAAAATAGTTAATGTAACATGTTATTTTAATAAGATATTTCTTCTTGCTCATGTTTTCTCCAATGATTATGATTTATGCCTTGATGAAATGTTGATAGATTTTTCCCTTACTAATCATTCAAGGTCATCCAATTCTTATGTTTCCATTACCATGTTTAATATGATTTATATAGACTATGATAAGTCTATAATGGAGTCTAGTGTATTTTGTTTATTGAGAAATGTTTACATGTTTTGTTATATAAGATGAATATTAAGCCTGTCTTCTAAGAAACAAAACCTTTAGTTCATTGGTTTGGTGTTACTAATTTTTAATTTTATGTTTATTAATTTAAAATAATGAAATAAGTGTGTTTCATTATGATTAGTAACTTCTAGATAATATAGAAAAAATAAAACACAAACCACCATATCTATTCATCGTGATAGTGAATCATTCTTTCATGATGTTTCTCCCATTCACATTAATCTTATTCAATTAAAATGGATTAAAAAAAATATCCCTAGAAATGTTTCATATATGCATATGAGTTATTGTATTTGTACTATTAATCATTGTTCTAATAATGGATGAAAAATCATTGTATTGATTTCTATATTTAGGTGGAATCATCAAACGTGGTTGTCTTCTATTCTTTGGGAGTATTCTTGAAATTAAATTATGTCTTGCCTTTAGTCTCAATCATATCATCCTAGTTTCTAGTGATGGTATATCACTCCATTTTTTCATCATGAAAAACATATTGACAAGTCAAATTCAACTACCATTAGGCAACATCTATGATACACCCGTATCATAGTTGAATTAAAAACTATACATTTATTATTTATATGGAATTTTGAGAAGTTTTTATTTTTGAAATTTGATTATTTTTTTATAAAATATAACTTGTTCATAGTTACTTCACGATCATCAAATGATTTTTATAAATCTTTCAATGACCCTTACATATGATGAATACTTTTATAAAAGAGGTTTATTTGTATCTAATGGTAATTCATGTGGGTGATACTCATGTACGGGTAAATTAGTTCATTTCAAGTGCATGGTTTATGGAAAGGTACTCATTACATTCACAAATTAGAATAAATCTTATTTATGATTATTACCTCTAAGGAATAGTTATTTTTATTCCATTATAATAATAGTTGTAAATATGTTGGTTTCATTTACATATATGGGGTTTTTCATAAGTGTTTTGTACATGACATTTGAAAAGTATTGTGAACGTGAATAGTTATTTTTTGAGGGGCGGGAGGGGGACTTTTTCTAGTTGTGGATGCATGATTGGTTTGTGTTTTTTTAAACTATACCATCATAACATGTGAAATATCCATAATTTTATGTTATTCATTTCCATTTAAAATCTAATTTTATTCTATGCATCATATAACACTATATTCCCATCATTCACGTGTTTTTTTATGATAGATCTCAAGATACCTTTTCCACTTATTCCACCTTGCATCAAATTCATCTCTTCATTGATCATAATAATATTTGGGCAGTAGAGATATTACATCTTCAAACACTCACTCCCAATCATAAGACAAATACATAATCATTAGATTTTTGTATTTGATAATAATTAACATGAAATAATTTTTTAATCCAAAAAATACAACATTAAATAGAAATATTGGATAAGTTATATACGTTAGTACTGTCTTAAACTAACCACCTCGGGCCATGAACCTTATTATATGACCACTTGGGTCTCCTGTAATACCATATTAATTATATAGGTTATTTTTATGTATGGTTTGAGTTTCATTGGGGTTTTATTCAAGACTTTTTCATGGTTATCTGAACTACGATTGGTAATTATGTGTGTGGGAATATTATTCAAATTAATTATTCTTTATTCGTGCATGGTTTTGTAAACCAAGTGAACTGACCTGAATTTTATGTTATATAGTATCCACATATTTTATTTTATTATATATCATTTTTCACTTCATTTTCTCTTCATTTATGAGGTTTTTACAGAGATTGATCAAGGTTAATCTTCCAATTCACCATCTAAGAATAAAATAATTCTCTTTATGGATCTTAAAAATATTTGGAAGGTAGAGATACAATATCCTAGGAGCTACAATCATATATTCAATGATAAAAAATAAATATATTTTTTGGATTTAATAATAATAAACTTGATCCAATTTTATCCATCCAAAACAAAAAAATATCAAACATAAATGTTGAATAAATTTCATTCTAATTGAATACCTGAACCGAACAACCTCGAACAATTATCATGATCTTATAAATTCATGGGAATCATTTAATAGCATAGTTTCCTTAATAGAACAGTAAAACCAACTACTCATTGGGGACACTTATCAGTCTGATGACATTCCACACAAACCAACTCATGGTCCCATAGTTTATTATTTCGTCAATCACACACACCCTAGGGAACTTACTTGGTGGTCATACATCCTGAATCTACTGTATGACAAAATCTATTTTGTATATACTTCTAATAGGGTAGGCTCTTGAAAAGAAAGATTCCCCTTGTTGACATTGGTAATAACATTTATCCTTTTAAGTATCACTTTTCCTTGGGTGTTTTAATATCCACCTTTATTGTATAAATCACTAATTTTGAACCCCAAATATAAAAAAATAAGTTCTTATTCACGTTATATTGTGTATTGGATCTGATACCATTTTCCATAGACTGGCCTCCATGGGACATAAACCTGGTCATATGACCCAATGGGTCTCAAATAATTCCATTATTTTCATCATAAAACACCAAATATTATTACTCCCTCAGGTCAATTATCGGACAAATTACTTCGTCTATATGAATACCCATATTCTATTAGTTAACCTTTTCCTCACTTATATAGACCCCGGGAAACATCCTATAATTCCACCTATATTGATTGTGCTCTAGACCAGGCTTGTGTAACTATGGAGTCCTTATCTGCTAAAATATCAAAAAGAAAGTCACACCTTGATTACATGGGTAGTAAAATTAAATATTTTTTATCTTACATTTATTGGGGTGTTACTATGACCTTTTAGGTTTATAATCATAGAGAATTATGACAATTTATTAGATAACAATACCAATATATTTATGTAAAAATTACTATTGTTGAACCAATTTTTTTTTCAATAGTAAATTTCAACCATCTCTAACATCAACCCATTATAGAGATATCATACTTTACATATTTCTTTATAACCTAGGAATAATAGATATTTTAATGTTGAAGTACAATTCTTATTATGTGTAATGATTTTCATTAAAAATTATATATATTTGCTGAGAACCAGATGAGCATAAGGATATGAACAAAGTTTTGATGTGAATGAGCCTTACATAGTTTAACACATAAAATATAATCCTAGATAATTAAAAATATGACTTGGAATAAATATTTAATAAATAAAAGTGTCATTAGAATCAACAATAATGATCCACGAGACATAAATATTGATCAAATAAACCATTAAATATTCACAGATATCATATAGAAAATGTGTTAGTATATTGGAACATTATCACCATCAACCATGTTTAATAATGATATAAATGACTATGTTATAGTTAATTCCATTAGTGAATCCTGCCTCAATAACTCCCTCAATCATGCCTTTAAATACAATGAACATTACCCAATACATATGAGATCTTTATCAATCTCACTTGTCATATAAGATATATCGGGTATACCCATCATCATGAGTAAAATAATTCTTACCCATAACTATCCTTAATATCCAAATATAATACAATAATATAACACATTGAATATATCAATTTCACCATAGAAATTCTAAAAAAATCATTTATTTATATATTTACTTACCCATGGAAATGAAATGAGTTTGATGATAATATCTTTAATTAAATCATCGTAATACATATAAAGAAAAAATATGAATGGTTCCATAATATCGTATTACCAATGATGAATAGAAATCATTAAAGGGTTTTAACAAAGATGAAATTAACATTGAATGAACATTTAAAGCATTTCATTCCAAAAAGGGGAAAATAATAATTTCCTTCAGAACAATTAAAAACTAAAATAATAAAAAAATAAAAAATTTTGTTTAATTTAGAATTGAAATATAAAATTTTAATTTAATATTGAAAACAAGGAAGGGTTATGAGATCAGGAAAATCCATTCATAAATTGTATATTAAACCAAAGAATTTGTTTACACCTTTTGTAAAAAATATTTCATTCAGAAAACCACAAAAATGTTCATTTTAAAATATTTTATATTATATAAAAAGGGTAAAATTAATTTAATAAATATTTAATTATAGTAAATAGTAATGATGTTTTTTATCTAAAAATAAGATAATAGAATAAAAATTTTCTTGACCAAAGAAAAACTAAGGATAATTATTTTTAAAAACATTTTTTCTATCATTTTAAGTACCAAAGAAGGGGACATGAATGAAAACATCATAAACCAAAAATATAATAAGATAAGATATTAGATAATTTCTTAATGAAAATAATATTATACAATTTACCACAATGGAACCCTGAACATAAACAATCTTGAAAATAAATTAGATTGTAACAAAATTCCTTTACCACTTTTGTAATATTAAAATCAAAACTAATTGAAATTACAAATTTAAATGGATATGTAAATACCTTGAATTACATGAAGTAATATATGAAAAATGAACAATGTGATAGTTAGTAAACTATAAAATTAAATAATAGAGAACGACATGAAAAGTGTCTTATGAAATTTATATTGAGATATATAATCCTTACAAAGACCATATCGTTAATGTTAGAATTAATAATTGAATTTACTATGTGTATGAATTATAAATGAAATAAATGTAAATAAAAAAATAAATTTAGATTTTATTTCACCTATAATATGGGTAAAACATATTCAATGTGTTTGAAGTATAGCTCTATGAGTTGAAATTGACTAAAGAAAGCCCTTACCTCATGTCTAGAATTGTGATGTATGTCCATTATAACCTATATAATAAACTTATATAAATTATTTACATATTAAAAAACCATTAAAAATTATGACATAATAATTAAATTTAATATCTCATTTATTTCAGGTATCTAAATGAATTATTTAATTATATAATCGGTTTATTCTACATTGAGTGTTTTTAGAAGGATTTGTTCATAATTGAGAAACAAATTGTAGGATGACCATGGTGTATGGGGTAATTGTTACATCATGTCTAGAATTATCTTCATTAAATAGTTAAACTCTTTTTGTAAAGTAAAAACAATTTTATCGCCATATATAAATGGAGTTCTTAAAAAATTAATGACATCCCATTTTGGTGGTGGTAATCGTCATGTTATTATAAAAAATGTTATCATTTTCTAATGGATTGAAGGTAAAAATGGATGTTATATTATATTTATAGAATTTCTATTATTTCATTAAACTAATATATATATATATATATTTATATATATGAATATTAAATTCATCCTTATAAATATACATGAGAGGTAGTGTTGAAAAAAACACACCGATTCATGTATGTAGTAATTCACATGTACCCATGATCGATGTTTTTGTTTAACAAGGGATTGGAAAAAAAGAATAATATTGGTTATAATATATTCATAATAATTTATAATTATAGTTTATATACTTATTTTATTATATAATCAAGGATTATGAATATTTTAATGTGGTGGAAGCGAAAGTAAAATGAAAATGCTCGGTTAAGAGGAATACCGCCTTTTTAGAAGACCACCTTCATCTTACTCAATAAGTATTCTAGGTTTGTTTCAGGGTGATTATAGGACCTATTATATTTTCAGTGGAATTTTAGGAGTTAATTATTTATTTATTTGTAAAATTACATGGTTCATTTTGTGTGAGTAATATCAGAGATATTGTGTCCCTCAATTAGTGATTGGAGGACACCCATAAAATTACCTAACGTATTAAATTAATATAAATTATATATCATGTAAAATTGGAACCAAATTGACATATTTTAAATATAGTATTTATAATAGTCAAAATAATACCATGTAATAAAATTTATACAATTTTTGGTGAGGTATTAACCCATATTTATTAGTTTTAACCCCACCATATTCACCCTTTTTTTAGGATTACCATGATATCACTGTTTTCAACTACTTATGGCTCAATAAAATTACTATAAGTGGTAGGGTGAAAAATATATTGAATATGGTTGATAATTTCAACTATATAATATTCAATTGGATAAATATTTTATTTTTATGAATTTTAATTCATTTAATAAAATTTTATTTAACATAAAATACCATTAGAGACATTTTGTAACTATTCACATAATTTGACCTTACAAAAATATCAAGACTATAATTTAGTTCAAATGAAAACTTATAAAAAATAAAAAATACATTGTAATTATCTATAAAAATATTTAATCCCATAAATCAGGAAAAATTTATTTTTTATGTTTTTATAATCATTTTCCATCTTTTTTACTACTTCAACAAGCACATTGTCGACATTGCATAAACATATATGGTAAATATTTCATTACTATAAAATATATATAAATTACCATCATAAAAAATTATTCATATGAAATTAAATATTTAGAAATAGTAATGACATATTTTTATCCTTTTGAAAACTTATTATAGATATTAAAATTCTGAAAGTGACATTTTTGGAAATATTATTATCTTAAATTAATATGATGGCCTTTATCAAATAAAAATTGAACTGAAATTCTATTATTTAATATATTCAGTTGTTTTTTTAAACAAAAATACTATAAATATTAAAATAAATTTTTAAAGTGAATTTAAATCCTTTTTTTAGTTTTTTTTAATCCCATCTAGCCCAATTTACCCTTTACTGTGGTGATGAATTATAACATGGTCACTATTCATTGTAAAAAAAATGAACTATTTAGAAAATATGGGAATGATGATTCCAAATATGGAATAAATTTTATCAAATTAGATTCTTATAAGTGGAAAAAATTATTTTTAGATTTAACTAACAAGACATGACGAAAAACAAGTTTTCATAATAATGTAATTTAATTATAAAAAATATTTATATAAAAAAATTGAGCATAATATAGATTAAAATGATATTAATTGGATTATTTTTAATAAAAATGAACTAATGAAATATTAAATTAAATTAAAAAAAATTGACTTTATAATTACTTCAATGTAATGTAATGTTTCTATAAAATATGTACTTTCACTATTCACTTAAAAATTAATCCTTTCAAAAGAAATACCTAAATTCAATCGTATTATAATTTTTTTATGTCGGATTCAAAAATTATAAAATTTTTATCATATATAATTTTATATTTGGTATAAAATAATATTAATAGTGACTTATAAAAAGTAATAAAACCATTTTTGAATAACACAATCCTTGAAGTAAAAAAGGTCACTTTACTAAAAACTGAGTGTTTATTTCATAGGAATTAATCATGAAATTTATATTGATAAATAATATAAAATATATTTATATAATTTGGGCCTTTATATTCATACCCACCAATTCAAATACTATGTTATAATAGTCAATTTTTAAATGATAGTATTTTTTGACATTAAAACGTGGTGTTGCATATCATTTATGCTATCAAACATATAATTCTTTAACAATATCATATTAATATAGGATTCATCAATTTATCTTGTTTTTTAATTATTATTCTGACTCATGTATTTTTCATTGTTACCTTTTAATCACTAATAGTCATGTTGCTAAAACCTAGGTTTAAAGGTGGTATAATTTTAGGGCTTTCAATGTTTAGGGATTATTGAGGTTGTTCTATTTTTTGATTGGTTTTATCCATAGTGGTTGTGTTGTTTTCAGTATTATTTGATGTTTTTTTAGATTTGTATTTTTACATTTTATGAAATTATTTATCTTTCTATACCGACTTTCTATCATTTTATAACTATAACGGATACCATTGATGGTTTCTAAAATGGTTTCCATATTTTATAGACTTGGTATAAAGGAATTTTCATGGATTCATCATCCTTGATTTCTAAAATATAATTCAATATATTTCAAGTGTTTCAGAAAATTTCATAGAGAAACTATTAGAATAGTTTTACGAAAAAAAATTATTGCGACCCTATATTTATTTCAAAAGGTTGTTTCCCACATTTTTAGTGTTTTTTTAATTAAATTTCTATTTGGTTTTTAATTTAATCCTACAGTGTAATTTTATTTATAAAAAATATTGATACTTGTGTGAATTTAAAAGGATATTTAGAACATAATTTTCTATGTTCTACTCAAAATTCATAGTTTTCACATTGTAAAATCTGTTTATATGAGGATTATACAGTAACATTATGAGACCCCTTGGTTTACTTATTGTATAGAATTTTTTCCTTCATGTGTTTCAAAATAAAGTAATATATATATATATATATATATATATTACTTGCATATAAGGGGATATTTTGTGATATATGGACTAGTGATTTTGAATTCAAGTCCATAAACACATTCTTTACATAATCACTTATAGACTACAAATAAAATCATGAATATGAACTTTATTAATTAAAAAATCTATAATGATTTTTTCATCTCTTATATCCAATGGATATTTATAGGTTTATTGCTTTAGATAATTTGTAAAATATTTAAACTAACAATATCCTTGTTGTTTATATCAAACATACATTTTCCACACTATATATATAAAACAACATAACATATAATGACTCATCAACATATCAACTAATTTATTTCACGCCTATTCCCCATATAAACATGTCACATGTTACTATTTTATTCATAACCTATGGAATAGGAAAAATATTAAGTGGTGATCACAAATCATCAGCAAGGGAAATAATAAAACTATGGAAATCATTGAATATACATTATGATATGAATAAGATAACATCATAATGATACAATAAAATAGAATCTATGATCATTTTATATCGACAAAAATAAATGAAAACTTTTTTTATCAATAATAATGTTATCCTAATATTTGAATGTATAATGTAGGACATAAAAAAATTCATTAAGGAATTATTCCAATACATTTAATTATTTTAAAACCATACTAAAGAATTCATTGTGAAATGGTAAGGAAAATACTATATATCCAAATATATTTTTTATTATGAGACATATCGATGCATCAATGGGATATATAATTTCTTCCCCCACCTATCACCTGATTAAATACATTGCATTCAGCATAAGAGTCATGAATACTTTTCATACCATTATATGAATTACATAATACTAAATTAAATTGGTTTATCCATATAATTAAAGATAAAAAATGTAAATACATGATCAATATGTATTAGTAAACTATAATCTTCATGAATGTCAACACTTTTCCCGTTGTTAATAAAAGGGATAGAATTTCCATAAATCATGCATAGAAAAAAGGTAGATTTTAAAAAAATGCATAATATACTTTAAAATAAGCAACTATTTTGAAATAAAAACACCCAAAATTCTAATTAATTTCCCCATGTAAATAAAAAATCATTATTTCATGGTTCAAAACATCTAATTAGATTTTTGAAAAAATGTGTTCTTCACACCATATAGAGAAATGAGTATACAGATAATTCAATACTATAATAAAATGACCATGTTTTTTCTAGAGAATTATGAAATATTATTTTAAAAGAACATAACCATAGTGTACTGAAGTAAAATTAGAAGTATGATGGAATATATGAAAAACTTCCATAAAAAAGAAGGCTTTGAACAGTATCACAAATGAGGGGACTAGGAATCATGTTTTTTAATACCATAAATTCAATATACCAAATAATATATATATACACACACATATATATATTAGAGTAAAAATCTTGAAACAAAACCCAATTAGGGTAAATTATTTTTTAAAAAATGAAGTGAAATGAAATCTTAAAATAACTTTTAGAAAGTATTTTTAAAATTGATGTAAAATATAAATATACTTGTTGATCTCAGGAGTAACATCTGAAAAGATATTTCAAATTTTTTTGACTCAATTTATTTATTTAAAAAATATATAGCAATTGATCATTGAAACGATATAATTATTTCATTGGAGAAATGATGAGTTGAGGAAAAAACATATGATTGTAAATTAAGAATCCTTTTTTATTAATATCAAAACAACTTTTCTCAAAACTCACATTGTAAAAAGAGTAATAAAACATTCATCTTTTTAAAAACTTCAATTAATAGAATATTAATAATTAAATATAATAAAATATTGGGTCGATAGATCCCAAGCATGGGAGAAATAAATTCTCGAGGAAACATTTAACAAAAAAATAGGATTTGATTAATCAAATTCCTTTTTGGAAAAAATACTCTATGAATCATAGATCATTTAAAAATGGTATTATGTGGTAAAAATTTATACAATGAGAAAATAAAACATAATACCATAAAATGGTAGAATGTACCCAAAATATATAAAATAATATCAAGGGAATAATCACAACTTAATGTAAACAATTTAGTTATCAAAAATAATTAATCTAAGGTAACACTTGATTCAAAAGAGAATTGACAAAATGAAAATGATTTTTATTTGTTTAAACAATTAATTACATGGTAAAAATTTATCAAACAGTCATGGGATATTAAATAAATATATCCCCATAACAAAACATGTTTTATAACATTTAAAATGTCTCAATGAATCATAATTCACATAATGAAATGTCTTACAAATTGAGTAACACATTAATCAAAACCCCTTAAAAGTGTTGAATTATAATTGAACATAAAATAATGTTATTAAATGATTATTCAGGATATCATATCTAAAATATGTATAACCCTAGAGCACCCTAAGAAGGGAGAGGAGATTTAGGGTGAAATAATTTCCTTCTAATGTGATGAATCTTAATCTCATGTTGGTGGGAACTTTTTAAATAAATCTGTTGCAGTTGTGTAGTAATAAAAAATTCATCTGCTTATAGAGACAACACAATAATTTTCCATTGTTCACTAACATGGTCTAGTACATAGAGAATATATTGATAGTGTAATGGTCATACCAAAGTCCACTAATCATTGTTATCCGTGGAGTACAAAAGTTCAAACAGAGTCACTCTCTTCCTAGAACACTTCCATTATAATATTTCAGGGATAGCTCAATGTGTCCCTCTGAACAATTATTTCAACTATCCTTAACTCACTACCTTTGGAGAATACTTTTTCAGTTTATCAACTTGAAGGTATCTTCAATGGGTTTTTATTGAAGTCTTAGTCTCTGTCCAGCATGACACAAGACTTCCATCGAAGTCCTAAATTGATGCACTTGAAAGTGTTTATCAACAAACTATGATATTCAAAACATTCCATAATCTCAACACAACACTTATATACAACACCTACACATATACACATTATTTTGAATTGTCCTGAATGATGGAATTCATGAAACTCCTATTTTTCACACGACCCCAATCGTTCACGCAGCTACCCCGCAAATTTGACTTGGTCTTTAACTACTTAATGAACTCCATTTTCTCAAGATTATCTCTCTACACCTTGTACATCCACAACTCATTCATGTGGTAGAGGAATATGATATTAATAGAAAATTTCTATGTCTTGAGAAGGGATAGCATCCTATTTATTGGCCTCAATAAAAATTCACATAAGATTATATTGAATTGCACAATATTCTCTCATTGGGCAGAAAAACTCTTTTAACGTCACATTGGGAACACAAAACTCTTCCACACAATCATGCCTTTCAAGAACATTTAAATACTTCAAACACATTCTTTAATTTCCATATTTTGATGCAATGATCCCAAAAATTACTTCTTATCCTGTTCCCAATCCTCCTTCAATCATGCATGCAATTACCTTTTGGACTATATGATCCAATTCCACGAAAACATCAAAATCTTCTAATGTGGTTTGGAAATAGAAACAAACCATAACCCACATATAGAAAAAACCACCTTGATTCCAATTATCTCCCCCTTTGGGTTTGTTGGAAATCTCTAGATTAATTTAATAGATCCACAAGCACTATCAAAAATATATACACATAAATCAGCTTAGATAACACTTTAATTCTATGTGAGAAATGCTTGATGAAGAAAAAAAGAGGCGAATCATGAATTTTTTTCTTGTGATTTAGTTGCTTAATTGTATCCTCATAGATCTGAATTGATTTCTCTATGATTACTTCATCCCATTGTAATATTTTTTAATTTATCCCCATCTTTCATCCTTTTTACCACAAAATTTATCAATTATACTATATTGAAAATAATCGCAATGGAACATATATTGAATTTTTGGGATGAATGCATACTCCCCTAGATCGGATCTCCACCATAAACAAGAATCACTTCCAAAAAATGATTAAAAAATGTCATACAACTAAGATGTGGGGAATTCCATGACTTCCTTACTCACTATGAGGTGGTTTAACACTGAGGTTCAACCGATGTTTTTCAATAATAGCCTCCTCCAGTAGCTTAGTCTGAATATCAACCACTTGCTCATCAGTTCCAACAAAATCATTTTTAAGAATTCCTTGGTTAAACATTCCCTTGATGAAGTGATATCCAATATAAATATTTTTTATATGACAATGCTAAAAATTATTCTTCGTAATATCAATTGTTCTCTCATTATCATTGTGAACCACCGTTGACTATTTAACTTATTCACCAATATCATCCAGTTGATGCCTCATGAATAATACTTTTGTGAAGGACTTTGTAGCTGAGTTGTACTCTACATTAGTAAAACTAAGAGAAGTGATTTACTATATCAAACTCAACTGGAACACACCTGCTTGTGTGTAAAGGGTTATACACCTCTTGTAGAATTTCTGTTAAAAAAATATCAAACCCAGTCAGCATTAAAAAAACTGAGACAGTTCATTATCTCTTCCTACAACAAAGTATAAAACATAATTGTGAGATTCTTGAGTGTACCTCATGATTATTTTCACTATCACCACATGTTCATAGTTTTTATTACATTGAAATTTTGCATCTACGAATGTTTCAAACACAATATCTGGTCATGTCACTACCATGTATAGTAATATTCCAATGATTATCCTATACATTGTGAGATCTATAGATGTCACATCCTCAGGATCTACTAGTTTTGTTCCAATTTCAATCAGAGTCAACAATTGGTTTGGAATCATGTATATTTAATTTGTTTATGAACTCCATTTATTACATTTAATGATAGATACAGGTTTAATCATTCATCTAAATCTTTTTAATCCCTAAAAAGTATGTGATTTTACCAATAATATACATTTAAAATACTTATTTCATGGGATTATAAAATCCATTCACTAATATCTACCAACTCCTCTTTTTGAATTGAAGCTTCTTCATATATGAATGTATTTGAGAATACAATTTTCATGGAGCTGCATCAAATCAGAGAGTGTTATTTAATCTATAGACCATTTCTTTATCATTTCCAATCATACAACTAACTATTTTTTTCAATGAAAACCTATTATTTAAAAATGTCATTCAGAAATGATATTTTGACATCCAATTGATATAGTTTTTATTTTTACCGAATTTTCATTATATGGAAAAATCTAATCAATTCCAATCTCCCTACTGGAGAAAATATCTCTTCAACAACAATTCCATTAATCTATGAATATTCTTTATAGAATCTTACAATGAGGATGGGGGAATTTTCACCACCCCCAATTCTTAATTTTTTGAAGGAGATATCCAATCCCCTATGATATTGGTTTAATGAATTTTTTCTCGTATCTTTATCTTGTAAGGATCACTTGATGTTTCTTCCACCATTTTTTATTCTTCTACTTCTTCTTCTGAATCATACTCTTTTTGTCTGCCTAGATTCTTTTACAATACTTCCACTATTTCAGCATCTCAAAATGTATCTTGACCTTTGAACCTCCCCATTTTATAATTAAATGATCTTAAAGAATTATCTAATGTAATCATGTTAGAGAACAATTGAAATAATGATTCTTGTAGAATGTTCATTGTTCTTCATTTCTCCCCCATAAGGGATATACTTCTCAATATCCTCATAATAGTGAATCTCATAATGAATGGTTCTTATGAAGTGTCGCCATGGAAGAAATTGTATAATGGTTCTTCATCTTGTTACTATCCTCATTGGTCAACATTCGCATCATCACCAAGGATAATATTCCTGAACCCTTCTCTCTAGGTCACCATAGTTAAGATGAAGACATGATGGTACCTTATTAATCATAATTTACAAAAAAAACAACATTACCTTTATCAAAAATGAACCACCATCATATCTATATTTGAATGTTGAATTGAGGAATCATTCAAAGATGGTGAATTATTTTGATTGGCTATCATGAATTGATATACCTCTATAATTCTCAGGTTATACCCTTTAAAGCGTGATTCACCATCAATTATTTGAATAACAATCACAAATAAAATAAATACAATTAATGGAATAATGTGTCTTCTCCTTGATTCATAAATATGAACTACACAGTGGAGATGATATTATCACCCATATTTATCTATTTTCTCTAGTCTCCATGTTTGGACCAATAAAAATTTGTTTGATTTATGTTGAGGTAGCACAGATCACTTTAAATATTCTTCAGCATTATGTGGAGAAATAATATTTTAGATAACCTTTATATATGAATAATTATTACTCCCCGTATGGAATGCTTCTTTTTCAAGTTTTATGGTTACCAACCATTTATAGAATGACCACATTTCTTATATATCTCACACAAAACACTTTTAACATAATAGTTTCTATTTGGATTGAACACTCTCATGCACATTAGCTTCAATATGTGAAATATTTTCTTTTCCATTTTCACTAACATCATCATATGTACCATTCAGTATCCTTGTTCTTTCCAAATCATCTTTCCAGATGACTAACATGTAATTAGGTACTTTGGAAACATGTTTGGATCTTCCACATAGATTATTCGATGTGGAATCCATATTAGTAGTTTTCCTGGATGAAATATTATTCAATATAATGGATTTAGAATCAAATATCTTTTGAAAATACATTATTGATACCTTCTAGGTAGTATTTATGTTCACAAAATTATTCTACTTCATTCATAAGGTGGATTCTACAAACATTCCCAGAACTTGTGGTCAAATTTTCTTATCAAAAAATAATACGTATTGAGATAATCATGTACTAACCTTGTGACCACTTCCATTTCATACATAATATATGTTATCAAGCATTCCAAATCAATTTGTAGTAAATAGATGGTTCTAGACCTATGGATAATTCTTCTCCATCCCTGGTTTACTCCCCCTAAAGAGAGGCACCCTTTTTTCTGTAACATTTGGTGGTTTATACCAACAATTTAATGCAATGTGTACAAACCACTTGTAGTACCAACATTGACCCTCCAATAGCTGTTTCTTTATATATATTGTATATTGTTGTTTTTACATCGTCAGGATATGTTGATCTCTTTGAGGGAAACCATATTTCATTTTATTTTTGATGTCCACACTAGTGTCAATGGTAGGTTTCTTATCACCCTTCTTCATTCATACTTATCTAGTATTTTTCATACAACCTGCACACTACATGATAATAGGTTTATCGAAATTAACAAATGTTTTTTATGGGACCTATTTCTTATAATATTCTTGACATTGATCATGAAAATATTTCATGATATTTTTATCACGTGTTTGAGGCCTTTTATCTTTAGAATCCTCCAGTGATAATTGAGAAGAAAAAATAAATAATTTCCAATATTTTTCATGTCCCAATACATGTATTATCAATATTGACTAACAAATATTCAAAATCGGTACATTTTATATCGAGGTTGATTTTCTGATCTTCATTAATTACCATATTTTCATCACAATCCTTCATTACTATAGAAAATTATTCTTCATGTATCAACAAAATTTTCTTAATCAATGAGATGAGTTCCTTTTTCTTCTTGGATATTACACCCAACCATTGGCCCTTTAAATTGGTTGTATTTTTTATATTTCTCTTCTCTCACATGGATCTCTTCAATAAGAGCCTACATGACTGTCTCTTTCTATTCAACATTTTTATTTTATTTTGGGGATCTTATTTCAAGTTCCTTAATTTTATTCAATGGATTTAAACAGTTTAAAGAGCATTAAATATTCAATATCTTTTCCTTCTATGTCCTTTTCCATAGAATCAATATATCCTTCAAGATGGTTGATATTTGTCTACATATATTGAATGATTCAATAAATAATGGAGTCTATTTCTTTGGGAATATCATGAATATATTTTAATAATATTTAATTTTCAAATGGGGGTGTAGATTGATCAACATTACCACTTTTTCTAGGACAATTATATTGAGGAAAACATTCAATGGTGTAAACACATACCACATGATCACTCGAATAATTTGATTTATATGAGGTAAACAGGTTTTCATTATCATTAGTGGAACCCCGAGCCACCTTCTATTTACCATACTGGCCTAGTATATCTTTATTGATAGAGAGGTATGGAAATCCAAATGATACATTTTCTTTAGATAATCAGGTCTTCTTAATCTATTTATTATCTTTCATTTTCAATGTTATTCATGTTCTTGTTGTATATAGACAAATGATATGAATCATAATCAAAACATCACTTCATTATTGAATAAAAAAAGAAACTCAAATCTTAAAATGAGTAAACATTACTATAGGGAATCCATAATTGGTTTACCTTCCCCCTGATACCACTTGTGGGACCCCTAGAGCACCCTGAGAGGGGAGAGTGAATCAGGGTGTCGAATTTTTCATCTAATGTGATGGATCATGTTCCCATGTTCGTAAGAAATTTTAAAAATATATTTTAGATTATTTTAGTTATAAATATTCATTTTCAAAGAGATACATCACAAAATAATAACTTTTATTACCACTAATTTCAAGTCCATGGAGTATACGTCGACAATGTGTCAGTTGTACTAATGTCCAACAATCATCACTAGTTTCAGATTACTAATGTTAGAACATAGTCACTCTATTACAAGAATACATCATTTATAAATGTTCATGTATAGATCACTACATACCTCGGAACAGCTCTGTCGACACACCTTAGCTCACTGCCTTTGGAGAAGTCATAATCAATTTGTCGACTTGAAGGTATATTCAATACATTTGAATTGATGGCTTTGTGTCTTTCCTGCATGATGCACTACTTGCATCAAATTCTTGAATTGATGCACATGAAATCACTGATCCACCAAACAATATATTCAAAAAAATTTAGAATCTCAACACATCACTTGCATGCATCACCTGCTCGTGCACACATGATTTGAGATTATTATACAAGATGGACATCATGAAAACCCTTTTTTTGATACCCTAATGTTTCACAGAGATATACCAAAAATCTCACATGGAATTTGAATAATAAATAATCACCATGCATGTAATATTATCTGTCAACCTATATTTCGCACACTTGACTTTCACGCTACAGAGGAACATTATATTCATTGAAAATTTCTACTTCTTGAGTGGGGGTAGCCTCCTATTAATAGGCCTAAATCAACACACATGAAAGATTATGATATGTTATGAAAGATTCTCCATGTGCACGCAAAACCACTTTTGATGCTGCATTCGGTGCACAAGACTCTTCCGCACAACCTCGTCTTTCACGGACATTTAAATCATTCGTTCCCTTTTTGACTTTTCCATATTATGAGACAATAATTCAAAAACATGCCTTGTGTGTATGTTTCAAAACCTCCTTCAATATTCCTAAAACCCCCTTTTATGTAAATTTTTTTCTATATTCTCCAATATTTGGAACCAAAAATTGGGAAAACACAGGGAATCAACACCACCTTCAATATTATAGTGTGTTTGAATTGTATGATGTAATTTCATTCAAATATACTGATCTTCCAATAAGGATTTGAAAATAAATAAACAAAGTGAAACTATTTAAATCAATTAACCTCATTGTTTCCAAAAAAATAGTAATTATATATAGAAAAAAAATTAATTAAATGTGTAATATAAAACATGTCTGAAAGAGAGGAATTTGAGAAATTTTTTTCCTCAATTTGGATTACTTGTACACATATACCAAATGTATTTAACAATTATAGTAAGTAATTTAAATATATATTGATGAAATATATTCCTAATAATGACCATTTATATTACTCCTTTATAATCTGTCAATACATTTATGTATTAATTTATATTTGTTCATATTTTCATTATCAGTTGTAAGTATTATTTCTCACTTGGAACTAGTTTTATAAAAGGCTTGTTGGTGTCAATTATTTTTCCAGGTATATAATTATTATATATTATAATGTACTATATAATATGGTTCATAAAAATTTATAAATATATAATTTCATTTCAGGGTAGTTTTGGTTTAGATGCATGAGGTAGAAATCAATGATGGTCATGTTTTAGTGATTCTCAATGAATGAAGGGTGATTTATTAATTCATGTGTTAAATGTTTATATAACCTTACCAGAACAAAAAACAATAATGACATAATTATATCATGTTTCACTAGTATTTATGTTTTCATAGTCATCCATGATATATATGCATCGTATTGTTTAAGTAGGTGGTTAAACTGAGCCAAATCAGAACCTACCATAATTAGTGCATGATTATGAGGTGGATTAGATGTAATAAAATTATAAAAGAATCATAATTTTTTTATTTAAAATATATTAGTGTGGTAAATTAAAAATTTACATAGTTATAATAATAATTAATGGATATAAAAAAATTATGTTGTATGAATAACATGATTTCCCACATGGTATTCTTGTTTATGATGGATAATGTTACAATGATCAATTATTTTAATATTAATAATAGATTTCATAATTTATATTTAAAAAATATAAATCAAGATATAATTAATATATATACAATATAATCATTTCTTAAACTATCTTTATATGCTGTGGATGAAAAAGGACTTGTGTCATCCATAGAGGTTGTAGTTGGGACTCGCGCATTAGAAAATTTTTCATTTTTTAATTTGAATGGGAGGTGAATAAAAAATGGTTATACAATTCATATATTAAAATTATATTATATTATTTTTATGTGTTTAATTATATAAATATGTTACGAATTGTACTGGAGTAATGTGGAGTGGTTGGATAAAGAATAAAATCAAAAAGGTGAGTAATAGTTATATTGAGAATTTGGACCTTCTCTTGAAGTATCCTTCAGAAATGAAGGACTTGAGGAACATTTTTGTTGCTAGGGGGTTACTATCATGTATAAAGGATATAGAATAATTAAATTGGTTATAGTTTCATGGGAATGTTTAACTATAGGTTTTGACTGATGTGGGAGGAAGTGAGCTCCCATTATAGTTAAAACAGTGGGAAAATCACTGGAAAAGAATGATAGGCAATGTATAAGAATGAAGATATAAAATATTTATGCGAGTTAGTTGAATAAATTGTAATTTTGAATTGTGTTTGTTCCTATAATGATTAAAAATTAATCCTAGAAGGTTTATGTGACCCTTTAATTATAAAAAATTTGAGAAACCTCTTTATCCATTTTACAATAATTAATCTTGATTAAAAAAATTTCCATGGTAATTATTTCATTAATAAAAATATTAGATTATCCTTCTTACCAAATTTTGATATTTTGAATATGTGTTTGGGATCTATTTATCCCAAATAAATTTCTAAATATGAGAAAAGTATCTTTTAAATTAAGACATATGATATACGGAAAAAAATTTAGAGTCAAATGCCTTTTTATGTATTGTGTTTTTTATCCTTATTTCCAATTTCTCATTAATTTATTGAATTTATATATAATATTTTATATGTTTAAAAATAATTTTCTAGTCTTTTTTAAATTATAATTATTTAATTTAATTATTTAAATTTTATAAAACTCTTATAAATATAATTCCTTGAAAATAACCATTGTACCTTTACCATGGGAATTAATCATTATCCAGATTAATTTATTTCGAATTTATAAAAAAAAATATTATAATAGTTTCATAATTTTGATCTACTAATTATAAATTTAAATACCATTTTATATAATAAAATTAATATGTATTGGGAAAGTTAATGTTAACATTTTTGTGCATAAAACCCATTTTATAGAAAAATATCAAAAATTAATCTTAAATTAATATTTTTATACATATTCCAAAATTTATGTCCAACATACCAACTTAAATTTATAAAATTTTATAATTAAATATTAAATTTCAATGCAATGATATGGTGGAAATATGTTCTTCTTGGAAAATAGATTTAAAAAATGATGACTATTATTTATTCTTATTTCCTATAAATTACAAAGTAATTTTTTTAATATATGATTCTTATTATCAATATAAATTATTATAATATAATCATAATATATGTGGTTTCTTAAAATAATATACCTATTTTAGGAAAATATATTTTTATTCATAATATTATTTTCTTAGTTATTATAGATATATTAATTATATTATAGGAATATTAAAATTATCCATTAGTTTATTTCTATAAATATTTTATAAAAGAGTTACTCTTATTCATTCCTATTAATTCAATATCTAGGATTCAATGTTTAATCCTAAGTATTTATATTTTATCTAAATATATCTGGGTTTTTTAAGATCGGTGTTGTATGTGAAGAAAAATATTATAAAAAAAATTGAATTATTTAAAAGAGTTAATATATTAAGATCAGAAGTTCTTAATTATTTCATAAGTTGGTGTGGGAGGTTAGAGGGCGTTTATTGTAATATTTTATTATTAACAATTTTTATGAGCATATGTTATTTATTTCTCACCACCATGTTGATTATTCCATTAAAATAAAATGTAGTGGTTTGGTTGCTTCTTAATATATCTATAGTTCCAGGATGTGAAAGCTTCATGAATCACCTATAGTGTTGGGGTGTGATAGATTCATAATTCACCCACATTTTTGAGACATAATAACTTTATTCTTTACCCTTTGGTTTGGTATATAAGGCAACCATTATGAAATTTTAATCCTAAGTTGATGTTTGGGTCTGACATGTTCACTAAAGAATGGGAAGTGTTCCGCTAGTCTGGTATATGGATGTCTTACATTAAAACATAGTGAGATTCACTAAAGGTTAATTTCATTTAATTATTATTTTAAATAAAACATTATAATTTCATACATTATTTTTATCTCCTTGTGATCATCTTGTTTCTCTGGAATATTTTTCAGTTTGTATTTCATTTTTATTCTACTTCATTGGCATGATGTTCAATGTTGGTTTATATCTATTTTTTCATTAATGTTGTGATTTAACTCTCAATTTTTTTTCGAAAATGTTTTTTTGGGAAAAATTATGAAAATTTGAAATTGAAATGGTTTTATTGTTTATAAATTGTATGTCCACCCACTTAAAATGTTAAATCATTTTTCTCTCTAAATGGTTTAATCCACCCTTCCGTTGAGAAAAATATGATTCTCAATATTTATTGATAATTGAATGTTTAATTCATTTCATGAGTATAAAGTCATTATATTAAATTTTTATAGTAGGTTTTTTCAGAAAAGTTTTTCCCTAAGAATTAAAAAAATGAAAATTTATGTTACTATTTTATTTTATACATAAAATTTATGAAAAAAAATATTTGGGGTTAAAATAAGAATTTATTAAATTTATAATAAAATGAATTTTATAGATATGTTTGTGAAATTATAGTTTTCTTCTTTAGATGATTTCCTATATACACACCTGTGTGTGGGTATGTTTATATCTCTCATGTTTAACACAAGATTACAAGTTTTGATCTCAGATTTGATAACATTAATGTTGTCTTGTAATGGATATTTTAATGTGGTGAGTGACTATAGGTCACATGGAGGGGATCAAGTGGTGTGTTAGGTGTTTTTTTTTCTTTTGAGATGTTTATGTATCAATTAATTCAGGTACCTACATCATCTTTAGTTTTGATTCCAGTATTTCATTATCTTATTATGAGTTACACTAATATTATATTTTTAAAAATATTTTTTATGATATTGATTATTTTTTTCATTTAGTTTGGTTATTTAATTATAGTGTTCAATTTTATATGAATTATGGTGAAATGAATAAAAACACTATTCCAGATTATGGGTTGGTTTTTTATTTCTTTAACACTATTATTAATTGTTGACTCCATTTCCCTATGGTTATAGTTTGATTCCTCGATGAAATTTTCATCCCAAGTAAATTTGGAATGCGGTTTTGGCCTTATAGAGGGTTGGCTTTGGTGAATTGGTTTGTTGGCGTGAGTTGGTAAATTAAAAATTGGTATTAGAAAAAAATTCTGTTATTTAGGTTCCTAATCATAGAATTTATATAACATATTCAATACTCAATAGGTTGGTCATTAGTAGGTTTATAATCCCCACCTTTCCTGAAGACCCATGAGTGATCATGGGAAGTTTACATTTGAGTCCTGAATCCGAATTATAGGTTTGAACATTATTAATTTATTTGTTCTAAAATTGAGAGTGTCTCAATCTATATGGAGTTATATATAATACTTTGGGGATTTATTTGAGAATTAGTGTGATAATAGAGGGAAAATAAAGCTATATGATTAGCACACACAATCTATAAAACTATGTGGATCCCATTAAATGGGTTCGTAATATTTATTAGTGTTATTACAAATATGGAACATGGTATTCCAAACCATGATTCTATGTTGTTAATAGCTCTATATCCCACCTAAATTTGATTTTTGGAGTACTTTTTATTTTTATTACTTTATACATGGTTTATAGTTCTTATATATAGATCAAAGAGTTTTTATGATGTTTTGATGATGTTGGATGTTTTTATGACTTTTGTTATGTCTTTCTCAGATTGGTTTATTATAGTTTTTGGGTATGAAAAAATAATTTCAATAATTAATATAATTATAAAATATGTTTTTAGGTTAAATTAAAAAAATAATTTTTTATTTCATTGAATGTGTTTAGTTTTAGAACCATTATTAATAGTTTAATTGTAAATATATTTTTTCTTTCATGAAGTATTTTTTAAATTAGTTGATATCACTATTATGTAGGGTGAGTGATTTTAAATGAAAACAGATCCAATGTAAATTTTTTCGATCCCCTCGTCGGGAGTTCAGAATGATGTTGATATATAAACATTACGGTTTCTATATTCTACTAAATGAATTGAATGGTTTTCAAACTATATATTCCTTTATAAACTGATTCATAACTCAATTCCAAATGATTTTCAGTTACAAAAACATTTTTTCTAGGTGTTTTATCCTAGTGAGTGTTCTGGAATTGTCACTCATTGTATATTGGGACTGTTTAATTTTATTGTAGAATATGAGTTTTTTAAGATCATGATTTAGGTTTAACTAGGATATACCTCCCAGAATGATCTTGTCGGAAAACGTTAATTATATCTCTTATAATGATCCTTAATGTTATTCCTATCACTGTTTTGGCATAACTCTTCTAGATTATGACTCTACCCAAAAATATAAAAGGATTAGCAGGGAAATAATGCTATATAAATTATGGATTCTTCAATAATAACTTATATATTTTCATTGGTGATTAACGTTGTCTTGAGTATATGGAATGCCTTAAAGGATTTGTGGAATATTTATTTCTCTAAGAACTCCTCAAACATCAAAGATGAACTCTTTTATAGTCATGTTAGAAGGATTGATCTTTGAATGGTGAAAATAGTTTCACTTCTAAATTGTATGGTGATTCATGTTATGAATTCATTAAATCAATGTTTATTTAGTGGACTTATCTCAATGATGTAATGGTAGATAATGTAATTGAATTCAAGAATCTTCATCTAGATGGGAGAATGCTAAAGGGGTATGTCGATTGTTTTTCAATATTCGGTTTCATTTCTCCTTATCTAGTCACCGATGAGTATTTGTAAACTTGGATTCCTAAGAGTGTTATTCACTCATAAATCATATTAGTTTTATCTAAATTTATCCTAGAAACATATATAGAAATACCTGAAATGTCTTGATGATCTTGGGATTCAATGTCGGGTTAATGTGGTCTTGTATTATCCGAGCCTTACATTTCCACATGGGAAGAAGATCTCTCTTATGTTTTTTGAGGACAATCCTTAGATATAAGTGTTGGGTACGTATTTCTTAACTATATTTTAATATTAATATATATTGTCTCGAGTAAAAATCTAGATTTGGTTGATGGTTTATTTTGGGATTCATGATTGATGAGTTTATAGTAAATGAACTTTTTGAGGGAATTTCTTACATAGTGTATTAATTGGGTATCTCATGGTTGTTCATTTTTGAATAACAATTATTATAGATTATAAATGTCACATTGATTTTGCATGCCCCTTTTGTTTTCCATGTGATTTTAACCATTGGATGAAATTGGAATTTGATGAGTTATATACGGGATGATTTGGGTACATGCTCGGGTAACATGGATGGGTGTTATATATTATTCCAAAAAGTAATTTTGAAGTGGTTTTCTAATCTCTTAGTAGTGGTTTAAACCACCTCTTAATGGTTATATGATGTTTTTTCTAATTTACTGAGAACTAACGTATTTCGAATCATTTCACAACAGTTTTGAAAAGGCAATATGAAACCATTTACAGATGATTATTTAATATATATTATATATTATATATTATATATTGTTTATTGTTTACTACTTGTTAATTATAAATTTTAATTTGTTATTTATTAGATACTACTTATCAATTACCATTTATTATTTTTTATTTATTACTTATTACTTGTTAATTATTACTTTTTTACTTTTTTACTTATTACTTATTACTTTTTAATTTTTATTTATTATTTATTATTTATTATTTAGTATTTATTACTAATTACATATTACTTATTATTATTTTTTTATTTATTATTTATTATTTATTTTTATTATTTATTACTTATAATTTTCTATTTAATTTCTATTACTTATTACATATTATATATTATATATTAATTATTACTTTTTATTGAATACTTTTAAGTTATCATTTATCATTTGTTAATTAATAATTTCTATTTATTAGTTAGTTGTTATTATTTAGTTTTCTTTATTTATTATATATTAATTATTTATTATTATTTATTGTCGGTTAGTTATTACTTTTTAACTATTACTTATAACTTATTACGCCCACATAATATATATCAACATATACCAATATAAATAAATAAGAATACATAAAAATACATAAAAATATTTATATATATATAGCAATAAATATATATAAATATCAATAGATTTACATAAATGTATATATAATGAAATATATAATTATATTTAATTATTTGAATAAATACATATAGATATACATAAAGATATATGTATATATGTATATATGTTTGTGTTTGTGTGTATTTATAAATATATATGTACATAAACACATATAAATATCAATAAATATATATTAATATAATTAGTAAGCATAAATATATATAAAGACACACACCGACACACACACACACAAATATATATATATAATTAAGTATAATTTTATATATTTAAAGACATAAATATAGATAAATAAACACACACACAAAATATATCCATATTATATATATAAATATACATGAGTATACATATATATGAATATTTATGAATATATATAAATATATATCTTCATATATTTCTTTATATATATATATATACATAAATACAAAGATATTTTTATAAACATATAAAAGTATAATATATATTTATATATCTGTACATGCCAACCAGCCGGTTCCTGCATGGTATCATCAAGGGTTCAACCCCTTAAGGCCCCATGATTTGTGGTTTTCTACTTTTACTGTAACAATGAAGACATTGTAGTAGTGATGATATTGTATCCACAACAACATTTTAGAAGTGAAGGTTATTATAGAAGGTACTATAACTCTAATAGATTGTAGTAGATGTAAGTACTATTACATTACTATCCACTAAAGAGGAAATTAGACCTGAAAATGGATCATTGGCCCATGAGAATGGTTTTCCAAGCCACGAGGTCTTTAAGCCATAAAATTGTACAATCTACATGTAATCCATGTTTGAAGACCATTATTCCTCTAAAACTTTTTATCATGTAATATCTAGGCCTACATGTCATGTATGGATATCCCTCAACCTAATTAAAAAGTTGTTTATACCCTTAATAAAAAGGAATTGACCTAATATTGTTTAAATAAACAAACAAATATGCGTATAATATATATATATATAATATAAATAAATATAAACACAAAGACATATATATATTTATACACACATATAATATATATAAATATATATAAATACACATGAATGAAAATGAATACATATAAAAATATATATATGTATATATATATATATTAATTTAAATAAATTTAGATATATATATATATATATATATATATAAAGACACATAAATATTCAAATATATATATATATATCAATATATATTTCTACAAATATATCGAAACCCACATAATATATATATCTTTATATATAAATACATATAAATACATATATTCATAATTAAAAAGAAATATATAAAAATAATATATATATATATGTGTGTTTAATTATATGTAAATATATACATATATAAAAATATTGATTAATAATTAATGAATAATAACTAATTAATAATAAATAGTTAATTGCTAATCAACGATTGTTTATAATTTCAAATAATATTAAATATTAAATAATAAATAATTATATAGTTTAAATATATAATTTTGAATTTTAAGGAAATAACTACTATTAATTATTAATTCTTATTTATTAATAATAAATTCAATTTATTTTTAATTAATTCACGTTTAAAATTAACTCTTTAATTTCATGAAAGTCTTATAAAAACCATAACTAAAATTTATAAAAATCAGATTTAGTGGTGGCTCTTTATATACACTTACACATTTTTATATATTTATATACTTATATTATATATGTAACAATTTATATTCTCTAAATTATTTATATGAATTTATATATAATTATATATATATATTTTATTATCTATATGTATTTATTTTTTTATTTATTTTTATGTATATAAATAATAAAAACATAAATATTATATTTAAATATTTATATATATATATATTTCTATATATTTCTATATTAAAATATTTATAAGTAAATCTATACATTTAAATTTATTTTTAATTATATATCCATCTATTTATATCCTCATATATATATATATTATATGTTTATATATTTACATATATTTGTAAACATATATATGTTTTATATATTAATATAATTATATATCGATTAAATATTATATTTTTTATTCAAAATCATTGAAGGTGATAGATCATATCTATTTAAAGTGGTTCCCAGTCAGATATAGTTCAGGGGAATGGTCTACAAACTCAACATTTCTTTTCCAGAAGTAGGTAATGTGAGTGACTCAACATCCATGAGTAAAACTAAATTTAGGGATTCAAATGAAGAAAAGACGGTGGCTGAAGTAGAGGTTGCATCCCCCTTTGAATTTAACTACCACAACCTCAATAGGTTAAAAGAGCATTAGAAATATGGAATTTTATGTTCTTGTGGAAACTTATGGTGATGCATCCATGAATCATAATATATTAGTAATCAATTCCCTAAAATTTATCAAAATATAATTGTAGGCTGAGCCTGCGAATGCTAGGGTGTCACACTTTGTACAACATTGAATGCATTGTTAATATTCTATAGTCGTGAGGGTATACCTAAAATTTTGATTATGGTGGCCCCTATAGTTGATGATGTTGTGAAATCCCCAAATGTAATATCCTTGAATTATTCTTTAGGGATCTAGTGTCATATAGAGCCAACCATAAACCATAGCTCCTTTTATGGGTTCACAAATTACCTTTGTCTGATAGCACAAAACAATTTGATGAAGGGGGTACTTCCATCATCGATGTATGTCATAGAATTTTTACTCATATGATTTTAGAATGTATGAACTATATCATTGACCACCTATCTTTTCAGTCCATGGTAATCATCTACAGTTTGGTTGAGCTGAGGAATTATCTTATTGTTATATGGGTTTTCAATGGCTAGAGAATTACCTCTATGCGGAAAGGATTAATTTATATTTTCTTCCAAAATATATCCAATAAATTAAGGAATAGGGTTTCATAATTTTCAACCAGAAACTAGGTTTTCAAAATACTTTTGACTCGGGTCTTGGTTTTAACAACTCAATGTTACGAACTCGCTCATGCAAACATGTGTTTGAGTTTATGGAATGATTTGGTTTCTCGAGCATCCATAGTTCGTTAAGGAGACTACATCCAAATTAGTTTTTAAATAATGTGGTAAAGGGAAACATAAATGGAAAGGTATTTCAATTTCACCTATTTAATTTTAGAGATTAACATTATATATGCACGGATTAAAACCATGGTTATATTTACTGATGAGTATAGGTTTTTCCTAACCATCTAGTATTGTAATGTTTTGATGTTTTTCATATGATATAATAATGTCGGCACTCAACTTAAAATTGTTAGAAACAATTATATTGTAATTCATAGAGGATAAAGAAGAAAACTGTTGACAAGTGTTGAAGTAATGATGCCACAAATTATGATAATTTAGGCTAGGATATCACTAATCGAGTACAGATATAAAACACATCAGACCCTAGGGATATGTGAATTGAAGTGGAAAATAATAATAAAGGGAGGAATGTTGTGATATAATTCTCACAACTGGGGTGAATACCTTTATATTTAAGTTCAAGAAAGAGTGACTTGTTACCACTAAAATGCAAACAATAAAAATGTAAATATAGAAAATGATATTAATATGAGATGTTTCCAGTTAATGGTTGATAAATAATCCATAATGATTTTATTGAAATACTATAATAAGGACGGAAATAATTTAACCACTAATGTTATATCTCAAAATGAGTGGGTGGATCACACCTTAACTCATCTGTTTGAAAATCAGGAAATCATTTTAGATAGCTTCAATATCATTTCCTCATCTTATGAATCTAATGTCCAAGAAAGATAATGGTTGTTTGTAGGTATCTAGTTATGATAACTCCTCCATATATTCTAGTTAGTTAGACTATGTGCACTTCTATGTCTTCAACTGATCAATAAAAACATAGGAAGGTTGGTAGAAAGGTTGTTTAGATGTGTGTGAAATCTACAATGATGCAATACTATAACAACCACATCGGGTTAGAAGTGAAAAATGTCCTCTTATGAACCTAGATAATCGGTTAGTGGATCCGGTCCCAAATAATAGTTGGAAACATGATTGGAAGGAGGGTATTACTAATTGCTATGAGAGAATACTTGATGATCTAGATGGAAATAAAGGTATAATATATATCACAACAATACCAGGGAAATATTCAACTATAAATGAATTGACTGAGGTTTTTTATTTCCCTCAATAAGACACGGTTTTCTAAAAGAGTGAAAATTTTGAAACTAATTGTTTTCGTGGAAATATCCCTCCCTCTTCCCAATATAATACTAGTGGAGAACTATTCACATTTGATGTTGTGTGGATTAGTTATATTTTGGTTATTTTGAATAAATTAATTCATGCTATATATAATGACCAATCATTCTTGAACTCGATGCAAAATACTTTTATTACTTCACCATATGATGGTGGAGCCAATACTTGATCAAATTCATGGCCAACACCAAATGAACAAAATTCATCAAACACAAATGAACATAATGTTAGGAGAATTACATTGAATAAATGGATGATGCATTAACACTCAATTAGTCAGGGTGGTTCTCAAAATTAGGTAAATATTAATAAATATATATGAACATGGTTTTTTGGATTTCTCTATTATGAAAGTGTGCGGGGGGGGGGGGGGGGGGGTATTAACCTTTTTAATGAGTTTCATATTATTTTAGTGGCATGATTTACCACTTTTGTAATCATCATAATTTATCTAGCCATGAGTATTTCAAATTTTTGGGTACTTTTACGTTGAATTTTTCCCCCAACTCTCATACATGTATAGTTTTTTATTAATAAATTTTATGGGACATGGGTCTGGGTACCCATGGTCTAAGCTATCTTGAATACTAACTAATTATAAAGTAATAATTATTAGTTAATTTTAATCAGAAATAATTTCTAATTAATGAAAAATATTTTAAATTTTATATTGACAAATTATTAATTATTATTTATTAATAATAACAATTTATTTTGTAAAAATTATTAATTATGATTAATTATTTTCAGTTATTAAATTATTATCAAATATTTATATGCATAATTCTATATATATATATATATATTTAAAAATAATAATAATATTATTATTTATAACTATTTATTTAATTTTAAAAAATTTAGTAATGGTTTAAAAAATCACCACTAAAAAATAATTAATGCCATTTCATAAAAAGATAACTATTTAAATTAGTAAATTTATTAAATTTATTATTCAATCCATTAATTAGTAGTGGTGTTCAAAATTCACAGCTACAAAATTATACAGAAACATTTAAGGATGTTTTCCAAAACTACTACTAAAAACCCAATGCTAATCTTAATTTTTCTATATTGAACCACGTTTATATTATGTGCATGATAATGCCCTTAGAGGAGACTATGCCCAAGATGGTTATTAGCAGTCTCACCATGGTCTAGTTTTCTATGAGAGAAGTCATAGGATACTTGACATTTAACTTCATGATTATAGATTACAGTCCATGTTATTTTATATCATGTTATATTTTTGGGATTTATATCATTTTATTACAAATTTAAATAGATATTGATGAATTAAATGACCTTATCTTATAATTTTCTTAGTATACTAGTGGAGTTTTTTCCTTTTTTTGATTCTAAGTTTGTTTTGTGAGTGGTACAATTTTGTTGGTATAGCCTTAGGGATTTAATGAAATATGATTAATTTGGTAATATCATTCTTGTCAGTGTTTTTATATCTTCTCTCTCACCATTCATGATGAATTCTAAATAGTGGGGTGACCAATTTTAGGATTCCATGATCCTAGATCATTTCATTTCATTAATGTGATTTTTATTGTCCTTTAGATAATCAATATATTTTTTAGGATTTCTTTCATGGATTTTGGGGAGTTATGGGATTTAAATTTCTATCTTATCTATGGGACACAATGAGTTTTTTAAAACCACCCACATCATGTATATGGATTAATGGGTGGAAGTATGGGTTTGTTTTTTATATGAAATACAAAATCTGAAGTGGATAGAACATTTTTTCGAAAAAAAAATCTTTTGAACCCACATACGTGATTATTTTTCTTATTATACCATTGAACCCTTAATGGGGTGAACAGGTTAAATTTTGAGTTTTTTCCACCAATTCTTATAAATTTTTGGGGATATATGTTGGTAGGTATATTGATTAATGGTATCCCCATGTCATTGTGGTATTAAATATTATGTTATTATGATTTACTTTTAATTTTTGTATGTTTTATATTTTCAATTTTTATTTCTTTTGAAGTGTTTTTCTATATTTCATGGTTACCACACAATAACAATATATTAATTAAAATTTTTTAATGACCCTTATGAATGAGGTTTAATTTTATGTATGTGTTTTATTTTTACCTAAGGGTAAACTATGTGGGTAACCCTTAGGTATGAGTTTTTACATTCAATGTGAGGTTCATCGTTATAAGATAGTTTTGGAGAACCACGCTACTTACTGCCACATTTGGGAATTATTTTTGTATATGAGTTTTCCTTATGGAACATGTTTAGAATACTGTTTTGGTCAACCATGAAAGTCTTATAATTTTCCATGTTAATTAATTTTATATATGGGATGATAATTATTAATATTTTCAACATATATTTCATATGGTTTGGGGAACCATGGAATAAAACTGTCTGAGTGGGTGAAACACATTCCAATGGAAGAAATAAGGATGTTTCATAGTATGATAAACCATTTATCTAAACATTGTAACATTCCAAGATTTTTAGGTTGTTCATTTTATTTTATACCCAATTTTTTCACTTTTTTATACCTCTTTCCCCCTTCATTTTTGTGAAAATTAAATATAAAGATTAAGGGTTATCACCCTCATCTTCTGTGTAGAATCTATGCCCTATCATCTTAGATCAAAAGTGGAATTTTATGGAAGTGTCTACCTTTTCTACAATTTTTTATCCTCCTTCCATATCCTCTTGGTTAATTTTTTCACTCTTGATCCTAAGTAGTCATAGTGGTTAAAACATCAGATGATTGTGGTCTAATCTTTGATATTTTTCATTCTAGTTATTTTTGATCTAATTTTCATTCACGACATGTCTTTTTTACATTAAATAAGTGTCGCACTGCATTATTTCTGGAATTTTTGTGTAATCATATTATTTAAAATGTTAGTAAATTCATAAATTTTATTATTTTATTTTTTATTATGATATAATTATATTTAGCACCCTTTATATGTTGTAATTTTTTATGATATTTTCTAGATATTTTATAATGTAATTTTCATAGATTTCTCATTATTTATTTCTATAATAAAATTTAATGTATGAATATTATTTGTAAAAAAATCATTAGAGGCTCTTAGATAAAATTGAACATAAAATAAGGGTTGTAACCTGGTTTTTAATTCCCACTAATGTGACCCAAGTTTTAAGGGAGTGTTTTCAATTAAGGATGTTTTTGGTTTTCAATTGATTCATAGGGAAGGAAAGCCTTATTTTAAAAAAATTTATCCTTGTGCGAACTAAAATTATTTTTATAACGTTATTATCTATAGTGGTCACAATGGGAAAAAAATTTACCATATTTTATTCATTGATGATTTTACACCATTTTTTATCTCGATTTTATTTTGTCATATATAAACATTATCCCTTTATGATATGTGAAATAAATTAGTATGTGTTTCTTATAAAATTCTGAAAGGGGTTGTTCCTTGTGAAGTATTTGGAGGTTAGTTAAGGTTTATCATTTTTTTATCTTTAACATTTAGGATTTTCATATATTTAAATATTTCTCCCTTCCACTTTGATTAATTCTGGGGTATTATATGTAGAAATTGGTATCTTCATTCTTAACCCATATTTTCATGGTTTGATAACTTGTTACATCACCTAAAGTGTCGGGATGTGATAACATCTTTCTTCTCTAAAAAAGTTGAGATGTTACAGGATTGTGTTTCACCCTTTCTATTGGTATACAACAGAACCCTTAGGAAATAGTATGGGTATGTTAGGATTATAGTATGGAATGTTTACAAAATGATACCTACTGTTCCTATAATGATGTACTAGACATTCACACATTAAAACACATCATGTTTCCCATGAAATTCATTTCATTTGATGATGACTTTATCTAAGGCGTTCATATTATATAAATTATTTTTATCCCCTTGTATTTATATTTGTTTTATTGAACCTTTTTAAGGGTTATTTTCCATAAATATTTTTCTTCCTTCATATTATGTCACTTGATTATTTGTAATCTTAATTTCTTTTATAATAAGACAAACATTTTAATGAATTTTGAAAATGGTTTTTTAATTTTTTTTTAAAAGATATAAATTGATTAAAATTTTTTCATAAACGTATAAGTCCTTAATTTATATTGGTTTAAGGTGGTTTCCACTATAAATGGTGGATTTTAACCCTTGATTAATTAAATGGTTATTTGAAATAAGAATTTCGTTAGGAAGGTTTAATTAATTTCAAATGTTTAAAATCAAGGTTTCCCTTACGGAAAATGGGTTTTTTCGAAATATGATTTACTTCATTAATTTCGGAATAGAATAATGTTTGTTACTTCTTTTACTTTATACTTTTATCTTTTAAATCTTGTTTCCAAAATAATTATCAAACTATAATTTATGAAATTATTTATAAAAAGATTAACCTAGAATCATTTCTTTTTTGAAATCCTACAAGGCTTATTTAAATTACTCCCAATATACACACATGAATGTGTAGCTCTCATGTTTCATACAGGTTCTCATATTTTTATTTCAGTTTGGATGTCATTTATGAAATGTGTTAATGGATTTTCTGGGTGACCAAGAGTCACATAGAGATGTTCAAGGGGTGGATTGTTTTTTTGGTTTACATTTTGGATGTTTATCTATCACCCAATTAATCAAAATACATTACTCATATTTTATTTCAATTATGATTGGACATCATTTTTTATTATTATTTACCCAAATATTTTTATTTTATTTTATTTTAATATTATTTTCTTTAAATGTACCAATCAATGAAAAGGTGATAACATTAGTGAAGGAGAGAATATCGACCCAATGAAATTGGAAACTACTACTACCTATGAGGATCTATCTTGAAATATTCTATGTGGGGAAATATTATGAATGGAAGAGATATTATTTAAACTATGATAAGTTGTAATGGTTATGAAGCCTTGTATTTAATAGTTTTATTTGAATAAACTATGTAAGGAAATATAGTTATTGAAAATATTGTTGGATGAACATCATGGATACTAAATATATTGTGAAATTAAGGTGAAATTAATAGAGGATATATATATATATATGAAAGTGTAGAATCTATCCATGGATAAAAAATCATATTGGTCACTGAAATGCGTCTTATAAAACTCAGGGGGGTTGGTTGATGTGAATAACGATATATCCAAGTTCACAGGAGAATAGAATTTCCCGAGCTATCAAATATATTCATAGAAATACTCTCATTTGAGTTTTATTTTTTACCATAACACATCATAAATTCATTTTATGGTGTTTAGAGTTATTTTAATAATTTTAACTATCATTGGAAGAAGTTTTTTGATTATTTAATGATGTTTTTATAATCCCTTGATCAAATTGATTTTTCAAATCTATCATCATAGTTATTATTTTTGCAGTTCACTAAAAAATGGATAAATCTGATGTATAAGGTTATATAAACTAGAATTAAAGAATTCACTATGAATTTAAGGATTTAGGTGTCGAATGTATGTTTTTCAATCGCATGGTTTTATGTATAACATCATTGTATACTAAAATTTTACAAAGGCATTGATTATATGACTTCAACTACTATGCATATGTCTTAAATGTCCTAAGTATGAAGTTTATTTTGAGTAAAAATATTTAACAATTAGTGAAGTTTTCACAAAGATACTAGATAAAAATAGTGTTCCTTGAGCAGATTGTAATTAATTATCATAAGTTTTTTAATGTTTAAGTCTGCTAAGTCCTTATTGTAAGGCTCCAAATTCATGCACAGAGTAGTCGTGGAAGCTCCTTGTTCCATTACTCCTTCTACATACCCAATATTTTCATCACCTCATGTGATTAAGTGGGTAAATGAATCAAACCATTAATTTTTTATTTTCCATAAATGGAATTTTTTTATTAAAGTCTCCACCTAGAATATTTTATTATTATCAAATTCCCAAATTTGGATTCCCATTATTTTCCATTGATTCGATTTTCATCTCATGGTGTATTTCAAGAATACCTTAATTAAAAAAATATTTCTATTTGGATGATTCCAAATAAAATATTATTTTATTATTTACCAATCATATATTATTATTCTGAATATATTCTAATAAATATATGCATCAAATATTCTAGATGTATAATGATCATAATTGAATTATATTGCAATTTGGAGAAACTCATTTTCATATTGAGAGTATGAACAAGGGAACCTGTACAGAACTCTACGTGAGTATATAAAAATAGAAATATCTCACCAAAATATTTTTGTGTTTTGAAAATTATCAAACTTCTATTTTTCTACCTCTAAAACATTACTCAGGTATTCTCATTTTTTATGATGAAGTCTATAATAGATAACAATTTGAGAGTTGATGGAACATTATTGTATTATTCTTTAAAACATGATAAATTCATTTTACCATCATAGAATATATATTGTAGAATCATTTCCTTTAATACTCCTAAAATATGCTCAAATAATGGATTTAATAAGCATCGTGATTTTTTTATCGCTTAAGAATAGCATAAAAATCATAACATTGGTATATTCTCTGAATTAACAAATTTCAAAACCACTTTTTTTTTTCATTGATATTCCCTTTAAATGGATTCCTATCATCTTCCAAATTCCATCATGATTTAATCAAACATTATTCCATGTTTTTTTATGTTTATACCATGAAATAATATCTCCTTAATCATCTTATTTATTTCAACTTCATCATATTCAAAATATAAAATCTCAAATTTTTATTTAGTAAAACTTCCTATTATTTCTAATTTTTGTATCCTTATATTGAGACTTAAAATAATTACATTCCCAAAGCCACATAATGAACACATATTCTATCATTTAGGTGATTCATTTTCATCTAGTGTCCTTCTAAAACACGTCACATTATTTTGAGGTTTTCCTTATGGACATTCAAGATTTACACTCCATAGTTGAAGCCTTATTTTTAATTAATTTTTAAAACTTTAGAAATATATATATATATATATATATACAGTACGAATGCTTATGATTGGAAGATAATTTAATAAAACATTTAAATCCTTATGTTCAAATTGAATTCATCAATTCTGGTGGGAAAATCCTTACTCAGGGGAGTTATTGATTTATTAAAAAAATCTGAAAATAATTTTTGAGGTATATTCAATTAAACTTCCTCTTGCTCCTAGAATTCTAAAATATTATTCAAATCCTTTCAAAACAAAATCCAATGATAGGAAAAATTATAAAATTATTCCAAAATCCTTAAAATAGTTTCTTAGGAGTTTTAGTAAATAGAATTCTCAAATAATATTATTTTATTTAATAAATCTACCATATTCGGTGAAACATTTCTGTAAACAATAATGATCCATATTTATGCACATCAACCTTAATCCATGAGTTCTATAACAAAAAAATAGAACCTACCAATATTATTTCTTTTTATAATAGTTTGGCACTAAAATATAGATGTCATTGATTCCTTGAACCTAATTTTCAATTTATATTCAATAACCATTAACGTTTTCCAGACAAAGGTTCAACAACCAGTTTTTATTTATCCATCTCTTCCATTAAAAATATTAATGATAAGGATTTTTCACTATTATAATTTTTCATAGTCTTGAAGACAATCTATTTTAATTATCTAATGTCACTACTTAAAATCAATCTAGCTAAATCTTTATAGGTAATAGTATATTACACTTCCTTTTGGTAGATCTTTCTCCTTCTAGCATTTTATCACTATTACATTATCATGTTCCTTATAATAAATAAAAATTAAAAAAACATTAAAGTACCTTTATATTTTACATTATTCTAGTTTATTTGACTAAAAATAACATTACTAAGTCAATATAATTACTTACAACTTAGATATCAATAAGTGAAAAGTGAAGGAAATTCTCATCCTGTGATTATACAATATATGGTAGGGTCATTCATTAAAATTTGTCTCAAACATAAATGACTAAAATCACATAAAATGCCAATTAAGATGCCAACTAATACCAATGGATATATAAGAGGAGGTCATTCATTGAATTCAAATCGTTGTAATGATCCCTTTAAGATGATCGTTCGTAATAATCATTGCTCCCGAATTGAGTGTAATTGTAGAAACTATTGAAAAACAAAATATTATAAAAAAAATTTCATAGATTTAATTTATTTTGGGTACTACATTTTTCTAATTTATTTTGTATACTATTTCCACATATGATTATCATCTTCTTGAACCCATCATTCTTGAATAACACACTAGCCAACATTTTTGTGATTACTATACCATGAAGAAATAGCTCTTGAATCATTCTATTTTTTCAAATTCATTTGATTAAATATTTTAAAATATTTATTTTTCATATAGTAAAACATAAAACTTTTTCAAATTGTTGAATCCATACATTGTAATTAAAATACATACATTCTCAAATCCATACAACGAAGACATATGGTATTATATGGGTAATTCATTTTTAACAAAATTATTTAAACAGAATTTTCTATTTCATAATGATTTATTCACATCCAAACCATTATACTGAGGAATTTTAAGATGTATTATCCTCTTCAAAACTTTTATGATAAATTATTTTTTAAATATCACCATATTCTAATGTTTTATGATGAATCATTATGATTGGAAAATAAAAATGTTTAGAACCCGAACCCTTTCCCTCATAGTAATGTTATTAATTCTTGAAGGATAATATGTATGGTCAGATATTTTCCATTTCTAATGAACATGAAAAAAATGTTTTCTACAGGTATCCTCAAATGAACATCCTCTTTCCCGAGGTCTTCATGAAATTTATTCAAATAATTTTGAATATTCCTTCAATTTTAGTTAGAATTATTAATATAATTCCAAACATCGTCAAAGGAATTTATAATGTTTTGAAAAAAATAAATTACTCAAATATGATTATTTAGGTCAATATAGCATACATATTATATCCAACCCTTCTTCAATAAATCATGGTGCTTATCTATTCCCATTATCCTTCATCCTAGAGTTATATAATACTGATCGTAGTGGGAAACATTATTTATTCTTATTATATAAGTTATCATATTTCATCTATCTCTTCTACATTCATTGAATATTATTATTACTTTATAACAAATAATTTTTTTTTTCCATTTGTAGGTTTTGTAGATAGATTCTATTTCCACATCTAATCCATTAAAACTTTTGAACACAATGTTTCTTCACCTTTTTCACTTTTCATAATCTTCAATACCATTTATTTCAATCATCTAATGCCACTAACTAGAATCTTTCCAACCATATATTAATAAGAAATAAAAATTTGCACTTTCATTGTGTGGATCCTTCCTCATACAACTATGTTATAACTTTTTTATTTACTTTAACTATGATACAAGTCATCATCAAATTTTTTGAAAATTTAGAGAAATTTGAAATTTTTGTTCTCAGATGTGTTTTTGGGGAAAATGGTAAATTATCTTATGAGATAACCTCATATGATTTTTCCAATCACACTACCGGTCATGGAATAGGTTTTTTACCCTATGTTATTAGTTTTGATAAAATATTAGTCATTGGATTTTGATGGAGTATTTAATATTTAAATAATTAAATAATAACATATTTTCATGTGTTCTTTATGTAATATTATTTGGATGGAGCATCAATTTGAGAATGTGTCTCACATATTGAGTATTTAATAGGGATTTTTTCTTTGGTGAGGTATAATCCCATCGGGGGTATTGGGTTTGGGCCCAACCTCCTTTTCATTTCTATTTAGTTTTATTTTTTCTTCCTTTTTTCCATCTTATTCAATTATTTCTCCCCTATCTTTTCCCATGTATTCCCCCCATGGGCTCATATGTTACATGGCTGAGAGAGGGTATGGAGAACGATTTTCCTCCCAAGGACCTCAGTCCGAGGAAGATTACGACATTGTGGGTGCATGAAACATATCTGATGTGATGTTTTTATAGTTTCTACTCATAGGTCATCCCATTTTTAATAAATTTTCCCAAATCAGAAGATATATTTTATTTTACATTTTTAATACCTTTTATTTGTTTCTAAGGACCAATAGACATTTTGGGTGAGGTATTTTGGGAGAAATTGAGCTTTTAAGAACAGTTTGGGGGTTTTTTTCAAGAGAAATAGTGTATATTACTTGTGGTTTAGAGAACACACGTCATTTTTTTTTCATGTTTAGGGAAGATTCTATATTGGGAGAACATGTTGGGTACCTAGGGTATATGCCATATAGGGTTGTCTCAGTGTGTGGTAGAGTACTAAAGTGAACACATAGTGTCTGTGATACATGGTCTTGTAGGGTATATTACTATTTCCCAAATCAAGTACATGACTAGAAATGTGTAGTGTACCTGTCCAGACCCCTTAGAGGTTACATGGCTAGGTGCCTCATGTGGGACACATGCCATGTATGTTTGCTACATGAAATTTTTTCATGCCTTTTACACATCGAGTTGAGATAAGGTATAAGGGTGGGTTCCCAATGTTGAGTACATGACGTGTACATGACACACACGCTGTCTAATTTAGAAAAGTGAATTACATTTTTCCAATAACACATGAAAATGGAGGTCCTATGGTGGTACATTCCACATACCCAAAGTAAAGACCATGTAATTTTTCCTACCTTGTCTTATTTTCCTTATTTTCTTCATAGGATCAAAATTGGACCAAATAATAGTCTATTGTATGTGTTTTTTCATGAAGAATATGATAGGGGAATAATTTTTTGTTTTTATATGAAATATGGATGGTTTTTTGAGAGAATTCGAAGAATTATTTCTTTTAGGATTTGGATTTAGATTCCACCAACAGTTTTGGATGTGATTTGTGAGGCCCATGTGAGGGTTGTGAACTAGTTAGTTGGAATTTCATGGGGATTCCAAGGTGGTTTATTTAATTTATTTAAGAAAGATCCCAAAATGATATATCAATTACTATCTTTGAAGAAATATCGGATTTTACCAAAATTTTAGGACATGTTTCTCTAGATAAGGGCTAATATATCCCATAGTCTTGGATGATTTCATGGTCCATTGTTTACGACAAATAGTCATTGTGTTATTGAGATGGGTCTAAGGGACTCCCAATCAGTCTCTTATGGGTTCGTTACTGATCCATTGATTAGTGGATTTTGTGGTAGGATATTGATAATGTACATGTTTCATGGTGTTTTTTTAATTCCATAGTGGGTGAATTAGTACTCAAGGATGGGTTGATTTCCTGGATGTTCATGTGAGGTTTCCTTCATGGGTTTACCCTAAGGTTTAATTATTACTGATGATCGCTTTTGGGTATCCATACATTTGAATTGGTCATGGGGACTATTGATAATTCACTTTTTGGCGTTATTTTCTTTTGGATTTGCCTTTGGGTGTGTTGTTGATTAAGAATATATTGGAGGCCACTGAGAGATGTTTTGGATATATGGAAACTAGGCATATACCATTCATTAATTGAGATTTATTGACCTATCATAGGATTTACTACACTTTTTATGTCATTTTGGTTTGTTGTGGATCACGTGATGTGTGTGGTTTGAGAGATTCAGTATTGTAGGGGAGTCCCTTTTTGGACGTCACTTGATGTGTGGTATTATGGTATGGGGATGCCTCATGTTTCTTAACCCTGTATGGGGCTTATTGATTGCATGTGGAGGATATTGTTTTGATGATGAAGTCCATGGTACCATAAGATCAACATGATTTCTTTTCTATGTGTTGATGGATATCGCATGTTCAGTTATTTGGACTATGTGTTCAAGAGATGGTTCATCCATTATTCATTAACATTTATCCATGAAGTTTGAGGAAGATTCTCATAAGGATTTTGTTTTATGGGGGATATCCTTGTTAAATCATGTATTAGTCAATGAAACTGAGTTTTGATCTTTTTTTTCATCCATTTGAAGAATATAGTTAGATAAAATTAAGAATATAAGGATTATTTGGATGAATGGACCCCCACATGTTGAGTATGTTCCCTAGTTAGAGGGTTGATTTCTATAATGGATTTTTTCCCTCATTTACAAATATAGATCCCAGAGTTCAGTTCAATCATTGGTCCATGTTTGTGGATAATATTAGGTGATGTATTGGTTTGTTTGGTATAGGATCTCGATTTGTTTTATAGGACATTATAGACATGCATGTTTTTTATATATGTTCTTGACAGATTTTATCACCATTTTTTATCATTCAATTAGTGTTATAGAGCATGAAAATGTGTTCATTCATGTGGATTCCTATATTTAATCCCTAGGGGTTTGAATTCATGAATTTTCATTTAGATATACTATATATCATATGTTGATATAGAAGACATGCCTAATGTCATGTTGTTGGGTGATACACAAGTTTTAAATCCTCTTTTGGTGGCCATAGTAATGCTAGACATACCTAGGTTGTTAGACTAGGAATCCCAATTGGATATTCTATTTTTTATCACCTTTTTATGTAGTTTTTTATGCCTTTTTTAGGTTTTAGCATGGTTGGTAATATCATGTATTCATTCAGTTATTATGACAACATATTATTGTCTCACCACAGGGGTTATCCAACTGATATTTTCCTCTAACCCTTGTATGTACATTTATGTTTGAATGTAGAGCTTATGACTAATTTCAAGATATAGAACAAGTTTCATAATAGATTGGGATGAGGCCTAATATTGTTTGATCAAGCGATGCCTCTAGTGTGGTGTCTCATGATTGGGCTAATGAAGAATAAGCATCATGGATATTGGGTATATGGTTTGCCTAGGTTTTGGTAGTAAATCCTATTATATTCATTTATATTTTGTCTAATTTTTATATTTTGATGGCCTAGTGGGAATCTATTTTTTTCACATGATTTAAGTCTATATGGATGTCAGTTTCATTTCAATTATTATAGAATAACATTATTTTAGATTATATATTTTTTACTCTAATTTTTATCCTTTTTTATTTTTTAGTCATTTTATACTACTATGGTACTCTGATCATAGGTTATAGTCTCTCTACTACATATTTTAAACCCTAACTTGTAGATTGATTACTCTAGTGTACAAGGTCGTACAATTGAGGCCATATGTTGGGCCGAATTGGGTAATGTGCTAGCCAACCCAGAATGGTTCATTACAAGTACATTTAATTAAAACACTAATTAAAAAACACAATCAAACACATTTGTAGACATTAATCTCCCTAATTGGTTTTTTAATTAAAAATAATCTTCATCAATCAATGTAATTCTTGAGTGAGGGTTTGAATCCAGTGGGGGCAGTTTTTACTAATAACTTATTTATCATTTTTTCTTTAAACCGCCATTGCATTTTAACATATATCACCTATTATAATTTAATTGAATCTATTTTTCTTTTCCTGTACTAGACACCTATATTCTGAGATGATGCTAGAATAAAAAATAGAACATGAACTTTTACTAGGTCTGGCCCATCCAGAAAAACCTACTCCATACCTCACTTGAGATATCCATGGTATGAATTATGTACTGGAAAATTATCATAATTACAAGTGAATTATAATAGGTATCCTCATTAAAAATTATTTTAAATATATTTAACTTTTTTACTATATTTCATAGGTTTTTTAATCTTCTCTTATGGTTTTTTAATACATGTACATCATGACCTTCTCTTTCAACCTCCTCCTCCTGAGGTAGATATTTTTTATTCCTCGGTTGTCAATACACCAATAATACCAATCATACATCCCCAATTCATAGATCCTATACTTTCATAATCTCTAAAAACTCATATCATACAACTCATCCCCTGGTATCCTTCTTATATCATTGTTCTTATAAAATTTTTATGTTCATCTAGAAGAAAAATCGAGATCCCAAATTTTAATTCTGAGGATGTTGAAATAAATGGGATGATGAAAAATATATTCTATCATAGTATGAAGATAAAAATCATATGAACAAGAATGTTTTTCATGAAATATATATTTAATATGATTATCTTTATCTAAATAATTTTAAAATAAATGAAATAATAAAAATCATGTTTTTGAAATTTGTTAATTCTGAAGAAATAAACATATGATGAAGCGTCAATTGTTACAAAGTGAAAAAAACATCATGAAGCTTACCCATTCCATGATCCAATCATATTTTAATAATTAATAATTTTGAATATTACAAATTATATATTTATTGTTGATAAAATGAAATTATCTTTATTTGAGAATAATATAGATGATTCTTCTTCAAAGCTCAAGTTGGTGTCTAATAAAGCCTGTATAATTATTAACTGAGCTTGTCTAATTATGATTAGATAGGAACAGAGTTTTTAATATTGAAAAATATCAAATACCAAATGATTTAGAGAAACTTTTAAGCATATTATACTTTTGTATACCCAAATAATGTTCTATATTGGTTTCCTTATAAATGTTTTCAATTGAAAAACGAGTTTTTTCAAACTGTAATGTGATTTTTTGTATGATATTTGTATTATTAGAATATTTTATTTCAAATTTTGAGAAATACTTTAGTAATAAAAATCCACCCATAGATAAGTATAATCAAATATATTATTTTTTTGGTGTTAAAAAATTTAGAATCAATTAATAATGGTATTCATAGAAGAAACTGTGAGTTGAAAAAGTAATATAAGGAAAATTATGGGAATCAAATCATGGTATTTGAAAGTATTTAATTTATCTAGGTAAATAATTTTTTCTTGGGGTGTTCTGTTTATGAAACAATGAATATGAATGGTGTAAAACATTTATACACATATGAATGTGAGTTGATAAAATGATTTAGGAGGTATGAGGAAAAAAGGAATAAACAGTTTGTGTTGCTCTATATCTGTGTATGTGTGTGAATTGAGAGTAAATAAGAGGAATAAAGCTCTTCAGGATAAAGATGGATAATTCATTACAACCTATTGAGAATAAAATGAAAATTATGTGTTTCTGAACTGTGAAAATCTGAGATAATTAATGATCATGAAGAAGAAGTAGGATAAGCTATTTTAACTCTTATCATTGAAGTGGTGTGGGGGAAATAGAATAAATGTGTGCTTTAATTTACCCAATAGAAAGGATTATAAGATATTGACCAACTATATAGAATATAGGAAAAATATATTCATGTATGTGTTTATGATAAGTGAGTTATGTTAATCGAATGAACATTTTTATAAGAACTATGAATAGAGAATTCCACCAAAGGTAGATTTTCTAGAGTCTAGTTTGAAGAGATTCTAGCAGTAGATGATTTCTATATTGAGAATGAAAATATGGTATTGTAGGCATAAACCCACCCGATTCATATATAATATCTTGTTTATAAATAATAATATGAAACATAATCTTGTGGGATAATTGTATATGGAATTTAAAGGAATAGATGTAGTCGCCTATGTAATATGGTGACCAAACATGTGTAATATTATGTGAAGAATGTTTTAAGATGATACATGTTCAAATCTACTTATAATTTTTATTGTTTTTTATTGTAAAATATATACTTCATGTTTCATAGCTGAGGTAAGGAATTGGTTTCTTTTGAGGGAAAACCATATAAAATTGTATGTTCTATTTTTAATTTCAAAATTAGCACTGTATATAGGTGTTTGGAGTTAAAAAATAAAAATAGATCCATTTACATCTCAAAATGAGATTGTAGTTAAAATCAACATGGGGTATAATAATAGAAGGATAAATTGAATTTTGGTAAAATCTATCCACACCTGATTCACACCTAGCTGTGTCTACATGGTCTACAAGGAACCTCATATCAGTCTCATGTTGTGTTATAAAATTGAGTTTAATTGTTATGTTTCTTATATATTATCTAGTTTGGTTATTTATTGTAACTATTTATTTTATATGCATGTAGGTATAATGATTGGACACACCATGATTGATTTATGGTTAGATTTAACATCTTTATTACAATTTTATGTTTGTGAAATTAGTGTCAGATGGGTATAGTGTGATTCCTTAGTCCTTTTCACAAATCTTTGGGGATCAAAAACACACTTCATGTCCTATGTAACTCTATTCCAGGTGACAAGGAAAGTTATATGGTTTTTATACTATCATTTTTCTCCACTAGTGATTCATGTACCACTAGTATAACATGCTCATTCTTCCCTAAATGAATCTTCTTCTCAATGGTTTGAATGGATGAATTTTTATTAACCAAACCCTTATTAAATTAAGATCAATCACCAACCATATATATATTATTTAAAAAACCATCATATCATTATTCCATCTAGATTCACCTTATTTATGGCCTAATCAACCATCACTAAGTACTCCATTAGGGTTTTAGTGTCTATATTTTTTTCAGCCAATATTTTCACTAATGCATTAGAATTACACATGATATGAGACTAAAAATCATGATTCTATTGTCCTTTAAAATCCCAATCTATCTTATTATCCCCTTTAGGAACACATTTTTAGGTTTCCTTGAAATATCAATATTTTTATCACCACCAATACATTTTACTTCAATACGTTCACCCAATATTTTGATAGAAATATCACGATTACTTCCCTCTCTTTGATGGGAGGTTCATTTCATTCCCTTAAATTAATTATGTTTATATACCTTTAATGTTAAATGAGAACATGTTATATAATTTTTACGGATGAACATTCAATTCTCATGAAATCCTCATTTATAATAAAGTGCAACCTTCTCAAATTCAACTCTAAGATTAACGTAATCATTTGGAGTGGTGAGAATTATTTTATTATCCAGAATAAATTTAAAGTATAGTTCATACATATACTTGTTTAATGAAAAAAAATATCTTATTTTTTTCACTTATCCTTTTTATTTGTTATAATAATCAAGATTGAAATTTTATTAATTGTATTTGTGTTTTATAAAATCTAATCCAGGCTATGAATTTGAACCAAAATTGATGTACATGTTTCATTAAAATTAAAAGGATTAAAATTGAAATCCCATTCATGAACAAACATAAAACCAAGCACTAAATTGATCGATAAAATTCCCCATCCCATCACTTTAAACATTTACAAGGAAAAATAAATGGAAAATATTATGACCAAGAGAAATTAATTTCCAATATTAGAGGCCGTATTTAGTGAATAAAAAATATACCAAATATTTCACATTCCAAGGATTCTACCATCCTTATTTATAGATATTCACATGATAATAAAATTAAAACAGAAATAAATTCTCTTCTATATTACATCATTTTTTCAACACAACATTTTTACTGTATTTCATATCTAGTATACATAGAGATGTAGAATATTTGAATGATTATCTATTACCTGAACCATAAATTCCAATTTCATGATCATAGCTTCTTCTTTATGAGTACAATATTGTTGGTATAAGTTATTTTCATGTCGAAATACCATATCATAAAACCTATAATAATATCCTAAGGCCAATGTATAAATATGATAAAAAATATATGAAATTTGTAATCAACATATTATCCTTAATCTCCATAGATACCACCCCTGAAAGAGTTTCAAGAACAATATTAAATTCTATTAATCTATAAATGTTTTAAAAAATGAGTTTTATATTGATATATCTTAGAAATAATAATAAATTATTTTAAAATAAAATTAAAAAATAAAAAATAAATAAATTTTATACCATTTTTTCAATAGAGTCAAATAATTCTTTTTCTTCTCTTAATTTCTTTGACACCAAACACTTGAAAAATATAAAATATACTAATAATTTAAAATATCATAGGATATAATTAAAATATTGAAAGAGAATTTTTTTTGATTTGTTGGAAAATATATAGATTCATACTCAATACAATGCTTAATCCACCACATTTGTTTTATATCAAAACTATTATTATAACCATTTATATCACTACTACATGTCAAATTGCTTCCCTATATGACTTGTAAAAGAAATGAATTGCTCTTCCATCTAAACCATTACAAACCACTTCAAATCATTATACTAAAGTATATCTATCTTTCACTCTATTATCATTCAGATTAATCCAACAATAAATATAATAAATTAAAATAATATTGATATAAAACGTTTAATGGTTAAAAGAAATCGATACAAATTATTTTATCATAGAAAAATCGTGCATTATGTTATTTTATTGAAATTTTTTATTATTTTTTATATCACTAATAGTTTCCCAAATTTGAGCCATGACATTCTAAAATTTAACTTTTTATTATATTCAGTAATTGAATTTTGAGTATACAAAAAACTATTAATAAAATACCATATTTCTTCATAATGAAAAATTTTCGATTGAGTAAATGCACTAATGAATAAGGTTTTTATAAAAAATCACACAATATTAAGACAAGATGTTCTTGGTAGCTCGACGATGCTAAAAATAATGTTTCTTAGATCTATAAGAAAATAACTCTGTAAGAATAGATGGTCCTATATTTATTTAGTCAATTTATAGTAAATTAAAATATAACGTATTTGAGAAAATAATAAAATTTAAATAAAAGTCACGATTCTCCCTTTACAAAGAAATTTCCAAAAATTACAACATTTGGAATGAAAAAACTATTTTTGGAAATAATTTTTCTTCCAAAAAACAAATTTAAAAGGCCACAAATTGATAATATATTTTTTCAATTAACAATATCATCTCTAGTCATTCCCCATATAAATAATCATAAGTGTTCCAGGTAGTGGGTAAAGATTCACTATCCTCATCAAATGACATATAATAAAGATATTGAGTACGAGTATAAGAGGAGACTATGTATGGTGAGTACACATTCCCCCACACACGTTCTGAATATGTAACAAGTTAAAAGACCCAATGGAACCATAATCCTTAAACACATTCTATGAGTGGGAATCTACAACCATATTTTTTTCTTTTTATGAATTTGATGTCAATGTTTATATCCCACTCCACTATTTCAAACACTCACCCAAGATGAATGGATTTTCTATATAACCTTGTGATATATTTTTCATTCCAATTTCACCATATTAGTGTACTCAGCATCAATCCAAATTCTAATTTAATTGATGTTCCTTGTATACCATCCAAAATATATGAAATCCCAATGATTAAAATCTAATGATATGAGATAGACAAGGTATTTATAAAATTGTATCATTAATAAAGCCACGAATGGCCCTAAAAATACTACCATATCAGAAAAAACATTCATAACCACGAGGATCCCCCTAAAAATTCACAATAATATAAGACAGAGAAGGTGGAGTCCATATGACTTATTTTTATAGTGGATGTTTCCTGGGAATTCAATAAATTCCAAGCATCATTGAAATAATAATTTCATGCATATAATTATCTATCAAACCAATTTATATCATGGGAAGAGCATGAATGTATTTTTTTATAGATTCATATATTTCACAATGATTGATCATCCACCCATAAAAGTTAATTGATTTTCTTGACTTCAAGATGTAAAGAAATATGGATTCTATAACCAAGAGATGTTAGTCATGTGGTAGTTGTCTCCTGGAAAGATAAATTATTGACTACAGAAACCTATTCATGTTGGGCCCAATTTTAAATTCATATATAATCATGATGGAGTTGATGTCCCGCACAAATTTCGAAAAATCACATTGCAGAAAAAGATGAGTGAATTTGTTTAGTATTTTCATACAAAGAAGGTAGGTTGAGAAGATTTGATATCCAATTTTATCAAGTGTGTCATAATTTGTTAATATTCTATTCTAGATTATCTAAAATAAAAAAAAATTGAGTTGGTTGAATATATATTTTTAGAATGGTTTTAATATATATTGTAGGAAAAGTCCTAAAATCTTATTGATGAATGTAATGAAGCATTTAGTATGAAACCACCATCCTACCCAGTATCTGGTGATACATATGAATGCCACTAAAAAAGAAAATTTAGATTTTATCATGTGATTTATCAAGATTAAAATATATAATATAGTAAATATGATCGTGGGAAGACATAATTATAATATGAATAATTTATTTTTGATATAATAAATTTCAATAATGATATAAGATAACCAGATGGTTGCCTAAAATTTTAAGCTATATTTTTATCTTGGAGCCCATTTGATCTGAGTTTTAAATGACCGATTGGTTTTCCTTACGTATTTCCACATTATAGAGTATATGTAAAATATATTTCCCATATAAATCCAATTAATAATTTTTTCTGCCAAAACGTGGTAGAAAGACATTATATTTTGAGGATTTTTAAAACAAATGGGAAATAAGCGCATAGTTAAAGTGTCCAAGATTCTTGATTCCATGGCTACAATGGATAACAGGCTTAACACACCACCTCAAAAAAATGATATTGATTTATTTTCATAAATATAATTTTTTCATATGAAGTTCCATATTTTTAACTTGATCCTCCTACATCATACTCTAGGACATTTAAAGACATGGAAGGCATTAAAAACATTTACTAACACAATTCACCATAAAAATAAAACCATCTTTAGAATGTGATTCACCCTTCCAGTTATCATTATATGGATAAATTTTAGAGGTAATAGATTTTAGGAAATAATCCTCCAGTCTTCCAGTAAATAGAGGGAGACCAAGATAATTCAAGTGAATATCCCCTTATTTGAACCCAATAATTTTTGGGATAATAGTTTTTAGAGGCCATTATAACCATGTAAATGAAAAAAAAATATTCTAGCTAATATATTACCCTGAAACTCTCTTATTATGATGAAATTTATTATTAATTTTTTTTAAAATTGTTTTTATCCATCATAAAAACTTAAGATATTATTAAAATAAATAATATTATTTAGTTCTTTCATGTTCCATGAGTCCTAAACTACTGAAATCAGGATAAAGTCAACTATTATAAGAAATAATTTACATAGATAGTCTTCAAAAATTCCAGAGTATTGTTAAAATAGGTTACCCTTGACATAACCCACTATACCATCCAAAAGAACCCTTTAGTGATCCATTAAGGATAACAACAAATATTAGGCTATTTAGATGATAATTTATGGTCATTAATAATATTGTAAATATTCCATATAATTGTAGAAAATTATATTTGTATTCCCAATTGAGGGTGTATACGACTTCGAAGATTTGAAAACTTAGGGAAAGGTTACCATTTATATATTTCTTCATAATAACACATAGAGGTTGTGAAGAGAGAATCATGAATTATTCCACTGGGTATGTAACCAAACATATTCATATAGTCTATCAGATTTCCAATAGATCTATATTTACGAGAACAAATTGTACAAATTATCTATCGGAGGGTATTCCAAACCAGAATGACCTTTAAGAATTAAATTTCTATAGTATGATCCACCTTATTATAAAAGTTAATAAATTTTGAATTATATTCATTTAAAGGTAATTAAATTAATGAAAATACATTACATTAGAAATATCTAATTTGGTGAGATCTGAAAGGGTCACAAATAAATGTTTTATTTCATCCATCATGTCTTATAGTAATATTACTTTTTATTGAAAATAATGCATGTTTTTTCTCTTACACTATAAGGATGGTGGTACGAATGACAATATCCTTATTAGAGATGGAACTGGGGATAAGATCATCAGAGTTGTGATTATCCTATTGAAGGTTCTCCTAATTAAAAATATCATTAAAGTAACCTACCATAGCATTTGAGAATCCAACCTCATCATGAAATCCTTCACCATTCTCCATAAAAGATGTTATCATTCTTCATATAGTTTTCCCCTTTCATAATACGAAAAAATTTAATGTTCTTATCCCCTCATTTGAGCCACATCTAATGTAATTTTTCCTTCAACAAGATATCCTTGGTTATGAATAAATCATCAATTATGGAGAGATTTTGGAGTTCATATTTGTAGATAACTTCATGATCTATGGTTCTGGTAATAAATTCATACAGTTCTTTCATATCCTTTAAGATCCCTTCATCAATATTAGGGAAATATTACCTTGACAAAACCCTTAATGAAGATTTAACAACTCTTATTTTAGTGTTTAGTTATTGAAAGGGATTGTGTTCAATGTCGAGAAACCATTCTTGTTGAAAAATTAGTATTCATTCATCACGATGTAACAAAGTGTCATAAACTTTTAGAGGGAGAGGTGAGGTCGTCTTATCATTTAGATAAATGGACAACATCAAGGGGGAGTGATAAAATTATATTATTGGAATAATGGATCTGAAAAAATAGCATTTAGCTCATTCCATTTAATATATTTTAATGATGTTAATTTTTTTAGAATGTTTATCATTTATAGTGAAGATTTTCTTATTAAATTCATCACCATGTGAATAAATTACATTGAGGTGATTATGGTCAACAGAATTTATAATATTCCAGAGTGGAATTCCTTATATGGTTTTATCCCAACATATCATTGTGACCTAAAACAATATTAATTTCACCCAGTAACATACAATAATTTTTTATGCCTCTTTTTAAAAAGAAAAACTCAAACTATAAGTGTTTTTTTCAATATATAAATTGGGAGAATAAATGAAAGAGTCCATACATATATATTTTTCTTGTATATGTAAATAATGATTTGTTTTTTTCAATTAAATGTATTTGGGATATCAAATATTTTCTTTTTGGGGATCCAATGAGTTTCCACAATACCAACTCTCAGGTAGTAAGTAACTAAATCATATCCAATATGAATTCATATAGCTATGGGAATCCAAGGGGGTTCAATCCTTTTTCAAATATTATTGTTCCAATGTTTCAAGGGAGGCCAAAAGTAATGTATTAACACCCCAAGATTTCATATTATGTTATCTCTTCAAATAAATTCAATAACTTGCGCTACACGAAACACCGAGTTCAAGCGTAACACGACTTACCAAACTAGTTATTTAAAAAGCTGTTATAAATAGTATTAACTGATATTTTAATTTTATATACTATATATAATTTTAGAATCCATATTATGTGTTTTCTATACATAATATAAGAACAAATTAATTTTTTCAAATAAAACAAGTATTTTTAAAAAACAAAACTTTATCGCCTTTTAATGGAGACCATTTTAAACCACTATTTGAAACTTTTATATTAAATTTAATGAAAATAAATAATTCATTAGAATTGATACATAAATATTAAATTAGTAAAACAATTTGGTACATTTCTGATAAATTTCATATTTCAATGAATTATGAAAAATACTAAATTTTAATTAAAAACATCTTTTTAAATCAAAATAATTTATATTTTTCAATTATACATTATAGAGGTTTTAATGTATCATTTTATTTTATTTTTATCATTTAGTAAAAAAAATAAATTGGTGTAATTTCACATTTAAAATGGACATAAACAAGTGTTAATCTTTTGATATTTTTTTAAACACGCTTTTTTTGTCAACGGAAATTAATTTTAAATAAATTTCGGCCACATATGTGTATTGAATTTGGGTAAATGGGTTCCATATTTGGAATTAGGAGGTCCAAATTGTGTTAATAGGTAACTTTTATTTTTAGACATTATGAATATTTACTTCAGTTAATATTTAATTTACCATGGTTAAAGGGTAAACAAATATTATTATTATAATATGAAATTACCATAACATGTGTCTATTCCTATTGGGTGATACATATCCGATCATGGGAATCCTTTGGTCAATTTTGGGACAACATGGAGCCACATGAGAGTGACAATGAAACTTTATATTAATTAATTTAATGGATAGAAAAAAATTACATAAAACATATATATTTTACTGAAAAAAATTTACAAGTTATATATTTTATCATTTAGACTATAAATATTCATTAGAAAAATAAAACGATTTACTAAATTACTTCATTTTATTTATAATAATTATATGTTAGATAATAAATTTATTTCTGACACAATGATGATGCAATGATTACCTTATTAGTGAAGGAATCAAATAAATCATATTATAAATACTAAAATAAATAAAAATTAAAATTTTTAATGAAATACAAGAATTTTATAGATGAATATGATATGTTAGGATTGATTAAATGTATCTTGTTCAAAGTAATAAAGTTTTTATGACTTTCAAAAAAACCAAATACAAAATATTGTCAAAATTGACATAAATGAGTTTTCAAAAAAAATATTATATTATTAAATTATATAAAACTCATGAAACTATAAGGTTTGGGAAAAGTGATTAAATAATATTATAAATTTCATTAATTAACCACTTGAGGTTTTCTTGGAAGTTTAGATAAATTTTATTTTCCATATATTGTAAGAGTACTGGAAGACACGGTAAAAGTTAAACTATTTAACTATGAGATAGATCTAATAAATAAAGTTAATATGGTGTCTTAATGCTGTCTAAAACCTATTGGATGAGATTTTTTCATCCCATACACAACATATACTCTAAATAAAACACATTGTATCCATTAGAAAACGGAAATGATTATATTATAAAATTATA